>CM059429.1:98866939-99466939 GCA_030390025.1 Squalus acanthias
GGGGGGGGAGAGACACTGGCCGGTTTGGTGGGGGGGGGGGGGTGGGGGAGAGAGACACTGGCCCCGGGGGAGGGGAGAGACACTGGCCCGGGGCGGGAGGGGGGGAGAGACACTGGCCCGGGGAGAGACACTGGCCCGGGGGGGTGGGGGGGAGAGACACTGGCCGGTTTGGGTGGGGGGGGGGGGGGCGGAGAGACACTGGCCCGGGGGGTCGGGGGGGGGAGAGACACTGGCCCGGGGGTGGGGGGGGGTTGGGGGGGAGAGACACTGGCCGGGGGGCGGGGGGGTGAGAGACACTGGCCTGGGGGGGAGACACTGGCAGCTCACCACTCAAACTGACCCTTTCCCCAGCGAGCAGGCAACAACTAACAGAAATATAATAACACAACCATCTGCTGCACAGGGCTGGAATGCCGGGTTAAACTGACCCGGGGCGGCAGGTTTTAGCAGAAAGACTCTTGGACCTTTCCGCCACCCAGAGACACCAGGGGAGGGAAGTTTACTGCAAACTGGAAGCTCGCGTTAATAATCGGTGTCGGCAAAACAGATTCCGAACAAATCCCCGCCCCAGCTAACGTTTTCTGTCAGTCCCTTCTCATTAACTGGCTGGCTTTTTTCCAGCACTCAGGCTGGAACACCATTGCCGCATTTTTTTTTGTTGAAATCGTGAAAATAAATGTTGGCACCTGCATTCACGAACAGGACTCGGTGCCGCACTTGGAGCTCTGAGCAGAGTGTGAAGTGGAAACCGTTATCCGTAGTGATATTAAACGTAAGTAGCTTTGACAGAAGCACGCACGGTGGTGTAGACTGGGTGGCTCTGTAAATACACTGAAATCCCGTCTTTCTAGCTAATACACTCATTCATCTTACTAAGTGTTGCCCCACCAGGCAAAGTCGGGTCGCTTCTAAGTATCTCTTACACACACAATGTCATTTGGTTCAAAAAAGGGAAAGGGTTGGAGGTATTTGGAAAAGCCTCCGAAAATGTATGGAATTTCCTTCGAGTCTAGGTTTAAGCCTTTGTGGATTATAATAGTTTCTAAACACGATGTAGAATCGCTAATATTACAGCGGTATCAATGCCCTCATAAAACTGTCAGGACCTTTCTGTTGATGAACATGCAATGCCATGCGGTGATGTTGGGACATTAACAAAAGGCAGCATGAGAAAACATCCAACTGTATTGTGACCAGCCCCAGTATTCTCAACTCTTACTACCGTGTGAGGAAACGTTTCATCATTCTTTGAGTAAAGATGTTTTTCCTGATGAGTATTTATATTTTCAATGCACTTTTCAGTCATTTGGATTGACGCTCTCCTGGCTAACTTTGAAATGATAATCCTGGTTTTCCAGGCTTATCAATATACCTTTTAAACATATTTTCTATCCATCAACAATGTTCCCCCTCAAACCCCTTCTTTCCAAGCAGTAAAGCTGAAGTTTCTCTAATTTACCCTCATAACTAACCTCCTTTACTCTTGGTATCGATCTAGTTTCTTTTCTCCGGAACCTTTCCAATACATGTATGTCTTTGTGCCATGGTGACTAAAACTAAATGGAGTACTCTTAAGTTCTGCTGATAATTGTGTGTCAGTGCCACGTGGTTTTGGACACAAAGTGATACAGACATGGCAGGACAACTTGGAAGAGTACTGAGTACTGTATATTAAAGCCCTGAGGTGTGAGGCCACACCCTTCCCCAACACTGGGGTCATCTCGCACCAGTTTAACGCATAAAGACCGCAGTTTCATTTCAGTCTAAGTGTAACCTGACCTTGGCCTTAGTACAACGTTTTCAAACTTGTATTCTACTGTTCTGGCTACATCCAAGCATTCTATTAGCTTTTTAATTGCTTTTCCACATTATATGGACATAGAAAGTAATGTGCCTAAATGAGTTCCACACCCCTTTCTAAGCCTCCCATCTCCTAATTACTAAGTTCCTAATTCACATCTTTTCATTGTATACTCTTGCTGTGTGGTGTTTTAACTTGCATGCAAGACTTTACTTTTATCAGTTACATTTATTTTGTGATTTGTCTGCCCAGTTGCATAACTGATCTAAATCCTTTTGCAAATCTTCTGCTACATCCTCTCCATGTTAGTGTTGCCAGCAACCTTGATAAGCTTACAGTTGCTTTTGATACCTACAGCATTTATGTAGCTTAGAAAGAACAGGGGTCCAAAAACTGACTCCTGTTGGACTTAACTCAGCATTTTCCCCAAGTCTGACATTGTACCTTTCACCAGTACCCTTTGCTATTTTTACCCAGCCTATTTTTGCCTCATCATTTGCAAACACAGCATGGCATTGTAAGGAAATAGCAGTTGCATCACATTATCACAAAGCACAGCTTTTATACGGTTTGCATTTCCAAAACTGCTTTTAACATTCTCACTTTTAGCACACTGTAAAATGAGATACACCTCAGTGTTTATTTTAAGTGTTCTGTCATTCAGAGTTATGTTGTTGAGATATTTTAGAATTTAAAATGAAGCATGCAAAATAGCTATTGAAATTAGAATCTTGCAGCTCTCAGATTCCTTTGACTTGATTATATAATACATCTGTTGAATCTGGAAACCATACATGTCCCATCGGTGTTTCATCCACGTTATGATCGGACAGCAGGAATTTGGTACAGCATAAATACGTATCTCATCACCAATATCTGTGGGAGCTGTGCTGATCTGCACATCTCCGGCACTATGGAGCAGGTAGAGTTGTTCTGAAAGGATCTTCAGACTTTTATTATTTCATGTAGCAAAAAAAGTGGAGGAAACAAATGTGTGATCACCAAGACTGATCATTTGAAAGCATTACATTCGGAGAAAATGTCCTTCAATAATTCTGTCATTAATGAACGTTGGATGTTTCCGTTTCTTCAGTGGCACACGGTGCTGACTGAAGAGGCCCCATGTTTGGACCAATGCAGTACTGTACTTATAGGAGCCACTAAAAATAGGCAGCAATCTTTAAGGGTTCACCACTATAGTGTCTCTCAGATGAGACTAAGGTGAAAATATTAATTACAACAATGAATAATTAGATCAGAGGTCATATCCATTTTGACTTGAAGGATTTTGCAGTGAGGACTGAACGCTTTGAGATAGTTGCTGGGCATTGCGATTTCAGCCCATTCAACAACGAATATGAAAGTACCAAAGATATCAATGTAATGAAATTATGGAAGTATTTTTTTTGAATGCGATATATCCCCACTGCCTCTGCCCATTGAATGAAATCTCACTCGGTCTATGTCATTGCGTCTATAACTGGAACTGTGAGACTGAGAACAGTCAGATTTTCTCAACTGTCACTAGTCCCAGCCTATCTGCTGCAGTTAATGAATATGCTGCAATGCAGATTAGACGAAAAGTGAAATAACAAAATAAATTTTGCAGAAAATTGAGCTAACTGCAAATGTTCAGAGATTCCTCATTCTAATCTGGGCTGTGAGATCCATTGTTCACATTGTTGCCCACTTTTTATATTTGATACAGTGCCCCCATTTTTATGGGTGGCAAGATGCAGCACTAGCTGGATTGAGATTGAATTTGTAGTATTTACAATTCTACGCATTCACTCATGGAATAATACAGTCAGAGTATTTTAACCTCATTTTGAATTAAATCTAAATGTAGCTTCCAGAACAGCCAGATGAGAAAGTTGTTAGATTTGAACTGGCACTGAACAAGAATGGCCTTAGTACTTGGTAACTTAAAGATGCCATTCCCCCTCCATCCATCCATCTCTCTCTCTCTCTCTCGCTTTTTCTCTCTCTTCCCTTACACACTCGCATTTTAAGATACACTTTTTAAAAGTTTTTTTTTCTACAATATTAGGTCTATGCCACTTGGTTTCATTAAACTTGTATATCATCTATTCCGCTGTGACGTCAGATTGTTTACATTTCAAATAAAAGCAGAACATGCTGGAAATATTCAGCAGGTCTTTCAGCATCTGTGAAGTGAAAGTACAAGTTAATGTTTCAGACGTAGCTACTTCATCAGAAATGAAAACTTAGGGTGAAGAAGCTAGATCTAAAATGGTAACCTACCTTTCTCTTTACAGATACTGACCAGACTGCCTATATTTACATTTCCAGCAGGTGTAGGCTGTTTATTTCCTTTTTTGTGCATATTGTTTACAATTCAATTTGTCTTGCCAAAGCATCATTTGGTGGAGAGAAGCTGATGTTATTCAATATGAAAAAAGTTGTCAAATGCACTTGAATTTTTTTTGATGTGTGTGTGTGTATATATATATATATATATACACATCAAAAAAAATTCAAGTATATATACACAAAAGTGGACATTAATTCCACCATTTATGACAACTACATATAGAAGTGCAATTTACGAAACTGGTATTTAGAATGAGAGGTGATCTCATTGAAACATATAAAATTGTTAAGGGGCTTGACAGGGTAGATGCTGGGAGGATGTTTCACCTGGCTGGGGAGTCTAGAACCAGGGGTCACAGTCTCAGAATAAGGGGTCATCCATTTAGGACTGAAATGAGGAGAAATTTCTTCACTCAGAGGGTGGTGAATCTTTGGAAATCTCTACCCCCATATGGCTGTGGATTCTCACATTGAGTATATTCAAGCCAGAGAGCGATAGATTTTTGGATTCTAAGGAAATCATGGGATATGGGGATAGTGCGGGAAGGTGGAGTTGAGGTAGAAGATCAGCCATGATCTTATTGAATGGCGGAGCAGGCTCGAAAGGCCGAATGGCCTACTCCTGTTCCTATTACTTATGTTCTTAGGAATTGAGTTAATACTTTGGATGTCTTTGGCCTGGATTTTGCCAGCCCCGAGGAGGTGGGTATGGAGGCGGGACTGCCGGTAAAGTTGCAGAAACTGGGGGCGGCTGGCAAACCCGCCCCCAACCCACCTCCGTGCCCTTTTGCCAGGAGGCTGGAAGCCATCCTGACCTGGGTCCCGTCTCCGAGGTGGGAAAGGGATTAAATCCTTTTAACTGCCTGTTAACAGGTAGTTAACAGGCAGAAAAAAGGATTATTCCCATTTTACCTTTTCAAGTGCAGGCTTCCCGACCTCGGAGAACCCCGCCGGGGTGGAGGAGTCGAGTAGGAGGTCTGTGGGGGTCGGAGGGGTCTGAAAGTGCAATGTAGAGGTGAGTGATGGGTGCAAGTGTGGAGTGGTAAGTATGTAAGGTGAGTGTAAAGTGTTAGAAAATGTTCACTTACCTTTGTTTCTGCCTACAGCCTTCAGCCTCTCTGGATCCGGAGTCCAGACATCTTCATTGTAGATTTCACAGACTGGCTGTTGGATCTTCCGAACCAACAGTCATCTGATTTCTACAAAGTTGAAAGGTTTGATGAGTCCTGAACACAAGGGCTCATCAAGCTACACAGAATGTCAGTGTTTGACAGCTTCACAGAGCTGTCAAACGCTGACATTTATTCTTTCAAGAAATCTTGATAGATGGCACGTCAGACGTTGACGTGCTCTGTCAGTGACTTCCCCCTAATTGGCCTGCTGAGCCCGCAGGGCGGGCTTAACAAAGTAAATCAGGGGAAAATCCCGCTGGTTGGCCAGAAGATGATGGAGGCGGGACTGAGACCCGGCAAGCAGCAGTCCCGCCTCCAACATGTCTCCATTCAGAAAATCCAGTCCATTGTGTTTTGAGATTGGATAAATATGTCAGAAATGAAAAGGATCAGTATCATCCTTAATTGGCTTGGCTGACTGCTTTTAGAAACTGGGGAATAAAAGCCTTTCTTCAAAGTTGCAAACAGATTTAAATCTCAGTAACCGAATACATTGGGCCATAATTTGCTGTAGCAGGGCAAAGCATTGCACATTTAGGTTTTTAAATTTTTTGCATGGCGAGCTGATAACATCGCAGCGATGGAAACCGGGCATCTGGGACCTCAGTGAACAGGGCAAGCAACTGGGTATCTCCTTAACCAATCAGATTGAAGGATTGTGAAATTCACAGCGCAAGGACTGAGAAGGAAGTGTAAATTAGAGTGGGTGAATTCAATGTCAAATACAGAGAGGAAAAGAAAGATTAAATTAAGAGAGAAAAAAGAGACGGAAAGGAAAAGTATTTAAAAAAAATACATTTTGAAAATCTCCAACAACAATTAAAACCTGAAAGAATGAGGGCTCGAATTTCCAAGCCCCGTGGAGGTGGGTTTGGAGGCAGGAGTGGTGGGAAATTTTCAGATTCGGGGGGCATGTACCCATCCTGCCCCCAACCCGCCTCCATGCCAATGTCCCAGGAGGCGGGTACCCGACCTGTGCTGGGAGCCGCCTCCCCGAGGCGGGAAGGGTATTAGTACCAATGAATTGCCTGTTAACAGGTAGTTAACAGGCAGTTTTTTGGCTAATCCCTATTTTTAGCCCTGAAGTGTGGGCTGCCCGACGGCTCCAAACCACGGCAAGTTAGCGAGGCGGACCATCGGTCTGCAGGGCTTGGAGGGGTCGAGATGTCCGGTGTACAGGTGAGTGATGGGTGCATGAGTGCAGAGGTAAGTGTGTTTGGTGTGTGTAAAGTGTTTTAATAAGTTTTACTTACCTTTACTTTCTCCTCCAGGCTTCCTCCCTTCAGGTCTCGGGAGTCCCTCAGCTCACCGGCACAGAAAGCAGAATGGTCGCTGAGCTGTCAAAAACTGCAGCCTCTGCTTTCTGATCTGGAGAGCATTCTAACTGAGTCTGAGTAGAAGGATTCAAATTAGAAGACAGATTGTCAGTGTTTGACAGCTTCACAGAGCTGTCAAACGCTGATATTTAATCTGTCAAAAGCTCTTGACAGATGAAATGTCAATCGCTGACGTCACCAGTATCCAGGTGTCCCTTAATTGGCCTGCTGAGCCCGCTGGGCGGGCTTAATAAGGTCAATCAAGGGAAAGTAGCGTGGGTTGGCCACAAATCAATGGAGGTGGGACTACAACCCAAAAAATGGGAGTCCCGCCTCCATCACGTCCCCATTGACAAAATCGAGCCCTGAGACTCCACACTTGTAATAGTTAATTTTCAGTGCCAGAGAGGTTGACTGGCAGTAATTAATACTGATCACATCATTAAAAGTGTGCTTAGACTGAAATGGACAAGACTTAACTTTCTGTAGCGTGTTTAGTTCGTATCTAACGCACAAATGCAGCATCTGCCCCTCGCCTGAAGTTGATGTAACATTTGCACATAAATAATGGTGTGCGCCATTAGCCTCGCCGTTATTTTGACAGCAAATTCTGACCCATTATCAATGATAAGGAGTGTGTACACTTGCTAGGTGTGGGCCCATTAAAAAGCTTCAGGCCTAAAATTGGGAATTTTGAAGAAAATTGTATCGGTGGAATGAAGATAATATGCTGCTGACCTCTTGGTATCTGTACTTGCCCATGACACCAGGTTTAATTTAGTCTGAATCAGGTGGCACTTGTATCGGTTTTCCAGTGTGCAGTGTCTCACATAACAGCTGAGCTAAGAGCTCGATTTAGGAACTGAGAAGCAAACACCAGGTTGTTCAGGTATGATTAGGAGATGCTTTACTATGTTCATGACATAATATTTTTATACCTTTTGCTCTTCAGAGACCATTCTTACATCTTGTTAAGAAACTATCATTCAAAACCATTTGTGAAATACTGCACATAATGAACTGTAAATTGTGCCTGATTCCATGGGTCTACCAATACGGATAGAGCGTTCTGATAGTTTAGACTGTGTTTTATTTGATTGTATAGAACCTGAATAGAACAAGGTCAAGCTCAGCAAGGCTGTAACAAAACATACTATGGCTACCTTTAGCAGGCATAAATATACCATATAACAACAGAAAACGCTGGAAAAACTCAGCAGGCCAGGCAGCATCCGTAGAGAGAGAAAGAGAGTTGACGTTTCAGGTCGATGACCTTTCATCAGAATATACCATTACTGGAGTCTAGTAATTCCTCAAATAATTAATATTTAGCTCATGAGCTGGGTGACTGTGTATGCTAAATGTGAACCTGGTTCGGGTTTTTTTAGATACATAGGATTACATCGGATGTACGGCACAGAAACAGGCCATTCGGCCCAACCAGCCCATGCCGGCGTTTATGCTCCACTCGAGCCTCCTCCTGTCTTTCCTCATCTAACTCTATCAGCATAACCCTCTATTCCCTTCTCCCTCATATGCTTATCTAGCCTCCCCTTAAATGCATCTGTACTATTCACTTCAACCACTTCCTGTGATAGCGGGTTCCACATTCTCCCGCTCTCTGGGTAAAGAAGTTTCTTCTGAATTCCCTATTTGATTTCTATCTTATATTGACGGCCTCTAGTTTTGCTCTCCCTCATGAGTGTACACACTCTCTCTGTGTTTACTCTATCAAAACCTTTCCTAATTTTAAAGACCTCTATTAGGTCACCCCTCAGCCTCCTCTTTTCAAGAGAAAAGAGACCCAGCCTGTTCATCCTTTCCTGATAGGTATACCCTCGTATCTCTGATATCATCCTTGTAAATCTTTTTTGCACCCTCTATAGTGCCTCTATATCCTTTTTACAATATGGCGACCAGAATTGTACACAGTACTCCAAGTGTGGTCTAACCAAGGTTCGATACAAGTTTAGCATAACTTCTCTACTTTTCAATTCCATCCCTCTAGAAATAAACCCTAATGCCTGGTTTGATTTTTTATGGCCTTATTAACCTGCGTCACCACTTTTAGTGATTTGTGTATTTATACTCCCAGATCCCTTTGCTCTTCTACCCCATTTAGATACTAAATAATTCTTCACATTTTATTAATTTTTCACCACCGTTTAGATTGAAATCCATCTCCAATCTGGTAATGACTTCCTGTAACACATTAGTAGATTGATTACCTGGCCATATGTTCTAACTAGTTGGCATGTGGGGACTATTTCCAAATTGGTCAATTAGATTAAGAATTTGAAAATGGTCATTTTGTAGTTGTGGCAATAGTGGAGCCTCCAGCAGGTTCTGTTCCAGAATATGTGACCTTGAGCTAGTTAAAACATTTGGCTATCACCGAATGCACTTTCTGCTCATTGTCCTCTACTTCATGATAAAGCCTGCTACAGAATGCAGATTGGCCACAGAAACAATTTGGTCTGAAGTCAGAATTGTGAACGATGGAATCCCACTTTAATGTATCTGTTAGAGCTAAATGATAACGTATTGTTAGTTCACGCAGTGCTAATGGATGACTAAGGGAAGTAAGGCTGCTTCAGAATGTTCTGCATCAGTCATTTATTAGTGATTAGTAGGCTGTACAAGTGATAGATAACAATGGGGGTGAGTCTGACCTTCTTCACACTTACTACATCCCATCATTATTGATGACAGGAAAGGTAAAAATGGTTATCATGTCTTATTAGTTACAAATTAGGCTGTAAATTGTTATGTTGGTTGGGACCAAGATGTAAGTCCCTGAAATTAAATTGTCTCTCCCATTTCAAATTAATATTTACCCCAAATTCAAGAAGTCCAAAATTACTTATGCAATTATTTAATGCTAATTTTGAATAATAGGTTTGTATTTTATAAATTAAATTCACAACAGGGAAGCATATTATGTTAATTGCTTTGCAGGGTTGAATGATCAATTTATTTCCTTCTTCATTTCTGAAGACACACATTGTTACACAATAACAAGAGGATGGGCAAGAAGTGACAGCTTCATGACCATCAGGGCAACTTTCTAAGGAAAACTATTACCATGAAGACTAATGGCTGACGTTGAGCCAAATAATCGATCAAGTTGTCATCATTTAACAAAATGAAACATTTCTATAAAATACTGATTATGAACTATTTCCTTTCTTGTCAATTTTCTCCCTTTCCCTCCTCTTCTGCGGGTGTATAGTCCTCGTTGGGTAATGTTCCACAGATGCTGGTCACCTAAGTGCTTGCACTTGATGTGTGAGCCATGACAGTGAGGTTATTTGACTGCAAGGGTTATCACAGCCAAGCCTAACTTCCACAGGGATTGCCAGATAAGTGATCAGCTGCTTTCCCTTTCTTGACCCGTGGCTTTTAGGCCAATTGCGGCAGCCCTACTGGTGCCGCGGCTAATTGGCTACCTCAGCACAGACTAGGAATCAAGCTTGTGACTTTCCTGGTTTACATGGCACAGCTACTTGCTAGATACACTCACTGATTCACCAAGGAGCGAGTGTCTGAACATTTTCAGCAGTTAACTTTAGAACAGAGTTGGATTCTTTGTAACTAGACTCAGTGAACCAGCCATTTCTTCATGAACTACAGTAACAGGATAGTAATACTTACTCCCAGTGTAGGTGTGAAATTTCAGTAAGTGGTGAACCTTGTGTGCATTGCAAAGGCATTGATTATTATTAATTAGCTCTAATATAACCATTTTTCTGAACAGTTTTTTCCTTTCCTATCCTTAGCTGCTTAACTGTTACAAAGTTAGCACCTTTCTCTATGATTTTGTATGTTATTAAAAAAACGACCATCACAGAACACTTGAATTGAACAAATATATTAACAAACAAGCTGATATTGGGAGAGCCCACAGTGTGATTGGGACTAAGATGAATTCATCAAGACATGTTCTCCATTGCTAGTCTGATAGTTTAATTAAGATCTATCTCTTTTGATAAAATGTTATGTTAAAGAATGCGTTTAGCTATTGGCAATTCCCTTCTCCCTGTAACTTTAATTAGTAGCAGTTGGTAATGGTTACTTTATCACTTAGATATTGACTTGCGTATGAACACACAAAAATGACAGTCAGGAAAAGAGCGACTGGTCCATTGAGTATGTCCCATACAGTCACGATGCAACTGGGCATCAATTTCCCCAAAGCCCCCCACCCACCAAACATCATGTAATCTCTGAGGAGAGACAGAAAAAACAGAGGGAAAAACAACCCGAGGGTAATTCAGGGGGGGAAAAAAATCTGGGAAATCCCTCTCTGACCCCAGAAGGTGATCAGAAGTTCCAGAAGACCAAATTGACCATGAACACATATCCCAATACCTCACCTGCTGTGATATTGCCATAGCTAGGAACTTGTCCAGCTCCCTTTTGAATACTTGAGTGAATCTGCACTCACTGTGTTAACCAATAGCTTGTTCCAAAAGTCAGTGACCTTCTGAATAAGAAAAACCTCCTGACCTAGTTCAATGCTTACATATCTTAGGGCCCGGATATTCCGATCCCTACGGGTGTGTACGGGCTGTGTACCCACCAGTAGGGACATCGGCGCATGCGCCGAAAACCAGCATTTCCGATCGGTCAAGAAAGCTCTTGACAGATCCTTCGGCTGCCCTGGAGAAGGGCCTCTGCGGGCGGATAGTTCCGCTTTTTGGAGACCCTCCGCCCGCAGAAAACCCTTACAATTCTTATGCCTGGTAAAAGCAGGCGTAAGACCTGCTTTTACCAGGATAAGAGTTGAAAAAAAGTTTAAAAAAACATTTTTTCACTGATTTATCATTTAAAAATACTTTAAAAAAGGTAAGTTTATTTTTAGCCCTGTAAAATACTTTAATTATTTTTTTCAAAATTAAATTTGTTTATTGTAATTTCAAGTCATTTTAAAAATATGATTTTTTTAAAATTTATTTAAAGTTTTACTATGTTTTTTCATTGATCTCTTCATATATTAGACAGGTCTTCCTGTCAAATGTATGAAGGGAGATTCCCTTCTGTGATTGGCTCCCCATGGCCCACGTGATCCCAGGGACGCTGCGAACTACCTGCGCCTCTGGGATACGTGGGCCCTGCGCACTTGGAGTTTGGAGAGGCCCAGGTGCGTCCCGGGAGCCCTCGGGTAAGGGCGCAGATTTTTCCAGATCGCAGGCCTCCACCCGCGGGAGGCCTGCGATCGGAAAATACAGGCCATTATCTGCATGTGCACTGGTTATCCCTAGCTGATCCAATTCAAATAGTCTTTCCACATGAACAGTCTAGTCTTTTCATTAATTTGAAGACCTCAATCAAATATCCCCAAAGTCTATGCTTTTCTAGAGTAAATAGACTCAGCTCTCTAAGCCTACCATGGTAACCAAGGACTTTTAAGCTAGGTTACAATCTAGTAGCCAATGGCTATTCTCTGAACCATCTCCAGGGCCTCTATATAACCCACCATGTCCGGGGACCAAAACAGAACATGGTATTCTAGTTAAGGCCTAACCAGTATCTTACAGAAGGGAAATACAGTATTTTTTGTTTCATATTGCTTCGTCTTAGCAATACATCCGAATACTTGTTTTTTTGCTTTTGCTATAGCCTTGCTGCACTGGTCGTTCGCCTTTAGAGAATCATGTACAATGACACCTCGATATTTTCCAGCTCAACTGTCTTTAGTTCTGAACTCAGCATGAAGTTAGCCCTATTTATTTGCATTACACTACATTTATCTTGCGATACAAAAGAGATTTACGAGAATGGTTCCAGGGATGAGGGATTACAGTTATGTGGATAGACTGGAGAAGCTGGGGTTGTTCTCCTTAGAGCAGAGAAGGTTAAGAGGAGATGTGATACAGGTGTTCAAAATCATGAAGGGTTTAGATAGAGTAAACAAAGAGAAACTGTTTCCAATGGCTGAATGGTCGCTAACGAGAGGCACAGGTTTAAGGTGATTGGCAAAAGAACCAGAGGCGACATGAGGATAAACTTTTTTACGCAACGAGTGGTTAGGATTTGGAATGCACTGCCTGATAGGGCGGTGGAAACAGATTCAATACTAGCCTTCAAAAGGGAATTGGATAAATACTTGAAGGAGAAAAAATTGCAGGAATATGGGGAAAGAGCGCGGAGTGGGACTAACTGGACTGCTCTTCGAAAGAGCCGGCACAGACTCGATGGGCCAGGTGGCCTCCTACGCTGTATTATTCTATGATTTATGTCAAATGACATCTGCCAGACACCGGCTTCCCCCCACCCCCATATCATCTGATTGTAGTCATTTTTTCTCAGCTAACACTCGCACAAATCTTCATAACAGTGAACTTGTGACACTTAGTGTCCTCCAACGCTGTTGCGGGGTCAGTAGGCGGGCATCTTATCTGTATGAGGTCGGGGCAGACACCCCCTACCTTCCCCCTCTCCCCCCCGAGACCCATGCCTCCTGTGTAAGGGAGTTGATCAAAAATATTAATATTTTAAAAATTCTTGCTCTTGTCACTTGTACGTAGAACAATTATGGAAGTAATTATAAAATATTCTTCTGGATTTTCTATTTCCACAAAGTTTGCCAAATATTTTGTTATGTAGATGACGCCTTTAAAGTATATCAAAGGGGAAATTTTTTGATTTCTGCATCAGTTTTTGTTCATTTTTCCTTTATGAAACAAGCAGAACATATATACTCCATGGAGTCCCAAAAGATGACATTGGAATGGATATTAAAATACTTAATAAATTACTCTCTTTTAACCTGCTGCATTCTTACAGATATATTACATTAATACCTATGTTGCAAACGGCAAATCATGCATATTGCGCGATACAAGTCCATTTATTAGCTTGATAGGGTGGATGCTGGGAGAATGTTTCCCTTGGCTGGGGAGTCTAGAACCAGGGGCCACAGCCTCAGGATGAAGGGTGGGCCATTCAGGACTGAGATGAGAAGAAATTTCTTCACACAGAGGGTGGTGAATCTTTGGAATTCTCTACCCCAGAGGGCTGTGGAGGCTCAGTCATTGGGTATATTCAAAACAGAAGTCGATAGATTTTATCTAGTAAGGGCATCAAGGGATATGGCGATAAGGCCGGTGAACGGAGTTGAGGCAGAAGATCAGCCATGATCTTATTGAATGGTGGAGCAGGCTCGAAGGGCCGAATGGCCTACTCCTGCTCCTATTTCTTATGTTCTTATTCTAAATTACTGTTCTGAAGCATGCAGTATACATGCTTATGTTAGCATTAAGCTGTGTACATATTTAGTCTGGTGATATTACTGGCAATCAGATTTTGCCTTTTGGGAACTCTGGGCATGTCAAGAGTATGTTCAATATGGAGTAGACTGCCTTCAAGAAAAGAGTATCGATTTTACAATGATGTCCTGAGTTTGAAGTTTGTGATCAGATATTTTTTTATTAAAAAGCACTAATAACATGTTTGGACTGTTGTAATTGAAATGTAATTGTGATGTTGAGTATTCAGGAAATTTCTTATTTGTTTCAGTAAAGAACAGTTTCTTTTGTAGCACAGTATTCTAGTGAAATTTAGTGTGTTACAGCTAAGAAAATTAGAAACAATGGGGAAGATTTCATCTAAGCCTTATGTAATGAAATCATAAACCTATTTTTTAATGAACAGGACGTGAATCTTTTTAAAGGAAAAATAATATTTGCATTTATATAGCCTTACCATGTCAAAACATCTCAAAGCACTTCACACAATGAATTACTTTTGAAGTAGAGGACTGTTATTCAGGCAAACGACAGACCCATTAAAATCTAAACCGCACAATCAGGGGCACTTTTATGTGACTGCACTGTCCATTACTTCTGTATTAAACTTCAGAGCATATTTTTGTGGATTACTCTTCTCTTGAATTTCTTATTTGGGTGTTTGAAAATGAACTCAATTATTATTTTAATACGATTATACTGTAATTAAAACAGCACTGAAAAATTGAGATGGTATTTATCTGATGCTACTTATGTGTATTGACCAATTAATCAAACTAACTGGCACTCAAAGAACTCCCTACCAATAAAATCATTTTATCATGCTGCGCATATGTTTATTTGCTGAATAAATTAATATAACATTAGAATTAAATGTGACTAATTGTCTGAATTTCTTACAGCCAGCTAATTCAAGGATATGTTTTAGCTTGATTTATTTAACTCAAGGGGCACTGTGACCAATCATAGTGCACCTGACTATATGGGTACAGTAACTTAGGCCGCGATTTTACTTCCCTCGGCGGGTCCAGGGCGGGCGATGCCGGTGGCGGATCCCAACCCCGCTGCTGGCTCCATTACACGCTGTGAAATGAATTTCCCTTGATTGGGCTTGTTAAGCTCACCAGCGCGTTTCCCAGCCAATTAGAGGAAGTGGGTCTGGTGACGTCATTTCATGACGTGTCATCAGCCGGTTTCCTTAAAGGGACCATGGTCAACTTTATTTTGACATTTATGCTGTCAGTGTTCTACAGCATTGAGGTGCTGCAAACACTGACAATCACTGCACAATGGCACAGGGCTGCACCCAGGCTCTCCCATGACTCCCTCCATATGCTTATGGAGGGAGTCACAGCACGCAGGGAGGTCCTCTTCCCTTCCCATGGGTGGAAGAGACCTCCCCAGGAGATCAACACAGCCTGGTTGCACATTGCACAGGAGGGCACAAGCAGGGATGTGGTCAGGTGGACCTAGGTGCAGTGCCTCAAACCTTTCAATGATCTCAGTAGATCACAAAACGTTAGTGCAAAGTCACACTCAACCTTATCCTGCTGTGCCTCTCATCACATCCCCATCCCTACCCTACTGCTCTGCCTTCCCTACCCTACTCCTGCATATCCTTACTCACACCAACTTACCTTGTACCTCCACCCATCCCTCTCTATCTATATTATCACATCCCCATCTCACTAGCCACCCCACACACTCACCCTCATCCTAGTGCAATCATACCAACTAACAACACACAAAGGTAGCTATTTGGGTGTTTTATGCAATGTTCATGTAAAGTTTCTGTTAATGTGGTGTCAAACATTGAAACCTTTATTTTCAACACTTTGCGTTCTTGGACAGATTGGTGTGCACTTTTGGAAGTGGCTTAGTGAGTTGCAGTGAATGGTGAGACATAAAGGTACCCCCCGCAATGCTCATGAGTGTGAAAGGAATGGCTTGGGCATTGTAGGGATGCTTTATGGTGTGGGGTGGTGCCAATCTGGTGCATCATGTGGCAGCCAGGGTGTACAACGTCAAGTGAAGTAAATCTGGCCATGGTGAGGCCATTCCTGGCCTCCCAGGCAGCAATGTGGTCGGGTGCTGATGCCCTGTGTCCTGTGCAGCATCAGTTGATTGCAGAGAAGGTTGTTGTTGGGGCTGATCATGATGGGATTCTGAGGACCAAGGTGAGAGAGTATAAAGGACACCCATGTTGATGGAATAGATGGCAGGTGAAGTTGAGATGACAGAAGCATTCTGTCAATGGTGAGAGAGGTTGTTCCAATGAGGTGACACTGGACAGAGAGTTTGCTCCAAACACTTGCAACCTGCATAAAGCTCAATCTGTCTTCCAAATGCAGTAAGCATCATCTTCTGAACTTGGAAAGTGAACAGCTGTGAGATGTGAGCTTTTATAGCACATTTCAAGCTGTCAAGTAACCAGCTGATTCAATGGCCATTCATCTTCCAACTCAGTTTAACAGATGTGATCCTGAGCAGCGAGGACTCCGTGGGCGAGAACATAAAATTAAAAGGTAAGCTAAAATGTATTCTTAATGATGTCTAAACATGGTTATAATGAGCTGAATTGGGACCCTCGCTGCTGCGTGTCGGGTCTGCTCAGCGTTAACAGACCCGACATTGGGAAAGGCACATTGCGGCGGGTTGACAGTGGGATCCTGGCCCGCTGTGAAAAAAAAACACTTTCCCACCCGACCCACCACCGATCCTGCCCGCTGACCCCCCAGAAAATTCTGGCCTTAGTGGCTATCTTACTAGATAAGTAATCCAGAGAATATGGGCTGGATTTTGCCATTGCCAGAAGGAGAGCGGTGCTGGAACTCCAGGAACAGGTGCAGCAATCTCTGGCAGGTTTTGTCTCCAGGGTCACTGCGAGTGTGGAGCGAATGGAGGAGTCCATCGCTAACATGAGCAGAGCCTTTGTGGAGGCATTGGCGCATGAACGCATCACCATGGAAAGGATGGCAACCTCCATGGAAAGGATGGCTACGGTAGAGGAGAGGATGGCTAGGGCCATGGAGGAGCTAAGTCGCCAGAGTGTTGAAAACATGGTGAATGTTCAGAATAGACTGACATCTCTGGAGGAGCGATGGGCAGCTATTGAGCAGAGAAACCAGAGCTTCATGGAAGTCCTCTGGAGTAGGACTGCCAGTGCAGATATGGGTCCTTATGGCCCCCCTGATGTGCAGCAACGTGCTATCAAGCCACTTGCTAGTACTGAAGTGGGGCTGACCCATGAGAGGGATGTTGGTGGCAGACAACAAGGAAGTGGGGGCTCCTCTCCAAGCGCTCACACTCCCATTCCACTGCGGAGCCCTCGGTCAGAGCCCCACCAGAGTCCTCACCCAACTGAGATGGGCGTCTCAGCCCCTGCACAGCTGCAGGAGGAGCAGACTGTTGACGAGCCCTCACAGGCTTGCAACTCCAGAGGACGCCCGCCAAAGGTGTTGAGGCAGGAGCAGCAAGTGAGCAAGGGGCCTCTACATCTGCTGAAACCACAGGGGAAGCACCACGTAGGTGCACGCATAAGAGGAAGATAAAGCACAAGTAGTCACAAGGGTAGTCACTTGGGTGTTCTGTTGTGTTTAATTGTTAAATGCCATCCTTTAGTCAATGTAATAAAATTAAGTGATGGCAAACTGTTGAAGTTGTGGCCTCTGTCATTTTGGAAATGGAAGTTCCACATTGAGGGCTCAGGGCGACTTGGATTTGTCATGATGGTGGTCAGAGTGATAGGAAGCCACAGGTTCTTGTCCATTGTCTATGGTGTGGTAAGAAGGTACCAGCCACATGTGTTTGATTGGGCAACCTAAGCAAATCTGGCAAAGATGAGTGCATCCCTTGCATCCTGGGCAGCAATGTGCTCGCGTACTGCTGCAGCTGGTTGATCCACCTCCGCAAGGTCTTTGTTCTCGTTCTCATCCTCCTCCTCCTCCTCCTCCTCCTCATCTGAGGAGGCTATGCGCTGACCCACTTGTTCCTCAGGCAGCTTGCAAGCCATGATGCTGTGCGATGTTGTGAAGTGCACAGCAGACCACAATGATTCTGGAGACCCTGGCTGCTAAGTACTACAGGGCTCTACCTGATCTATCAAGGCATCTGAATCACATGTTCAGCATCCAATGGTTTGCTCGATGGTGGATCTGGTCGAAATGTGGCTGGAGTTGTAGCGCTCCTCAGCTTCGTTCGATGGCCTCCTGAACGGTGTCATTAGTCATGTCTTCAGGGGATAGCCCTTGTCTCCAAGTAGCTATCCGCAAAGTTGGTTTGGCGGATTGAGGAGCGGAGGCACACTAGACTGCCGCAGGATGAACGAGTCATGGCAACTGCCAGGGTACTTGGCGCAAACATGCAAAATGTCCTTCTTGTGGTTACACACCAGCTGCACATTGAGGGAGTGGAAGCCCTTGCGGTTGACGAAAAGAGCTGGGTTGTGATGGGGTGCCTTAAGGGCCACATGTGTGCAGTCTACGACGTCCTGCACCCTTGGCAAGCCTGCCATATTTGCAAAGCCAACCGCACGCGCGGTCACACTTGCCTTATCCGTGGAGAAGTGGATGTAATTGTGCGCCTTTGCAAAGAGGGCATCGGTAACCTGCGTGATGCAAGTGTGTGCGGCCGACTGGGAGATGCCGCTGATGTCTGCTGATGAGCCCTGGAAGGACCCTGAAGCAAAAAAATTGAGGGCGGTGGTGACTTTTACAGCCACTGGTAAGGGGTGTCCACCCGCTCCTCTGGGCTCCAGGTGTTGGTGCAGCAGTGCGCAGATGTCACCCACTACCTCTCGCGAAAGCCTCAGCCTCCTTTGGCACTGCTGTTCAGTCATGTTGAGGAAGCTCATCCTCAGTCTGTAAACCCTGTGCTGGGAGTATCTCCTGCGGCGATGTGCTTCCCTGTGCTGGCATCTTCTGCCCTGTGCACCATCAGGTGGGTGAGCAGCAGGTTGGCGCTCCTGTTGTTGCTGCTGCTGTTGTTGTTCCTGGTTCTGCTGCTGCCGCGGCTGCTCTTTGTCCGAATCTGAGGTCCAGGATGAAAGGAAATAAATGGTTCCCATGCTGCTGGTAGATATCTCAGTTGAGGAAGCGCTCAGTCAATGTGGGGAGAGGATTTTCCCAGGAGGTCACAGTGGAGATGGATCTCAGCTTCACCACTTCCAAAATCAGTAGACCTGCAAAAAGTTCTCCAAGACCTGAGAAAACAAAGTTCTGCCACCTGCAACTGATCCTTGTTGAAAACTCCGTTTTTATGGTGGAGCTGCAGCTGTTTGGAAGCCAGCCACTTGTGAACCCGACTGGATTAGCTGGCGTGTTTCAGGAGAGACGTACAGCACGCTGGAAATGTGGCAAAATTTGAAAGGCCTCTCAAAATGGGATTATAGAGGTTGTTAAGTAGCAGTTAAGTGCCTTAAGGGCCGATTCCGCCGCTTGGAGGCGGGACCGAAATGGAGTCTGCAAGCCCGCCTTTGGGAAAGTTGCGCGGAGGCGGGTTGACGGCGGGATCGGAACCCGCCGTCATTTTTTCCAAGTTTCCCACCTAACCCGCCTCCTCAGGGCTGGCAAAATCCAGCCCTATGAGTTTGAATCCCACCATGCCAGTTTGAGAATTTGAAATCAGTTTTAAAAAATTGGGAATAAAAACCTGGTTTCATTAACAGTGTTGTAAAAAGCCAATTGGTTCAGTCAAGTCCTTTAGGGAAAGTGACCTTACCTGGTATGGCCAATATGTGACTGCAGCCCCATACCAATGTGGTTGACTCTAGTCTGAACTACTCTTCAAACTGGCCTAGCAAGCCACTCAGTTGTATCAAACCACTACAAAGAGCACATGGACTGTAGTTCAAAAAGAAGGCCCACCACCACCTTCTCAAGGGCAACTAGGGATGGGCAATAAATGCTGACTTTGCCAGCGACACCCACAGCCTGAGAATTAATTCTTAAACAGAGCACCAGCTGAGATCAGCTAACTCAACACAGATTGGGGATTGAACCAGAAACCTTCCTGTTCTACATGGATAAGCTACTGACTAGATAAACTTGCTCAACCTTCAGGGGAGCCCATTTCAATGCTTTTTTGCACAGATTATAACATGTCGAAAATATTCTTGGCAGAATAAAAGCAAATGTGTTGGTGATCTGTTTGGAATTAATTGCAATGGATCAAACAGTATGCAGAATTGGTCTGATTCAGGAGCACAAATTGTGTGCAGTTTTGGTCGCCTTATCTGAGGAAGGATGTTCTTGCCATGGAGGGAGTGCAGCGAAGATTTACCAGACTGATACCTGGGACGGCAGGAATGACGTATGAAGAGAGATTGGGTCGATTAGGCTTATATTCGCTAGAGTTTAGAAGAATGAGAGGGGATCTCATTGAAACTTATAAAATTCTAACAGGACTAGACAGACTATAATCAGGACTAGATTAGGAAGGCTGTTCCCGATGGCGGGGGAGTCCAGAACCAGGGGTCACAGTCTAAGGATAAGGGGTTAAGCCGTTTAGGACTGAGATGAGGAGGAATTTCTTCACCCAGAGAGTGGTGAACCTGTGGAATTCTCTACCACAGAAGGCAGTTGAGGCCAATTCATTAAATATATTCAAGAAGGAGTTCGATATATTTCTTAAGGCTAAAGGGATCAAGGGATATGGGGAGAAAGCAGGGACAGGGTACTGAATTTGGCCTGCTCCTGCTCCTATCTTCTATGTTTCTATGTTTTGTTTTACGCTTCCCAACCAGAGGGCACGGAGGATAATAAAAGCATCCAGTGGAGGTGAGGTAACTCGGCACAGACTGGGGTCGAACCTGGAACCTTTCTGGGTTGTACAGCTTTGTTAATCGCTAGATGAACTCACTGAGTCACCAGGGAGCTCTCTCATTTTATCCTCTTTTCCCTGCCCTTCTCTTTTCTCTCTTCTTAGGGCTTTGTTTCTCATTAGAGCTGAGGAGGTCAATGAATAACCATATTCGTGAAGACTTCCATCCAAAGAATTTTGATTCAGTAAATAGTGATAGTTTCTGTCTCCTGGTCTGCAAGATGATAATGAGAAGCACAAATGTAAAAATAATCAGAAAAAAAAGTTAAACAGAAGGTTCAAAAAGATTCTTCACACAGATGGTGATCAGAATGTGGAAGTTTTTGCTGCATACAATTGTTGATTAGAATCCATAATTTCTTTTAAAAGGGAATTAGATAGTTGCTTGAAAATGAGGAATATTAAAGATTATAGAGAACAAAGAAAAAGAAAAAAAAAAGACTTGCTTTGATATAGCGCCTTGCACAACCTCAGGACGTCCCAAAGCGCTTTATAGCCAATGAAGTGTAGTCACTGTTGTAATGTAGGAAGTGCGGCAGCCAATTTGCGCACAGCAAGCTCCCACAAACAATAATGTGATAATGACCAGATTTTAGTGATGTTGATTGAGGGATAAATATTGGCCAGGACACCGGGGATAACTGCCCTGCTCTTCTTCGAAATAGTGCTGTGCGATTTTTTTTTTTTTTACGTCCACCTGATTGAGCAGACGGGACCTCGGTTTAACCTCTCATCTGAAAGACGGCACCTCTGACAGTCCCGCGCTCCCTCAGTACTGCACTGGAGCGTCAGCCTAGATGTTTGTGCTCAAGTCTCTGGAGTGGGACTTGAACCCACAACCTTGTGACTCAGGCGAGAGTGCTACCAACTGAGCCACTGACTGACAAGGAGTAGAATGAGTTTAGACTAGGCTTGTGTAGAGAAAAACAGCTGAAGCTTAATGGGCTGAATGGCTTGTGTCTGCTGTAATATACGATTCATTTTTCTTTGCACCTTTTTTTCCCCCATATTTTTCTTTCTCTTTTCATAGCCTGCCATGCTGTGAAATTTGTGAGTGTTTTCTCTATAGAGGCAGGCCTATACCAGAATTCCTTGACGTGGCAAAGGCCTATATTAAATCCACAGGTGGGAGAGTGAAAGAATCCATGGGAAATGTCGGGAATTATCAGCGATTCATGCATGTGGAAAATTGCAATCTGCCATGTAAATCTCCCACTGACTGCGTCTCAGTTGGTAGCATTCTCACCTCTTGAGTCAGCAGGATGGGAGTTCAAGCCCCACTATGGATTTGAATACATTACCTAGGTTGACACATCAGTGCAGTACTGCGGGGGTGCTGCAGTGTCGGAGGTGTTGTCTTTTAGTTGAGATGTTAGACTGAGGCCCTGTTTGCCTTCTCAGGTGGGCGTCAAAGATCCCATGGCGATATTCAAAGAAGAGTAGGGAGCTCCTCCAAGTGTCTTGGCCAACATTCCTCCCTCAAACAACATCACCAAAAACAGATTATCTGCTCACTCATTCAGTTGTGGAACTTTTCAGTGTGCTAATTGGCTGCTGCATTTACCCACATAACCATGACTGCACTTCAAAAGTAATCCATCGGTTGTAAAATGCTTTGGTACATTCCAGCTCAGTATTCTGCGTTGACATACAGCGGGACACTTGTGTGTGGTAGATGTGGATGCCTCCACCGCTCCCCCCCCCCCCCCCCCCCCCCACTCATCGTATGGGTTGTGGGAGTCCATAAATAAAAGATGGTTAAGGCCATGGGAGAAGCGTTCATATCGCAGCCTGTCAGATTGTTAGTTAGCCTGCAAATCCTTCCACTACTACACACTATTCTCCAAGGGGAGAGCATGAAGCTACGAAAACAGCAGCAACAAATAATTTGAATGAAGTGACGTTAAATTAAGAGTAGACTGTATACCTGGGGAGAAGAATTTCACTTAACACATTGGCCCCTTTGTAGCTCATAAATCATTTCTTACTCGAGGGGTAAATATGACATGCCACCACACAGATCCTTAAGATTTCATGTTCTTACTAAGGTATCGATTGTGTTTTTTTCTGTTTCAGTCAGCTGTATGTAAAACGAGGCTGTGACCCAAAAATCTCACTGCTTCACTCCCTCTTTCCCAGGTTGCAGACGAGATTTGAAATGAAAAACTGTTTTGAGTCTGGTATTTTATGTAGACAGCATATCATATGTCAACATTGTACGACTTATCTACATGCTAAAATTTAAACAGATTCTTCGAAACATAGAAACATAAAAAAATAGGAGCAGGAGTAGGCCTTTCGGCCCTTCGAGCCTGCTCCGCCATTCAATATGATCATGGCTGATCCTCTATCTCAATACCATATTCCCGCTCTCTCCCCATACCCCTTGATGCCTTTTGTGTCTAGAAATCTATCTATCTCCTTCTTAAATATATTCAGTGACTTGGCCTCCACAGCCTTCTGTGGTAGAGAATTCCACAGGTTCACCACCCTCTGAGTGAAGACATTTCTCCTCTAGCTAATGAGAAAGCAGACAAAGGTTACTCGACTTGGAATAGCCATGCAAGAACTGGCATTTGGTAAGCATGGTTTAAAGAGGCAAAACGCTGTTATAATGAAAACTTCCCATAAGTTCATGGGCGTGATATGATGGAAGTCCTTGGCGAATGTTAGCAAAACTCCTTGCAGAGAAGACATAGTAAATGATACCGCAGTACAAAGGTTTTATAAGAGGATTATATACAAGGGATTTTACTAAAATCAAGTATTTTTGAGCTTGTTTCAATACCTTCAATAGCTCTTCGACACTTCCTTCTGCCAAATGGTAGCATGGCCCAGGATTTCGCAGACTTCAAAATAGGAACATAGGAACAGGAGTAGGCCATTTAGCCCCTCGAGCCTGCTCCGCCATTCAATGAGATCATGGCTGATCTGTGACCTAACTCCATATCCCTTAAAACCTTTGGTTAACAAAACTCTATCAATCTCAGATTTAAAATTAACAATTTACCAAGCATCTAATGCCATTTGCAGAAGAGTGTTCCAAACTTCTACCGACCTTTGCGTGTAGAAGTGTTTCCTAACTTTACTCCTGAAAGATCTGGCTCAAATTTTTAGGCTATGTCCCCTAGTCCTACACTCTCAACCAATGAAAATAGTTTCTCTCTATCTACCCTATCAGTTCCCCTTAATATCTTGAAAATTTCAATCGAATCACTCCTTAACCTTCTAAATTCCAGGTAATACAACCCAAGTTTGTGTAATCTCTCCTTGTAATTTAACCCTTGCAGTCCAGGTATCATTCTCTTGAATCAATGCTGCACTCCCTCAGCCCATTATATCCTTCTGAAGGTGTGGTGCCCAGAACTGAACACCGTACTCCAGCTGTGGTCTAACTAGGGCTTTGTATAGCTGCAGCATAACTTCTTCCCCCCCATGACACTTTAATGATCTATGTACATGGACCCCCAAGTCTCTTTGGACCTCCACTGTTTTTAGCTTTTCACCATTTAGAAAGTACCCTGTTCTATCCTTTTTAGGTCCAAAGTGAATGACCTCACACTTGCTTACACTGAAATCTATTTGCCACAGTTTTGCCCATTCACTTAATCTATTAATGGCCCAAAAATTCGTGAGTGAGCCTTCGTGCGAGGGTAAGGTCTTCCCGCGATCTCTCACTGCGCGCTGGCTTTTTCAGTCCGAGCTCGCACGAACTTGATGTTCTGGACAGCAGCTGTGCAGGGCTTTCGTATCCCACAGGCGTAGTTAATTCATGCGAGCTGTGGGATCACGTGACTCAGTTAGAGCCAATGGCAGCACACCATCTTTCATTCATAGCTTTCACAGCATGCTGTGAAAGCTATGAATACTATACCCCCCCAAAAGAACAGCTAAACCTCAATTAAATTTTTAAAAAACCATCACATTAATAAAATAAGTATAGTTAAATAAATTAACTATTTTAAACAAAAAATTAAATTTTTGAAAAAATTTAAAATCTTTTAAAAAGTTATAAAAATAAACTTACCTGTCTTTAAAGTCTCTAAAAAAGATATACCTGTTAAAAAAAATTCAAAATAATACTTAATTAAGTACTTACCTTGTTAAAAGAGGGTCCTACGCCTCCTTTCTTTATGTCAAAAATCTTCCATGTTTACCTGCGCGTCCAAAGCACTAAGTGCACTGCGTGCGCGCAGCCTGTAGCGCGCACACGGTTCACCTAGGAACCGCCCCCTTTTGAATTCACCAAGTGCCGGTTTTCAGCGCATGCGCAGTGCATGCAGAAAACCGCCAATTGGAGACAGAATACGCCAGAGTACACAGTGCGTACTCTCGCGTAGCGGCACTAATTTTTGGGCCAATATCTCTTTGTAATTTTATGCTTCCATCTACACTGCTTACAATGCCGCCTATCTTTATGTCATCAGCAAACCTGAATATGTGGCTCTCTATCTCAGCATCTAAGTCGTTAATAAATGCGGTGAATAGTTGAGGCCCCAACACAGATCCTTGTGTGACACCACTGGTCACATCCTGCCAATTAGAGTACCTGCCCATTATCCCTATTCTCTGTCTCCTGCCGCTTAGCCAATTTCCTAACCAGGTCAATAATTTGCCTTCAATTCCATGAGCTTTAACTTTAGCTAACAGTCTCTTATGAGGGACTTTATCGACTGCCTTCTGGAAGTCCATATAAATAACATCCATAGACATTCGCCTGTCCACTATTTTAGTCACCTCTTCAAAAAATTCAATCACGTTCGCCAGGCATGACCTACCTTTTACAAATCCATGCTGGCTCTCTCTGATCAGCTGAAAATTTTCGAGGTGTTCAGTCACTCTATCCTTAATTATAGATTCTAGTAATTTCCCGACAACAGAAGTTAGGCTAACTGGTCTATAGTTCCCTGGTTTCCCTCTCTCACCTTTCTTAAATAGCGGAGTGACATGTGCAATTTTCCAATCTAAAGGAACGGTCCTGAATCGAGAGAACTTTGGAAGATTATAGTTGGGGCATCTGCAATGTTCTCACTTACTTCCTTTAAAACGCTGGGATGGAAAATTGCTCTTAGTGCTGCTCTGTGACTGGCCATATGGAAGTATGGGGGCGATTTTCCCACTGGAGGCGAGATGGAGGCGGGTTTCAGTTTGGGTGGGTTTGAAACTCGCCTCCATTGATAGGTTTCAAAAATTTGCGATTTTCCCATGATTGTCCGCTTGATTTCAGAGGTGTGGGATGCCCTTGCTCAATTAGTGTTTTGGGACTAAAACTCGCCTCTGTTGACAGCACTTTCCCAGTCTGATTTTATGGCTTCTTGCTCCCTTGGCTCATTCCACAGCATTTCTGCATCTCCTGCACCACCTCCAAGATCTTTTGAGAAACCACTATGTCCAATTCCAAGGCAAGGGCCTACCCGAGGCTCTCAGATGAGGCGCTGCAAATGTTGTTTGAGGGGGTGACAGCTAGCATGGAGGTGCTCTTCCACTCATCTCGGAGGAAGAGGCCTGCCAATGAAACCAAGGCTGCGTGGGTCCAGCTGGCAAGGGATATAACCTCCAGATCTGTGTGCAGATTGGGAGACTGTTTCTGTGTATTGATGAAATGCCAACCCTGTTGGAAAGCATTAAAATGATTTGAAGCCAAAATGTTGGCGTTATGCCATCTGTTCTTTCGCCTTAGGCAGCGCCACATTGTGGGCACCGCCACACTTGCGTTGTCAGGTTGGTGGCCAGAGTGAAAGGAGGCCAGAGAGTCATGTCCATTGTCAATGATGTCCTAGGATGGAGCCAAGGGCATGTGCCAACTTGGGCAACCTATGCAAATCTGGCCATCATAAGTTCATCCCTTGCATCCCGGGCAACCATGTGCTCGCGTGCTGCCGCTGCCGCTGGTCGATACACTGGCGCTCTGACCTCCTCCTCCTCATCTGAGGTCCATGCAGAAAGAAAATGAATGGTTCCCATGCTGCTTGTAGATGCCTCCTTTGGGGAAGCACTCATTGCAAGCGGGGAGAGGGTCTTCCAAGGAGGTCCCACAGTTGATTGTTTAAGCTGCAGCATCTCCGACTTTGGAAGGCCTTCTAAAAGTGCTCAGAGACATTTTAAAGCCAAGGTCTGGTACCTGCAAGTAATCCCTGCTGCAATAAACGATGTCTTGTTAGACCTGCAGCAGTGAGGAGGCCACCCACGAGTCAACCCGTCAGGTTTACCTGGCGTGGTTTAGGAGTTGCGTGGATCACACCGAAAAGCTGGAAAAATCACGAGGGCCTCTCAAAATAGGCTTAGAGAGGCCCTTACCGAGCATTTAAGGATCTTTAATAGTGCAATGGCCAGCTGGAGGCGGGAACGTTTCCCGACCTCCAAAACCGGTACCGGCAAAATCCCGCGGAGGCGGATTGGAGGCGGGTTCTAAACCCGACCTCTTCGATTCTGATTTTCCCGCCTTTCCCGCCTCCAAACCTGCCTCCTCCGACGTCAGAAAATCGCCCCCTCTGTTTCTAAAGAGTGGGGTTTATTCTGCCAGCTTTAACTCCCTTATCCCTGTCCATGGCGAAACGCTGCACCAACACAGAATCCTTCGCCACCAGCTCAGCCCACAGTTAGCACAATGTAATTATTATTTAGAGTCAAGATTAGAATGACCATGAAGGCAGTAACTCAGTCAACGGTGCTTTGAGTGGGACGCACTGGGTTACACTGACTGCTCGCACTTTGCATTGCTGAGACGTGGGGGACACTTTGCAGCCTGAAGCCTGTGCATTTTAACCGCAGCTTTAAAATTAATCGATCCCTTAATGTAAACTCATTGGCCCTGAAATTCACCTCTCCGGCTTGCCGCGGGGGTAAGGATCGCGCGCGCACTTACCTTCCGCGCCTGCCGTTGTGTTTTGGGCCCACGGGAACTTCAGCTCCTGGGCCTGCTCCAACTGCCGGCGCGCAGTGCTTGTGTATCCCAGGGGCGCAGTTAGTGCGATGCGTCCCTTGGGATCACGTGGGCCATGGAGAGCCAATGGCAGCAGACCATCTTTCATTCATAGATTTGACAGGAAGACCTGTCAAATCTATGAATTGAAATCGGCCCCAAAAGAACAGCTAAACTTAAAATAATTTTTTTTAAAAACCATCACATTTATAAAATAACTATAGTTAAATAAATTAACCACTTTAAACAAAAATTTAAATTTTTGAAAAAATTTAAATACTTTTTAACAGAGATAAAAATAAACTTACCTTTCTTTAAAGTATCTAAAAAAGATAAACCTGTTGAAAATTTTTTTAAATTATACTTAATTAACCACTTACCTTGTTGAAAACGGGTCATGCGCCTCCTTTTTAAATGTGCAGTTTCTTCAATACTTACCCTCCCGTAGAAACCTGAAAAAACCCCTAAGTTTGCTGCGTGCGCGCAGCCTCTACCGCGCACGCGGTTCACCTAGGAACCATGCGGTTCACCTAGGAACCGCGCGGTTCACCTAGGAACCGCCCCCTTCACCAGACCGGAAGTTCCGGTTTCCCGCGCATGCGCAGTGCATGCAGGAAACCGGCACTTCAGGACGCCTTACGGGTGAGTACACAGTGCGTACTTACCCGGGAAGGGCCGAATTTTTGGCCCAATGAAGTAACAAAGCCAGTTGTTGCATGGACAAATTTATTCTTTCCTCTTATCTGTAATAGAGTTATTTATAAATCCATTCCAAGTTTTGGGCTAGAAGTAGTCAGCTGGGTTTTTAAGCACAGGAAGTGCTCTGAATGAGCCTGAGGGGGAGGCAGATTGCCTGGGGAGATATGGGCCCAGAAATTGATCCCGCGACGCGAGAGTACGCACTGCGTACTCTCGCGTATTCCCACTCCAATTGCCGGTTTTCTGCATTGAGGTTTAGCTGTTATTTTGGGGGGGTGTAAGATTCATAGATTTCACAGCATGTATGTGAAACTTATGAATGGAAGATGGTGTGCTGCCATTGGCTCTAACTGAGTCACGTGATCCCACAGCTCGCACGAATTCACTACGCCGCTGGGATACGCAAGCACTGCCCAGCTGATCTCTAGAACATCAAGTTCGTGCGAGCTGGATCTGAAAAAGCACAAGCGAGGTGAGAGATCGCGGGAAAGCCTTACCCCCGCGGGAACAGAGCGAGATCAATTTCTGGGCCATTGTGTAATTTGCTGTTTTATGTATTCACTATTCTTTCCTGTGCAGAAGTATTTATTAAACCCAGAGAAGTTACGTAACCAGCACCATTTGCATTTGTGTAGCACCTTTCACACCCAGGATGCCCAAAGCACTTCACACCAATTACTTATTTTTCAAGTGTTATTACTGCAGTCAGTTTGCAAGCAAGAAGGTCCCAGAAACAGCAGAGAGATAAATAACCAGATGATCAGTTTTAGTGGTGATGGTTGAGGGATCAATGTTAGCCAGGATACTGACAAAACTGCCTCCTTTTTTTGTATTGTGCCATGGCATCTTTCACTTCCACCTGAGCCGGGAAAACAGGGTCTCCATTTAAAAGACTTGCATTTATATAGCGCCTTTCATGACCTCGGATGTCCCAATGCGCTTTACAGCCAATTAAGTACTTTTTGAAGTGTAGTCACTGTTGTAATATAGGAAACGCGCCAGCCAGTTTATGCACAGCAAGCTCCCACAAACAGCAATGAGATAATGATCAGATAATCTTTTTTTTGGTGATGTTGGTTGAGGGATAAATATCGGCCAGGATACTGGGGACAACTCCCTAGTTCTTCTTTGAAAAAGTGTCATGGGATCTTTTACGTCCACCTGAGAGGGCAGACGGGGCCTCGGTTTAACATCTCATCCGAAAGACGGCACCTCTGACAGTGCAGCACTCCCTCAGTAACACCTCATCTGAAAGAGGGAACCTGTGACAATACCACACTCCCACTGTACTGCATTCAAGTGTCCGCCTAGACTATGTGCTCGAGTCTTGACATGGGGCTTGAACCCACATCTGACTGAGGCAAGAATGCTACGACTGGGCCAAGTTGACAGTTTGAAAACAACCAAGGTAGAAAACAAAAGAAAGGTGGTTGCTTCAAGGTAGTCTCAGAGATAATGCAAAATGTTGCTTATAACTGATGTCCAAGCACTGTGGGATAAATGTTGATACATTAGGTATAAAATTAAAATCAGACTAATACCAATGAGCCCTTCCTATTGGACATAAAATGATCTTTCATTTATATATACTAGTGTGTCTCTGATACATTTCCTATTTGGAGAAATGAATTATTTATCTGCTTTGTATTTATTAGAACTGCAACTCTTTTACAAAAACATCGAAGCAGTTAGCCAGCTAACATATTGCACAATAACTACCATTTCCTCTACATCATATTTAGTCCTCCAGTCATTATAACGCAAAGCTCTTACAGTGCTGTGCAGCGAGAATGATCATGAACATGTATGTCCCAGAAACATTTAAAACGGTTCCTTTGTAACATACACTGTAAGCAGCCCATGCCCAAATGATAGCTATACGCTAACTGTTGCAAAGAAAATAAATGCCAGTGAGAGTTAACCTAGGCAGACTAGTTTTTCTGTAGGCCCTTTGTTACAGCCTACTTTAAGCTCAATAAAAAATGATATTTACATTACAACCATTCTAAATTACATTTTGATTACTGTGTCACTAAAACTTCTAAGCATTTATTTCATATTTGGCAATAAAATAATGTAAAGTTATTAATATTTTGGTCTCTCAGTTTACAGTGTAATTTTATCACATTGCGGATGCCAGATAGCTGGAGGAATTGACTGGCCTGATTTAATTCAGTGAGCAATAACATCTGGCATCCAGTTCTAATTTTCTGTAATGTTCTGTGGTTAAAGCTGTAGTATCTCTTTTTAATGAGCTTACTCATCAGTTTCATTAATGCAAAATCAACCCACTGCCATACTTTGTGTGCTTGGACTCATTTTATTTAGCAGTTCCACAAGGTCATGGATTAGTGAAAAAAAATTAATTAATTTTTAATCCGCCTCAAAGGATGAAAAAAAAATCAAAAACTTCAGGCAGGTGTAGCTGTATCACTTAAGGACGCCAAGATCCATGAAAAGGATTGTGGTTACATTAGTTTAAATGCGAAGTGAAACTGTGTAACTGCTTATATAAAACCCATTAATGTTATCAATATATTTTTTACACTAACACCAACAATAGCATTGTTTTGGCGCGGATTTTAGAATGAATGCTATTGGTGGATTTCCGGGATTACTCATTGACCATAGTTTGGTTTGTTGGATGACATCATCTTTGTTTTGATTGAATGGAAATTGGGTCACTGAATCTAGATTATATTGTACAATTAGTGGTAAAAGGGGATATAGACTATATGAACCAAAACCATTATTTTGAGTAGGTTTTTCTGCAATTCTAACAAAGGCTGTTTCTTGAACAATTAGTACTATCTAAAATAAAAATCAGAAAATGCTGGCAATCCGATTACCATCCCCTTTTACCTTGCACCATCATCCCTTTTGCCATGTAATCTCTCCTGCCTCCCACCCCTATCACAGACCTTCCCTTTTATTCTTTCCTCCCCTCTCCCCTTTCCCTGCCTCTGTACTTGCTCAAAAGCTGTTGCATCTCTAACTTTTTCCAGTTCTGATGAAAGACCATCGACCTGAAACGTTAACTCTTGTTTCTCTCTCCACAGATGCTGCCTGACCTGCTGAATATTTCCAGCATTTTCTGTTTTTATTTCAGATTTCCAGCATCCGCAGTATTTTGCGTTTGTATTAATATCTAACCAAAATGTGGAGCAACCAAAGTTAGGAATTTGGATTTTCACACTTTTTTCCTGTTAATTGGTCCCTGCGCCAAGGCTGCATTTAAGAGCAGCCCATTTTTTACAAGAGAAGAGCAGTTAGCCCTGGTTTGATCAGATTTCAGTGTCTTCTCTTAGATTCTGTGACTCAACAAATGAACTGATTACAATCCGGGGCTTGAATTTTACCTTTCTGCATTAGCACCACTATATTCTGCTGGCGGCTGTGACAGTGCCCAGAAAATGTTCTTTCCATAAAAGCAAATGAATCAATTAAAATGAGACGCATAGCAGGAGTGACAAAATAGAGGCTGGGAGTGGGATGCTAAGGCAGTGATCTGTGAAGCTCGCTGGCCAAGGCGTGCCAATGACTGGAATGTGAACTAATAAATAAGTCAGCAGCATTAGATTTGAGACTCAGTAAAAGCCGTCGGATAGATTACCAGCAATTTCTCGAGTTGCTGATCATTTTTGATAAGCTGTCATTTTTATTCCACAAGCTGTCTGTTTTTACTGCTGCAAAAGCAGCAGGATCCAAAAAGTGTTGCAAAAAATTAACTGCTCATTTCGAATTTGTCTCATTTTTTTCAATAGTCATCTTGGTAAAGCATTACATGTTGGAAGACAAAAAGCCTTGACAACCACCTACAGAATATGGCTGACTTAGATTGAACAGCACCATTTGGAGGTTTATTAAGCAAGTTGTGAAGAAATGTAAATGCTCCATGCATCAGGAGCACTAACTGACATGTTGCTCATACATCAATCAGTTTGCTGCCTCGCATGGCGTGCACTTGTTTATTAGTGAAGAAGTTTTCTTTTCACTGTGGTGCGAAGCTTTGATTTTTAATCTTGTTCACCTGCCTCTTCTAATCAGCACATCATGAGGCAAACCAGGTATCAACATGGCATGCATCCAGTTACATCACAGCCAAATGGTTAAAGGCAACCAGTGGCCTCCAAAGATATGCATTTACATTTAGCCTAATGAGAGATAATGACTAGCATATTTTGCGGATAGCTTTTGTACCTTCAGAGGCCATCTCCACAGCTTGGCACTTGGCTTAATTTGGACGCACTTAATCCGTGCCTTTATATGATTTTGAATCTTTCGTTTGTAGTAAAAAAAAAAGACTACCCATATGTAAGGGTCTGCAGGGAGACACTTTCAAGACAACTCTGGACAGATTTTGCTCCAGATCACCATGGAAACCAGACTGACTCCATTCAAAGATGCATTAGAGAACCACAAAAGTGGTTGCAATGATGCTGTAGAAAACCAATGAAGTGGATGTTGCCATGGGCACCTAGATGCACTGGACTACCAGAGAAATGTTCAGCACCAATTGGACACTTCAGTGCTTGTTTTTCACCTGATCCAATTTCTAGGCCTTTGTATCTCATCCTTATTAACTTCTTGAAACCAAATCCTTTCACTGATTGGTTTCCCTCCCTCCCCACAACTAATTATCTAAATCTTAATCACTGCTCTGCCAGATGACCAAGACTGTCGGTGTATTATCCAGCTGAGTTCTGGATGCACTTCATAGAATCATTACAGCACAGTAGGAGGTCATTCGGCCCGTCGAGCTCGTGCCGGCTCTCTCTCCGGCCTTTTCCCCGTAGCCCTGCAATTTATTTTCCTTTAGGTACTTATCTAATTCCTTTTTGAAAGCCATGATTGAATCTGCCTCCACCACCCTTTCAGGCAGTGCATTCCAGGTCATAACTACTCACTGCGTAAAAAAGTTTTTCCTCATGTCACCTTTGGATATTCTGACAATTACCTTAAATCTGTGTCCTCTGGTTCTCGACCCTTCCGCCAATGGGAACAGTTTCTCTCTATCTACTCTGTCTAGACCCCCCATGATTTTGAACATCTCTATCAAATCGCCTCTCAACCTTCTCTGCTCTAACATAGAAACTAGGAGCAGGAGTAGGCCATTCGGCCCATCGAGCCTGCTCCACCATTCAATACGATCATGGCTGATCATCCAAATCCAGTACCCTGTCCCTGCTTTCTCACACAGAATCCCCATCGAGCCTGCACTGACACATATCCCATCCTATCCCTGTAACCCCACATATTTAATCCCCCCCTAACACTAAGGGTCAATTTATCATAGCCAAATCAACCTAACCCGCACATTTTTGGACTGTGGGAGGAAACCGGAGCACCCGGAGGAAACCCACGCAGACACGGGGAGAATGTGCAAACTCCACACAGTCACCCGAGGCCAGATTCGAACCCGGGTCTCTGGCGCTGTGAGGCACCAGTGCTAACCACTATGCCACCGTGTTGCTCTAAGGAGAACAACCCCAGCTGCTCTAGTCTATCCACGTAACTGAAGTCCCTCATCCCTGGAACCATTCTTGTAAATCTTTGCTGAACCCTCTCTAAAGCCTTCACATCCTTCCTAAAGTGCGGTGCCCAGAATTGGACCCAATACTCCAGTTGTGGCCAAACCAGTGTTTTATAAAGTTTCATCATAACTTCCTTGCTTTTGTACTCTATGCCTCTATTTATGAAATTGAGAGGTCGCACAACACCAGGTTATAGTCCAACAGTTTTATTTGAAATCACAAGCTTTCGGAGCTATCGATTGCCCCTTCCTCAGGTGAAGTAAATAGATACAGAATCGCCAAAGCATATATAGATAGAGAACAAAGCATGTGTACCTTACAATTGCAGACAACTAAATTAAATCATCCTGACTATCTGCCGAGGTGTGATAAAGTTAATCAGGTCAGCCAGGAAGGTACCACATCAAAGACATAGCAAGATACAACTGAGACAATGAGGTGTAGTCGCAGGGGTTCTAACGTGTCAAAAGCTGCCGTCTGTATGTAAAACGAAAAGCTTTAAAATTTTTACTTTTTTACTGGGAAAATTTTTACTTTTTTACTGGGAATCACATCTGTGAACAAGCCAACGACGACTCGAGTCCGGATCACGTCATGTATCGTGACATAAACCCAAGATCCCGGTTGAGACCATCTTCATGAGTGCGGAACTTGGCTATCAGTTTCTGCTCGATGATTTTGCGTTGTCGTGTGTTTCTAAGGTTGCCTTGGAGAACGCTTACCCGCAGATCCGAGGCTGAATGTCCTTGACTGCTGAAGTGTTCCCCGACTGGGAGGTAACAATCCTGCCTGGCGATTGTTGCGCGGTGCTCGTTCATATGTTGTCTCAGTGTCTGCATGGTCTCGCCGATGTACCATGCCGCGGTGCATTCTTTCCTGCAACGTATGAGGTAGACAACGTTGGCCGAATCACATGAGTATGTACCATGTACCTGGTGGGTAGTGTCCTCACGTGTGATGGTGGTATCTGTGTTGATGATCTGGCATGTCTTGCAGAGTTTGCCGTGGCAGGGTTGTGTGGTGTCGTGGTCGCTGTTATCCTGAAAGCTGGGTAATTTGCTGCGAACGATGGTACTTCTGAGGTTAGGCGGCTGTTTGAAGGCAAGTAGTGGAGGCGTGGGGATGGCCTTAGCGAGGTGTTTGTCGTCATCGATGACATGTTGAAGGCTGCTTTTTTTAATTTTATTTATTTATGTCTATTTATGTCTATTTATGAAGCCCAGGATCCCGTATGCTTTTTTAATCACTTTCTCAACCTGCCCTGCCACCTTCAACGATTTGTGCACATATACCCCTAGGTCTCTCTGTTCCTGCACCCCCTTTAGAATTGTACCCTTTCGTTTATATTGCCTCTCCTCATTCTTCCTACCAAAATGTATCACTTCGCACTTTTCTGCATTAAACTTCATCTGCTACATGTCCGCCCATTTCACCAGCCTGTCTATCACTATCCTCACTGTTCACTATACTTACAAGTTTTGTCATCTGCAAATTTTGAAATTGTGCCCTGGACACCCAAGTCTAAGTCATTAATATATATCAAGAAAAGCAGTGGTCCTAGAGCCGACCCCTGGGGAACAACACTGTATACCTTCCTCCAGTCCGATAAGCAACCGTTCACCACTACTCTCTGTTTCCTGTCACTTAGCCAATTTCATATCCATGCTGCCACTGTCCCTTTTATTCCATGGGCTTCAACTTTGCTGGCAAGCCTATGTGTGACACTTTATCAAACGATAACAGGTTAAGATTCAAACCTGTATCTCTTGATTTGTGACATACTGTAATAATATGATGTACCACCTACCTTCTTTGGTAATGTGTATCTATTTGATCAAAATTCAGAAGAAAGGATACTTTTCTTTGATGATTCTATATTGATTCAGGCTACCAATGTGGCCATTCATTGACAATGCACATTTTGGTAAGTTTTTTAACCCTTGTCCCCAAATAATCTGCAAATGACCGGTCAATACCATTGGAAAATACTAACAATCCCTAAAATTTCGATGTGAAAATGGTTAAATACAAACAAGATTTGAGAAAAAAACGTCAATTTTGATTCCAGTTTCAAGGGGACTATCCTGAATATGTTACATGCTCTGTTGAGTGGTGACTGTGTCAAAATAAACCTCCAGTGATCGCTGTGAAGAGCCAGCTCGCTAACATTTTACAGTTGCTTATAACAATCAATTTTGATGTGACAGAAGCAGTTTTTCTCTGCGGAATTTCGCTAAATGATCTTATTCAAGACATAAAAGCTACATTTTATGAGGTACACCAGCCAGGCATTCTCTATCGTCTGAGAATTAATCTTTCATATTGAAAGCATAACTATTGAAAATGACTAAGTTTTGATCAGGTCCCATAATTGGCAACTATGGCACATCTCAAGTGGTTTTTAATATGAGTTATTCTGTATTAAGTTGCAAATCTTCTTTTCATACTTTATGAATTATGCGATGTTTTGATGCTATGGAATTTTACCTCTTTAGTAATTATCAAAAAAACATATAATTTCTGAAAGGTAATAAACTGTGCTGGTGCAAAAGTAACAGGGAAAGATATTAGAGTGGAAAGGAACCAAGGCATTCTTTCAACAATGCTGCACTTCAGATGCTTCAGTCAGGTGCTGTTTACTAAGTGAGTGGTATATCAGTGGTTTTTGAGCTTAATGTGTGGTAACCTAACGCCCCACAACATAAATATTAACACACTCCTGGGGACCTCCTGCAAACATGGACACACTCCTGGGGACCTCCTGCAAACATGGACACACTCCTGGGGACCTCCTGCAAACATGGACACACTCCTGGGGACCTCCTGCAAACATGGACAGGCTCCTGGGGACCTCCTGCAAACATGGACACACTCCTGGGGACCTCCTGCAAACATGGACACACTCCTGGGGACCTCCTGCAAACATGGACACACTCCTGGGGACCTCCTGCAAACATGGACACACTCCTGGGGACCTCCTGCAAACATGGACACACTCCTGGGACTCCTTTCAAAAACTGACACACTTCCAGCAGCCTCTCGTCCTAACTTCCAAAAGATAGTGTCAGCTACTCAAAGAAAAAACAGTGCTATCATTGCAGAAAATATTAGTGGTTGTTGTACTAGAAGAGAAATAACATGGTAGTAGGTTAACAATATGGACATTTGATGATCTTGCAGGGGCCCCAGTTTGAAAACCTTTCTGTGGATCAAAAAACAGAATTTTTTAAGGGAGACTATTCACTTATTAAGGATTCAGTGAAATGTCATTAAGAATTTCCTGTAATACAATTTATGATCTATTTTTTAATGAATGGAAGAGTTCCTGTAAAGTAAACTATTTCACACAACTAATACTTTGAATTTTCTGTAGTTAGGAAAAGCAAGAAAGCATATTATAGAATATGGGCTGGATTTTCCCAGCAGAGGCGGGTTCGCGATGGGAGAGCTGGTTGGCGGGTTCTGGTCCCGCTCCCGGCTGCAGCCGCTCTGTCAAAAGGATTTTCCGTTAATAGGGCTTGTTAAGCCTGCCCTGCGGGGTTCCCGGCCAATTAAAAGGAAGCGGGTCTGATGACGCGTCATCAGCCGGTTTCCTTAGAAGGACCACGGCCACATTCATTTTGACAGTTGTTCTGACAGTGTTCTGCAGCATTGAGGTGCTGCAAATACCGACAAGCACTGCACAGAGGTGCACGGCTGCACCCAGGCTCTCGCATGACTCCCTCCATATGCTTATGGAGGGAGTCGTAGCACGCAGGAAGATTCTCTTCCCTTTCAATGGGCGGAAGAGACCTCTCCAGGACAACAACGCAGCCTGGTTGCACATTGCACAGGAAGGCAAAAGCAGGGATGTGGTCAGGAGGATCAGGCTGCAGTGGTGCAAACCTCTCAATGATCTCAGTAGATCACGAAATGTTACTGCAAAGCCACACTCAGCCTCATCCTGCTGTGCCACTAATCACATCCCCATCACTCTGCCTTCCCTACCCTACTGCTGCACATTCTTACTCACACCAACTTACCTTGCACCTCCACCCATCCCTCTCTATCTACATTATCACTTCCCCATCCTAGTCCAATCATACTAACTAACAACACACAAGGGTAGGCACTTCGGTGTCTTAAGCAATGTTCATGTAAATTTTCTATTAATGTGTTGTCAAACATTGAAATCTTTATTTTCAACATTTTGCCTTATTGTACAGATCTGTGCTCACCTTTGGAAGTGTCTTAGTGAGTTGCAGTGAATCGTGAGACATAACGGTACCCCCCGCAATGGTGATGAGTGTGAAAGGAATGGCTTGGGCATTGTAGGAATGCTTCATGGTGCTGCTGTGGGATAGTGTTATCCTGGCGCATCATGTGGCAGCCAGAGTGTACAGTGTCAAATGAAGTAAATCTGGCCATGGTGATGCCATCGCTGGCCTCCTGGGCAGCAATGTGGTTGGGTGCTAATGCCCTGTGTCCTGTGCAGCATCAGTTGATTGCGGTGAAGGTTGGTGTTGTTGGTGCTGTTGGTGTGCCTGGTAATGCTGGTGTTGGGGCTGATTGTGGAGGGATTCAGAGGACGAAGGTGAGATTTTTTCAAGGGCACTGATGTTGCTGGAATAGATGGCAGCTGAAGTTGAGCTGACAGCTGCGATCTGTCAGTGGTGAGAGAGCTTGCTCCAAGGAGGTGACAGTGGATAGAGAGTTTGCTCCAAACACTTCCAAACTGCATACAGCTCAAAAGTGTCTTCCAAGTCCTGAAGGCTCAAGCTTCTGACATTGGAAAGTGACCAGCTGTGAAATGGCTTTCATACCACTTTTGCAGCTGTCATCTATTCACAGCAATGGGGAGACATAGAGAACCCGACCTACTTACCTGACGTGATCTCCGAATGACGGGAACCCCGTTAAAAATGTGGGAAAATAGAAAAAGGCTGGCAAAATAGTAGTTAACAAGCATTTAACAAGCAATTAACTATCTTAAATGCCTCACCCGCCGCTTGGTGTTGGGTCTGTTATGAAATCGCAGACCCGACACTTTGGAAACTTACATGGAGGCGAGTTCATGGCGGGTTCCCAACCCACTGTCAATCATTTTGAATTTAACAGCTGACCCGCCTCCGAATGCCTCCTCTGAGCGCTGGCAAAATTACGGCCCAAGTTACTGAATGTAATTTGAACATCAAATCTAAGTGTAACCTAATGAAAATGCAAAGTCTGCATATATCTTAAGAGTATAGGAGCCTACTGGTTAGGGCACAGGACCAGGAAACCAGATGTTGTAAGTTCAAATCCCACTATTGTGAATTATGAAACTAAATTTAATAAATCTGGTAATTTGTGGCCATGTGCCAGAAAAACATCATTTAATAGGATGCCGTTTTGTTGTAAAAATCCAACTGCTTCACTAATGTCCTTCAGAGAAGGGAACCTGCACCCTTACCTGGTCTGTCCTACATGGGACTCCAGTCACACACTATGTCGTTGACTCCTAATGCCCTCAGGGCAACTAGATAATGCCTTGGCAGTGCTGCCTACATGCTAAGAGTAAATAAAACAAATACTAAAGTCACAGTAGTCTCCATTCCTGGAGCTATCCCATTCAGAGGCTGTAAACTGCCTCTGCAATTAGTGTAAGGATCTGTGTTTGTGCATTCACTTTCATGAATGCAGATACTAGGGGGAAAGAAATAATTGTTTATTCATCCCAATGTTAAATTAACCTTCTGCATGAAACCATTAATTTAGCAAGCCACTTGCAGCATTACAATGCATTGCCCTAGCATACATAACACTGGTGTGATTTCTTTACGGAAATTTGACTTATTTATATGGCAGTCATGCCAATGCAGCAGCATTTGCTTTAAACAAATGTCAATGGATTACTGAGTCACTGTGGTTTGAAACAAATTTAATCAAATAAAACGGCAGTCGTATTTTCACAGAAAGCACATTGGAGAGCTAAGTCATGTTGAAAAACACGTTTGATTAATAGCTGAAAGGCTGGCACATTTTAAATGGTATTGCTGTGCACATTAGATGCTTGATTATTTTTATGATGCGGAGATGCCGGTGTTGGACTGGGGTGGACAAAATTGAGAGGTCGCACAACACCAGGTTATAGTCCAACAGTTTTATTTGAAATCACAAGCTTTCGGAGCTATCGATTTGCTCCTTCCTCAGGTGAAGTAAATTAGATACAGAATCCCCAAAGCATATATAGATAGAAAACAAAGCATGTGTACTTTACAATTGCAGACCAATAAATTAAATCATCCTGACTATCTGCCAAGGTGTGATAAAGTTAATTAAGTCAGCCAGGAAGGTACCACATCAAAGACATAGCAAGATACAACTGAGACAATGAGGTGTAGTCGCAGGGGTTCTAACGTGTCAAAAGCTGCCGTCTGTATGTAAAACGAAAAGCTTTAACATTTTTTTACTTTTTTACTGGGAAAATTTTTACTTCACCTGAGGAAGGAGCAAATCGATAGCTCCGAAAGCTTGTGATTTCAAATAAAACTGTTGGACTATAACCTGGTGTTGTGCGACCTCTCAATGATTATTTTTAGCCATGATTTTTATATTATTTGAAACATCAGAATCTCAAAAGCATGTATGATTTACCACCAAGGACATGAGAAATTGTTTGTCACTGCTACAAATAAAAAAAATAGCTTGTGTAAAACAGCCTAACGAGTTATGCAAAGAATGCACAACTCTTGCTGTGAAGAGTTTACCATTCTATTATTCATTTTTAACATAAAAATTATTACCAAGAGAAAATTGCTCTTGAGTGACCTGTTCTTGAGTGAAGTACAATCATGCCATTGATACAAAATGGTTTTACTTCTCAACGATGTTACAGTTATAATGTAAGGGGAGTCCAAATCCAGAGTCATGGCCCGACCTGACACTGGAGGGAAGTAGAGTAAGTCTCATTCCACTTTGTTCCATCATCAGGTTGAGCTGTGAATCTGGATTTCTACTATACAAATGTATTTTGCACCAAAACTAAACACACTCGAACATTCACACCTGTGTGTTATTGCCAAAACTACCCTTGCATCATTATGCTGTAACTACTTGTTCTTGCTGATTATTCCCTATTTAGAAATTTATCATTTTCATTATTGAGAGCTCATCATCTGCTTTTGGCTACTTGAAGTGCTGGTGAAAAGAGAATTGGGCAGGTATCTAATTCAACAAGGTAAAGCGGGATCTGAATTTGGATAAGGATAATTAGGAAAAATGATCAACATTTGGTTCTGAAAAAAAGACCTGATTATTTGGACCTTCCTCTTGTCTTTGTTGAACTTATATTCGATGGAACAGTGACCTTGTCTTTCTTTTACGATAATGTCACCAGTTCTGTGTGTTTGACAGCTTGAATTTCTTTACTTGCAAATGCTGTGCCAGAATTGTTGCATCAGTGTAAATGTAGACTGTTCGCATGCCAGGTTGCATTTTACATTCTTTGATAGCATTTGTGCCAGAAAGCTAGGCTCAGAGGAAGATGCTGGCCAACAAGAATAGGAACTCGTAGACAATGAGAGTACAGCAGATGGCTAATTTTCCCTTGCTTGGAGGCTGAGAGCTGCCCATGTAATGTGCCTCAAGTAGGTCTTACCTGTACTTAGTCATCTCTAGTTTTTTGCTTATCAGCTGGAAATCTCCCTTGGATTCTTGTCCCTATTGAGACAGAAGTCCAAAGAATAATTTGGAGTTTGTTTATTGCCAAAATGTATTGCAGTAAGAATGCCAGTGTGCCTCAGCAGGCAGCTTGGAACATAGAACATAGAAGAACATAGAAACAAGGAGCAGGAGTAGGCCATTCGGCCCGTCGAGCCTGCTCCGCCATTCAATACGATCATGGCTGATCATCCAAATCCAGTACCCTGTCCCTGCTTTAATCCCCACAGTACTCCTATCCCACCCTACCCCCGTAACCCCATGTATTTAATTCCCCCTAACATATCCCATCCTATCCCCATAACCCCACATATTTAATCCCCCCTAACACTAAGGGTCAATTTATCATAGCCAAATCAACCTAACCCACACATTTTTGGACTGTGGGAGGAAACCGGAGCACCCGGAGGAAACCCACGCAGACACGGGGAGAATGTGCAAACTCCACACAGACAGTCACCCGAGGTCAGATTCGAACCCGGGTCTCTGGCGCTGTGAGGCACCAGTGCTAACCACTATGCCACCGTGTTGCCCACATTCCTCCCACAAGCATGGTTGAATTATTTCAAAAACATCGAGCTCCTTTTGACCGTGGAAAATCTCTGACCAAGTGTCCCAAGACATGACAAAAAATAAACACAGCTTCCTTCCCGAGTGTGGGTGGAGCATAGTTTATCCTGTGAATATATGAGACCTGATTCAATTTTTACTTCCACTTTTCCTCTATGACCTGAAGTGCAATTACATAGAAAAACAGTGCTGGAAACTCAAATTCTGAACCATATAGTTGGACAGCAAACATTGGAACTGCTGGACTACCAAGCCACACACTATTTTATGATAAAACAGTAAGTTGTAATTTGAAGATGAACAAAGAACTTGCTTCTCTCCATAATACATAAAGGGGGAAGAATTTGGTTGCTTTGCGCCTCCCATTAGCGCCCTAAGAGGTAATGTTTGCGCCACTCGCGAAATTGACCAGACATTTCGCTGCAGCGCTAAACACTACTGCCACGATCTCCTGCCGATCGTGACGTCAGTCGAGAGTGCAACGCCCCGGTAGCGCCCCGGACCGGATATTGAGTGGCGCCCCCTGCCTTACCGCCTGCCGCTAGCAACGACAGGTTGAGGGGAGCGTTTTGCAGTCGGGAAGGGACTGGGGGAGCGCTATTTAAAGGCGGCCGCTTCCTGCCTTTTTTTGTCGGCGACATTTTTGCACCACGCATTCTGAGAGAGAGAGACACTTCTGGAACGATTCAACGCTATGTGAAGGAGTTTTGGGTACTGAGCAGCACTTTGCAGGTTCATTTTGATTTGACCTTCCTCGCATCGATTTAGAAGAGACTTTGGGGGCTACACTCTGAGCTCTTTCCCTGGGTCTCTCCATTGTTCTTTCCAGCAGAATTGATGTACAGGTCTCTCCAGGCTGAGATTCAAGGCTACAATGAGCAGGGTGTGGTTGGAGAGCAAGATTGACCCTCCCCTTTAAGAACTGGCCGGCGCCAGTGTGTCTGTGTTCCATTGCTAACTGACATCACATGAGCTTCGCCAGCGCTCTGAGGTAGCGCCTCGCTCCTCGGCGTTGGCGCCTTAAGAGAGGTGTGTAGCGCCTGATTTAGCGCTCCACTCACCTCCAGGGGCGATAGAAGCCAAGTTTGCTGTCAGAGGCGATAATTAGCGCCAGGCGCTAAACTTTGCGCCCAGCCGATAATTGCGCTCCAAACGGGGCGATACCGAATTTCTCCCCCATAATGTGTAAATGCTGTTGGTGTTTCTGAAGAAGTCAGTTATTGGGCCAGAAATTCGGCTCCCTGGCTTCCCGCGGGTGCAAGGATCGCGCGTGCACCTACCTACCGCGCCTGCCATTGACCCCTGAGTCCACGAGGAATTCGGGTCCTGGGCCTCCTCCAACTGCCGGCGCGCAGTGCTTGCGTATCCCAGGGGCGTAGTTAGTGCGATGCGTCCCCTGGGATCACGTGGGCCATGGAGAGCCAATGGCAGCAGACCATCTTTCATTCATAGATTTGACAGGACCTGTCAAATCTATGAATACAGATTGGCCCCAAAACATCCCTAAAACTACAAATACATTTTTTTTTTAAATCACATTTTTAAAATAACTATAAATTACATTAATTAACTATTTTAAACAAAAATTTAAATTTTTGAAAAAATTAATTACACTTTTTAACGGGGCTAAAACTAAACTTACCTTTCTTTAAAGTAATTAAAAAAGATAAATCTGTGGAAAAAAAGTTTAAATTTTAATAAAATCAACACTTACCTTGTTAAAAGAAGGCCTTGCGCCTCCTTTTTCAAAGTGTATCTTCTCCGTGCTTACCCTCACGGAGGAACCTGTAAAAAAAAAACCGAAGTGCGAGTCAAACGCGCTGGCCCTCCGGCGTGCGCGTTCGACCTCTGAACCCCTTCCTTCAGGGGAACGGAAGTGCCGGTTTCCCGCGCATGCACAGTGCATGCAAGAAACCGGCACTTTCGTTCCGTCCACGGGTGAGTACATAGTGCGTACTCACCCGTGGCGAGCCTAATTTCTGCCCCAATAGCTTTTGTTATAAGGCAAAATGACATTGTTGGGGGAAATAACTGTATGTCTGTAGTATAAAGATTTTTTGAATTTTTTCTGAGACCGGTCCAACCTAGACGACTCCTGTAATTACTGTTTTTATTTGCTTCTCATCAATTCTTTCATTGCAACTTATTGACTTATCCCTGGTGTTTTATACGTCTATAAACTCTCCACATCTTATTTACTTTGCAGTAAATTAGATCTTACAGTTGCTTCAATTAGGAACAATTTAATTTGCTGTTTTTATAAATTTAATTAAGCACACCGAATTAAACTATAATTTAAGTTTTGATAGCAATTTTAGATTTTTTACACCACTGATTTTTAATGGATCTGAGATATGGCCAAGTGATAAGCTGTCATACTATTTTCAACAGAATCCTAAATTATACCCAATAATAAAAGGAGCTGTGATGTCTGTATTGATTTACAAGGATAGTATTTCCTAATTTGCAATAAAATAGATGACCAGATCATTTGTTTTAGGTGTTCAGTATACAATCGTGTCACAGTGGGATTTTGCATTCGGAGTTTATTCTAGTTTTTCCCCAGTACTTGAGCACAGAACCTGGATTGACACTTCAGATCAGTACTGAGGGAGTGCTGCATTATTGGAGGTGCCATCTTTTGGATGAGACATTGAACCGAGGCCTTTCAAGTGGTCATTAAATATCCCTTGGTGCTGGTCAAAGAAGACCAGGGAGTTCGCCCACTCTCCTGGACAGGAATTCTCCTTTAACCAACACCACCAAAATAGTTGGTCACTCATTCATTTGTGGTTTATAGGATCTTGCTGTATGGAAAATTGGCTGATGTCATTAGGGCCCCAATGGCTTCTTCGTGCTCAATAAAACCTGGTGGGGAAGAAGAGGAAGCCTCTCTAAGGTAAGTCACAAACTTTCCTTAGTGGGACTAGGTGTGTAGAAGGAATGCTTCTCTGGGCCCCACAAGGAAAGTTTGGGTCTTTGCTACCACGGGCTCAAATCTTGTGTGTGCACTAATGGCGCGAGCCTTAAAAAAGCTTATCGGGAATTTGTTCCATTTGTAATAGTGTAGGTCATATTTAGGAGTGGTATAAATTCAGTTTGCAAAAAAGTTGGCATTAAGTATTCTGCTTGTACTCCCAAGAGTCATGGTTTCGGTATGAATTATATGGATTTTGTTTGGGATTATTTGTGTTTATTCTGTGCTGCTTTGTAATGTACTATTATCTATGGAGGTTAGGGGACATGCCTTGATCAAACATCAAGATGTGCAGTGACAGCAGTTTGAAGAGGCTGCTGGTAGTGAAGGTGTTTGAGTTTCTGAGCGTGTTCCCATTATTTGCTGGGATTATTTGTTAGCAAGAGGTAAGGTCTTTAGTTACGTTTGTTACGTTAACGTAATGCTTAATGTTTGTAATGACTGCTTATCAAGAGTTGTATTTGTGGTGCTTTATTTCGGAGGAATGGCTGTTATTTTTTAATGTAAATGAGAAACAGTTTATATCGTCATGTTTGTGATATGGTGTGTTTTAGACCTTTTATGGAAAATGCAATATATTTTTCTGCTCACTAGGTTTCAAGTGGTGGATCTGATTTATTGACACCAATTCATGTTACACTTCACTAAGTAAAGGCAAAACTAGGGCATCATGCTGACTAAAGATTGCTGTGTGAAGTAAGCAAATTACATTCTTTACTGCAATCATTAGGTTAGAATCGTGATGAGCATTGACTCCATTAGTAGAATGTTTCCACTAACCTTGGAGTGCCATTTCCACCTGACAATGGCTGTAGTTGGCAGGATGGTCCAAACCTATTCAGTTTTACAGCCTACTCCATTTAAATGTATACATAGATGATGCGTCATGAAGAGCATCAGGATATGATTTATATAAAAGCAAAATACTGCGGATGCTGGAAATCTGAGATAAAAACAGAAAATGCTGGAAATACTCAGCAGGTCAGGCAGCATCTGTAGAGTGAGAAACAGAATCAACAAAGGGTCATCGACCTGAAACGTTAATTCTGTTTCTCTCTCTACAGATGCTGCCTGACCTGCTGAGTATTTCCAGGATATGATTTATATCCCACGGGTGGGCTAACAGGGTAACTAATGAGCAACAGTCGCAAGCGAGAATGGTAAGTGATACAAGTGGGATGGAAGTTGTATTGACAGGTATTTGTAACAGACAGGGTTTTTCATCAGAATCATTTTACTTAGATGCTGTTATAATGCATAATATGCTATTGTGAATTGGTTACAAGAACATGCTCCTGTCCTGACAAATCATACTCACCTGTGACTATTACTCTAAGGCTTTCTACTTAACATGGGATATAAATCCTATCCTACGGCTCTTTACATTGTATCCAGTGTGTATATAGTTGAGTGGAGTAGGCTATAAGAATGTGTACAAGTGCTAATTAACTTATTCTATGGTGCCTAATTGAGAATGTAAATACTTTGGAAAAATCTCTTTTATGGCATTCTGTTTTCTAAAAACTAACCATTTAATTTTGTACAAACAATATAAATTAATTTTCCATTAATGAGATGTGATTTTCCTGAAATATGAAAAAATTCTGAAATAGAGATGACCTCCTTACAGATTGGTATACCTGTATCTTATCTAAGCGGAGTGAAAATGAGGACATAATTACATTGCTTTGTCAGGACAGGAGGAAATTGTGGGCTCAGCGACATTCAATATCATCATCGAGCTCAAAAGAAAATCATGGCTGCTGAGAATTGGAAATACAAATAGAAAATGCTGGAAATGCACAGCAGGTCAATTGCTGAGTGAAAGAGAAAGATAGGTTAATGTTTTGAGCGTGATCTTTTATGAGAACTCAAAATGATAATGTATCTCTTGCTTTCACCTGCTGTGTATTCAGAGCAATTTGCATCTGTCTTTGAGCTCATTAATTGTTTCTTTGCAGTTGAACTGAGTGGTAGAGAAAATTTAGGAGCCAAAAGTGATTTGTGATGTTAACAGATGTGCTGCTGTCTGATTTTGACTATAGTTTTAAAATTCTTTCCATCCCAGATTTTTTGGGAATTTCCAATACTTTCAAGCTGCATTCCTCCCAATTCTCCCACTGCCTGAAAGGGTGGTGGAAGCAGATTCAATAATAACTTTCAAAAGGGAATTGGATATATTCTTGAAAAGGAAGTATTTGCAGGGCTGTGGGGAAAGAGCAGGGGAGTGGGATTAATTGGATCGCTCTTTCAAATAACAGGCACAGCCACAATGGGCCGAATGGCCTCCTTCTGTGCTGTTTGATTCTATGATTCTCTATTGCTTCAAACATAACTGGTTCTATTTAGTGTATAGTAAGAATTTTTCCTTGAACTGGGTTGCTTTGCTGTCCATTTACAAAGCATCATTAAGCAGCAGATTAATGGCCCTCATTCTCACCTTTATAAATATTAGCCTCTTCACTTTTCAACTAAATGAATCTTTTTGACACCTCATTAATCAGTGCCTACAGCAATCTTGTTAGTGCCAATGGAATACTGTGCTTAATCCTAAACTACCCTCATTATACATATAAAATGGCATTTTTCTAAGTAAATTACTTTTATAATACATTCAAGTGAATGCCGGAGATACACGAGTGTAAAATTGTGGGAAGTCTGTTGCACACTTAGAAAAAAAAGTTAATGCAGTCCTCATCTGTAAATAGAAAAGAAGGGTTATTATCTGTCTCTTCTCTTTACAGATGCTGACTGACCAGCTATGTATTTCTAGCATTTTATATATATTTTTTCAGATTTCCAGCATTTGCAGTTTTCTTGTTCTTTTTATATACATTTCGAAAGATTGATTGAATTTATTCAGCGTTCTCCTGTGAAGCGCCTTGAGACATTTTACTACGTTAACGGCGCTATATAAATGCAAGTTGTTGGTTGTTACACAGTTCTCCCTGTTTTCTATCTGCTTATTCCATCCAATTGCATTCATACATCTTATTTTGAGGACACAGACGGGATAGGGGCAGCATTCCTCCATGGAAGATATTGTGCCTCTAAAGCAAAATTAGAAGACCAAAGCTGCACACTGTTCCAAATGTAGCATTACCATTGAGTTGTCCAGGTTTAAAGTTAATACTTGACTCTTAAGTAAATGCCTTTAAGATACACCCTGCTACTTGATTATCTTTTTTGATCTCTTCACATTGACTGGTTGTTTTTACTGATTAATGATTAGACCAAGATCTTGCTCTTTTTGTCAATTTGCACCTGTTTCATGTACCACTGTGCACACTTTACACTAAAACCACATTAAAACCAACCTTAACTCATTGCTTAGTTTACCCATATATCCTTAAATGTGACCAATCGCCTAGTCTTTTGGCCACATAGGTTTGGTACCATCAACACATGTCAAAGTTTTTAAAAATGCCTTCTGAAAATTCAAGTAAATCATAATGACTGACTGGATAGGTAATAGCCACTAATTTACTTCCTGAAAGAATTTTAGTAAATGTTCTAACCCAAAGTGACTGGGGTAGATCTTGCCATAGTGTAAAACGGACTCATGACTCTATCACGGATCTACTCCACTGTCTCTATGGCTTTTACGCTCTGTAAATAAGCATTGATAACATCCCATAAATGTTTAAGCATCTTTCCCATTAGATTAACTGATCTTTGATACCCTGGTTTATGTTTTACTCCTTATTGGGGTTACATTTTGTCATTTTTCAGTCTGTTGGCAGCCTTTATGTAAATCTTTGTCAACAAGTCGTCATCTTAGTGTATTTTCATTTTGTACTGATGAGTTCTCATCTCTCTCCATCTTTTTCAATTGCCATTGAGTCCTCATTCATCCCACAATCTATTTTAAGGTGGCACTAATAATTCCTTCCAGACAGCTGAAATGTTTATGTTCTTCCACTGTTTCCATGAAGTTCCCTTGTCCATATCCAGGCAGTGAATGATGACATTTTCACAGGAGGAACTATTTCACCACTAGTCACAGTAGCTAGTTGCAACCATCTACTTGGAGACAGTACTGCACTGTCAGAGCCCTTGTGAGGATTTGAAACTAGCAGTGAAATGGTTGACAGTCTTTGAAAGCAGGACTCATGAACCGAGATAAGCATAAATTCATTACACCTGTTCGCAGCAGAATTGTTAAGTGATCAGCAGTGACAGAGAGAAACACTTTAACACTGCAAGAGATAAACTCATTACATTAGAGATTTACATCTGTTGCTTCGATTGTGTATAATTCTGGGATTGTCCATGACTAATGAATCACATTTGTTTTGAAAAGCTAATGTGATTTCACAGTGTGTTAATTCAGTTGATGAACAGAGCCTGTGATGCAGAACATCATTTAAAATTTCAACCTATTAAGAAAACCCAAATTCCTCAAGTGAGCAAGACAAAGAAAATCCATAAATCATTCCATGTTCGTGCTTTAGGCATTTCATAACTTCGAGGACTTTGAATTTTTTGGAAGAATGAAGAAAACATGTTAATTACTTCACTTTTAATCAGGTGAAATAAAATAAAATTCAACGAGGAAGCAACCCACAGTGTTTACATACCAAGGAATTTCTATTGAACAAGACTTTTGAAGATGTAAAACATTCTTTCAGACACCATTACAAGGTGATTTTGGTCTCTTTATTGCCCCATTTGTGCTTGGAAACAGGACAGTAGCGGGTACAAAATGCACTATCCCTTCCTCCCAACCAATTCATGCCAGTTGCAGAACTTGGCTAATTTTCCGGGGGGAGGGGGGTGGCGTGGGGAGGAGGAATGCCAGAGCTTCTATCTGAAACAAGAGGGAGCCTCATGAATACATGAAAATCAGGGTCGCTGCATGTCATTAAGCGGCCAATGCTATTTCTCAACCTAACCACGTAACACTGCTTCCTGCTCCTGCTCATAAACCACAGACAGCGGATGTTCTCATTTGGCCGTTTCAACTGGCATTTCAATGTTCTCGGGTAAAGCTGTATGGAACATTTTCATATATTTTTCTTGCACTAGCTTGTTGACCCTTAAGTCATTTAAAAGTTATTTTATTCACTATTGTAGGGCTTTGAAGTATAAAGGAGCTTTTGGTATTGCATTTGTTTCTTCATGAGGGCACATCTAGGAATTCCAATCTAGACTTAGTGCAAATAGAAGGATGTGTCCTCAGAAAAGTCCTTGCTGTTCCAGCAGAGGTTTTGGGTCCAGCAGTTCTCTGCCGTTCTCTGAAGAACAATGTTTAAGAAGGGTATGTTTTTCCATGGAGATAGCGACAGAGTTATGTTGCATCCTGCAAAAAAGACCTGCAGCCACGAGCGACGGCTAGTACAGCACTGCCTGATGCAAGTTAGTGCAGCTCTCGACATATTTTCCTCTGGCTCGTTCCAGGCTGCTATAGGGAATATCAGCAACATCGGTCAATCTGTAATCCATGTTTGTATTAAACAGGTGCCTGATGCCTTGTTTGCTAGAGCAAACAGATTCATCACTATTGCCAAGTCCAGGACATCATTGACTGCACTTATGTCGCCCTGCGGGCTCCCTCACAAAATGTAATTGTCTTCATGAATCGTTAACGGCAAAACTCTATTAATTGGCAACTAGTGTGTGATGACCAACAGTGCATCATGCAGGTCTCTGTTCTCTTTCTTGACAGATGCTATAATGCTTTTATATTGCATCAGTTATCCATTCCCCCACTGTTTGCCCTGCACATTAAATGCATGGCTAGCTGCTTGGAGACGAGTGCTACCCACTGCACACTTAGCTTATGATATGTTTTAGGAACTCAAAGTCAGCTGTGAAGCTCCACTACAGTCAGATCCTTAGTTCAACTAGAGCCCTCATCGAGCAGACCATTGGAGTCAAAAATAGCGATTCTGATGGCTTCCTGCAATGCAGCCAAGAAATAGTGGGCTGCACAATCATTGTGTACTGCATGTACTGCATGCTGCATAACTTTGATATGCAATGTAGAGAGCACATGAAGCCACCATTTGAAAAGGACCGTCAGCATGATTGTGATGGCACTGATGACATAGATGATGGCAAGAAAGCAGAAGGGGCCAAGCAGTAACCTGCAGCTATTTGGCAGCAGCTCATCGAAGAGAATTTCAGCTGACAATCCATGCTCCCTTGCATTAACAGCCAAGCCCAACATCTGGGCCAGACCTCCTACCCTACAATCAGCAGTATCAGCCCAAATCCCAAAATTGATATTCACGTGAACTAACATGGGACGATCACCAGCCACTGCAGGAACACTCGCTGCACACAAACATTTCAAACAACTTTGCGACTTATAGAAAGGGCTATAACCAATTTCTCACCCAGTGTGAGTCATTAAGAGTCAATGTAGAACCTGCAGCATCACTCAATTTCCCACGTCCTAATCGGCAAGCTGACTATATGGCAGTTAGCCTACTATCTGTAAATGAGAGCAGACTTGGATAATGGGATGGCCCCACCCCACCCCACCCCACCCCACCCCTCTCAGCTCCTCCAGGGCAGCCATTGCTCTTGCCCCTCCTAATAGCCCCCAGTTTCACTCTGCGAGGCCAGAATTGGCCCCTATATTTGCAAGTAACATTACACAACCAGCCTTCATTCTTCCAGTCGTTGACCTGAAACATTAAACCTACCTTCCTCTCTCCACTGATGCTGCCTGACCCCTTAAGTGTTTCCAGCATTTTCTATTTCTATTTCAGATTTCCAGCATCTGCAATATTTTACTTTTCATTCTTCTAAGTGACTGGTTTGGGAAGTCTGTCAGAAACAAAGTACAGAGAGGCACTTCAGCCAACTGCGTGTAGTAATTTCAGAGAACTGGTTAAAACTCTTTCCATTTCACCAATTCCGTGAGTAGCTCAAAATGTTTAACACCCATAACAAGTTCTAGCATTTAAAATTATTCTCAATTGCGCATGACACTTAGAATTTCATCAGCATACCTATGGAGCTTACAGCAGAAGCTTAATTGCGATTTCTTTCGTTTTAAGTCATATTTAGCAGTTTATGGAAATAACTTAATGTCATCATAGTCATCCACCAACCTTTGGTTTTCCCCAGTGATTAATTTCTCACAGTGGAACCCTGTACTGCCCATCAATTATTTACTGGCTGATGTGACACTGAAACAATTAATTATTCAGGCTTGTACCTGGATCCCAATTCTTTTTCTGCTTCAGTCTAGTTGATTCTCCTGTGGAATCTGCTACTCTGTCTCGGTCTATGCTGTTCATAAGATAGCCACTTACCTGAAGAGAAAAGTTAGGGTCAGAAGGTCAAAGGGTCTTACCTGGGCTGAACTGAAGATGTGACAATGTGAAGAAACTTGGAAGGGTCAGACTTCCTGGTGGGTGTTTGAAGATCTGTATCTTCCCCAGGAGAAAGTCATAATGTAAGTGCAGCAGTTATTAACTTAACACCTATAAGACACTTCAGATGATAGAAATTATCTCACAGGCAGGAGTTAAATATGGACAGGGTGAAAGATTATTCTTTACAACGTCCAATACATTTGAGAGAAGCCACTAATCACAGATTGCAATTAAGATGGCAAAATGAAAAGTCTTATCTGTTCCTCGGTGTGTTTTACGATCATTCAATGTAACTGAGAAAAAGACAAACAAAAGTGTCAACTCGTAAATTAATGACTAATCCTCAACCTGGCACATGAAGTATCGAAAATATCTTTGGCCTGTTTTGTATGCTGCATGATGTTGGTGCCACATTAGCAGATATGAAGTACCTGGTGTTTTCCTGTTTGTTTAGAAAATAGCCCCATTTAACATGATTAGGGCGAGTGTTTATTTTATGGCTATCGATCTGAAATCAGCGATCTAAATATTACACAGTGTATAATGGTTATTTAGACTTTTGTTTTGAATGAAAATTATTAATTTGGATCTCCCAATGACTTGGGTAGAAACACAGGGAGGTAATTTTAAACATCCGCCCAAAATGGGCTTGAAGTCGGCGTTGTGCCTGCGGTGTCCGTACAAATCCACGGTCAGATTTTACCAGCGGGCTGTGGGCGCGGCCGGTGCAACTCACCGGTTTCTGATGATGGATAATCAGCCGGCTTCGGTGTGGAGCCGGCCGGCAGGGTCTATTGAGCGGTGCGAGTGGATCCAGGGGAGGGGCGGGGATGAGGACGAGCTGGCAGCTTTTCGCTAGGCCAGAAGGAGCTATCATTTAAAAAAAAAAATTACCTTTTCAATGAGAGGCTTCCAGTGATCCCTATAAGGACAAAAGCAAAATACTGCGGATGCTGGAAATCTGAAATAAAAACAGAAAATGCTGGAAATACTCAGCAGGTCAGGCAGCATCTGTGGAGAGAGAAACAGAGTTAACGTTTCAGGTCGATGACCCTTCGTCTGACCTGAAACGTTAACTCTGTTTCTCTCTCCACAGATGCTGCCTGACCTGCTGAGTATTTCCAGCATTTTCTGTTTTTATCCCTAATAAGGACAACTGGTTAGGCCACTCAACACCCGGTACAAATGGGGTCGGCATGCCCGGTCTATGCTCCACCCATCTGTACATTAAAATTGCAATTTGGGTCCTACAACTGGAGTAGGAGCCTAAATTCCTTATCTAAGCAGCATCCTGCCTGTTTTTGGGCAGGAGTGCTGTGTGCCCATTTAAAAACCTGCATGAAAATTGAATTAGGTGGGCAAATGGGCGTTGAAGAAGCCCACCAGATTTTCCTGTGCCAGTCGCCCGTTTTGCCGGTGGTAAACCGCCCGACTGGCAGTTGAAGATTCTCCATTTGTTGTATGGGACTGAGCGATATTGAACAATAAGGTCCCACGTTTGGTTCCTGCTCTGTGCTGATTTACCTGATCTCAGCAAGACCACTGGCGAGGGAAAAACAGAATTGACTGAAGCCTGCCATCCTTATTGCGATCCAGTGGTCCCTGTTGAAATGTTCGTGTGCAGATGCTGTCGGAAGACGTGATTGGATTTGATGTGATGGCCTCCACGTTCAGACGGCCTGCTGACAATTCCTGTTGAAGCTCACAGGTGAAGAGTGGCCACTTAGACAAGGTAATTGGATGCTAGCAGCACTCAGTATCAAACTGTACCCAGCATCACCATTTTCGGGAGAGGAGGAATAAAGGGAAGAATTAGAGCACAAAACATATAAGCTCGTTGGGATAGATCTTGACATTGTGCAGTAGTGTAAAATGGGTGATAGCGAGTCGGCAGCCATTTTGGAATTAAAAATCGGGAGCGATGTAAAATGGACTGCCGATTCACTTGTCAACCATTTTACACTATCATACAAAGTCAAAAAAAAACATTGTTTTTTCCTTAGGATAAATAGGGATAACAGAATATAGTTCATGATGTATAGGAACAGGAGTAGGCCATTCAGCCCCTCGAGCCTGTTCTGCCATTCAGTTAGATCATGGGCTGATCTGTATCTGAACTCCATCTGTGCGCCATGGTTCCGCAACCCTTACTACACTTGCCAAACAAAAATTTATCTGTCTCAGTTTTGAAATTTTCAAGTGAAAAAGCCTGAATAGGTTTTGGGGGGAGAGAGTTTCAGATTTCACTACCCTTTGTGTGAAAAAGTGCTGCCTGCCATCACCCCTGAATGGCCTTGCTCTAATGTTAAGATTATGCCCCTTTGTTCTCGACCACCACCCCGCCCGAGGAAAAAGTTTCTCTCTATCTACCCTATCAAATCCTTTAATCATCTTAAACACTTTGATTAAATCACCCTTAATCTTCTATACTCAAGGGAATTCAAGTCTTGTCTGTGCCACCTGTCCTAATAATTTAACCCTTTTAGTCCCGGTATCATTCTGGTGAATCTGCGCTGCACCCCCTCCAAGGCCAAGATATCTTTTCTGAGGTGCGGTGCCCTGAACTGAACGCAGTGCCCCAGACGCGGTCTAACCAGAGCTTTATACAACTGTAGCATAACTTCCACCCCTTTGTATTCCAGCCCCCTTGAGATAAAGGCCGACATTCCATTAGCCCTTTTGATTACTTTTTTGTACCTGTCCACTAGTTTTGAGGGATTTCTGTACATGGACCCCTAAATCTGTCTGCTCCTCCACAGTTCCTACCTTCTCACCATTTAGCAGCTTAAAAAGCTAGATACTTTGGAAACATGAATTTAATTTTTAATTTATTTATGGTGCACATCAACTAGTCCTGTAAAAATTAAGGAGATTTCCTAAATCTGACTTTAAGAATCGAGAACTTAATAAGAATGTGGCAGTTAATGCTCTGCAGATGCTCGGCCAATTTTCATTTTACGCTATACAAAATATTATAGGTAATTATACAAAGCTGCGTAGTACAGACCATCATTTTTTGTTATTCCCTGGTACCTCACTTGCATATTTATGGTGCAGAAAAGGGATTAATTTCCTGTGGAACACTGTACTTTAATACGCGTGTCTAATTACTCATCTACATTTCTGTCTATGTGGCTCCTTAGCTCTGTAAGGCAAAATAATTTATAGTCCCGATAATATTCAGAGGCTGTTTCAGACTCAAAAATTTAGGAATCCTGATATTTGAACTGCTTCTATGACAAACTATTAACATATAGTGACATTGGCTCTGTCCCTGTCCATCTTTTATTGCTGTAATTCCTACTAACAGGATTCTCAAGATGGTGAACAAAATATTTTGGGAAGAAGTGAAAATTGCTTCATGTAGACATATTAACAAGTATAAAAAAAACATAGAAACAGATATAGAAATAATGGCCCAAAAATTCGGCCGAGAACAGGTGAGTACGGACTGCGTACTCACCCGTATTAGTTCCCGAAGTGCCGGTTTCCTGCATGCACTGCGCATGCGCGGGAAACCGGCACTTCCGGTATGGTGAAGGGGGCGGTTCCTAGGTGAACCACGTGCGCACTAGAGGCTGCGCGCACGCAGCACACTTAGGTTTTTTTTCAGGTTTCAACACGAGGGTAAGTATGGAAGATTCTACATAAGTAAAAAGGAGGCTTTGAAGACCCCTTTTGAACAAGGTAAGTAGTTAATTAAGTATAATTTTTAATTTTTTTCAACAGGTTTATCTTTTTTAGAGACTTTAAAGAAAGGTAAGTTTATTTTTATAACTTTTTAAAAAAAAAATTCAAAAATTTAAATTTTTGTTTAAAGTGGTTAATTTATTTAACTATAGTTATTTTATTAATGTGATGGTTTTTTAAAAAATTTATTTGAGGTTTAGCTGTTCTTTTGGGGTCTCTTTCAATTCACAGATTTGACAGGTCTCCTGTCAAATCTATGAATGAAAGATGGTCTGCTGCCATTGGCTCTCCATGGCCCACGTGATCCCAGAGGTCGCATCGCACTAACTGCGCCCCTGGGACACGCACACACTGCGCACTAGGGAGAGGCCCAGGACCCGAAGTTCCTGTGGGCCCAAAACACAACGGCCGGCGCGGTGTGTGATATCGCGCGCGATCCTTACCCCCGCGGCAAGCCTCCGAGTCAAATTTCTGGGCCAATATGTTCTTCTGTCTCCATTTTTCATGACACTTGTGGTAAAATTAAATACCCAACAGTAAACCATTAAATATTATTATTACATTCACGATTTCGACCTCACAACTTATACTCATGAATTATTTCTTGTCACGCCCATTCATGGGATAAATTCCGTATTCATTGCTTTACCATCAAGAGCATATGTGCATAGAAATAAATAATACACATATAAATAAAAGCGTAACATGAGAATTCCATGGTGCATTACAAAACTTGTCACAAGATGGTATGTGCACAAGGATATTTGTGTCTTTTTTCACATAACCAGGCTGCCTTTCCATGCTCAAAATCTTTGAAATTAAACAAAAATCCCTCAATCGTGTTTGATGTTGTCAGAGGCACCACAAATTATTTCAACTTTTTGAAGCGCAAAAAAGCTCTTCAAAAGCCCAAAAAGAAAGAATAGGTGTTACCTGCCGCATCATGAAATTTTGTAATGTGCATTTCTTTTATGTTAGTTTGTTATTTAGATTGAAAAGCTTTTGATCGGCCGTGTGGTTAACTTCAGTTATCTATTCACTGTGGGACTGGTTATTTCCAGTCCTGATAAAATGTTTTAATAGACACCATCTACTTTTGCTACAAGAGGAGGATAAGGCGATTTTACATGGTTTATGGATAATTGGAGATAATCGCAGATAAATAATGAGAGCTGGATCCAGTTCCCGAGAATGACACAATCCACATTTAGGCTAGATCTAGTACACACAGCCTGATCAGTGATGTACTGTATTGCTTCTGACTAATTATTGACATCCTGGACACAGCATAGGAGCTGAGCACAGCTTGATTGTTTCTGAGGAAACCATGTATTTTAGCACACAAATAAACAGATGCCATAGCGTCAGTGATGGGAAGTGTTTACATGGTTTCCTATAAGGTCCAAGGACCAGTAGAATTTTACCAGTTCATGTTTCTCCAACTAAAACACTGAGGGGAATTTGAACCCCTGAAAATGGGTGGGTTTGGGTCGGGTGGGCTGTGAAAATTCCCAACCCGCCTTGAACCCGCCCACTTCTGGTTTAAACGGAGGCGGGATGGGGGTGGGGGGGCAGGCAGCCAACACGCTCCCAGGAGGCAGTTTAGTCATTTAAATACTATAATAAGACTGCATGCCTCAAATTATATCTGTCTTCCAGGTTTAATCCTGGCCAGCCGTGTTTCCCAGGCTTCGGGAAACCCAGCAGGTAAAGGGAGGCCAGGACTGCTGTGTGGAAGAGGTAAATGCTTTTCCAACACTGCTTGTGGGCCAGGAGGAGCATGACTGCTTACTCCCAGCCCACCGAGCTTACCTGCTTCCCTCCCCGGGATCGGACCACCCCCCCCCCAGAGTCGAAACCCCCTCACCCAAGGATCGCAGCCCCCCAAAATCCAGACCCCCCCACCCAACGCTACCACTAACCTGGCTGCAGGCTCCCTACCTGCTCCTGGGCTGCGGCCTCCTCCGGAGCATTTCCCGCCCGACAGGGAGCAAAGCCTGTCAATCAGGCTGGCTTCCGGGTGGGGAACCAGCTGGGGAAAAAAAAGACGCACGCTCAGAAAACCCGCCCCAGTCAAGATCGGGGCCACTGTGGTCCCCTCTGGTGCTGCATTTCCCATGTTGAATTGAACCAGCTTTTCAAATCTCACCAGATTGTAAGGTTAGTTAAAGAGTCCACATCTTTCATGCATGTTTAAAGCATGCATGTTTAATTTTCAGGTGTTATTTTGTCTTTCAGGTTTCTGTTTGGGGAGTCAGAGCACCAGTCTTGATTGGCATTAACTAGCCTAAATAAAATCATTATTCTCCCTTCAGACTGAGTATGCTGCTGTCTGAGGTTTCACTGGTTTCCTTTTTAGAAGGTGGATTCAGGGAAGAGGATGCTAACTTTACATTCTTCCCAAGATGCTTTTCATTGGGGTTGTATTGTGTCCCCTCGTCCTACTATTAATCTGTGTTGACCCTGAAATGAGCTTCCGACCACATATACATAACTAAGACCACCTATTTCCACCTCCGTAACATCGCTCGTCTCCACCCCTGCCTCAGCTCATCTGCTGCTGAAACCCTCATCCATGCCTTTGTTACCTCTAGACTTGACCATTCCAACACATTCTTGGCTGGCCTCCCACATTCTACCCTACGTAAACTTGAGATGATCCCAAACTCGGCTGCCCGTGTCCTAACTCGCACCAGGTCCCGTTCGCCCATCTCCCCTGTGCTCACTGATCTACATTGGCTCTCGGTTAAGCAACGCCTCGATTTCAAAATTCTCATCCTTGTTTTCAAATCCCTCCGTGGCCTCGCCCCTCCCTATCTCTGTAATCTCTATCAGCCCCATAACCCCCCGAGATATCTGCGCTCCTCTAATTCTGCCGCCTTGAGCATCCCTGATTATAATTGCTTAACCATTGGTGGCCGTGCCTTCTGTTGCCTAGGCCCTAAGCTCTGGAATTCCCTGCCTAAACCGCTCTGCCTCGCTACCTCTCTTTCCTCCTTTTAAGACGCTCCTTAAAACCTACCTCTTTGACCAAGCTTTTGGTCACCTGCCCTAATTTCTCCTTATGTGGCTCGGTGTCAAATTTTTTGTCTTTTAATTCTCCTGTGAAGCGTCTTGGGATGTTTTACTACGTTAAAGGCGCTATATAAATACTTGTTGTTGTTGTTGTGTTCTCCAACTCCTGTACTGGATCTGAGCATATACAGCATTCTCTGGGAAGGCCAGAGTTCTCATGAAGATCCTCCCCAGACACAACAGAGCACTTTGCACAAAGGGTTTGACTCTGAGTAACTCAATAACAGCTTTACTTCCACCCACACATGCCGTACTATACATTCCCACCCAAGGGATTTATCCTGGAGCATATCAGCAGACGGGTGAATAGGAATAGGATTGTCTCGAGGAGAAAATTAGTGGCAATCTGCTTGAGGATGGTTTGCTGGATCTGAGTTCCAAATTTACAGAGACATTTAATTCTTGAGTTGCTCAAAGCCTCAATCTAATTGTTTCAGGAGTCCTTGACCCTGGAGTACAGCCTTTGCACCAGATGTTACAGTGGCCTGAAACAGCAGCTTTTCTCATACCCACTTCCCTTTGAGTCACGGTCACAAACATATGGTCTGATACAAGAATGTTGATTGTGTAGAATGGGCCTATACTGTCTGGAGTTTAGAAGAATGAGAGGTGATCTCATTGAAACATACAAGATTCTGAAGGGGATTGACAGGGTAGATGTGAGAGGTTGTTTCCCCTGGCTGGAGTGTCTAGAACCAAGGGGCATAGTCTCAGGATAAGGGGTAGGCCATTTAAGACTGAGATGAGGAGGAATTTCTTCACTCGGATGGTTGTGAATCTTTGGAATTCTCTGCCCCAGAAGGCTGTGAATGCTGAGTCTTTTGAGTATATTCAAGGCCGAGATAAATAGATTTTTGGACTCTCGGGGAATCAAGGGATATGGAGATCAGGAAAGATCGGGAAAGTGGAGTTGAGGTCGATGATCAGCCATGATCTTATTGAATGGCGGAGCAGGCTCGAGGGGCCGTATGGCCTACTCCTGCTCTTACTACTTATGTTCTTAAGATAGGTCAAGCTTACAGGGTCCACTTTGACGGAATAGAATCTTTATATATCAACCCAGTCAGCAATATAGTGGAGTTCCATCAAATTCTTTACTGACATGAGGAATCCATCACACAGGAGTTAATTCTGAGTTCCCTGGGTGTTAATCCAAGTATATGGAGCCACTCAGTTGATTAAGGTACCTGTAGGAGTTCAGTAGGTCTGGAAGGCATGCTACCAAGTCCACTGAATAGGTTTTGTCCACTAGAGTGGCCACCAACCCCGGGCAGTGACGAGAGTAGACCATAATCCTTTTTGTAATCAAATACTGCCCCTTATTTAAGAGCAGTTGTAGGCAGCCATGTTACAATGCCAGTCTGCTGTGCATGCCTTGGACTTGGGAGTAATTTCAATTCAGCTTCAGGTAAACCTGAACAGATGCTATTGTGCAGGTCCCGGGGCTTCAGAGGATGGGTGAGCAGGAGGCCATGGCCCGGAATTTGTGGTGGGTAATAACGGTGAACTAACAGCGTTCGCCGTTATTGCCCCTTTGAAACTGACCACAACTGCAGGATGTAGCGCTTGCGCATCGAAACGTGGAAATCCTGAAGTTGCGGTGAGTCATTCCCAGCTCTGACACTGGCTGCGCTGTGCCCCCACACCTCCTTACAACCGGCAATCAGTGTAATCTGCAAAATCAGGAAAACTGACAAAAACTTGTACTTTTCCACAGTAATATCGCTGTTAAATGTTAGGCCTTGTTGGATTAGGTGTAACTGGAGCTTTACCAGGGTATTGACTGCTAAACAAACGTTAGGGCCCTGAAAAACTAATTTTAATTTTGTGGAGCGTCAAATGTCTCCATTATGATAAAAATTACAATTAAGAAACTTAAAAAAAACTAATGTGTTTTAAAAGTTTGTTCATATTTATTTCAGGTTTACCTTTTCCCCATGTGATAGCCCCAATCCTTGTTCTGCTCTCTGTAACCTTTTTAAAAGTCGGGATACAAACAGGTTCTGAATTTCCTGCTTCCCTGGCTGTGAGAATCCTGTATTGTGATTGGCTACCTAGACAGCTTGTGACATCACAGCAGAGCGCTCCAGGGATTCCCCATCATACGACACGGGAATCACTTGCGCATTGCAAAAGGCAAACTTCTCGCCACAGGGATCGCGAGGTCTTTGTGGGCAGCTTTCTTTGGGGCCAGGGGCGAATGCCTTTGCTTCGCTGCTGACCGCAAATTCCAGGCCCGTGTGTTAAACTTCAGGCACCGTGATGTGTCAAAACACGTGGGGGAATTGGAATTCCACGCGGCTTCTCCTGCTCCGCTGCCACAATTTAAGCAGACGTTTGTTGTAAACCCCATTGGTGCACGTGAATGGGATTCCCACCCAACCTCCGCGGAAGGTACAGACGGCAACAGGAGAAGCCCTGAGATAATTCACCCCCATGGTTTCCTCAGAGCCAATCAGACGGGACTTGAGGGGGAATTTTAACCTTAAAAAAAAACGGGTGGGTTGGGGTCGTGTGGGAAGTTAAAGTGTTAAAAATCTGAATCCCGACCAGAACCCCTCCCAACTTCCAGTTTTAACGGAGGAAGGATGGTGGGTGGGGGCGGGCAGCCAACCTGCTCCCCCGGAGATGAGATTCCACAACGATAGCTCAACTTAATGATCTGAATCGAAAATAATTGCAGGTGGTTAAAGCTGGAAGCCTCTGCTTTAACCACCATTTTGTATTTAACTTTGGCTGGTCTAGTTTGGCAGGGCTCGTCAAACGAGGCAGCTAAAGTAAGGCAAGGACTGCTGGATCCAGGAGGTAAGTACCTTTACACTTGCCTCCTGAATCCAGCGTCCCTGCCTCACCCACCCCCCGTGATTGGAGACCTCTCCCAGGCCTCCGATTTCCACCTGCCCCCCCCACCCCGATCTCCCCCACAAAGCCTCCTTCCCCCTCGCTTCACCGGCTGCTGATCTTCTCCTCCAGCCCCCGATTGCTGGCTAACCCCCCCTGCTCCACCAACACCCACCCCCCCCCCCCCCCCCACCCCGTTCCTCCGACTGCCGATCCCAGTCCTCACCTGACCTCCCTCCCGCCCCTACAGCCCCCAATCATCACTCGACCCCCACTGCCCATTCAGGTCCCGGGCCCCGATCCTCACCTGACCCCCATGCCCACTCCTCCCAGCCCTCCATGTGCTCCTCTGTCACCCCCCACCCCCGCCCCCCCCCCCCCCCCCCCCCAGTCCCCACGCGATCCCTCCCTTCCTCCTTCCTGTGGCCTAGTGCCGCAGGCCTACCCGCCCGGAGCCAGCCAGCCTCTCAGGCCCTGCATTAAAGTCGGCAGGGCCTGCGGGAAAGCCGTTCTCCCGGGTTCCCCGACTGCTTTGGAACCCCTCCACTCCCAACCCGCCTTCCCCATTAAAATTCAACCCATAATCCCTATTGTGCGCATGTCATTCGAAGAATGAAGATCTATCCACCTTTATCTGCAAAAGTCAAATTGCAGAATGAGTCTCTTGTACAAATGCATGTTACAACACTCTGTAAGCAAAGGCATCAATAAATAATCTTTAAGAGAAATAAAACAAGTTGAATGTAGCCATCTGTTTCTCCTCTTGGTGCAGGAGATGAGATTCCACAAGGATAGCTCAACTTATTGATGTGAATCGAAAATAATTGCAAAAACTCAGCAGTGCAGATTGGTGTTTATTTTATTTTAAAAGCCCTGAAGCAAATACATGTTCTTCAATCATTGAGACTCAATCTGGACAGCAGAGAAGCAAAGATTCTTGTGCAGATTTCAAATCTCCATTGTCTGCATTCTATGAATATCCCTCAAAAACATTTCAGATGATATTTTGCATTTTTGGCTGGGAGCCTCAAGCTCTGGAAGTACATATTGAAAATTTGGATGCATGCATGTACACTTTCCTGAACATAACTTTAGATGGTCAGAAAACTGTGTGCACTATGGGGGTGAAAATCCACCAGGGTTCTCTCACTCTTCCGTCATAACTTTGGCAGAAGGACCGCAGAAACCCAGGAACAACGGCATAAATGGCATTTCCTCCGTTGGTCTGGGGTTTCTGCTGCTCTTCTGGTGCTACATCGGATGAACGGGAGAACTCTTACGGGAATTCAACCCCCCACCCCGCACACGTTGAGATCCCATGCACTCCTGGCAGGTGAAACTCCCTGGCAAGTGACTGAAGTGTGGAAATTACTCCTTTTATGCAAGTGTACCAAGGGTAGATGTTGACGTAAAATTTTCAGTGCGTAGCACAACAAATGTCTGTTATGCTGTCATGTGGAGAATGCGTGTTAGCTGTTGGGGGTGGGTGGGAGAGTGATTTCCCTGCTGGATCCAGATCAGGGAAACTGGCTCATCAATTCCCACTTGGAGGAGGCTACCTGCCCCCACTCCCCAATCCCCTCTCTGGCTTTGTTTAGCTAACGTCCTACAATTTCATTGTAAAACGGATAGATAAATCTCCAGCACTTACCAATAAATATGAGTACTGGAAGTAACACATTTTATTTTATCATTTCCAAATTCAGCAAAAAACATAAACTGAAGCAGAGTCCTGTGATCAATATATACATTGATGACTCCGCTCCCCACCATTTTTCAGTGATTGTATTTAAAGTGTCCGAGCTCCACTGCCAGGGACACTGTAGGGTGTATATGGCAATAACAACTTAAAAATAGAACAAAACAATTTTCAGTAATCCTTGAATATGAAACAGAAGCAGTGCATTGTGAGCAATAATTGTTAATGAGGGTCTCTGACTGTGTATTGATAAATCATCTTAAAATGCATCCTTTGGTATTTGGAGCATGATGAGGATGAAAGGGTGATTGATTGGTATCTGATCTCACTCTGAGGATGCATTTATTGGAAAAAGTCCTTGTGGTGCTGATTATAGTCTGGCCGTACAATTCCAGAGATGTCATTTAAGGATCATGTGCATTAAATGACAGCTAGAATTGTAGGGTCAGATTGATAGGACTGTAATCAGTGGGATATCAAGGTTAGTCTTTTTTAATCGAATGCTCTCCAGTTGATATCTTGATCAGTTACATAGAATTACCTAGAATTTACAGCACAAGAACAGGCCATTCGGCCCATCAGGTCTATGCCGGTATTTATGCTCCACGTGAGGCTCAGTGTTCCATTATCTTGAATAGAACTAATGATGTTGTATTAAAGATTTTTTTTGTCCATGAAAAAGTGTTTGATAAACCTTTTTTCATAAGGAGAAGGAACAGAAGAACAATACATTATTTTTGCGATGTTGGGATCTTTGAAGAATCATGTGGGTTTAGCTTAGCTAAATTTATTAATGTTTTATATAATCAAATAGGTCCCCCCTAAACTGACTTCTTTCTCAACTTTAAACCTGAACCTATTCAAATGTTTCCTCATTGCTCATTCCTTTTACACTTGGATTCAGTCTTGTTCTTTTTCTCTGTCTCCTTTCCAGTGCTTGTATATCTTTTTAGTTGGCATGGTGACCAAATTGATCACAATATTCTAAGTGCAGTGGATTGGTGCATTGCAAAGCCTTAGCATAATTTCTGCAGCCTTATGTTCTACGATTCTGGCTATATCCTAGAATTTAATTAACTTTTTAAATTTGCTTTGTCACATTGCCTGGACATTGAAGGTAACATAGGTATGATTGCTCCCAGGTTCTATTCTAAGTCTTCCTGTGCTAATTCTGTTCCATTCACTGTATCTTTGTGACTCACGTATTTCCAGCTATGCACAGCGCAAATATTGGTTTTAACTTTCATTTGTCATTTGTCTGCTCAATTGCATAATCAATCTAAATCCTTTTGCAATTCTTCAGCTGCACCTTCCACCTCTAACGCTCTCATTTTTTAATGTCCCTGTCCACACAGTAAAGCATAGCCCACAGGGCAGTTGGCCAACTTCCTCCCAGGTCACCGCCAATGCTGTGTTGCAACTATTCACAAGGGAGTACGAATAGTTGCAGCACACAAGCAAGTAAATCAGCCCGCTCACATAAAAGGACAGGACGCACGGTTTAGTGGGGTTTTTTTCCCATTTTTTTTTAAAGTGGAGTTGGATTTGACTGTTGCTCTGTTTATTTGCTAGCTGTCTATAAATAAAACAGTTTAACGATTTGTAACTGTCCTCGTTACAATGTTGGATTACACTGTCTAATATGATATTGGACAGTACAGGCACACTCCTGGATTTAAGACACTCGGGCCGCTTATCAGAGTGATCAGCACTGCTGAACCCAACATAATATAACATCAATTTTGAAATCATAGAATTATAGAATGGTTACAGCACGGAAGGAAGCCATTCGGCCCGTCGAGCCCGTGCCGGCTCTCTGCAAGAGCACGTCAGCTAGTCCCACTCCCCCGCCCTTTCCCCGTAGCCCTGCAAATTTCTTCAGGTACTTATCCAACTCCCTTTTGAAAGCCATAATTGAATCTGCCTCCACCACCCTTTCAGGCAGTGCATTCCAGATCCTAACCACTCGCTGTGTAAAAAAAGTTTTTTCTTACGTCGCCTTTGGTTCTTTTGCCAAATATATACAGAAACTAGGCCATTAGCAATGTATTCAGGGAGTATGGAAAACCATGTGATAAGCTGTTTCTTTCTTGAATGAAGATGGCATCCGACCAATGTGTGGCTAAATCAAGGAGTGGACTCCGAAGGTCTTACACTTGTCTCAGATTATGAGTTTATTACACAGTATTCTGTTTTGAAATAGTTTATGGGAGCACTGGCTGCCATTTTACATTTTTTTTTCGTTTTCACTCATTTGCTCGAAGTTATTGCGATGTGGTGGAATACTTTCCTTTTCCATTCGGACCACAGAGCTATTGTAACTAATCCTTGATAAACACTGTAGAGTAAATTCATTGCTCCCAATGGGGAGCCGTATTCAAAGAAGCACAAGTTTTACTCGTACAGTTTGACGAATGGTTGCCTGGTTGTCTAAAGCTCTACTTCTGTATCTCATATACCCCCACAATGTATTCTGAAATTAGTAAATTATGAAAGACCTGAAGTAATGAATGTGTCCTCACTGCCAGTGGTTAGTGGGAATGCCCTGGGGTCACGCTGATGAAATATTCTAACAACAACTAATGGTTCTCTCGTTGCATTGCTGCCCAGAAGTCGCAGGCATTGAGTAAATCCCTGAAAATTATTGATGGAAAAAAAATTAAATTTTACTGCAGTGGGGTTTCTGACAAAATTTATAAATAAAATAGGAGAGGTTGTTTAATGGGATGGGCTTACTGAAAAGATTATTAAATTAAATAAAAATAGGGATAATGTGCTTGTAATGGGGCTGGGCATTTAGTGTGTTATAAAATTATTAAATAAAATAACTGGAATCGGATTGAAAAGGATTGCTCTAAAATGTATTAACAAAATGTATAAAAGGAGCAAATAAGAGTATGATTGCACAAAATGTATTACTGAATAAAAAAGCAGCGAGTATTATTAAGTTAATTCTGAAGGTGTTGGGAGTGAGATGGGAATATTTAAAAATTTGGGGATATTTAAAAATCTTTGGGGGGGAAATTCATTTTTAGTGCCTCCCGTTAGCGCCATCTGCTGGCACTAATGGGGCGCTACAGCTGGCGAATCCAGCGCCGCACGCCAAATCCCGCCCCCCTTGTAGCACCACTGGTAACAGTTATTGCCGGGAGCGTCAACGCCAAGTGGATTGTGACGTTGATTGTCGCCAGCTACCTTAGCACCTGGAGTAATCACTGACAGGGAGAGCTGACGTAAAGCACCAGGAAGCTGGCTCCAGGGATGTTATTTAAAGGGATTATCAGTAATAACTTGCAGCTGTCATGTTAGTGCAGTTTCAGTGGTTTCTTGTCAGTCTCACGTACTCAAGCAGTTTCATTCAGTAATTTCAATGTTCTTTTGTATCAGGAGTGTTGTGCCAACTAAATGGTAGCTACATTTATTCTTCAAAAATCAAACTGCTACACTTGGTAACATTAATGGGGGCTGTACTGGCATGCCACCTTGCCCTCCAGGATCTACGGCGGAGGGAGCGTAGGCAGCGAGAATGAGGGGAACATGTGCATAGAGAGATGAGGAGGGACATCAGGGCTCTCACCAGGAGGCCTTACCCTCCGAGGGTATTCCGAAAGCACTTTTCCTACCTACAATTAAGCAAGGAGCAGTGTATTAGAAGGCTCCGCCTCACCAAGGAGGTGGTCACAGAACTCTGCCACCTCCTCCAAACAGAACTCCAGCCTCACACCAGGATTAATTAAACCCCAGATCCCCTTTGCTCACCACATCCCCATCGTTCCATCCCTATCGTTCCATCCCTTTCGCAGGCCGTATCACACCGCAAATCTGAAATGACAGACACCACAAAAGAGTGATAAGTTAATTAATACATTTATCAAAAATCAGTGAACACATATTTACAACAAAAATATTAACTATTCACCCTTGTGCAATCCCTTAGTGCCTCTTGTTACTGTGGTTTTGCCTACTCTAGTGCTCCTATGAAGTGATGGCCCAGTGGCTGCAGCATGGCTGGTGGAAGGCTGCTGAGTGTCCGTGCGGGAGACTTCAGATGGCTTTGCAGGATGCCCTCGACCAGCTCTGGGCCTGGAAGGCCCGGCTGTAGACTGCACCACCTCAGCATGGGCGGAAGCAGTCTGGGCTGGCTGGATGACGGGCAGCGACAAGGGCAATGGCGGAGTGGCAGTGGTGGGAGCAGGAATGCTGTCATCCTGAGAGTGGACAGCAGCTTCCTGCTCCACTGACCCACTACCACTGCCCCGGGGCAGCACCTCCGCAACCCTAGCAATCTGTTGCAGCACAGATTGCTGGCCTGCTGTGACACCGTGAAAGCCCCGGTCGATGGTGGTAGACCCAGCCATGACGGCAGCAGTCAGAGCTTGCGTGGCATCAAGCTGAGATTGCATGAGAGCAGTCTGAGATTGAATGCCACCAAGCATAGACTGCATTACAGCACTAAGACGTTGCGTCACTTCCGCCTGTGCTGCAATGGAAGCTGCCAGATCGCCCATCACATGTGGCATCAGGTCTGGGTCACCACAGTCTCTCTGGGAGTCTACCATTCTTTGCAGACTGGAAATGATGGGCTCCATGGTGTGCACAGAGCTCTGTGCAATGTTGGAGGTGGACTCCTCCACGCTCCTTATTATTGCCGAGAGACTCTCGGGCACCCTAGCCATTGCATCTATGATCACCATGTGCATGCCCATCACCCTTCTTCTAAAGGCCTCCCCATCGAGGTCCTCACCTGAGTCCTGTGCAGCAGAACTCACGCATGATCTCGCCCTCTGGGGAGCGGGCCCCTGAGCTACCTTTCCCCCTGGCCTTGCTGCAGCCCACTTGTCCCTGGTGCATCACTCTGTGCAGATCCCGCTACTATACTCGCCTCTAAAGAATGAGTAGTGCCAGTATCTGAGCTGGTTTCTGTGGGTGAGACATGCAGTGACGCGGTGTGTTCTTCCTCCTTCTCTTCTGCCTCGCTCTCTACGGTGCCCTCAGGGATAGGCTGCTCGGGTGCTTGCTGATTATCTGAAAGCATGAAGGCACAAGAGTCGGGTTAAGATGACGGGAGAGGGGCAGGAAGGGAGAAAGACATGCATACAGCATGATTAGCTGGAAAGTGCGAAACACTTGTGGGGTGAGGGGGAAGTGGGATGTGAGAAGCAGGAGTAGGGATGAACATACCATTGTTGACCCCAAAGGGGTCAACGTTGCCGGTGGCCATGGCGCCCACCACCTGGCGCCCAATAATCTCCAGCACTTGATTCTCCAGCGCAGACAGTGATTGGGTGTTGGCTTGTCCCCTGCCTGTATGCTCCTGCTCCCTCCTGTTGTGGGCCACCTTGGCCTGCAAGAGAAAGGAAAGTGTGTGAGTGAGTGTGGAGCAATGTGTTTGGGTGATGTGCCTGCCATAGTTGAATAGCTGTCATTGTGTGCAAGGTGTGAGATGTGGGTGTGAGTGTTGGTAGGTAGAGATTGTTGGTGGGTGAGTGCTGGGGGTGTGGAGCTTTGGGCAGTGTGTGCAGACTGAGGTTCAGATGGTGGTATGTAGCATTTGTTGACGCATTGACTCACCCTGACCACCTGAGTGAGGTTGTTAAATTTCTTCCTGCACTGGGGACCACAGTGCTGCCCAAGACATGCTGCACTACCTCCCTCCACATGGTGCGGAAGACTTGCGGCGAGGGCCTCCTGCCATTTTTTGGGTACAGCACTGCCCTCTGTCTCTCCACAGCGAAAACCAACACCTCTAATGCTTTATCACAGAATCTGTGGGCTCTCTCCCTGGGGTGTGGATCTGCCATGAGTACAGCTGCTTTAGTCCTCCAGCTCCTTGTCCTGCTTCTGCTTCTGCTTCAGTCCTCCAGCTCCTTCTCCTTGTTCTGCTTCTGCTTGCTGAGGCAGCTGCACAGCCAGCAATGCTGAGAATGAGGTTCTGCAGCATCAATGAACCTCCCCTTTAAGTACTGAAAAAAAGCCTGTGGCAATCATAACTTGCGATTAGACTGCACCTGATATTGGTCTATCATTTGAATTTAACGCCAATGAGCTTGGGCTTTAAGACTTGAATTAGGACTCCAATCATTGCGCAGTGAGCACGAATTTTGCGGGCAGTCTAAAGCATTAGCACCTGGCGTTAATTCTCCAACTTTTCTACTGATACCGTCCATTCCTTGGCTATAATGAATTTCTAGCCCAATATTTTTAGTTCTGTGAAACTGAGCTGGGCCTGATGCTGGGGGAGTAAGTGGTGGCAGCAGGGTAATCTCTTTTCATTGTTGGAATTGCTCTGGAGAGTAGGGCTACCTAGGGAATTAGCTCTCAACTTCCATTAGTTTTCACTGGTATTGCTCTCTGCTGCCTATCATTCCTCTTTGCTCTCCCAGATTTGCCTATAGCTGTACAGCATGGTCATGTAGCCCAGTGGCTACTTAATAACAGCATCTGCTTGTCCAATATTGCCCTTTATGTGTTGCCCAGAACCCCTTGATCCTCTACCCTAATATGCCCCTTTGCTGCCTTGCACCTCTGATATCCCAATAGTCCTGAATGTGTAGTGTTATGCCCCCCTCAGTCCCTAAAATGTCAACCTCACCCTATTTCTGTTCCGCCTTACTCCTTTTGCTTTCGCCCCCAATATCAGTCTCATCTTTGTAATATGCCCTTCCAATCCCTTAATATTGCCACCTGCCTAACATGAAACTGTTTGTCCCTAATGTGCCCTCGTGAGCCTTTGCCCATCTAACATTCCCTTGTACGTTTACATTAGCTCCCTCTGTTATTAGCTCCCTAACATCTATCTCCCCTCACTCACTAACATCCTCCTACTCATCAATTACTAACATGTCCCCTCTTAGCTGCTGATATGCTGCCCTCCGCCTAATGAGCTTTATTGCAGACGCTGGACAGCACGGAACAGGCTGTGGAAGCGACTGAAAAATGAAACAGGCCCCAAACTTCAATGGAGTGAGTTTAAGCAGGTGGGGAGAGGAAGAGGTGAGGTCTGTACAGCCAAAGATGTGGGGAGAAGGGGCTACTGGACTCAGGCCAGAGGCAACTACTGGAGTCGGACTCTAGAAGGGGAAGCAACAGGAAATGCGGAGAAATGGTTACTGGACTTGGGCCAGAAATTGAGCATGAGGTGTTACCAAGTCCAAGCTGAGGCCTATAAGTAAAAAGGAGGCAAAATAGTAGATCAGACATTTTAAAATGAAAGATTTTCACAATTTTGAGTGACTTGTGGGCAAAGGCCAACCCTTGACCAGATTGTGCAATTACATTGTGACAAGCTGGCACAGGAAAGATCCATTTTAAAGATGGCCATAGGAATTTACCATGGTAAAAAGTTGACACTAAAATATCAAAGATATAACATAAGAAGTAAGGTCTTGTAGAAAAGAAGTGTACATAGATGTAAGATTGTTTAATAAGATATATACAGTGGAACTATAGTTAAATAACAAAACTTATGCCTCTTTGGGAAGCAGAAATGTCGAGTTGGTTGGAGTATCAGGGCTGGATTTTCTCAATGGGGAGCTTTTGGAGGCGGGACTCCCACTTGTCAGGTTTTAGTCCCGCCTCCATTGACTTGCGGCCAACCCACGCTATTTTCCCTTGATTGACCTTGTTAAACCCGCCCAGCGGGCCAAGCAGGCCAATTAAGGGAAAGCCGGTTACACGTGACGTCAGCGAGTGAAGTTTCATCTGTCAAGAGCTTTTGACAGATGAAATGTCATCGTTTGACAGCTCTGTGAAGCTGTCAAACACTGACAATCTGTCTTCTAAGCTGAGTCTTTACTCAAGACTCAATTAGAAAGCGTTCCTGAGCAGAAAGCAGAATCCTGCAGCTTTTGGCAGTTCAGCGGCCATTCTGCTTTCTGTGCCGGTGAGCTGAGGGACTCCCGAGACCTGAAGGGAGGAAGCCTGCAGGAAGAAGTAAAGGTAAGTAAAACTTAATAAAACACTTTACACACACCTCACACACTTACCTCTGCACACATGTACCCATCGCTCACCTGCACACTCGGCCCCTCCGACCCCCGCAGACCGACGGCCCACCTCGCTGACCCTGGCGAGGTTCGGAGCCGTTGGGAAGCCCACACTTCAGGGCTCAAAATAGGGACTAGCCAAAAAACTGCCTGTTAACTACCTGTTAACAGGCAGTTAATTGGCACTAATCCCCTTCCCGCCTCGAGGAGACGGGACCCGGCGGGGGTCGGGGACCCGCCTCCTGGGAAGATGGCACGGAGGCGGGTTGGAGGCGGGATGGGCACCCGCCCCCAGATTCTGCCATTTTCCCGGCAGTCCCGCCTCTAAACCTGCTTCCCCAGGGCTGGCAAAATCACCCCCTAGTTTCAGTGCAGTTGGAGATGGGAGGTGCAAAACTGAGGCACATTAGCAGTGCCACTGGTGAGAGAGTGTAATTACAGCCTGACAATTTTACATCAGCACTTTCCATTATAAATGTGGTCATAGGAATTTGTAATGGAAAAAAGTTGATGAAAATATGACAAAAACGCAACAACAAGAATTAAGATTTTGTTCACAATTAAGTGTGCGCAGAGGTAAGATTTTTAATACATTAGTATATATATATATTACGTTTTTATTCCTTTAAATAGAAAGAGAGATCTTTCTCCCTTTTTGAGGAATGTTGTACTGATTGGATAGTTTACACTCATGTAGAAGTAGTCTAATGAATAGAATCTAATTGGCATGATTATTGTTTCTGTCTCCTTATGACTCAGTGAGGAGGTTCACACCACATAAATGAGCTAGGAATTTTAACTGCACAAAGAGGATCATGAGTCTCGGTCAGTCCATTAAAACATGCTCTTTCCTTTGATACTATTTTCCTACATTTTCTTTTACAAACTTAACCCTATCAGTACTGAATGTGCTATTCAGTAATTCTAGTTATTATATCTTGATGGATTAAGAGGGATGATAAATCTGGGAGTATTTGATGTTAAATGTTATGTGGAAAATATTCCAGAGCTCTTGTTTTAAATTCAGCATTTAATTACATTTTTAAAATTTTGATTCAAAGATACCATCAATAAAGTGCAACCAGCCAGGTAGAATGATACAGATTCTAATCATGCATTGATACCCTAGAGTTGTCAGTGAGGTGTGGAGCAGAGTGAACATCCAAAAAAGGCCAAGAGAAGACTAACTGTTCCATCCAGCCTGTACCAGCCACACATGATGCAGCTTACAAGCTCCATTAGCAGCCCACAATAGGGTACATTCAATTACACTATAAATAGAGAACAGAGGAAATCTTACCTCAATGTGCTTTAATTGTAATATATTTTATATTTAGCTGGCTGAAGTTAATGTTTGATGTTATCATCCTGATCATAGTTTAAAAAAATCAGAACAGTTTAGTTAAAATGTTTCTGCACACCAGATGGCTCAAATTAGCATCTTCCTAGTTTCTAAGCAATAAATCATTGCGGAAAAGTAACCATTAAATAAACTATATATGGTGTTAAATGTTTGCGGGTATATTTGTTTGATATTTCACACCATCTGGCACACAAATCGTTTATAGTACAGTATACAGTCTTGTCACAGTGGAATTTTAAATTGAGTTTATTCCAGTTTTTATTTTTCCCCAGTACTTGAGCAGAGCACCTGGATTGACACTTCAGATCAGTCCTGAGGGAGTGTTGCATTATTGGAGGTGCCATCTTTCGGATGAGACATTGAACCAAGGCGGTCATTAAATATCCCATGGTGCTATTCAAAGAAGGTCAGGGAGTTCGCCCGCTCTCCTGGACAGGAATTCTCCTTCAACCAGCACCACTAAAATAATTGGTCACTCATTCATTTGTGATTTATGGGATCTTGCTGTAAGGAAATTTGGCTGCCATATTTACCTTCATAAGAAAGAGGATAGAAAGAACTTACATTTATATTGCCCCTTTCATATCCTCATGGTGTCCCAAGTGCTATACAGCCAGTGAAGTACTTTTTAAAGTGTAATCACTGTTGTTGTGTAGGGAAACATAACAGCCAATTTACACACAGCAAGGTCTCACAAACAGCAATGAGATAAATGATCAGATCATCTGTTTTAGTGACGTTGATTGAGGGATAAATGTTGGCCAGAACACCAGGAGAACTTCCCTGCTCTTCTAAAGGTGCCATGGGATCGTTTACGTTCACCTTAGAGGGCAGATGGGGCCTTGGTTGAACATCTCATCCAAACGACAGCACCTCTGACAGTGCAGCACTCCCTCAGTACTGCAATGGAGTGTCAGCCTAGATTTTGTGCTCAAGTCTCTGGAGTGGGACTTGAACCCATAGCCTTCTGACTCCGAGGCAAGAGTTCTACCACTAAGCCACAGCTGACACAGATAACAGCATATTCACTCAAAAATAAATAATTTGTATTTGAAGTGCTTTACAGCATCCTGAAGATATAATGATGTGCGATATAAGTACAAGTTCTTCCTTCGGACATTGTTACCTCTGTCAACCTTCTTTGTCTCTGCAGCTGCTGCTGTCATCCAATCACAGTCTCCATCTCCATTGTTCCCACCCCTACATCCTTACATCTGAAGGCCACATTCTAGAGAGCATCTAACATGCAACTTATCTGGTCGTCAACAAGCCGATCTAACTTGCCAGCCAACCCAAAGCAATATCACATCTCTCTCTGCCCAAATTCTCCCTTGCCAGTAAGGTCAATTCCAGAATCCATTTTTCAACAGCCAGCTGCCTTCTCCAGCCTTCTACCCCCCCCAAACACCTTTATCTCTGTGTGGCCTCTGTCCTTTCCTTTTCTTGCTCTACCTATCCCATATCTATTTCTCTCAGTATTCAGAAAGAGAGTGCATGTGTGACTATATGCATGGTGGAGCGAATAAATGTGCACTTTGGAGACAGAGTGTGAAATTGATTGCAAGTGTGTGATGAGAGGAATTACTATCTGATTGACGGTAAGGCAGAGCCTGAGACGCAGAATGTGTGTGCATTTGTATGAGAGGAAATGGGAGCATTCAGTGACATTCAAACCTACTTCAGAGTATGATTTGTGTTCTTCGACTTGCCCTCATCGAAAGCAGTATCACAAAAATGGAGTTGTATAATTGGGGTAGATTTTAGTGAACTACCCCAGCACATCAGTCATTTAAATAAACCTCTGCAAGCATAAAGTTCTAGTCGCTGTGAGATCCGACACACCTAAAACCTGACACCATTTCAGAAACAGCACTTGATGCAAGGACAGACCTGCTAACACAAATCACACTCCGGGGAGGCTTCACATTTCATCGAGTGCTCCTGTTCCACTTTATGCCTTTGCCTAGGTCACGTCAATTACTTTGGTTAAGTGATGCTGAAAAATAATTTGAAGTTTGAACGAGATCTAATTGCCTGATTAGTTTAAAGATAATTTGCTGTGTTTTCTCAGGAGTTGGATGATTACACTGTTCACGAAACTTACCAAGGATTTTTCTGAACTAGTTCAGTCACTGCAGAAATGGAGCCAAGAACATTTTAGAAACAGGAACATCTTAAAGCTGCGCAGTCTATAAATAAATTGTCGGCGCAGGATGATTCTCCAGGTCCGTGTAAAGCTATCAACAATGAAAAACAACCTTTGCAGAGGTCTTTCTTTTTTTTTTGCTTTTGCCAATCTTACTCCTTTATCTTTTATTTCAAGAAACTGAACATTACAAACAGATTACACGTTGAAATTGGAAAACTGGCAAACATTTAACAGCCCAAGTATAATTTTTTAATTCAAAATGATCAAAAACTTTAAAACTGCTGAATGTAGAAACCCATGCTCCTATCTATGCCTTGTGTGGGGTCTGAGCAACCAGTTCTCTTCCTATCTCTTTGGTATGGCCAGAATCAGAAAATTAACCCTCAAGTGTCACCAGTAAACACCCCGAGGTCAGGCACGTCACTGCCCAATGAGAAGTAAAGCTCTCTCTACTCTGCCCCGATACTCTGCCTCATCACTAACATCCGGGGAGCACCTACTAGACATAAGAACATAAGAAATAGGAGCAGGAGTAGGCCAATCGGCCCCTCGAGCCTGCTCCGCCATTCAATAAGATCATGGCTGATCTGATCCTAACCTCAAATCTAAAGAACACAAGAAGTAGGAGCAGGACCCGGCCACTCAGCCCCTGGGCCCGCTCCGCCACCCACAGGACCTTGACCGATCTGAACTCAGCCTCATGTCCAATTTCCTGCCCGCTCCCCGTAACCCCTAATTCCCTTTACTTCTAGGAAACTGTCTATTTCTGTTTTAAATTTATTTAATGATGTAGCTTCCACAGCTTCCTGGGGCAGCAAATTCCACAGACCTACTACCCTCTGAGTGAAGAAGTTTCTCCTCATCTCAGTTTTGAAAGAGCAGCCCCTTATTCTAAGATTATGCCCCCTAGTTCTAGTTTCACCCATCCTTGGGAACATCCTTACCGCATCCACCCGATCAAGCCCCTTCACAATCTTATATGTTTCAATAAGATCGCCTCTCATTCTTCTGAACTCCAATGAGTAGAGTCCCAATCTACTCAACCTCTCCTCGTATGTCCACCCCCTCATCCCCGGGATTAACCGAGTGAACCTTCTTTGTACTGCCTCGAGAGCAAGTATGTCTTTTCTTAAGTATGGACACCAAAACTGTATGCAGTATTCCAGGTGCGGTCTCACCAATACCTTATATAACTGCAGCAATACCTCCCTGTTTTTATAATCTATCTCCCTAGCAATAAAAGCCAACATTCCGTTGGCCTTCTTGATCACCTGCTGCACCTGCATACTAACTTTTTGATTTTCTTGCACTAGGACCCCCAGATCCCTTTGTAATGCAGTACTTTCCAGTTTCTCGCCATTAAGATAATAACTTGCTCTCTGATTTTTCCTGCCAAAGTGCATAACCTCACATTTTCCAATATTGTATTGCATCTGCCAAATCTCCGCCCACTCACCCAGCCTGTCTATATCCCCTTGTAGGTTTTTTATGTCCTCCTCACTTTCTACTTTCCCTCCCATCTTTGTATCATCTGCAAACTTTGATATGTTACACTCGGTCCCCTCCTCCAAATCGTTAATATAGATTGTAAAGAGTTGGGGACCCAGCACCGACCCCTGCGGAACACCACTGGCTACTGGTTGCCAGTCCGAGAATGAACCATTTATCCCAACTCTCTGCTTCCTGTTAGATAACCAATCCTCCACCCATGCCAGAATATTACCCCCAATCCAGTGATTTTTTATCTTGAGCAATAATCTTTTATGTGGCACCTTGTCGAATGCCTTCTGGAAGTCTAAATACACTACGTCCACTGGTTCCCCTTTATCCACCCTGTACGTTATGTCCTCAAAGAACTCAAGCAAATTTGTCAGACATGACTTCCCCTTCATAAAGCCATGCTGACTTTGTCCTATTAAATTATGTTTATCTAAATGTTCTGTTACTGTCTCCTTAATAATAGACTCCAAAATTTTACCCACCACAGATGTTAGGCTAACTGGTCTATAATTTCCAGCCTTCTGCCTACTACCCTTTTTAAATAAGGGTGTTACATTAGCAGTTTTCCAATCTGCCAGGACCTTTGCTGAGTCCAGGGAATTTTGGAAAATTATTACCAAAGCATCCACAATCCCTACTGCCACTTCCCTCAAGACCCTAGGATGTAAGCCATCAGGTCCAGGGGATTTATCCGCCTTGAGTCCCATTATTTTACTGAGTACCAATTCCTTAGTGATTTTAATCATATTTAGCTCCTCCCCCCCTAGAGCCCCCTGTTTGTCCAGTGTTGGGATATTCTTAGTGTCCTCTACCGTAAAGACTGAAACAAAATATTTGTTCAGCATTTTTGCCATCTCCATGTTTCCCACCATTAATTTCCCGGTCTCATCCTTGAAGGGACTTACGTTTGCCTTAGCCACCCTTTTTCTTTTTATATAACTATAGAAACTCTTGCTATCTGTTTTTATATTTTTTGCTAATTTATTTTCATAATCTATCTTCCCTTTCTTAATCAATCCTTTAGTTACTTTTTGCTGTCTTTTGAAGACTTCCCAATCTTCTATCCTCCCACTAAGTTTGGCTACCTTATATGTCCTTGTTTTTAGTCAGATACTATCCTTAATTTCTTTACTAAGCCACGGATGGCTGTCATTTCTTTTACACCCTTTTTTCCTCAGTGGAATATATTTTTTTTGAAAGTTGTAAAATAACTCCTTAAATGAACACCACTGCTCATGTACCATCTTACCCTTTAATCTATGTTCCCAGTCCACTTTAATCAATTCCGCTCTCATACCATCATAGTCTCCTTTATTCAAGCTCAGTACGCTTGTTTGAGAACCAACCTTCTCACCCTCTAATTGGATATGGAATTCAACCATGTTATGGTCACTCATTCCAAGGGGATCCTTAACTAGGACATTATTAATTAATCCTGACTCATTACACAGGACCAGGTCCAAGGTTGCTTGCCCCCTTGTAGGATCAGTTACATACTGCTCAAGAAATCCATCCCTAATACACTCAATAAACTCTTCCTCAAGGCTGCCCTGCCCAATTTGATTTGTCCAGTTAATATGATAGTTAAAATCCCCCATAATTATAGCTGTTCCCTTATTACCAGTGTAGTATTTACCATGTTGGACATCCTTTTGGCATCTCCTGGTGAGATTGCCAATTTCTGTTGAATTAGAGACAGTTTTGCAGGCCCACATTCTGGTTGTACAGGACCTCAGTCTGTTCAGTACATACTCCATTAGCAATGAGAGGTTACTCGAATTACTGCACACTTGTCAATATTCCTGGATCTCTGAAACAAGACATGCCTTTAAGGTGAACTTCTTTGTACTTTGGATAACCTTTCTATAAGATTTTTTATCATTAGTTCTGGCTGACATTACATAAATTAAAAGACCAATTTGCCTCTTGTTTCAAATTAACCTTAAAGCATAGTAGAACCATAAGAGGCATTGTAGCTGACATGATTATAGCCATTCACTCATAAATTAAGTGAAATATAGACTGACAGTTTTTGAGCAGTAACATTTTTCGTGATTGTTGAAGTTACTTTTTTTTCTTGTGTTGGGTCATTAGTTTTTCAAAATGCCTACTAATGGCACTGATAAGGTCACAAGTCTATTGTGATTGCACTGAATTATTTTTGTGATGCACCATTATTTTCAGTGATTTCGTTTAAAATTCTATCATTTCTAGAGGACATTAATATAAAAATAATAATTATGATTAAGTGTGGAAGGATTTTTTTTCCCCTATAGAGTTGTGGACTCAATGGAATAGACTCCCAACAAAAGCAATTCATATGTGAATTAACACCTTTAAAAATGATTGGATAAATATCTGCCTTGGGATGGGATTGAGGTCCATAAAGAGAAGTACAGCCAGACACAACCAAATGTTATCTGAAACCCTATGGAGTAGAAATTCGCCTTGGGCACAAAACGGGCTGTATCACATAGGCCATGTGCTTTGAAGTCAATGGAACTGAATATCGGGTGGGGTGTATAATAGGCAGGCAACACAATACCGCCCAAACATGGAGTTGCGGAAAAAATGGGCACAGATTTGGGAGGCGACATCACGTTCAAGGACTTTGGAGAGGAAAGAGAGGTTGGAGATGGACAGGGTGTGTTTTTGAGGAGGGTGGTGATGAAAAGGGGGAGTGGGGAACAGCACCAGAGGTAACGGTATGGGAGCGGGAAGAGAAACCATTGCAGGTGATTCTCTGGCTGCTGCTGAATAGATAGGAATGGAATCATGCAAGGGCAGTCACACCCAGCTGGAGTATGGAGGAGAATGATGTGGTCAACCATGACAAAGGCTGCAGACAAGTTGAGAAAGATGAGGAGGGACAGTTTACCACAGTCACATAGGTGTTATTTGTGACTTTGGTAAGGGCTGTTTCAGTACTGTGGCATGGGCAGAAACCTAATTGGAGGGGTTCAAACATGGAGTTGTGGGAAAGATGGACACAGATTTAGGAGGCGACAACACGTTCAAGGACTTTGGAGAGGAAATGGAGATGGAGGGGGGTAGTTTGCAAGGACAGAGGGGTAAGAGGTAGTTTTTTGAGGAGGGGTGATGATGACGGTACATTTGAAGGGGAGGAGTACAGTACCTGAGGAGAGGGAACCATTAACAATATCAGCTAACGTGGGAGTTAGGAAAGTAAGTTGGGTGGTCAGCAGCTCAGTGGGAATAGGGTCTAGAGAGAAGGAATAAAAACAGAAAATGCTGGGAATACTCAGCAGGTCAGGCAGCATTTGTGGAGAGAGAAACAGAATCAACATTTCAGGTCGATGACCATTTGTCAGAACTAAAAAAAAGTTAGAGATGTAACAGATTTTTAAGCAAGTGCAGGGGCAGGGAAAGAGAGGAGGGGAGGAGAGAACAAAAAGGAAGGTCTGTGATAGGATGGAAGACAGGAGAGATTAAAAGACAAAAGGGATGATGGTGCAAAGCAAAAGGAAATGGTAATGGGACAAGTTAAGAAACAAAAGATGAGTCTAGATGAGGTGTAAATGGGAATAGCAGAATCATCAACAGCTGCCATGTGAAAAAAACATAGGGGCCAAGGTTATGGTCTGAAATTGTTGAACTCAATGTTGAGTCCAGAAGGCTGTAAAGTGCCGAATTGAAAAATTAGGTGCTGTTCCTCGAGCTTACGTTGAACTTCATTGGAACAGTGTAAGAGGCCGAGGACAGAAAGGTCAGAGTGGGAGTGGAGCGGAGAATTAAAGTGACAGGCGACCGGAAGCTCAGGGTCACCCTTACGGACTGAACAGAGGTGTTCCACAAAGCGGTCACCCAATCTGTACCCAGTGTAGAGGAGACCGCATCGTGAGCAACGAATACAGTATACTAAATTGCAAGAAGAACAAGTAAATCGCTGTTTCACCTGGAAGGAGTGTTTGGGGCCCTGGACAGTGGGAAGGGAGGAGGTAAAAGGGCAGGCATTGCATCTCCTGCGCTTGCATGGGAAGGTGCCGTGGGAAGGGGAAGGTGTGTTGGGGTGATTGAGGAGTGGACCAGGATGTCATGGAGGGAGCGGTCCCTTCGGAATGCTGAAAGGGGAGGGGAGGGGAAGATGTGTTTGGTGGTGGGATCACGCTGGAGGTGGCGAAAATGGCAGAGGATGACATGTTGAATGTGGAGGCTGGTGGGGTGAAAGGTGAGGACAAGGGGAACCCTATCGTGGTTGTGGGAGGGAGGGGAAGGGATGAGAGCAGAAGTGCGGGAAATAGAACGGACACAGTCGAGGGCCATGTTAACCACGGTAGAGGGGAATCCTTGGTTGAGGAAAAAGGAAGACATATCGGAAACATTGTATGGAAGGTGGCATCATCAGAGCAGATGCGGCGGAGATGGAGAAACTGGGAGAATGGAATAGAGTCCGTACAGGAAGTGGGGTGGGAGGAAGTGTAGTCCAGGTAGCTGTGAGAGTCAGTGGGCTTATAGTGAATGTTTGTCAATAGCCTATCCCCAGAAATGGAGACAGAGAAGTCGAGGAAGGGAAAGGAAGAGTTGGAGATGGACCATGTGAAGGTGAGGGAAGGGTGGAAAGTGGAAGCAAAGTGAATGAAATTTTCTAGTTCAGGGCGAGAGCAGGAAATGGCACCGATACAGTCATTAATTTACCGTTCACGATGTGGTCTCCGCAGATTGGGTGACTGCTTTGTGGAACACTTCCGTTCAGTCCGTAAGCGTGACCCCGAGCTTTCGGTCGCCTGTCACTTTAATTCTCCGCTCCACTCTCACTCTGATCTCTCCGTCCTCAGCCTCTTGCACTGTTCCAACGAAGCTCAATGAAAGCTCGAGGAACAGCACCTCATCTTTCGATTAGGCACTTTACAGCCTTCTGGACTCAACATTGAGTTCAACAATTTCAGACCATAACCTCTGCCCCTATTTTGTTTTCACATGGCAGCTGTTGATGGTTCTGCCGTTCCTATTTACACCTCATCTAGACCCATTTTGTTTCTTAACTTGTCCCATTACCATCTCCTTTTGCCTTGCACCATCATCCCTTTTGTCTTTTACTCTGTCCTGCTTTCCATCCTTCCCTTATGTTCTTTCCTCCCCTCCCACCTTTCCCTGCCCCTGCACTTGCTTAAAAATCTGTTACATCTCTAACTTTTTCCAGTTCTGACGAAAGGTCATCGACCTGAAACGTTAACTCTGTTTCTCTCTCCACAGATGCTGCCTGACCTGCTGAGTATTTCCAGCATTTTCTGTTTTTGCTTTTGTACTAGAGAGAAGGAGTTTAGTTTCATAGACAAGATGAGTTCGGAGAGGGCATGCGGGAGATAGGAGAGAAACTAGAGAAAGAAGCGAGGTCCGGGTTAGGGTCGGGGTTTACCTTGTGGGTAGTTTGGCTTGGTGGACTGGGGAAGGGAGGAATGCGGCAGAGCGAGCTGAATGGATGGTCTTAATCTTAGTGACAAAGAAGTCAATGAGCTCCTCGCACTTGTTGGTGGGGGCAGGGGCATGGTGTTTAAGGAGATTGGGGATGGGCAATAAATACCAGCCTTGCCAATGACGCCCACATCCCGAGAATGAATTAAAAAGATAAATTCTGCAGTGTATTACTTATCACTGTTGAATTATATTTATTCATTCGAGGAATGTTACAAAGTATAACCCACTCATGCATTACAAATGAGGCAATCTTTCTTACCTAGAATGACTGATCAAAGTGCAGCCCAGATCTTGTATCAGTGACAAATTTATTTCCATTCTTGATGCATCCACCTTCCTAGCATTGAATTAAAGCTAATGGGAGGTAATTGCTTAGGAAAATGATAATGGGATTATTCTAACAGTGTAATTTATGCTAGACACTAATTAGAGTCCAACTATCAGTATTATTCAGTGCTTTTTATCAGCTGGAAGTAGCCTGTAAGGCTTGTAGCTTTATGATTGTATACAGATAAGTCTTAACTGAACAGTTTTCTTTGGGGAAGGGGTCTAGTATCATGGCCTGTATACTATAAAGCCTTGGGAGCTCCCAGTCCAATGGGATTCCACTCTTGTGTGGGAAAACACCCATAAGATATTCCATCAACAATGTGGTAGCCAATCACCAAAATCAATGCTCATTTAATTTTGTTTTAACCTCCCTCATTCTTGGTCTTTGTTTTACGAACTGCAGTCAGCTGTCCTGTGACAAACCACATTAGACACCACAGACAGCACCATTCCCTCATGAGCTTAGTTCCAGATGCATTGAGAGGAATAGAGGCCAATATTCTGTAGTTCGGCCTAAATAGGTTGTCTTTGGATCAGTTACTTATTAGGAAAGTAGATTACTAAACTACCGACAGCCATTACTATTGGTCCCAACTATATTTTATTTTAAAATATTTTTATACGTAAGACTGTACAGTACAATAGGAGAACTGTGACTTTTGATCTATGTACCACACCCTTATATGGGAATAATCTTCACTTGATTTGGAGAGCACAAACTGTAAGTGAATCTTGATAGACTGGAAATAGATTGAAACTATGCAAATGGTGTACCTATCCTGACAGAGGTTCATAATCTCTGACCAAAAATTGATGCTGATAAGGAATTTATGATTTTTTTATTCGTTCATAGGATGTGGGCGTCGCTGGCAAGGCCAGCATTTATTGCCCATCCCTAATTGCCCTTGAGAAGGTGGTGGTGAGCCGCTTTCTTGAACCACTGCAGTCCGTGTGGTGAAAGTACTCCCACACTGCTGGTAGGGAGGGAGTTCCAGGATTTTGACCCAGCAACGATGAAGGAATGGCGATATATTTCCAAGTCAGGATGGTGTGTGACTTGGAGGGGAACTTGGAGGTGATGGTGTTCCCATGTGCCTGCTGCCCTTGTCCTTCTAGGTGGAAGAGGTCACGGGTTTGGGAGGTGCTGTCGAATAAGCCTTGGCGAGTTGCTGCAGTGCATCTTGTAGATGGTACACACTGCAGCCATGGTACGCCGATGGTGGAGGGAGTGAATGTTTAGGGTGGTGGATGGGGTGCCAATCAAGTAGCTGCTTTGTCCTGGATGATGTCGAGTTTTTTGAGTGCTGTTGGAGCTGCACTCATCCAGGAAAGTGGAGAGTATTCCATCACACTCTTTACTTGTGCCTTGTAGATGGTAGAAAGGCTTTGGGGAGTCAGGAGGTGAGACACTCGCCGCAGAATACCCAGCCTCTGACCTGCTCTTGTAGCCACAGTATTTATGTAGCCACATTTATAAGATCACCAGGCTTTTTCCTGTATCCATGGGAACAATATAAAGGACCTTTGAGACACTAGGGTTTTGAAATTAAACTGTGGGGGACTAGCATAGTCACTTAGCGCCTTTCACAAAAATTTGTTCCTCCGTTGTTTTACCAGTTTTATTTAGTTACTATGACGCACGGGAATATATAGCTTTGAACAGGAAATAATCAGCTTGGTATAAAAATAGGTAATTTCTCAGCCTTTGTAGGGATGTAGCAGAATGCACCAAGAGCAATGCCAAGACAGTTTTACGTTATTGTCGCAGTTGAATATAGAGCACTCCAAGTTGTTGTACCCCCATGAGTTACATATATTCTTTTGTAACAGATGGTTCAGGTTTGTTTTGTCTAGTTTAATTCACTGTATTATAACCTTGGATTCTTGGAAAGCCATGGATTTAATCCCACTCAAGATGATTGAATAAAACATCAATTGTTCTCATCGCTTTAAGGGTTATGCAAGTGAAATATTTTAATGTAGCTGAATCCACAGAAAATTGCTTTCCTGTTTGGAAGTGCGAGAGCTTGTTTTGAATATACTGGATAAGAAAAAGTGAAATTTTTGCGCAGTATGGATTTCTTTTCTGAGGACACAACTTTGGGACAATCTCTGGGGTGTTTTACATGGCAATCCTATACACTTTGCATAGAATTGCCAACAAATACAATGTAGCCTGACTATATCTGCTAATCAGGTATTCATGTAATGACAACCAGCCATTGTTCACATTCACCTCTCCACCCACAATGTGAAATAATACTTTTTCTTTTTAACCTCAATTCTGCCTGGTGTATATTGTTCTTGACTGCACCAGTGGTGTGATTGAAACCCTGTGCTTTTACTGTCAGAATAAAACACTTAGTCATAATCTTAAAAAAAAAAAACCAGAGTGGTTTCACAGTACAATTGGATGCATTGAAATATGAGATTTTCAAGCTCATGCTATATGTTGTATGGTATAACTCTATTTATAGGTTTTCTTCCATTGGTCCACTTAGGTTGAAGTTCACAATGGCCTCAGGATAACGAGATGTTAGTCAGACTATTCAATTTAAAACAAGGGAAGGACAGTCACGATACCTGTTTTTCTGTTTTTGCATATGAAGAATCTTGAGTGGCCAAATATCTGCTGCAATTACAGTAAGGTCCAAGCATGCTGAAATATATCCAATTCTTTACCACATGCTGCCAAAGCAGGCGATTATTACACAGTTACAGATCTCACTTCAGGTCCCCCAATAGCTCACTTGATTAAGGCAATGTATAACAGAACCATAATAGATCAAAAGGTCCCAGGTTCAAATCCAACTCCCTGATGAGTTGATCGATCTTAGCCAGGGTGGCAGTCGTGGTGCTGCAAATGGGTGAGGTATTCCTGGACTAGTGCGGGGAAAATCAGCTCTGGTTCTTGGTCCTGATTGCTATCCAATAACTTCTGCAAAGTGCACCTGTAGATGTTGGGTGAGGACAGTTGTCAGCTGAATAGCTTGATATTCATTGTCTTAGCTCATACATGAAGAATGAGTGGGTAGGATATAGAAGGCCAACTGTGGAACCATGCTCTTTGATTGTGACAACAGGAAAGGAGAGAAGAAAACTGGTTCACTCCATTTCTACCAAATAAATGTTGATTCTAATAAGAATTTTTCCTTTTCTGTCCTCTCATTAAGGCATTGATGTATGCATCAAGACATTAAGGTTATACATGTAAACTCAGCCCTCTGTTACTTTATGCCTGTTAAGAAAAGTGAGCAAGAGAAATCAGGAAATTATAGACCTGTTAGTCTAACATCTGTTGTGGGAAAGTTATTGGAATCTATAATTAAGGACCGTGAGCACTCAGAGAAATTTGAGCTGATTAGAGAGAGCCAACATGGATTTGTAAAGGGTAGGTCATGTCTAATGAACCTAATTAAATTTTTTGAGGAAGTAACTAAAGTAGTAGGCAGGATAATGTCCTTGGATGTAATTTATATGGACTTCCAGAAGGTATTTGATAAGGTTCCACTGTTAGCTAAAATTAAAGCTTATGGAATTGAAGGCAATTTATTGACTGCCTTAGGAGATTGGTTAGGCGGTAGAAGACAGAGGGTAGGGATAATGGGTATGTACTCGAATTGGAGGAAGTGACTAGTGGTGTCCCACAAGGATATTTGCTGGGGCCTCAACTATTCATTATTTAAATGGTGAAAAGCTAGGAACAGTGGAGGTCCAAAGAGATTTCGGAATCCATGTACACAGGGCACTAAAATGTAGTAGTCAGGTATAAAAAAATAATCAAAAAGGTTAATGTAATGTTAGCCTTTATAACTCAAGGGTTAGAATATAAAGGGATGCAAGTTTTGCTACAGTTATACAAAGCCCCGGTTAGACTGCATCTGGAGACCTGTGTACAATTCTGGACACTGCACCTGAGAAAGGATATATTGCCCTTGGAAGGAGTGCAGCGCAGATTCACCAGAATGTTACCAGCGCTCCAAGGGTTAGATTATGAGGAGCGATTACATATACTAGGCTTGTATTCCCAGGAATATAGAAGGTTAAGGGGTGATTTGATTGAGGTTTTTAAGATTTTGAAAGGAATTGATAGGGTAGATAGAGAGAAGCTTTTTCCGCTGGTGGGGAAGGGGACACAACCATAAACTCAGAGCCAGGCCATTCAGAAGAGATGTTGGGAAACACTTTTTCACGCAAAGGGTGGTAGAAGTGTGGAACTCTCTCCCACAAAAAGCAGTGGATGCTAGCTCAATTAATAACTTTAAAAATCTGACATCAATAGAATTTTGCTAGACAAGGGTATTAAGGATTATGCATCATGGGGAACAGCACTGCCAATCCTATCCTTGCCCAGTGTCTACAACCATTTCCTTTCTATCCAGAGTAACTCAATAGTGGTCAGCAAGTTGACGTCAGATGTTTAAGCCACATTAAGCAACAGAGATTTTTGAGTGTTTGACTGCAATAGCAAGAGGGACTTGAACATATCAGTATTTGTTTTATGTGGGATCACTTGATGACACCAGTGAGCGAATTAACCTTGTGTTTCAGAAGACAGCTATAAAGTGCTAACGTGAAATTTGAGTTTAGGACAGAGATTATGTTTTCATTAGTTTCCAATTAAGAGACCTACCAATCAAATATAATCGCCCAGCAAAAGCCATTATAGCTTGAGTGACGTGATAATAGGTAGGCCCACCTAGCCGTTCAGTTCAGCCTGACTGATCTTGACTTTGTAATCGCATGACACTGAACCAGCAATCATCATTTTGTAGAGATCTAAGTTTTGTTGTTGTGATGGTGACAGCGTAATCTCATCTTACATTTACAAATTCCATGTACTTTGAACATTTGGAGATGGGACAGGATGATGCTATCAGAGCAAGGAAAGACTTATCTTTACCTAATAAAAAATGTGGTGAAGTGTGTTGATTTGCTGTCACATTACTTCTGCATAGGAAAAAGAGTAGCTAACTGGGCTACCAAAGTTTAAAATTCAGTAGCCAATACATTTTGCAAGGAGTTCAAGCATTGGGATAGATTTTTTGGTCCAAAATGAGTAGGAATGAATGCGAATCTGACCAAAAGCATAGTGTACTGATTGCAGGCAATTATCTGTGGTCAGCTTATTAATATAATTGTTCATAGCTCCATTGGCAGTTTGACCTTGTGCAGAGAAATAGCCTTAATATGGGGAAGGAGGAACCAGAAAATTGAACTTTAGATGAAGATTAGGGGTGTAAAGACTTAATAAAAGCCACATAGGAGGTCAGAAATTCCTAGAGCCTTTGAAAAGACTCAAAAGGCATTTCATCCTGTTGGCAGGCTTTGCCAAGACTGGAAGGGAAGCGAGGAAAGAAATAACTAGACAAAACATCAAGTGGAAAGGAATCCATTGTGGAGGCAGGAAATGGAGTATCCGAGCAAGTGATGGAACAGTACAGCACTCACGCTAGCTGGTGGAAATGGTGTTTTATGTGATGGTTGTGAGGAGAGTGACCTGTCACCAATTGAAGGCACTGTTCAGGAGTGAATCAGTGTCTCTGTGCATCTAACCAAATAAATAAACTTCTGCTGTCCAAGCAATGAAGTGTGACTAGAAATGTATTTGCATGCTCCTTTGGCAGCCAGTCCCACAAATCACCATTGTAGCATGTCTGGAAAGGAGGCGGAAGATGTTAGATGCCACTGTCAATGTCTGTGCCAATGCTATAGTGCATGCGAACTGTTGTTGCAACAGATTTCACAGCTCTGCATCTGGGTCTCTGCAGACTCAGAGCCTGTGAAGCCTGTTCCCCTTCATGGTTGCCATGCCGGTGTGAAAAGGCTTACAGATATGATTGGTGGCATCGTGCCAGGGTGTGACCAATCAATGTTTGCTAGTTGTTGACCACCCTCATCCAATGCTACTTCAAAAATGAAATACTACGATTGAGCTGGCACCATGGAGCCGTTCACCAGGCCTTCACATGTTGCATTTGTCCCATCAAGTCTACTGTCACAGCCTCCCATGGGAATTGGAACCCTTGCGTGCACTGTTCCTCTGCCAAAGCAAGATATGTGCACCGCTGTCTGTAGAGGCAAGTGTGAGGGTACCTGTGGCTGGTCACAGAACGTCTGTGGTGCAGCCTGACCTAACTGGAATTACTCCATTAGTGGATCGCTTTTTTTCCCTCCAAAAAGCACAAGTGCAGGGAGATTCCCATGGGGAAACCCACTGTGCCAATATTGTTGTTTGCAAGAAAGTTCCTGAGCTATAACAATTGGCACAATGGTTCCTGAGGTAAGAGCAGCAAAGCAGGAAAAAATGGTTGAGAAATTATCTGAAAATGCTTAGAGCAATCTTTATGTAGAGTTCTTGAGTTTCATTTCCATAGAAAGCTGTTCCTAGCAATCTGGCCACCAACTATCAACGACTGGAAGTAGGAATCAATGCTATGTGAATGGATTGACAGAACCAGTGATGTGTTAAATAGGCAGAGATCCAGTATTATGGATCTCTCCTCTATTTTCCAGTTGTTTGCCCAATTTATGGCAGTTTACTGGGCCAACCGCATCAGAATATCTGGGCTTCTAAGACCAATATAGTAATCAGAGACAGATCTGTGACACAAGAAATGGGAGAGAAGGAAGCGAAGAAAAGCAGCAGGAAGATTCATTAAATGTAAGAGAGTGATGGATGAAGAAGATTATTGAGAATGAAATTTACTTTTCTCAAACAGGATAACAGTGTCAGTCCAGAGGTCATCTCATGCTGTTTATTCGACAATGAGTGCAGCCATAGAGGACAATGAAGGTGTGACAACACTGTAAATCACTTCCCAGAATTACCGCTGTTCTCTGCTGCTTTTCTTCTCCTGTGCAGTAGCTAGATGTGAATATTAACCCACATAGATCACCTTCTTTCTGTCAGACTCGTAACAAAGGGGAAATATACCAGAGCCACATTTTGGCACCATCAAAACGCAGAATGATTTCACCTCAAAGAAGCGACGCAAAAGATCATCGCATGTATCGGATTAATCAAAATGAAATCAGCAAATTACTGTCACAGTGACTTCTTAAAACAGTAAAATTATAGGATTATATTTTTGTCCAGACCACCTATTATGTAACCATCCAGGTAGTATGTGGAGGATAAATAAATCAATCAACAATTCGCACTCCTCTATCTTTGTAAGTTAGTGTTTTCGAGCAGGGGTATCATTCATAGAATAAAACTACTTATCCAAATATCGAGGTAAATATCTAGAAGGCATTACATAGGTCTGGTGCTACTTTCCTGTTCATGTTTACTACTTTAGGTAATGGAGTGACATAACAAAATATGATGCGGAGATGCCGGTGTTGGACTGGGGTGGACAAAAATGAGAAGTCGCACAACACCAGGTTATAGTCCAACAGTTTTATTTGAAATCACAAGCTTTCGGAGGGCTGCTCCTTCGTCACCTGCGCTCCGAAAGCTTGTGATTTCAAATAAAACTGTTGGACTATAACCTGGTGTTGTGCGACTTCACATTTTTATAACAAAATATAGCATGCAAGGATTGTAGTCTTTCACAACAGAAAAGGAGAACTGGTTCAAAAGGAAGCATTCTTATAGCCCGTGTACAATACCAATCTGCCACCAGTTTAACTGTTGAAACCAGTCGCAGGTGTGCGTCACAGATAGGATTTTGTTTGCTTGGATTTGTGGAAGATAAACCTGCTACTTTTGCCCCTCTGACATCAGTGGTGCCAAAGTCAGCAGCAACCAAAGAGATAATGGCAGCAATGAACAGCCAAGTGTCTGCTGTCCCCATTACTCACAGGGCAAGCTTTGGCATCACTTGTATGAAGTTCCTTCAGTAATCAGGGAAGCTGCAGGGACAACAGAAAAGAGTTTCCAAATATGTTTCAAAAGAAATACACATGGGCTAGCACAGGTGCAGTTTTAAAATCTTTACGAAAGCCCATTTTTTTTGTTTTTTGTTGGGTGTTTGCTTGAATCAAATTATTTAATGTACTACAAGCAGCTTTTTGTTTCTCTGTGGCTCGATGTCCAGTGCGTACTGGATGGTGGCTGTCCAAACCTGTTGTTCTTAGGATTTTTAACAATCATTAGGGGAGAGATTGATTGTGCTGGATTCAAATTCTGGTCCCAAAAATAAAGGGACAATTTCAGTTGCCAGCCCGGTCTCGCAGAAATGACTATTTGTGCACTAGAAATATTATGAAACAGAATTAGACCAAATATATAGAAAATCAAAATGAAGTGTAGTCTTTCAGTAAAGTAAATAAAATATTATTACAGTAAGAGTGCAGAAGTGGTATTGTAATCCTCAACAGGTTAAAGCTACAGCTGTTTGTTGTTTTTGGATGCCTCAATTAACGCAGACTAACTGACCAGGCGAAAAACAAAATCAACTATTTTAGAATCGAGTTAATGGAAGATGTCACCTAGGCTTGCCATACTGTTTTTTTTAGATGAACCGAAAGTCACAAAAGGGCCATTAACAAGCAATCACCGCAGACGAAAAATCATTGCAAATGATGTTCCATGGTAGGGAATCAGTGATATTTTGCTATTAAATACGGCACCGCAATAAATCAATTCCTTTCACTTCTCAGAATGTGCATATGTAATACGAGCAAAATTCTGATGCATGAATGGAATTTCAATCCACCAGGTTCCTGTTAGATACAATCTGTTACTGAGCAAAACACTTAGGGGTGAGTTTATTCTAATGGCACTGGAAATCAGCAAGTAGAATATAATACAGTGAGTGTTATATGGGATAACTCTCTTGTTAGAAAACAGCACATTCTCCCACTTACCATGAACACTGTCATGGAAAATCCTCTGGTATTGTTTATAATAGGGAGCAAGGTCAAGGCAGTTCAGGCAACATGATTTTCTACATCTATGTGAACTTATTTTTTTTTTTAAAACAGTATTGGCAGGCTACTCTTAGCTTAGCCACATTCTCTCTCTAACCAAGAGCTATTCCAACAGGGCCACAGGATAGCAATCAGTATCTGTGAATTTATTACATTAAATATTAAGACCCCAAAATCACAATCAGGTAGAATCCTGGTGGATCTCCAGATAAAAGGCTGGAAAATGGGGCAGAGCCCCGTTCTGCTGAGATTCCATTTATGTTTTCCGATCGGTCATTTTCCATGACAAGGAGGTGTGGCTGGAGGAATTTCTGGTCTACCTCCAGAATTATGCCCTTTACACTTTCCGTAGGCCACAGTGGAAAGCAAGCCAAATGAGAATTGGCATGAGTCCCACTGTGGTTGTAAGAAAACGCCAGACATTACTAAAAGAAAGAAAGACTTGCATTTATATAGCACCTTTCATGACCTCAGGATGTCCCAAAGCGCTTTATAGCCAAGTAAGTACTTTTGAAGTATAGTCACTGTTGTAAGGTGGGAAAGATAATTGGAGGGGATCAATTACCTTCCCCCAAGGTGCTTGCTTGCTCTATTGGGAGCAGAATAACAGAAGAGGACAATTTTCTTCAGCAACAAAAATGGCCGCCCGCCACCTCCCCTTTAACTAGCGCAGCCCCGGCCGCAGGTAGGCCCCCCTGACCCCATCGGACATAGCGTCCGGCGGTATGTCGGGGGGTGTTACCCAATATTACAGCCGGGGTGCGAGCGGGGCGCTGTGCACGGCAATGATGTCATCACCGGCGGCGCAGCGCTGCGCGGCGCTAATAGTTAGTGCCGCCGCTAACCTCCCGCTGAATTTCGCGGGAGGCGCTAGCGGCGCTGCGCCCAGGCGCTAGTTGATTTGCGCCCCGTTATAACGGGAGGCGCAAATCAACCGAATTTAGCCCCCTAAGCATCCATTGATAGCTGTATTGTGCGATTGTAGTCCTTGCAGAAAGACAACAAAACAATAAGAAATGTAGATTTGAGATGGTAATTAAGCTTTGTTTTTCATCAGTCACTTCACCTGAGCTCCCATACTAATCATTTAGAAGTAAAACCTATTCAACAAAAATTGACCAGAGCAGCAGGCTCTGCTATCTCCAACATTCTACAATTTAACTCCACAGACGCTGCCTGACCTGCTGCGTGTTGCCAGCATTTTCTGTTTGAATTTTACAGTTTGAGTTAGTTGGAATGAAATCACATTTTCTTGTACACACTTTGGCAACGCCTGGAAACTTTTGTGTTACCCATTACAGTTATTCAAGACTTTATGAATCTTCACATAGTTCAAACTATTTTTTTCTAAAGATAAACATTTCCAGAATATTCTTCAGGAAAATATTAAGGTTTCTGCTTCCTCCTATTATGTTGCAGTCCAAACCCTTTTTGGCCACAAACTAGTGGTTTGCCCCTGTGGTTTTTTTTTTTCACTGTTCTTCTCATTTTCACTACCCCAGACAGCAGCAGTTTTGTGCTAGGCCTCACAGAAAGTGCAATTTAAAAGGCAGCTGAGTGGGAAGCAGGGTAGTTTTCCTCTGCCCAGTTACCACAAACACACACAAGAATCTGTGCACAGATAGGACACATCCAAAGTGGGGATCAATACTTAAAGATTCCCTCTCCCCATTATAAAGTTGATCCAAGACATGAGTCTGGAAATTTCCTGCAGATTAAAAAAGAAACATTAAAAGAAAAGAAAACGAAAAATTCTTAAAATGGAAGGAATAGTGGCTTTTTGCCATCAGCATTGTCGATCACCTATCATCATTAGCGATACCTGAAATGACCACCAGGAGAAAGTTTGTGCGCTCAGGCCAATAATACTCACCAGCAGATCTCCCGTGCTCAAGCTATTAATATACATGTTTCAATTATTCATTTTCCTTTCTGAAAGTTGCAGGTGTTCTGCATAGAGACAATCAGGAATGTACCTATCGAATGTTATACTTATTCTGAAGTAAATATCAATTAACAAACAAATTAGCAGATTGGGTGACCGCTTTGCGGAACACCTCCGTTCAGTCCGTAAGGGTGACCCCGAGCTTCCGGTCTCCTGTCACTTTAATTCTCCGCTCCACTCCCACTCTGATCTCTCCATCCTTGGACTCCTACACTGTTCCAATGCAGCTCGGCGTAAGCTCGAGGAACGGCACCTCATCTTTCGATTAGGCACTTTACAGCCCTCTGGACTCAACATCGAGTTCAACAATTTCAGACCATAACCTCTGCCACAATCTTTTTTTTCAATTATTTTTCTCTCTCTCTCACATGGCAGCTGTCAATCATTTTGCCATTTACACTTCATCTAGAGTCATCTTTTGTTTCTTAACTTGTCCCATTACCATCTCCTTTTGCCTTGCACCATCATCCCTTTTGTCTCTTAATCTCTCCTGCCTTCCATCCTTCCGTTCTTTCCTGCCCCTGCACTTGCTTAAAAACCTGTTCCAGCTCCAACATTTTCCAGTTCTGATGAAGGGTCATCGACCTGAAACGTTAACTCTGTTTCTCTCTCCACAGATGCTGCCTGACCTGCTGAGTATTTCCAGCAGTTTCTGTTTTTATTTAACATGATCAACTATGTCTTGGGCCATTTTTCACAGCTGAGACATGAATAGCCAGGTTATGATTAACCTCTATCAGCAGTCATGGATTTCAATAGAGCAGTAGCTGTAAAAGCATTCTCCACTGTATAGCATCGTTACTGACACAGACCAACAATATATGACATGTACTATGCACAATGAAACTGCAGCTTTGAACACTTCAGGGCTCCAATAGAATTATCAAAAGAATACCAGTACTCAGAGAATCATCACACCTCATTAGCCACACAACATGAGTTGGCCCATGAGGATTCATGTTGGAGTTATTACACAACCATGAAGGAAGCACACCATTTAATAGCAATAAAAGAAGATGGGAAATCATTTGCCAGAAATGGGCTGTGGTAACATTAGATACAAACCAGTGCACCAAACCACAATACTCATAACAGGAGGTAAAAACCATTGCACCAAAACTTGATACTAAAAAAATACAAAAGACTAATAACAGGAAATACAAACCAGTGCACCAAAACACAATACTAGTAACAGAAAATAGAAACAAGTGCAGCAAAACGTGATACTCGTAACAGGACATACAAACTTGTACAATTTGAACAGAAAACTAAAAGCTGAATAAAATCCGGTTAAATATAATTATTGTTGGGAATGTGTTGCAGTTCTGATTATTTAGGCTTCATTAATTCTATTGAAGTTTTCCAGCATCATGATTTAATTTGCTGGTTTTACCCATATGATACAATGGCCTGGATATTCCGCCGTGGCAGGATTGTCACAGCTCGTGGTGAGTGAGACTTCTGCCCGTCGCAGTGACCCAGTGCTGAACCTGACTCACTTTCCATGGCCGGGCTCATTTGTATTTTGTGTGGGGACCCCGCCCCCACCACCCCCAGTGGTGACACCACTCAGCAGTGGGAACTTCCCACTGCAAAGTGGAAAATTTAAAGCTGTTGCAACAGCTTAACGGGATGGCTGCAAAAATTGCAAACATTAGCCCCGATCTAACCTGGGGCGGGATTTCTGATTGGGGGGTTGGGGGAGGGCGCGGGGGGAAAGAGTTGTGACATCTCACACTCTGTGGAGTTGTGGTATCTCACACTCTGTGGAGTTGTGGTATCTCACACTCTGTGGAGTTGTGGTATCTCACACTCTGTGGAGTTGTGGTATCTCACACTCTGTGGAGTTGTGGTATCTCACACTCTGTGGAGTTGTGGTATCTCACACTCTGTGGAGTTGTGGTATCTCACACTCTGTGGAGTTGTGGTATCTCACACTCTGTGGAGTTGTGGTATCTCACACTCTGTGGAGTTGTGACATCTCACACTCTGTGGAGTTGTGGTATCTCACACTCTGTGGAGTTGTGACATCTCACACTCTGTGGAGTTGTGGTATCTCACACTCTGTGGAGTTGTGGTATCTCACACTCTGTGGAGTTTTGACTCCACAGCGTGTGACTCTGTCGTCCAGCAGGCTCACAGCCCGGGAGCCAGCCTGATTGACAGGCTTGGCTCCCAGTCGGACAGGGAGCACTCTAGAGGAGGCCGCAACCCAGGAGCAGGTAGAGAGCCTGTTGATGGGCTGGTGATAGCGTGGCGGGGGGACGGGGGGGGGTCCGAATCTTGGGGAGGGCAGGCGATCCTGGAGGGGGAGGGAGTTGGTGATCTTGGGGCAGGGGGCTGGGGTGGTCGGGAAACTTGGCCGGCCAAGGTTAAACCTGGAATACAGATTAAATCTGAGGCACGCAGCCTGACTATAATACTGAAATGACCAACCCGCCTCCTGAGAGTGGTTTGGTTGCTCGCCTCCCCCCCCCCCAACCCCACCCCGTCCCGCCTTTGTTAAAACTGGAAGTGGGCGGGTTGGAGGTGGGTTGGGTTTGAGATTTTCAACATTTTCACATCCCACCCAACCCAAATCCACCCGTTTCAGACCTGAAACTTCACCGAATACGTGTCTGGAAGGGCAGCTTAATGCCCTGAGCTGCAAAATTCTCAGACCGATGGCTGGAAATATTACTGGCCCAAGTAAGACAGAGGAGCGATCGAATATTTGGGACAGAGAGCAGTTGCCTATTGACCAAGAATGGAAGGACATGGCCATGGCAGTTTGTGCCACCTCCACTAACCCATGCACAGCAGTACCATGCTGACAGAAATACAGTGGCTTCACCAGGGCAGCCAAGGTAAAAGGAGGCTGTGACAGCTTGTATGAAAACACTGTAATAAGCATGGTTTACACCTGCAATTACCTACCCCTCACTGTTTTGAAATGACTCACCATCTTACTACTTATGTGTAGGCGGTACTGGAAACCCCATCACACCCCTTTCCATCATCCACGGTTGTGCCTTCCCTTCACGCCTGTACATAAATGGATCTTCACATAATTGCATTTGCTTGTCCCATGTGCCTGTTCCCGCCCCCACATTAGTTTGCTTGCTGTTCAGTTGCGTGGAATTACATGTTACGGCAACCAGTTCATACTGGTTACTTCTTAAATGGGAAAGTGGCCCATAATGTAGGGTAGACAACTGCAACCGGTGGTAGTCCCCTAGTTTCTGGCTTCTTACTGCCTATTAGTAGAAAACTCTTGTACTGCTGGGACATCATGGGGGATGGGAGAAAGAGGAAGGCAGTGCCAGTTGTAAGTTGGTTACAGCTTTCATGTTCTCGTCACTCTTATGCTTATGCAACACACATAATTTGTCACATAAGAACATAAGAAATAGGAGCAGGAATAGGACACTTGGCCCCTCAATAAAATCATGGCTGATCTTGGGCTCAAAGCCACTTCCTTGCCCGCTCCCCATAACCCTTCACTCCCTTATCTTGCAAACCTTGTCACCCAACTATGTAAGTAAACCCTCATGTATTTATTTCACTGTACTGATAAACAAATGGGAATTGTACTGCTCGCCCACCCATGCTTGCCTCCTCTCTCTTGACCGCTTCAAGATGTGTTGGTGCAAAAAGCTACCAAAAGAGGAGCCTGGATCCTTCCTTTCAAATGTTGCTCGCACTTTTCACACATGAGGTCAATCACCCTGACCCTCCCAAGCACCAGGGGAGGGGAGCATTAAATAATGAGCCAAAGAGAACTGCACAGGTCATGCACAGAGCATGAGTGAGTGGAAGTAGCTTGGGGAATGGGGATCTAGTGTAACACCTTATTGCCTGATTTTCAAAATCGAGCATAAAAATATCATAAAATTCAGGCCTGTAAGCTGTTATTTTCTATATAAAATTCCCCTTTGTTTTTTTGACCATTCTCTATGCTGTTAAGACTCTGTTCAATTGCTCACTCTGTGATTATTTTTTTACTTCGATTACCCTGTTCTGTCTCTCCCTCTGCAGCTTTTTTCTTTGTCTTACATTCTTTTCATCCATTTTCTTCTGTTATCAATGTCGTAAACGGAAGTAAAATGGCCAGCAAAAATATATTGATGCGACAAACCAGAATGTTTTATTTGGTCTCTGGATGCAGATGGTACTGGCAAGGCCAGATTTCACGCCGATCCTTAGTTGCCCTTAGAAGATGGTGGACTTTCTTGCGACAATTGTTTTTACAACTGAGTGGTTTGCAAAGCCACTTTAAAGGACATGTAGTGTGAACAAGAGCCACATGTAGGCCAGACTGGGTAGGGGTGGCAGGATCCCTTTCCCAAAGGACATTAGTGAACAAGTTGGGTTCTTCTGACAATCCGACTGCTTTCATGGTCATTTTCATTGGTGTTAGCCCACAAATGACCAGATTTATTGAATTCAGTTTCTCAATTTGCCATGGTGGGATTCTGCAGCTCTCAACCTTTGGGTTGCTAGTCTCGTTCCATGATGCCTATGTCCCCCTCTAAATAATGAATGCTATAACACTTCTCTCCCCTATGGCATGACAGTTTTAATAGAAAATACTTCTAACCCAAGATAATATGTTAAGCAGGTTCATTCAGAGCATACTGCAGATATTTTTAAAGTTTGATTGCATATGGATTCTTTTCACACTTTCTTTCACTGTTTATTGGCATTTATTGGCAGAAATGCTAAAAGAGAATAGAAAATGCACATATCTTGAAAGCTGCAATGAATCCTCTTGCTTGATTGGTTGCAAATGAAATCTGATTGAACTCCAGATTACTTTTTCCAGTGAGATGCCATGGTAATTTTTATTCAGGGGATTGAAAAGGTCAGAATGGTACTATAAAGCATCTGTTATCTTTCTTTCTCTTTCATGTTAAACAGTTCTAAAATAGTTAGTGCACCTTTAGTAAGTGGCGAAATGCAGGGATTTGTGATTCTCAGGGTGGGATGGTTCAGTCCACTAAGCGATATAGAAATGTTGACATATTAGCATATCTGTTACTTTATTAATAAATCATTAAAATGCATGTTCATGTCCTTTACATTGCAGAAAACATAAACAGGCATCAATCACCAGTGGTTCTGCCATTTTGTTCTAATCATTAATACAGACTCCCTCCTTCCCCATGAGATTGCCAGCCCATGTGTAAACATTTTAAAATTATTATCGTTGATCTAACTCAAGCTATATGCCCACAACCTGCCATGATGCTATAGGGAGAATAGCACACATCGAATGAGTCAAGCTTCTCTGCACAGACACCATCATACTTTAGAAAAGAATAGGCCAACTCAAACTCAAAATATCTTGGTTATTCATCAAATTAGACTGAACTGACCCAATTCAGGTCATTTGGACTTGAAATTCATTTAATCTCTCAGATCTCTAACTCAAGGGCAAAGTAAAATGTACCAAACATGCCTCTGGGCAGAATTACACTTTATCCTCACACAAATCTAAGAGAAACACAATAAGTTTAAGTAATACATTTTAAATTAACACTCGAGCATTTGACTTCACTTTGCATTAGAGTCATAGGGCGGAATCTTACCCGAAGAGGCGCATTGGGGGCGGGACTGCTGCCTTTCGGGTTCTAGTCCCGCCCCCAGCGACGTCCGACGCACAGACGCTATTTTGCGTCAATTGGCCTTGGTAAGCCCGCCCTGTGGGCTTGCCGGCCAATTAAGAGAAAGCCAGTGCCAGATGACGTCAGTTGATGACGCCTCATCTACCGGTTTTCTTAAAGGGGCCACCACCATTTCTTTTTGACAGATGATTTTTTCAGTGTTTGACAGCATTGAGGTGCTGCAAACACTGACAATCACTGCACAAAGGTGCACGGCTGCACCCAGGCTCTCCCATGACGCCCTCCATATGCTTATGGAGGGAGTCACAGCACGCAGGGAGGTTCTCTTCTCTTCCGAGGGTGGAAGAGACCTCCCCAGGACACCAACGCAGCCCGGTTACACTTTGCACAGGAGGGCAAAAGCAGGGATGTCATCAGGAGGACCAGGCTGCAGTGGCACAAATGTTTCAATGATCTCAGTAGATCACGAAACATTACTGCAAAGCCACACTCAACATCATCCTGCTGTGCCTCTCATCACATCCCCATCACTCTGCCTTCCCTACCCTACTCCTGCACATCTTTGCTCACACCAACTTACCTGCACCTCCACCCATCACTCTCTATCTATATTATCACATTCCCATCTCACTAGCCACCCCTCACACTCCCCCTCATCCTAGTGCAATCATGCCAAGTAACAACACACAAGGGTAGGCACTTGGGTGTTTTATGCAATGTTCATGTAAATTTTCTGTTAATGTGTTGTCAAACATTGAAATCTTTATTTTCAACACTTTGCCTTATTGTACAGATCTGTGCTCACCTTTGGAACTGTCTTAGTGAGTTGCAGTGAATCGTGAAACATAACGATATCCCCTGCAATGGTGATGAGTGTGAAAGGAATGGCTTGGACATTGTAGGAATGCTTTATGCTGTTGGTGTGGGGTGGTGTCAAACTGGCGCATCATGTGGCAGCCAGGGTGTACAACATCAGTTGAAGTAAATCTGGCCATGATGATGCCATCGCTGTCCTCCCGGGCAGCAATGTGGTCGGGTGCTGATGCCCTGTGTCCTGTGCAGCATCAGTTGATTGCGGAGAAGGTTGGTGTTATTGTTGGTGCTGTTGGTGTGCCTGGTAATGCTGGTGTTGGGGCTGATTGTGGAGGGATTCAGAGGAACAAAGTGAGATTTTTTCAAGGGCACTGATGTTGCTGGAATAGATGGCAGCTGAAGTTGAGCTGACAGCTGCGATCTGTCAGTGGTGAGAGCTTGCTCCAAGGAGGTGACAGTGGATAGAGAGTTTGCTCCAAACACTTCCAAACTGCATACAGCTCAAAAGTGTCTTCCAAGTCCTGAAGGCTCAAGCTTCTGACATTGGAAAGTGACCAGCTGTGAAATGGTAGCTTTTATACCACTTTTGCAGCTGTCACCTATTCACAGCAATGGGGAGACATAGAGAACCCGACCTACTTACCTGACGAGATCTCCGAACAACGTGAAGCTCGCTAAAAAAGTGTTAAAATATAAATAGGCTGGCAAAATAGTAGTTAACAAGCGTTTAACAAGCACTTAACTATCTTAAATGCCTCCCCTGCCACTTGGTGTCGGGTCTGTTCTGAAATCGCAGACCCGACACTTCCAACCCGCTGTCAATCATTTCAATTTTGACAGAGGACCCGCCTCCAAACCCGCCCTCTGAGCGCTGGCAAAATTCAGCCCATAGAGTCATTACGGCACAGAAGGAGGCCATTCGGCCCATCGAGTGCATGCCGGCTCTCTGTAGAGCAATCCAGTCTGTCCCATTCCCCCGCTCTATCCCCGTAGCTCTGCAAGTTTATTTCCCTCAAGTGCCTATCCAATTTCCCTTTGAAATCATTGACCGTCTCCGCTTCCACCACCCTCGTCGGTGCGAATTCCAGGTCATTACCACTCGCTGCGTAAAAAATTTCTTCCTCACATCCCCCCCTGTATCTCTTGCCCAAAACCTTAAACCTGTGTCCCCTAGTCCTTGTACCATCAACTAATGGGAATAGCCTTTCTCTGTCTACCTTATCCAAACCCGTCATAATCTTGTACACCTCTATCAAATCTCCCCTCAACCTCCTTTGCTCCAAGGAGAACAACCCCAGCTTCACCAACCTAACTTTGTAGCTAAAATCCCTCATGCCTGGAACCATTCTGGTAAATCTCCTCTGCACACTCTCAAGGACCTTCACATCCTTCCTAAAATGTGGTGACCAGAACTGGACGCAATACTCCAGTTGTGGCCTAACCAGAGCTTTATAAAGTTTCAGCATAACTTCCCTGCTTTTGTACTCAATACCTCTATTTATGAAGCCCAAGATTCCATATGCTTTGCTAACTACTCTCTCAATATGTCCTGCCACCTTCAGGGACCTATGCACATTAACTCCCAGGTCCCTCTGTCCCTGCACACTCTTTAAAACTGTGCCATTAAGTGTATATTGCCTCTCCCTATTCCTTCTGCCAAAATGCATCACCTCACACTTCTCTATTAAATTCCATCTGCCATTTGCCTGCCCATTCTGCTAGCCTTTCTATGTCCTGTTGCAGTCGATTGGTATCATCATCACTGTTTGCCACACCTCCAAGTTTGGTATCATTGGCAAATTTTGAAATTTTACTCTGTATTCCAATATCCAAGTCATTTATTTATATATATATATATATCAAAAAAAGCAGTGGTCCCAGCACTGACTCTTGGGGAACACCACTGTCTACCATCCTCCAGTCTGAAAAACAACCATTTACCACGACTTGCTGTTTTCTGTCCTTAAGCCAATTTCTTATCCAAGCTGACACTGACCCTCTTGTTCCATGAACCTCAATTTTGTTAACCAGCCTTCTATGTGGTACTTTGTCAAATGCCTTCCTAAAATCCATGTAGACAACATCCACTGCATTCCCTCCATCAACCTTCTCTGTTACTTCATCAAAAAATTCAATTAGCCTAGTCAAACACGATCTGCCTTTTACAAATCCATGTTGGCTCTCCTTAATTAACTTAAACCTCTCCAAGTGCCTGTTAATTTTTTCCCTGATTACTGTTTCTAAAACCTTACCCACCTCTGATGTTAAACTGACCAGCCTGTAGTTACTAGATTGTCCTTACACCCTTTCTTCAACATGAGTGTCACATTTGCCACTTTCCAATCCTCAGGCACCTCCCCCGTATTTAGGGAAGATTGGAAGATTATGGCAAGCCCTTCCGTTATCTCCACCCCCTTAGCAACCTGGGATGCAAGCCAGGCGACTTATCCACTCCAATCATATCCAGCCTTTCCAGTACATCCTGCCTATCAATTTTCACCCCATCCGTTACCTCTACCATCTCTGCTTCTACCGATATTTTGTCAGCATCCTCTTCCTTAGTAAACACCGATACAAAGTACTCATTAAGTATTCTAGCCTGGCCCTACGCCTCTAAGCATATATCACCCTCTTTGTCCCTAATAGGCCCCACCCCGCCTCTTACTACCCGCTTACTATTTACATGCCGGTCGAAGATTTTTGGGTTCCCTTTTATGTTAACTGCCATTCTATTCTCATTCTCTCTTTCCCAGTCTTATTTTCCTCTTCACTTCCCCTCTCAACTTATTGTATTTGGCCTGGTTCTCACTTGAAGAATTCACCTGACATGCATCATACACCCTCTTTTTTTGTTTTGTCATATTCTCTATCTCTTTCGTCATCCAAGGAGCCCTGGCATTGGTTCCCCTACCTTTCCCTCATATCTCCTCCTTAAAGATCACCCATTGTTCCGTTACAGTTTTTCCTGTCAATCTTTGGTTCCATTTTACCCTGGCTAGATCCCCTCTCATCCCATTGAAGTTAGCCCTCTTCCAATTTAGAAGTTCTACTTTAGATTGTTCCTTGCTCTTCTCCATTACTAATCTAAACCTTATGATACGATGATCACTGTCCCACAGTCACTTGGTCCACTTGGCCCACCTCATTCCCCAGCACCAGATCCAGCAATGCCTCTTTCCTAGTTGGGCCGAGAACATACTGGTCAAGGAAGTTCTTCCGAACACATTTCAGAAATTCCTCCCCCTCCTTTCCCTTTACTCTAACATTATCCCAATCGATATTTGGGTAATTGAAGTCCCCCAATATCACCACTCTATAGCTCTTGCATATCTCTGCGATTTCCCTGGAGATTTGCTCCTTTATCTCTCTCTCACTATTTGGAGGCCTATAGAATACCCCCAATAGCGTGATCATACTCTTTTTGCTTTTCAAGCGTTGTTAACATACTTTCCATTTACTGTGGTTCAATTGCCGTGCCACCATCATTTCTAAAACGGCTGGTAAGGTGCAATTGCAAAATCTGTGGCCGCAATATTTAATGGATTAAACACCAACTGTTCCTGGAATGATGAACAATTTAAGCCGAATAATTGGTGTTATTGACAATCACATTATTTTTGACGGATAGACTGATGAAAAAATAATGAGCTCCAGTGTTTAGCTTATTCTTGCATTTATTTTTCTTTAACTTTTGCCCTGCTGAATAAAAATGAACTGCATATAGAGTCAGCGTGACAGTTGAACACTTCAAAGGTAATGCCGTTAATTTCCTCGGAACTGCTCCCACCATAACTTCACCAGAAGTGCGGCAGAAACCCCATTTACACGACTCCCTTTCGGTGAAGTTACGGTGGTGGAACAGGACCAGCTCCAATGAAGTTCCTAGCCTTTCGAAATCACATTGATATCACCCAGTGTGTTACTGAGTCATAAAGATCAGGAAGGTCTTGGCCTTGATCCCTTTTCTGTGCCGAGTTGGCTGATTTCAGCCAGGACCACAGTTGGGATAATAGAATTGCCCCTCAGTGCCCCTGGGCAATTGCAGTGGAAAATCAGTTATTCTTTCTCCTGACCTTCCTCGGACCCTAGGAAGGACAGAGGATCAGAGGAGAATTGTCCCTCAGTGCCCCTGGGCAATTGCAGTGGAAAATCAGTTATTCTTTCTCCTGACCTTCCTCGGACCCTAGGAAGGACAGAGGATCAGAGGGACCTTGGTGTACATGTACATAGATCCCTGAAGGCAGCAGGACAGGTAGATAAGGTGGTTAAAAAGGCATATGGGATACTTGCCTTCATTAGCCGAGGCATAGAATATAAGAGCAGGGAGGTTATGATGGAGCTGTACAAAACGCTAGTTAGGCCACAGCTGGAATACTGTGTGCAGTTCTGGTCGCCACACGATAGGAAGGATGTGATTGCATTGGAGAGGGTGCAGAGGAGATTCTCCAAGATGTTACCTGGGCTGGAGCGCTTCAGCTATGAAGAGAGACTGGACAGGCTGGGGTTGTTTTCCTTAGAGCAGAGAAGGCTGAGGGGGGATCTGATTGAGGTGTACAAAATTATGAGGGGCATAGATAGGGTAGATAGAAAGGAACTTTTCCCCTTAGTAGAGGGGTCAATAACCAGGGGGCATAGTTTCAAGGTAAGGGGCAGGAGGTTTAGAGGGGATTTGAGGAGAAACTTTTTCACCCAGAGGGTGGTTGGAATCTGGAACTCACTGCCTGAAAGGGTGGTAGAGGCAGGAACCCTCAACATTCCAGAAGCATTTAGATGAGCACTTGAAACGTCATAGCATACAAGGCTATGGACCAAGTGCTGGAAAATGGGATTAGAATAGACAGGGCTTGATGGCCGCGTGGACACGATGGGCCGAAGGGCCTCTTTCTGTGCTGTATAACTCTATGACTCTATGATTACTAAGGAAGTTCTGAGGGAAAGTTGGTGTGTGTGGACATTGGATCATGGCAGGATCAGACTTAGCTGTGTTAACCACCATGGTTGACCATCGCTGTCTAGCTCATAGACTGGCTACTTGGGTGAGGTTTCAGAGGGTACCTGCTGCCCATGATATCGTACCCCAACAGGGGAAGAGGGGAGAAAATTAGAATGGTTCATTTGTTTTAAAAGCACAACAAATTAAATAATAATCACAACATGGTGAAGATCAGTTCACTGCAATCATAACCATCCAACAACTATTGATGTTTAAAAAAAAACCCGAATCTTGGCATGGTCAAGTAAACTTGTAAATTGTGTTTTACTGAAGTGAGATTCCAGATGGGGTACAATTTGAGGTGTGAGGTTAATGTTATCGATTTGTATTTCACTGAAAGCCTTTGTGGCCCTGGTAGGCTGTAGAAACAACAGCTGTGAATGCAGCTTGGACATTGTTTTTCAGTGTTTCTTTTTATCCCTTAGGATATTTTCCAGATTGCTTGTTCTAGGCATGCTGACTATGTGTGAGGGTAGCTGTATTCATTTTGTGTTGGGAATTTAGTTTGATTTTTGTGTCAGTATACAAATGCATAAATAGAAAGTGGAAATAAGTTAGCGTATTGCTCTTCCCCTTCAGACTGGATGGCTGGTTTTGAGATTATTCACGTAGCTCCTTGTACGACTGCGCTGAGTATTTTATTACCTGCTGAATCCAGGCAGTGTGGAATCAAATCACTTGCCAGCTGATTTGTGAAATTCAATGAGTGTAAGAGTAGATATTAGTGGAAAGTGCTCACACAATGGTATGGATTTTAACTTGTCCGATTGGTGAAAATGGGCAGGGTTAAAATGGCGATGCAGTACTTATTGCCCTGATCGCACCGACGTTGCAGCCGTTGCCATTTTGAAAGAGTCCTTTGCTTAGCAGCCGAAGCGCCTGCCTGTTCAGGTGGTTGGCCCCCTTTTAACATGCAAATTGGGGTCTTATAACTACATAGGACCCCGATTGCCATTTTAGGAGAGAACTGTGCCAGTTACACAGATGGGTGTAGCAAAGAGGCCCAGAAAAGGTAAGTTTGAAATGATTTTGTGGGGCCACAAGTAGCAGGAGTTCTCCTCTGGACCCCAGGTAGTCTGGGCTGTTCCTGCCCCAGGACACCCACCACCCCAACCTCAGCGATTGTGACCCACCGTCATCTTGCTACCAGCCAGCGGGGGCCCAGTATTCGACAGGGACAGCCGGCCGGCTGACTTTGGCCCGGAAAGGCGGCCAGCCCTATAATGGCCGGGACAGCTGGCTGACCCAATATTGACCGGGACAGGTGGCTGACCCGATATTGACCGGGACAGGTGGCTGATCCGATATTGACCGGGACAGGCGGCTGACCCGATATTGACCGGGATGGTCGGTTTGCTTCGATGGACAGCTGCCCAAGAGATACAACGTGAGGTGGTGAACCTGTGGAATTCTCTACCACAGAAGGCTGTGGAGGCCAAGTCACTGAATATATTTAAGAAGGAGATGGATAGATTTCTAGACACAAAAGGATTCAAGGGGTATGGGGAGAGAGCGGGAATATGGTATTGAGATAGAGGATCAGCCATGATCATATTGAATGGCGGAGCAGGCTCGAAAGGCTGAATGGCCTACTCCTGCTCCTATTTTTCTATGTTTCTATATTTAGTCAGTCACACTTCAAGAGCTGGAATTAAAACAAAACTAAGAACTTTAAATCTGAATGCTTGAGTACTGGAAAACTGCAGTGGAGTAATTATTCATTTTGTGTATTTCTATGTATGTGTGCATGTGCGAAGCACTGTCCCAAGGGTGTGATGACTAGATATTTTTGTACTTTCTACCCAACAATACATTGAGTAGTCTAACATATGGTCTGGATCAATTGCTAACCAGGGTTACGTAAGTAACGAACTTCAGGAAAATGTCCTTGCTGCCCCAAATGACATTATGTCAGGCAAGGAAAGGTTTGTACACAGCTGTAATGCTCCCCACAGCTGAATAGCCTGTAGACACTCATTGGGGGTAATTTTGACTTTGGGCGATAGTGTAAAGAGTGCGATATTAATTCAACCGCTCCTTATGTTTCTCTCCCGATTTTCATTTCCATTTTACACTATTGCCCAAAGTCAAAATTACCCCCATTGTGGCAACTCTCACATGAAGAATTGCCACTTGGGTGAAGTGTCAGAGGGCTGACTGCACCTTGCGTAATTTTTCTACCTTAAAGACATAACTGCAAGTTGTTGTTGTCATTTCCGATGTCAGCGTCAATGGGCAGAGAGGGGAGAAAATTGAAAGAAAGAAAATGCTTGGTCATTGTGTTTTTATTCTGTGTGAGGTGAAGCATGATACAGCAACAGTAGTAAATTGTGTTGTTTCCTGTTGCCCTATTCATCAGGGTATGCGGTTAGTGTGTAATTGGCATATAAGTTATTTATGATCTGTGTACTAATGCCAATTTTTATGTGGTGTATATTGTTCTTGAGCTTCAGGTGACCTGGCAGACAAACTTGCCTATTATTGCTATGTTACATAAAAGCTGTGAAGTAACAGGAACACCAGACATATCAGTTATCTTATTTTCACTGTGGCCTGAGAGCTGCTTCTCTTCTATCTATATATATTATTTAGTTGTTGTGAAATTTTCAGACCCCAATAGATTGCATAATTTGTGATAGTACTCTAAATTGTTTTCACATCCCACTGTTCACTTGTTAACACTGTTGCTTCACATTGCTTCAAGCTGCACTTCAGGATAACAAGAACAACTTGTAGATGAGAACGAGGATTTTCAATTTGATCTATTGTGCAGCCACTGTAGGTCCGCAGAATAAGGATGGCGGTTGAATCGGGCTTTGTACAGGACAGGATTTTATGGAAGGGGGAGGGCACTGGGAAGCTGAGCCTCGGGGTTACAAAGGTGTGAATAAAGGCTTCAACAACAGTGGGGATAAGATAGAGATGGAGGCAAGCAATGTTGCAGAGGTAGAAGCAAGTGATCAGTAGTGGATAGGGTAGAGGGTTTAATGCTCAACTCTCAGTCAAACATAACGTTGAGAGTGCATGCAGTCTGGTAAAGCCTGAGTGAGCAGCCAGGGAGAGGATTGAGTCAATGACAAGGGTGTGACGGTTTTTGGCAGAGGTTGAAAATGATGGCTTCAGTCTTCATATTCAACTATAAGAAATTCTGGCTCATCAAGACTTAATTTCAGACAAGCAAGTCTGCCACGTGAGGCGGTCGTGGGGTAGAGAGAAACTTGAGAAATGTTAGGATTGAGACAGAAAGATTTTTCCACTCTTTATACCCATGTTAGTACTAAGCACTCCCAAGTCAGATATAGCATGGGTCAGAAGCTTTCCTGTCCCAGTAATATCATTCAATCTCAGAAGCAGCCATGACATTACTATTTCCCTCGCCAGCCATTCTTTTAAACTTGCTAGTGGGTGAATGCATTAGTGCACTCATATGATATTCTTTTGTCTGCCATTTTAATGAAAGCTTTAACCCATTTAAAATAAACAGATTAATGCCTCTATTAAGATAGCAGCCAGAGTAATGAATTATGAACACACTAAAGTCCACGGTTGAAGCCAAAGTAATTTCTGGATTTATGTAATAGATTAGTGCTGGATTATCGGGACTGTTGAACACCAAATTTTGGTTGCATACCTAGTGGGAACTGGGTTCAGATTTTGGCTCTTTACATCAATAGGCAGAAGAGACATTCATTCCATCACTCTGGGCTGGATTTAAACTCCCATTGCAGAGATAAAAGGGGATTCTGCATGAACCTACTCCCCTTGAGATGTATTTTTAGGCCATTTGAAATTTACTCAGGCTTACGTTAATGCTCTCTGTCATTTCTGTGAAGCCCAAGCAGTAATGCTTGTAAAGTATGTTCTGAAGTATTTAAAATAACAAGTTCCAGATGTGAAAAGTATATTATATCCTCTTGTTAATTCATGACTACTGATGTGCATAGTGCGTCCTGTCATTTAGTGTCACACATGAGTTAGAAAGAGGGAGAGCCCATAAAAACTGGTATGAGAAAGCAAGGCCGATCAGGTGGGTAGGAGCAAAACTGCATTAACAAGACACAAGTCAGCAATCTGGCAGTGAAGAATTTCTTTTCTTTGTTTGATTTGTGATTGGGCTGTTCGCAAAGTGATTTTGTTAATGGACCGGATTTTGCTGTCAGCGGCGAAGTGATGGAGCTCGCTGCTGGCCTCGCAGAAAATGCCCACAAAGATCTAGCGATCTCTGTGGCATGGATTTCACCTTTCCTGACGCTAATTTCATTTATAGGCCATAAGATGTCAAAAATTCAGCATGCTGCAGATTTTGGAGAAACTGCTCAATTGAAATTAACGATATTTTCACAGATCATTAACTTGCAATATACAACATGGTCGGAACTTGGTGTCATGTGTAGTCTTCCTTTTTTTATCCCTTCAGTTTTTATCCTCTTCTACTATGTTTTATAAGGTTCAGCTATTCTGGAATATTTGCAACTCCTAGATATCCCATTGACAATTTAATGAGTGAACATCTCCATCACGACATTATAGGAGCAGAAATAAAAACAGAAAATGCAGGAAATACTCAGCAGGTCAGGCAGCATCTGTGGAGAGAGAAACAGAGTTAACGGCCCAAAAATTCGTGAGGAAGCCTTCGTGCGAGGGTAAGGCTTCCCCGCGATCTCTCACTGCGCGTTGGCTTTTTCAGTTCCAGCTCGCACGAACTTGATGTTCTGGACAGCTGCTGTGCTGGGCTTGCGTATCCCACAGGCGTAGTTAATTCATGCGAGCTGTGGGATCACGTGACTCAGTTAGAGCCAATGGCAGCACACCATCTTCCATTCATAACCTCCACATAAGTGCTGTGAAAGCTATGAATCTATACCCCCCCAAAAGAACAGCTAAACCTCAATTAAATTTTAAAAAAAAACCCATCACATTAATAAAATAAGTATAGTTAAATAAATTAACCATTTTAAATAAAAAATTAAATTTTTGAAAAAATTTAAAATCTTTTAAAAAGTTATAAAAATAAACTTACCTGTCTTTAAAGTCTCTAAAAAAGATATACCTGTTAAAAAAAATTCAAAATAATACTTAATTCACTACTTACCTTGTTAAAAGTGGGTCTTACTCCTTTTTTTATGTGTAAAATCTTCCGTACTTACCTGCGCGTTGAAACCACTAAGTGCACTGCATGCGCGCAGCCTGTAGCGCGCACGCGGTTCAGCTAGGAACCGCCCCCTTTTCCATTCACCAAGTGCCGGTTTTCAGCGCATGCGCAGTGCATGCAGAAAACCGGCAATTGGAGACAGAATACGCGAGAGTACGCAGCGGCACTAATTTTTGGGCCAATGTTTCAGGTCAATGGCCTTTCGTCAGAACTGGAAAATGTTGGAGATGTAACAGATTTTAAGCAAATGCAGGGGAAAGGGGGGAGGGGAGGAAAGAACAAAAGGGAAGGTCTGTGATAGAGTGGAAGGCAGGAGTGATTAAATGAGGTATGATAGTACAAAGCAAAAGGAGATGGTAATGGGATAAGTAAAGAATAAAAGCTAAATCTAGAAGAGGTGTAAATGGGAATAGCAGAATCATCATATATGAGAAGAATACAGGAGGAAAATGGAACCAAGGCGGGTTGATGGAGTTAAAATACAGATCAGCCATGATCTAATTCCATGGCGGAACAGGCTGCATTGCCTATTCCTGTTCCGATGTTAAAGTCACCTAATAGTGTGACATTTTCTGTTATCCAAAGTAAAAAAGGGTGTAGTGGGCTTCCTACATATTCTCCAGAAAGCACTTTATCATGACTGAGATTAATTGTTAGATTTGAGCTAAACTAACTAATATGGTGGAGAACAAAGATGCACATTTCAGTTCTAGAGAGACTTTAGACTGCTTACAGAAACTCTCGTCAAGCCATTTACACAAGAAAAAGTGTTTGGATAAAGTCTGAAATCTGAAAATTCAATATGCTTTCCAAGATAGATTCTAAAGAAGCTGGGGCTTCAGTTCAGACCATTTGTTTATTATTCATTCATGGGATGTGGGCATCGCTGGCAAGGCCAGCATTTACTGCCCATTCCTAGTTGCCCTTGAGAAGGTGGTGGTGAGCCGCCTTCTTGAACCGCTGCAGTCCGTGTGGTGAAGGGACTCCCACAGTGCTGTTAGGGAGGGAGTTCCAGGATTTGACCCAGTGACGATGAAGGATCAGCGATATACCTCCAAGTCAGGATGGTCTGTGACTTGGAGCGGAACTTGGAGGTGGTGGTGTTCCCATGCGCCTGCTGGCCTTGTCCTTCTAGGTGGAAGAGGTCGCTCATTTGGGAGGTGCTGCCGAAGAAGCCTTGGCGAGTTGCTGCAGTGCATCTTGTAGATGGTGCACACTGCGGCCACGGTACGCCAGTGGTGGAGGGAGTGAATGTTTAAGGTGGTGGATGAGGTGCCAATCAAGCGGGCTGCTTTGTCTTGGATGGTGTCGAGCTTCTTGAGTGTTGTTGGAGCTGCACTCATCCAGACAAATGGAGAGTATTCCATCACACTCCTGACCTGTGCCTTGTAGATGGTGGAAAGGCTTTGGGGAGCCAGGAGGTGAGACACTCGTCACAGAATATCCAGCCTCTGACCTGCCCTTGTTGCCACAGTGTGCCTAGTTCAGTTAAGTTTCTGGTCAATGGTGACCCCCAGGATATTGATGGTGGGGGATTCGGCGATGGTAATGCCGTTGAATGTCAAGGGGCAGAGGTTAGACGCTCGCTTTTTGGAGATAGTCATTGCCTGGCACTTACGTGGAGCGAATGTTACCTGCCAATTATCAGCCCAAGCTTGAATATCGACCAGGTCTTGTTGCATGCGGGCATGGACTGCTTCATTATCTGAGGAGTTGTGAATGACACTGAATACTGTGCAGTCATCAGCGAACATCCCCACTTCTGAACTTATGATGGAGGGAAGGTCATTGATGAAGCAGCTGAAGATGGTTGGGCCTAGGATACTGCCCTGAGGAACTCCTGCAGCGATGTCCTGGGGCTGTGATGATTGACCTCCAACCACCACAACCATCTTCCTTTGTGCTAGGTATGACTCCAGCCAGTGGAGAGTTTTCCCCCCAATTCCCATTGACTTCAGTTTTACTAGGGCTCCTTGATGCCACACTCGGTCAAATGCTGCCTTGATGTCAAGGGCAGTCACTCTCACCTCACCTCTGGAATTCAGCTCTTTTGTCCGTGTTTGGACCAAAGCTGTAATGATGTCTGGAGCCGAGTGGTCCTGGCAGAACCCAAACTGGGCATCAGTGAGCAGGTTATTGGTGAATAAGTGCTGCTTGATAGCACTGTCGATGACACCTTCCATCACTTTGCTGATGATTGAGAGTAGACTGATGGGGCAGTAATGGGCCAGATTGGATTTGTCCTGCTTTTTGTGGATAGGACATACCTGGGCAGTTTTCCACATTGTCAGATAGATGCCAGTGTTATAGCTGTACTGGAACAGCTTGGCTAGAGGCGCGGCTAGTTCTGGAACACAAGCCTTCAGCACGACAGCCGGGATGTTGTCGGGGCCCACAGCCTTTGCTGTATCCAGTGCGCTCAGCCATTTCTTGATATCACGTGGAGTGAATCGAATTGGCTGAAGACTGGCTTCTGTGGTGGTGGGGATCTCAGCAGGAGGCCAATATGGATCATCCACTCGTCACTTCTGGCTGAAGATGGTTGCAAATACTTCAGCTTTGTCTTTTGCACTCATGTGCTGGGCTCCACCATCATTGAGGATGGGGATATTCATGGAGCCTCCTCCTCCCGTTGGTTGTTTAATGGTCCACCACCATTCACAACTGATTTGGCAGGACTGCAGAGCTTTGATCTGATCCGTTGATTGTGGGATTGCTTAGCTCTGTCTATAGCATGCTGCTTCCATTTTTTAGCATACATGTAGTCCTGTGTTGCAGCTTCCCCAGGTTGGCACCGCATTTTTAGGTACGCCTGGTGCTGCTCCTGGCATGATCTTCCACACTCCTTATTGAACCAGGGTTGGTCCCCTGGCTTGATGGTAATGGTAGAGTGAGGGATATGCCGGGCCAAAAGGTTACAGATTGTGGTGGAATACAATTCTGCTGCTGCTGATGGCCCACAGTGCCTCATGGATGCTAAGTTTTGAGCTGCCAGATCTGTTCTGAATCCAGCCCATTTAGCACGGTGGTAGTGCCACACAACACGATGGAGGGTGTCCTCAGTGTGAAGACGGGACTTCGTCTCCACAATGACTGTGCGGTGGTCACTGCAGATGCATCTGCGACAGGTAGATTGGTGAGGACAAGGTCAAATAGGTTTTTCCCTCGTGTTGGTTCTCTCACCACCTGTCGCAGTCCCAGACTGGCAGTTATGTCCTTCAGGACTCAGCCAGCTTGGTCAGTAATGGTGCTACCGAGCCACTCTTGGTGATGGACATTGAAGTCCCCCACCCAGAGTACATTCTTTGCCCTTGCTACTCTCAGTGCTTCTTCCAAGTGGTGTTCAACATGGAGGAGTACTGATTCATCAGCTGAGGGAGGGTGGTAGGTGGTAATCAGCAGGAGGTTTCCTTGCCCATGCTTGACCTGAAGCCATGAGACTTCATGGGGTCTGGAGTCAATGTTGAGGACTCCCAGGGCCACTCCCCCCCGACTGTATACTACTGTGCCGCCACCCCTGGTGGGTCTGTCCTGCCGGTGGGGCAGGACATACCCAGAGATGGTGATGGAGGAGTTTGGGATATTGGCTGAAAGGTATGATTCTGTGAGTATGACTATGTCAGGTTGTTGCTTGACTAGTGTGTGGGACAGCTCTCCCAATTTTGGCACAAGTCCCCAGATGTTGGTGAGTAGGACTTTGCAGGATCGACTGGGCTGGGTGTGCCATTGTCGTGTCCATTGCCGGTGCTGAGTTCGATGCCGGGTAGTCCGTCCGGTTTTATTCTTATTGTTTTGGTAGTGTTTTTTTTTACAACTGAGAGGTTTGCTGGGCCATTTCAGAGGGCAGTTAAGAGTCAACCACAATGCTGTGGGTCTGGAGTCACATGTAGACTAGACCTGGTAAGGACGGCAGATTTCCTTCCCTGAAGGTCATTAGTGATCCAGGTGGGTTTTTATGAGAATCCGATAGTTTCATGGTCACCATTACTGATACTAGCATTTTTAAAATTCCAGATTTATTTAATTAATTGAATTTAAATTCCACAGCTGCCGTGGTGGGTTTTGAACTCACGTCTCCTGATTATTATTCCAGGCCTCTGGATTACTAGTCCAGTAACATAACCACTATGCTACTGTGAATTAATTTGTGAAATTTACAATTTATTGAAAACTTTCTGTCATCCGTTTTTTTTTTCTGGCACTCCAATTTTTATCGTATCTTTAAGGCTCATTCTATGATATGGTTTTGTCAACACTAGTTCTGGTCTGGCACCTTGGCAAAATGACCATTTCTTAAGTGGACCTAGACAGTCCGCAGGATATTCAACTGTGGAAACCAAACTTGATCCCATCGCCACTTAATGTCCGCACATACACGTTTTGTAGCAACAGACACTGGAAAACAACTGGACTGGGAACGTGAGATGTTGTTATTTTCTTTCAGACAAGGGAAGGATGTGGCACGACCTTTACCACCACCCTAGCTGAGATCAGGTAACTCAGCACGAAGCAAGGTTCAGACTTCTGAGCTTTCTGGCCTGTGTGGCTCAGTTCCAAGCAGGCCAGCAGATGTGCCAACTGCACCATTGGGGAAAGCCTCTCATCCGTTTTCTTATCTGTCCAGCTGTCTGTATATCTTTCTGTCTGTCTTAGTAGCTGTGTAAACATTACAATAAATGCAATGAAAACAAACCAGACCCTTGTGAAGATGGTTAGAATTAGAAATTTGATTGATGCTATCACTGCTGATGAGGTCCTGTAGAGTAACACAAATGGATAATAAAAGAGTGCTTGATTTATGACATGTAATGGTTTGTGAAGTTGAAAGCAAGCATACTAATCATTCTTAACTGTGTATATAATTCCACTAAAATATTTTAATCCTATTAGACTAATGCGTTGAATTCCATTATGTTTGAGAGATGTGAAATTATGCTTTTTAAGTAAGGGAGTAATAAAAAAGTTAATGTAGCCATATGGGCCATACTAATGAGGGATCGTGTAAAGAGAAAATGAGTCAGTGTTGGAAAAGTTGGTGAAAATATTTTTTGTTCAAATACAGTATATATAATAAAAGAGCTAGTGTAATTAAACTTTCCTAAAATGTATTCATATGGAATATTTGTATATTTAAGGAAAGAAAAGAAATAACTTGTATTTATATAGCGCCTTTATTACTTCAGGATGTCCCAAAGCACTTAACAATCAATGAAATACTTTTGAAATGTAGTCATGGGTAATGTGGGGAAATTTTGTGATTAATTCTGTCTTTACGGTACTCTGTATTTGGATAGACTTGGGAATTCTGGACTCTGTGTGTATAATGCATTTTCATGGCTCACCGAAGATTTGGTGTCATTAGTCATAGATGGTGGTCCCCAAAAACTACAAGGTAAATTATTCTGTTCACTAAATGATGTTAGCAAGCTATAGCTCCTGGTGCTTCATTATACTGCACCCTTCATTAGTCGTTCTCATGGCTGCTGAAGGGTGAAATTAACAGTAAAGAAACATTGACATTTAAACTTTTAACTTAATCAATTAATTTTCTTATTTCTAGCCACAGAACGAAGTCTTCGGGCTGGTTACCTTCTCCGTCGAACTGGAACTGTTCTCAGGGGCTTCCCTATGGATGGGAGATGGCGACTAATAAGGACGGCAGAGATTACTACATCAAGTAGGTTTCAAAGCTGGTGGTTTTTTTTTAGTCCATTCTTTCTTGCCTTACACGGAAAGCTGCAATTACACTACATGATATTGCCAATTCTGGCCCAATTAGATTATGCAGTCTGGAGACCATCATCACAAAATGAGCTACAACAAAACCTGTTAAACCTTCTTGCCTTGTTTTCTAATATTTGCTTGAGTTGTCATAGAAACATAGAAACTAGGAGCAGGAGTCGGCCATTCGGCCCGTCGAGCCTGCTCCACCATTCAATACGATCATGGCTGATCATCCAAATCCAGTACCCTGTCCCTGCTTTCTCACACAGAATCCCCATCGAGCCTGCACCGACACATATCCCACCCTATCTCCGTAACCCCACATATTTAATTCCCCCTAACATATCCCATCCTATCCCCGTAACCCCACATATTTAATCCCCCCCTAACACTAAGGGTCAATTTATCATAGCCAAATCAACCTAACCCACACATTTTTGGACTGTGGGAGGAAACCGGAGCACCCGGAGGAAACCCACGCAGACACGGGGAGAATGTGCAAACTCCACACAGACAGTCACCCGAGGCCAGATTCGAACCCGGGTCCCTGGCGCTGTGAGGCACCAGTGCTAACCACTATGCCACCGTGTCGTCACAGACCATGAAAGAAATAACTTTCTCTGAATTCAGTTCGGGGCAGTTGTCCATTGGCGAAGACCAATGTCCAGCCACTATGTTATAGGGATAGGGATGTTCAGTATAACACAAGAATTCCAGTATAACTCAAGGTTCCCACTTGTCTGATTTTGGGCCAGACACTCTGTTGAGTGGCCACTCCAGAAACTTCTAAAATGTAAATCAGGCACTCATTTTTAAGATAGAAGTCCATTTTCTTCTCCTTATGCCTTATGATACAGCGGCATTAATTATTAACGTTCTCAATGAAAGTTTGTCTTCAGAAGAGAAAACACCAAAGGTGAGACTCCTATCCATGTCCATGTGGTTTTGCACACAGAAAAAGTGGCAAACCTACTTTCAGCTCCAAATACCAATTGACAGACAGCGATTTGCAATTCTTTATACGATATCATATTTTTACTTGCAATGCAATTCAGCACAGTTTGTGATATTTCTATTCATGGGGTGAGCTTGTAGGGAATTTATTTTAATTTCAAACTTACCATTTTGTCACCTGCAGTCTTTAGCTTCAGTTCGTCTATTACATCTCTCTTCTCTTTTATCTGCACTGCTATGGTTATTGCTCCTCCCAACTTTCCTCTCTCATGCCACTAAAATCCAGATATAACATCCTATTTGCTCTTCTTCCTCCATGTCTCTAACTCTCTTTCCCAGGACCATAGAACTGTAGAACTCCTTAGCTCCCTCAATGGTCCCTTACTTTTATAATCTACAGGGTTTTAAAACCCTTGGTAGCACCTAATAATTAATTTTGTATTTGCCTTTGTCTTCTGCATTTCACCCTTAGCCATGTCTTGTATTGAGACTCTTGGGCCTTCACCTAGATTTTTTTTTTAAATTGCTAAGGAGAATGCTCTAATGTCGATCTGTGTGATTTAACAAAAAACCTTAAAAGGGAAGGTAAGTCTGCGGTTATATCTGGTTTGGTGAGTTCTTTTTGAATTGTTTTAACCTGCTGAGCTTGCTTCATGAGGTCCTCAATAGGGTGCACACTTGTCAGTTCTGAATGTAATGTAAACAATATGAACCACGACTGCATAGAATTAAAGAAATAATGGAACAGAATTAACCTAATGTCATTGCTAGCTCTTCAACTACTATCTACTCTAATCTCACTTCACTACCTTTACCTCATATCCTTTTACATTCTTCCTTTTCACCTATTGGTTTAGCCATTAATCGCCAGACCTGGCTGGACCACATAAAGCACTATCGGGTTCTGCTCTCCTCTGCCAAAACTGCTCACTATTCCAGAATCATCCTGGTATGGAAAGATGATCCCTGGCTTCTCTTCTCCACTACATACCATCTTCTTAAACCCCTTTCCCCTGCCTCCTCCACCCTCACCTCCAACAAGTGCGAGGAGCTCATGGACTTCTTTGTTGCTAAGATTGAGACCATCCGTTCAGCTGCTCGACCGCTTCCCTCCCTTTCCCTAGCTCACCAAGCCAAAATTCCTCTAAGGTTCACCTCTGCCCTAGCCCTGAACTTGCACCTTTCTCTAGTTTCTCTCCTATCTCCCCTCATGCCCTCTCCAAGCTCATCTTGTGCATGAGACCCACCTTCTGCTCCCGCAACCCTATTCCCACCAAACTGATGATCGTCCAACTTCCCTTCTTGGCCCCCACGTTAGCTGATATTGTTAATGGTTCCCTCTCCTCAGGTACTGTCCCCCTCCCCATCAAATCTTCTATCATCAACCCCCTTCTCCAAAAATCCACCCTTGATCCCTCTATCCTTGCAAACTACTGCCCCATCTCCAACCTCCCCTTCCTTTCCAAATTCATTGAATGTGTTGTCGCCTCCCAAATCTGTGCCCATCTTCTCCGTAACTCCATGTTTGAAACCCTCCAATCAGGTTTCCGTCCCTGCCACAGCACTGAAAACGGCCCTATCAAAGTCACAAAAGAAATCCTATGTGACTGTGATTGTGGTAAACTATCCCTCCTCGTCTTTCTCGACCTGTCTGCAGCCTTTGACATGGTCGACCATACCATCCTCCTCCAACGCCCCATCTCCGTTGTCCAGCTGGGTGGGACTTAACTCGCCAGGTTCCATTCTTACCTATCCAGTCATAGCCAGAGAATCACCTGCAATGGTTTCTCTTCCTGCTTCCATACCGTTACCTCTGGTGTCCCCAAGGATCTATCCTCGGCCCCCTCTTATTTTTCATCTACATGCTGCCCCTCGGCGACATCATCTGGAAAAAAAAGGTCAGGTTCCACATGTACGCTGACGACACTCAGCACCTCACCACCACCTCTCTCGACCCCTCCACTGCCTCTGATTTTTCATGCTGCTTGTCCGACTGGATGAGCAGAAATTTCCTCCAACTAAATATTGGGATGACCAAAGCCATCGTCTTCCATTCCCGCCACAATCTCCATGCCCTAGCCATTGACTCCATTCCCTCCTAGGCCACTGTCTGAGGGTAAACATCCTTACTATCATATTTAGTGCCCTATATATATTGTAGTTTTCTACATTACAACAGAGATTACACTTCAAAAGTGCTTCAATGGCTGTAAAGAGCTTTGGGACTTCCTAGAGGTTGTGAAAGGCGCTATATAAATGTTAATTCATTCCATATATAATACCCGGAATCCCATTAACCATTTTTGTCTCTTTTCTCCCTGCACTCCCACCTTTAAAAATCGATGTATCTGCAACCCTAGATCTCTTATTTCCTCCAATCTGTTAAAATTCTTGCCATTTAGGATATTTATCCTTTCACTGTTCTTTTTCCTAAAATGTACTACTTCAGATTTCTCTGCACTTGCTGCCTCTCTGCCCACTCTGGTAACATGTCTGTAGATATCCTGCTTTCTTCCTCAATTTACTATGTTCCATTGAGTCTATGTCCAAATTATCAATGGAAAACATGAAACAGGTCTCCTCCCAGCACAAATTCTTGGAGTTGGGATCCACCCCTACTCACTTGGAGCCAATCTGTCAAATCATCCATTTATCATTACTGTTTGCTTTCTGTTCCCTAGCCGCCTTCCTATCCGTGTCATTGCATTCCCTTTAATACCATGTGCCTTAAAGATTACTTCACATACTGTTTACTTTCCAGTGATTTAGGCAATAATGGACTATTTCATTCTGGATATTTAAAAGCAAACTTAATGTAATGGGTAAACAGAGATTGTCCCCAACAACAAAAAATCCAAAAATGCATATAAAAAAAAAAATTCTGAAATATTGAAAATCTTTAATAGCGACACAATACTAAAAATAAAGTCCAAAGCCTCTTCCACTTTAAGACTCCATTCCACATGTAGGCTGGAATTTTACCGACGCTCAGAGTGCGGGTTCGGAAGCGGGTCCACTGTCAAAATCACAAAGATTGGCAGCGGGTCGGTATCCTGCTGTTAACCCACCTCCGTGTCAGTTTCCCAAGTGTCGGGTCTGTCATCCCTGAACAGACCCGACACCAAGCGGCGGGTCAGCCAATTCAGATACTTAAAAGCTTGTTAAAAGGTATTTAAGCAGCATTTTACCATGTACTTACCATTTTACAAGCTTTTTCATGAGGTTCCCGGCGCGCGAGGATCACGTCAGGTAAGTAGGACGGGTTCTCTATGCCTCTCCATTTCTCTGAATAGTTGACAGCTGCAAAAGTGGTATAAAAGCTACCATTTCACAGCTGGTCAATTTCCAATGTTAGAAGCTGGAGCTTTCAGGATTTGGAATACACTTTTCAGCTTTATGCAGTTTGGAAGTGTCACCTCCTTGGAGCAAGCTCTCTCACCACTGACATCGCTTCTGTCATCTCAACCTCACCTGCTATCTATTCCAGCAGCATTGTTGCCCTTGAAAAAATCTCACCCTGGTCCTCAGAATCCCACCACGATCAGCCCCAACACCAGCAGCACCAGGCACACCAGCAGCACCAACAACAACACCAACCTGCTCCGCAATCACCTGGTGCTGCACAGGACGCAGGGCATCAACACCCGAACACATTGCTGCCTGGGAGGCCAGGGATGGCCTCACCATGGCCAGATTTATTTCACTTGACACTGTACACCCTCGCTGCCACATGATGCACCAGGTTGCCATCACCCCACACCAACACCATAAAGCATCCCTGCAATGACCAAGCCATTCCTTTCACATTCATCACCATTGCGGGGTGGGGGTAACGTTATGTCTCACCATTCACTGCAACTCATTAAGCCACTTCCAAAGGTGCACACAAATCTGTCCAAGAACGCAAAGTGTGGAAAATAAAGATTTCAATGTTTGGCAACACATCAACAGAAACTTTACATGAACATTGCATAAGACACCCAAGTGCCTACCCTTGTGTGTTGTTAGTTGATATGATTGGACAAGGATGAGGGTGAGTGTGAGGGGTGGCTAGTTAGATGGGGATGTGATGATGTAGAGAGACAGAAAGGGATGGATGGAGATGCAAGTTAAGTTGGTGTGAGTAAGGATGTGCAGGAGTAGGGTAGGGAAGGCAGAGTGATGGGATGTGATGAGTGGCACAGCAGGATGAGGTTGACTGTGGCTTTGCAATAACGTGATCTACTGAGATCATTGAAAGGTTTGAGCCACTGCAGCCTGGTCTACCTGACGACATCCCTACTTGTGCCCTCCTGTGCAATGTGCAACCAGGCTGCTTTGGTCTCCTGGGGCGGTCTCTTCCGCCTATTGGAAGGGAAGAGGACCTCCCTGCATGCTGTGATTCACTCCACAAGCATATGGAGAGAGTCATGGGAGAGCCTGGGTGCAGCCCGTGCACCTTTGTGCAGTGCTTGTCAGTGTTTGCAGCACCTCAATGCTGTAGAACACCCGACAGCTCAACTGTCAAAATGAATGTGGACATGGTCCCTTGAAGAAAACCGTCCGATGACGCGTCATCAAATGATGTCATCAGACCTGCTTCATTTCAATTGGCCGGGAACCTCGCAGGGCGGGCTTAACAAGCCCAATCAACGGAAAGTTCTTCTCACAGAGCGGGATGGAACCAGGAGCATGGTCACCGTCCGCCACCTACCTTGGCCGCACTTAGCCCGCCTCGGTAGGCGAAATCGCAGCCGTAGCTTCTCTTGTGCCCATGCAAAATGGGCTTTGAAGGCAAAAAGCAATATCCCATGCAAAAGCCGAGAACTCACGTCTGTGTCAGTTAAATATTTTTCCATGCATTGAGGCCAGTACACAGAGTGCAGCCGGCTGGAAAATCACGAGCAGAAGGAATTAGGCATGAAACATCTCCAAGACCTGTTTACCCAATTCTCCACACTCCCTGTATCCATTCTGTGCCTGAACTCAAAATCTTTTTAACATTTTAAAGCATTTTTCAAAATTAGCCTCACATTCCTCGAATTAATACTAACATGGTAAAGGCTTCATTCAGACATAAAATTCTCTCCCCTGTTGATGGAGAGCCAATGTCCAACCTCAGTCATTTCAATTCAAGATTCTTATGAAATAACGGGAGCAGTGAAGTGAGCAATTAGAAATGTCAGAGGATGTATCACTGTGATTTGTATTATACAATAAATTCCACCTGAGTGAATCTTTCTGGTAGAAGAGAAGAGAAGAAGCCCGGGGAGAGTATTGTCAGTGTATAAAATACTTCCTCCATCTGGCTAACTTTAAAATTGTTTTCCCACCCATGGGGACCCACCATTCATGTCTTCCCTCAAGCTCAGAGTTACTTCAAAGACATAAGTTGACGTTGCTTTCTGCAATGGCTCTATTGACATACCTGGCTCTTTGCACTGTCCTGGATAATAATTCAGTTTGAGCTTAGAAATATTTGCTCCAACTTTACCGTTGGGGGCAAAGAACTATGGAGAAACTTTGCAACCATTTTATCAGGAGATTAAATAGTTTGGGTAGAGTCCATGATAGAGCAGATCGTATGTGGTCTGTGGAAATAACGGCTTGAAGGGTTAAGAACATAAGAAATTAAGAAATAGGAGCAGGAGTGGGCCATACGGCCCCCCAAGACTGCTCCACCATTCAATAAGATCATGGCTGATCTTCGACCACAACTCCACTTTCCCGACCAATCCCCATATCCCTTGATTCCCTTAGAGTCCAAAAATCTATCGATCTCAGCCTTGAATATAATAAGAACGACCTTTTCTTGTCCATTAACTACTTATGCATTTCAAGCTTTTCTATCTGTGCTCATTGCATTCACAGCTGTAAAACGAATCTTTGTACTCATTTTGCATCAATATATTTTTGCCCCAATTACACATTTTAAGGATGTTTGCAGCTCAAATTAGCCCTGTTCGTTGACTTTTATTGGCCCTCAATTTGCGGTCGGCGGCGTAGCTAAGGAGTACGTCGCTGACCTCTGAATGGAATCCGCACTTACCTGCTGCGAACCCCCATTCAAAAAGTTGCTTTGAATCACTGCAGAGTTGTGCGTAGTGGCCCACGGATCTCAGGGGCACACTGTTGTGCGTAAGCATACCTGGGATCACGTGGGGCAGTGCTCCTTTCACTAGCCAATCAGGAAACATTTCAACTTGACATCAAAGAACTTGTAAATTAAAAGATGTGATACTAATTATATGTATTTGACGAGTACAGCACTTGGCTTTGAAAAGCACAGGGAATACTCTGGAGTTATTTACTGGAAGACTCTGCAAGATTAAAAAAAAGATGAAAACAATCCCATTCCTCAAACCGAGTCTTTACAGCTGCCTGATCTGTTCTTTTACGTGTTCGTTTTTAATTATTATACAATTTTCTCATCCCCTCCCCTTACGCTGTGCAAACAGGCTCTTGTGCCTGTTTGCACCAGCCGTAAAATTTTCCAACGTAATTGATGCGCTGTAGGTGGGCAATTAGCCCAACTTTTCACCAGCACATTTCAGTGAGGACTTGAAAGTCGCAGCGGATCATCTGTCTGTTCGGAACTTGACAGATTGCAAGTTCGTGATTTAGCTTACGCATGTGGAAATCCCGATCTTGCGGTCAATTGGAAAGGCGGTATGACGACGTACTCTGAGAGTACACCGTCATACTGACCACAAATTCAGGGCCAATATTTCTATCTGCAAGACAATAGTGAGTCATAGTAATAACAGCATGAAACTATTATCATTTCATAAGAAATTCTTCCCAATATATTACTAAGAATTCCGGAGCAGTTGCATATTTTGTGGCAGCACAAGAGCCTTCTGTGTCTATATCATTTGTCAGGCTGACCTTACCGAAAACAGATTTTCAAGCTTAACTCTGTATATCTTGTATAAATATCTAATTAATAAATAAATAATTATTTATATCTGTAACGACTTGTTCAGTGGAAGTGAGTTTGATTTTCACCATGCAAATGGGTAATAGTTAATTGCAATTCTATAATGGTTGCTAGCAAGCATTTCAGAATGAATTTAAACAGCTGGATAAAGACTCTTAACCAGGTTTGCACCCAACAGATGGGAGTGACGATGAAGGTATCCAATAAATTTGGAATTGGTTAGCCGGTTGTGGAATTCTGAGCTGGCACATCCAGTATTATTTCTGCTGGTGCGGAATACTTTACTTCCCTCAGGAGATGCCACAGAATTGAGCCAATACCCCCTCTCTAGCTGGCTGGGAGTCATGCTCTCTATTAGGCTAGCAAAAAACTGCAAATACATGCAGATACTCACTGGCAGGCATTCTCTAATTTGTGAAGTAAAAGTAAAAAAAAAAGAAAAAAGTAGCAATGCCACAACTTGTTTGTTCCTTCTATTAGTCCTGGGCTTTACACCTTAAAAAGTAACTCGCCATTAAGTTAGCTCACTGATGTTTATTGCATTCTGTTTATTTTTGGTTTGAGCAAAGACTTTGGGCCGGGTTTTAACTCCGGGGACCAGTTTTCAATGAGTGGGTAGTGATGTGAGGTGAGGAACTCGTCCACTGCTCCGGAAATGAGGTCTCCCGGGCCTCATTACACCCTGCCGGCTGTGGGAAGCGGAGGACTATCGCGCAGCCCAGAGGCCACCCACCGACAGCAAGTCAGTGGCGGAGATGTCTGCTGAGCTTGCCCGTGTCCTCACTCGCACCAAGTCCCGTTCATCCATCACCCCTGTGCTTGCTGATCTACATTGGCTCCCGGTTAAGCAAAGCCTCGATTTTAAAATTCTCATCCTTGTTTTCAAATCCCTCCATGGCCTCAACCCCTCTCTCTATCTCTGTAATCTTCTCCAGCCCTACAACCCTCCAAGATTTCTGCGCTCCTCCAATTCTGGCCTCTTGCGCATCCCTGATTTTAATTGCTCAAAATTGAGAGGTCGCACAACACCAGGTTATAGTCCAACAGTTTTATTTGAAATCACAAGCTTTCGGAACTATCGCTCCTTCCTCAGGTGAAGTAAATTGGATACAGAATCGTCAGAGCATATATAGATGGAAAAAAAAGCATGTGTACTTTACAATTGCAGACCAATAAATTAAATCATCCTGACTATTTAATTGCTCAACCATTGGTGGCCGTGCCTTCAGCTGCCGAGGTCCTAAGCTCTGGAATTCCCTTCCTAAACCTCTCCGCCTCTCTACCTCTCTTTCCTCCTTTAAGACGCTCCTTAAAACCTACTGCTTTGACCAAGCTTCTGCCCCAATATCTCCCTATGTGGCTCAGTGCCACATTTTGTTTGATAACGCTCCTGTGAGGCGCCTTGGGACGTTTTACTACATTAAAGGCGCTATATGAATGCAAGTTGTTGTTGTTGGGGGTCCCGCAATAGGGGTTGGGGTGGTTTCATGGCAGGCTTTCTTTGTGGACCTTGGAGGATCCCTTCTGCTCAGGCCGCCTAGTAAAAATTTGCAGTCGGGTCCCACGTGATGTTATCGGGAACCAACGTGCATACGTTAAAAAGGGCCACGCCAGCTTTGGGTGGGTGCAGGTGAGAATCGGAACCTGCAGCTCCAAGGATAAGTAACTTGGTTGATTTTATCTGCCCACCCATCCAGTTTCCGCTGGGCGAGTCGAGTTAGAGTCGGCCCCTTTGAATCAGAACACTATTCTTATGAGGGAGAATACTCCAATGGTTGCTGTGGTCTGTATATCTGCAAAGCTAATAAATAAGTAGAATCAGCAGGGATGACAAATCGCCCAATACAGGAGGAAATGGGGAATTAAGGTAAATCTCTAGAAAATGTAACGTTGGCCTGTCAACATTTCTTCCAAACTCCAGGGCCTGGCAATGAAATAACAAAAGAAGCTGAGGGTTTTCCTAAGATTAAAATTTTCAGCTTACCAACCCTAACCTTCTGTAGCCACAGCGGAGTTCTGGAACGGGAGATTATGACACATAAGAAATGGTACAAAAAGCTGTTATGTTTAATAAAAGTCACTCAAATATAGATATATAAAAATTTCAAAACTTGAACTGTAAATATGAGAATGCCAATAACAAATATTAGATTTGGTTTAAACTGAGGAAAGGAGACTTGTTTATTGGTGATTTGGAGTTAAATCTGGCTCAAATCTGATTATGCTTCAATGCATTAGGACAAATCTTTGAGGTTCAGTCAGAGCTTTTGTTAAATTACAGTTTCCATCACTATAGGATACCTTAAGCAGAACACAGCAGACAAAATATATTGCTCCAGTTTGATAACCAGCAAGGAACTGTCCTAAAAGCTGTCACATTTATTTGTTGATGGTTCTAGCACAGAGGGTACTGAGCTTGGAGATTAAATTAAAGGTCCTGCTTCAACTTTCGTGGCATCACTACACCATTTACATTTAGTAATTGGTTACTCCAGCTCTTTTTGTACCTTCTCGCTCTTCCCTTGGAGAATAGTGTGAAGTAGTGGGATGAGTCTCAAGCTGATTAACAGTCTGAAACGCCGCAACATGGACTTTCCTTCCATGGCTGTAACCATCATTATACCAGCTGATAGGGTGGTTAGTCCTATATGGTGGGAGAGTTTTATGGGGTCCCACAACCTCATATGATGAGGGGACTACCCACACCCGTTGGACATGAGTAAACCGCTGGATGCCAACCAAGAGACGGTCTGGAGTGGAGTTCAAACCCCGCACCTTCTGACTCAGGTGGGAATGCTACCACTAAGCCAACGGCTTGCTTTGGTTACTCCAGTGAGAGAGAAAGAGAACAAATCAAAGATTGTAATACCTTCTCAGAGTTTGCATCGCTCCAATCAGGTTTCCGTTCCTGCCACAGTACTCAAAGGCCCTTATCAAAGTCACAAAAGACATCTTATGTGACTTTGACCATGGTAAAGTATCCCTCCTCGTCCTTCTCGACCTGTTTGCAGTTTTGACACGGTTGACCACACTATCTTCCTCTACTGTCTCTTCTCCGTCATCCAGCTGGGTGGGACTGCACTCGCCTGGTTCCATTCTTATCTGTCCAATCGTAGCCAGAGAATCACCTGCAACGGCTTCTCTTCCTGCTCCCGCACCATTACCTCTGGAGTCCCCCAAGGATCTATCCTTGGCCCCCTCCTATTTCTCATCTACATGTTGCCCCTTGGCGACATCTTCTGAAAACATAATGACATGTTGCACACGTACGCTGACGACACCCAGCTCCACCTCACCACCACCTCTCTCGACCCCTCCACTATCTCTAATTTATCACACTGCTTGTGTGACATCCAGTACTGGATGAGCAGAAATTTGACCGGGAGATGAGCTTCCGACCACATATCGGCGCCATCACCAAGACCATCTACTTTCACCTCTGTAACATCGCCCGTCTCCGCCCCTGCCTCAGCTTATCTGCTGCTGCAACCCTCATCCATGCCTTTGTTATTTCTAGACTTGACTATTCCAAAACTCTTCTTTTGGCCGGCCTCCCATCCTCCATAAACTTGAGCTCATCCAAAACTCTCCTGCTTGTATCCTAACTTCACCCATCAACCCTGTGCTCGCTGACCTATATTGGCTCCCGGTCTGGCACCACCTCAATTTTAAAATTCTCATCCTTCTTTTCAAATCCCTCCATGATATTGCCCCTCCCTATCTCTGTAACCTCTTCCAGCCCTACAACCCTCCGAGATCTTTGCATTCCTCCAATTCTGGCCTCTTGCCCGATTTCAATCACTCTACCATTGGCGGCCGTGCTTTCAGCTGCCTCGGCCCTAAGCTCTGGAATTCACTCCATAAACCTCCCCACCTCTCTACCTCTCTCTCCTCCTTTAAGACGCTCCTTAAAACCTACCTCTTTGTCCAAGCTTTTGTCCATCTGTCCTAATGGCCCAGAAATTCGGCTCCCTGGCTTCCCGCGGGTGCAAGGATCCCGCGCGCACCTGCCTACCGTGCCTGCCGTTGACCTCTGGGCCCACGGGGACTTCAGCTCCTGGGCCTCCTGCAGCTGCCGGCGCGCAGTGCTTGTGTATCCCAGGGGCGTAGTTAGTGCGATGCATCCCCTGGGATCACGTGGGCCATGGAGAGCCAATGGCAGCAGACCATCTTTCATTCATAAATTTGACAGGAAGACCTGTCAAATCTATGAATTGAAATCAGCCCCAAAACAACACCTAAACTTCAAATAATTTTTTTTTGAAACCATCACATTTTTAAAATAACTATAAGTTAAATAAATTAACTACTTTAAACAAAAATTTAAATTTTTGAAAAGATTAAAATACTTTTTAACAGTGCTAAAAATAAACTTACCTTTCTTTAAAGTATCTAAAAAAGATAAACCTGTTGAAAAATTTTTTACATTGTAATTAATTAACCACTTACCTTGTTAAAAACGGGTCTTGCGCCTCCTTTTTAAAAGTGCAGCTTCTTCAATACTTACCCTCCCGGAGAAACCTGAAAAAAAAACAAAGTTCACTGCGTGCGCGCAGCCTCTCCCACGCACGCGGTTCACCTCTCAACCCCTCCCTTCACGAGACCGGAAGTTCCGGTTTCCCGCGCATGCAGGAAACCAACACTTCAGGAGGCCTTACGGGTGAGTACACAGCGCGTACTCACCCGGCAAGTGCCAAATTTTTGGCCCAATATCTCCTTATGTGGCTTGGTGTCAAATTTTGTTTGATAACGGTCCTGTGAAGCGCCTTGGGACATTTTACTATGTTAAAGGTGCTATATAAATGCATATTGTTGTTGTTATAGCTATATGGAAGAGCCTGCCATTAAATGCATTTAATATTGTATTGACTAACATTTAAAAAAAGGATCTGGATCAATTTAAACAGTTTAAGGGTATAGCGATAGGTTCTGCAATGGCTAAATGGTTAACTGCATAGCCTAGTATGGTATCGGGTCATACACAATCAGTGGCACCCTGGGAAAGTCCTTGGTCCTTGCTAACTTCAGGCCCATGATAGTGGGGATTCGACTATTGGCTTCAGTATCCCAGCTAAGGAGGGAAGCCAGGGTTCTCACTCCTAACTGTTGTCTAATGGCCTACATTGGAAAGTGTACATGTGTGGATTTTGAGTTAAAATAAGTTGATCACCTCCCCAATTCCACAGCCAGCAGAAACTCATCATCTAAGGTCAAATGTGCAGAATGGCTTCTTTGGCGAGATGCCAGAGGTTTGCTGGTGCTTGTGGAACAGTATGAGAAATGATAGGCTGGAATAATTCGGTCTAATTTCAATGATAAAAGCATGGTTAAGGGTTCCAGTGGTGCACAGGCTGAAGTAGGGAGCAGAGGTGGGAGATTTGGAGAAGTGGATGTAAGTGGTCTTCGTGATGGACAGGATATGGGGTTTGAAGCTCAGCCATGGATAAAGCAGGACTCCAAGGTTTTGCATGATCTGGCTCAGCCTAAGAGAGTGGCTGGGGAGGGTGATGGAGTTAGTGAGAGCAGAATTTATGGCAGGAGCTAATAACATGGCTCAATCTTCGCACTATTCAATTGAAAAAAAACTTGTGACTCATCTTTAACACGATAACTGACAAGCAGTCTGATAGCACGGAGGTGGCCATAGTGTCGAGAGAGGTGGTGGAGAGATAGAGTTGGTTGTCATTAGCATACATGTGGAAGCTGGCCCCAGGTCTGAGGGTAATGTCATCAACATGCAGCATCTAGGTGAGGATATGGGAGGGGACCAAGGATAGATGCTTCAGTGTGAAGAGAGGCCATCGCTGAAGATCTTCCATTGCAATAGAGATGTTGCAATATGTTTTGATGCTGGGTACCTGCTGAATTATTCTTTGACTGTAGTTAGGACTTTGTTTAGTAAGCCATCAGAAAATGTTATAATTCTTCAGAAGCCATTCTTATGAAAGGTAATTTACCATTGCAAACTTTCTCATTTTTGTATATTCCCAAATTGTGCTTTTTGTCACTGTTTAACTAAATGTATTTGTTATATTAGTTGAGATCAGTGAGAAGCTAAAGGTTTCTTTATCTTGAAGCAATTATTCACCTCCCTCAGAGGATAAGAGAATCCATGACAGTACAGATTTTACAGGATCCAATTGAAGGGCTAGGCGGTTGGGATTAATAGCCTTTTTCATTTCCTGTTTTTTTTTGATCTACAGTGATACGTACTCAATATTTTTTAATGTATCTAAGTTCATAAATGTTGTTGCTTACAGTTGAGGTGTATTTTTAGCCCAGTCTTGGTTTGTAGGTTATCTGACAGCTGAAAGTAATTGGCTTTACATTTGTTTGGGGCACTGTTGCTGCAGGTTTCTGGAGCAATCATTTGCAGTTGGTTGAAGAGAAATCCTTCATACGCTATATAATCGGGTTATTCTTGATATGTTATGTACAAAGTTATTGTCCAAGTCCATTGGATTATTCCCAGTACACCAGTCTCAATAAGAAGAAAAGAAAAAACCACGGATGTTGGAAATCCGAAGTTAAAAACTAAACCATGTTGGAAACGTGCAGCAGGTCAGTCAGCACCTGAAAGAGAAAGACATTTCACCAGAACTCAATAAACCTGATCAATTCAATAGAAATTGATGGAAATCAGGTTTGAGGAGGGAAACTGACTTGATGAAGTAAATGTGAATGTTAGCCCATTACTCCTACACGGTTAATTCTAGTTGATAGTAAAATCACTTGGACGTGGCACTGTTAAATACAGTATGGTACGTGCCAGTTAATAGGCATATTGCTAATGCAAGTATTTGCTTATAAAAAATATTGTTTAATTTCTCATATGTTCCAATGGGGAAAAGTACTGGTACTTAAGAGCAATTTACATCTGTTGCCTTCTCGATTCCAGTCTTAATGGAGTTGTGACTGATAGTGACTGGGTCGGAAAATCTAAGTGAACAAAACCAAAGTGGCAGCTTACTTTGTTCATTTATTAAACAAGTATAGTTCACCTTTTTGTTATAACCACTAATTAAGTTTTCAGCAAACTAGTGATGTTTCCTTCGTGATTAATCAAATCTTGCCTAAAAGGGAAGAAGGAAAAAACATGCATTAAGACAACACCATATCACATCCTCAGGAGTACAAATGTGTTTTGCAACTAATGGGCTACTTTTGAAGTACAGTCACTGTTGTTAGTGGAAGTGGTGTGTTCCTTGTACTCGGGGTTGATGGTGCCAACAAAGATTAATGCAAGCGTTCATTGTGGATGGGTGCGTTGATGATTATACAGATCAAAATGTGACAGACATTTTCTACCACAAGCCTCACATGACCATGTTCCTGGTGGGGGGTATTGGGGGGTGGGGGAGTGGAGGGATTCACTTCCTGATCCCTCTGACATGGCTGATCCTTTTGTTTCTTGCGTCTCGTCTCCGTACTGGCATGGCATTGCATCGCAAAGCTTTTCACTCCTTCTCTCCCCTCCGCACACTATTGCTGTCTGTCGGTGGCCAGGGTTTCCCAAGAAGTCAGTGACCATATTGCACTGTTTCAAGTGAATCTTCAATTAGTGTCTTTGTTGTCCGCCCTGCTTTTTCTGCCATCCACCAATTCTGCATAAAACATTTGCTTCGGCAACTGTCCGTCGTCCATTCTTACAACATATCCAGCTCAACGGTGCTAAACATTGATTATCATAGCCTCAATGCTGGTGCTATCATCACGTTCCAGTACTTTGTATTAGTGATCTTGTCCTGCCACCTAACATGAAGTAAGATGCAAAGTTGTCTTTGGTGAAACCTTTCCAGCTGTTGAATGCGTCTTCTATAGTGTGCCCATGTTTCACATCCATACAGGAGATTGGTATGGACAACAGCCATATAAACCTTCAGCTTATTGGTAACCTTGATATAGTGCTTGGACAGACTACCAAAGGCCACGCTTGCTCTCTCTATGTGAACCAGCACTTTCTTATCGATCCTTGCATCATCAGAGAGTAATCTTCAAAGATAGGTGAACTTCTTGACTTCACTCAATTCACTTTTGCCAATAGTGATTGATGGTCTAAGATATGGCTTCCCAGGAGTAGCTTGATACATTACATAAGATTTCTTCAGACGAATAGAAAGCCCATAGCTACTATCCATCATCAGCTGAAGGTCACAAGTGTGCAATCATCAGCATACAAATGTTCTTGAATAGTTTGTTTGAAGACTTTTTAATCAATGCTCACAGTCTTGATAGATCGAAAAGTTTTCCTGCTATGCGGAATCGTATCCCAACTCCTACGCCAACTCTCCGACACCTCCTCCTACCTCCACCTGGACCATGACCCCACTACCGAACATCAAGCCACCATTTCCAAGACCGTCACTGACCTCATCTCCTCTGGAGATCTTCCCCCCCACGGCCGCCAACCTCATAGTTCCCCAACCCCGCACAGCCCGCTTCTACATCCTTCCCAAGATCCACAAACAGGACTGCCCCGGTAGACACATCGTTTCAGCCTGTTCTTGCCCCACGGAACTTATCTCTTCCTAACTCGACTCTATTTTTTCTCCCCTTGTCCAGCCTCATCCCACCTACATCCGCAACTCTTCCGATGCCCTCCGCCACTTTAACAGTTTCCAGTTTCCCGGCCCCAACCGCCTCCTTTTCACTATGGACATACAATCCCTCTACACCTCCATTCCCCACCAGGATGGCCTGAGGGCGCTCCGCTTCTTCCTTGAACAGAGGCCCAACCAGTCCCCATCCACCACCACCCTCCTCCGCCTGGCTGAACTTGTTCTCACATTCAACAACTTCTCCTTTGACTCCACCCATTTCCTCCAAATCAAAGGTGTTGCTATGGGTACCTGCATGGGTCCTAGCTATGCCTGCCTTTTCGTGGGATATGTGGAACACTCTTTGTTCCAGTACTACTCGGGTCCCCTCCCTCACCTTTTTCCGGTACATTGATGACTGTATCGGTGCCGTCTCCTGCTCTCGCCCTGAACTAGAACATTTCATTCACTATGCTTCCAATTTCCACCCTTCCCTCACCTTCACATGGTCCATCTCCGACTCTTCCCTTCCCTTCCTCGACTTCTCCGTCTCCATCTCTGGGGATAGGTTATTGACTAACATTCACTACAAGCCCACTGACTCCCACAGCTACCTGGACTACACTTCCTCCCACCCCGCCTCCTGTAAGGACTCTATTCCATTCTCCCAGTTTCTCCGTCTCCGCCGCATCTGCTCTGACGATGCCACCTTCCATACCAGTGCTTCTGACATGTCTTCCTTTTTCCTCAACTGAGGATTCCCCTCTACTGTGGTTGACATGGCCCTCGACCGTGTCCGTTCTATCTCCCGCACTTCTGCCCTCACCCCTGCCCCTCCCTCCCCGAACCACGATAGAGTTCCCCTTGTCCTCACCTTTCACCCCACCAGCCTCCACATTCAACGGATCATCCTCCGCCATTTCCGCCACCTCCAGTGTGATCCCACCACCAAACGCATCTTCCCCTCACCTCCCCTTTCAGCATTCCGCAGGGACCGCTCCCTCCGCAACACCCTAGTCCACTCCTCTACCACCCCCAGCACCCCTTCCCCTTCACCCGGCACCTTCCCGTGCAAGCGCAGGAGATGCAACACATGCCCTTATACCTCCCCTCTTCCCACTGTACAGGGCCCCAAACACCCCTTCCAGGTGAAACAGCGATTTACTTGTACTTCCTGCAATTTAGTATACTGTATTCGCTGTTCACGATGTGGTCTCCTCTACATTGGGGAGACCAAACGCAGATTGGGTGACCGCTTTGCGGAACACCTCCGTTCAGTCCGTAAGGGGGACCCCGAGCTCCCGGTGGCCTGTCACTTTAATTCTCCGCTCCACTCCCACTCTGACCTCACCGTCCTCGGCCTATTACACTGTTCACGTAAGCTCAGCGTAAGCTCGAGGAACAGCACCTCATCTTTCGTTTAGGCATGCTACAGCCCTCTGGACTCAACATCGAGTTCAAAAATTTTAGATCATAACCTAGCCCCTATCACATTTATATTTTATTTTTTCATCCACCCTTTTGTTTGGCCCCCCCTTTTTTTTCCCTCCCAGAAGCTGGCAGCTGTCCTTCATTCTGCCAGTGCATTTCACACTTCTTTTAGCCTCAACCTGTTACATCAACACCTCCTCTTGCCTTGATCATCTCTTAATGTCTCTCAATGTCTGTTAATCTCTCCTTTTGTTCTTTCATCCCCTCCCCCTTTTCCCAGCTTTATCCTTGCTTTAAATCTATTTAATTTCCTGCTTTTTTCCAGTTCTGATGAAAGGTCTTCAACCTGAAACATTAACTCTGTTTCTCTCTCCATGGATGCTGCCTGGCCTGCTGAGTTTTTCTAGCGTTTTCTGTTATTTCGGATTTCCAGCATCCGCAGTATTTTGCTATCCAACCTGAAGGTCCTTGTTGCCTCATCCAGCATAGGTACATAAAAGAGTGCAAATAGAGCAGGGCCCAGTACACATCCTTACTTCACACCATTCGAAATAGGGAATGGTTAGGACACTGTGCCTCGCATACAATCAGGGAGCTGTTTCAGAACTGACAAGAAATTCTCCGGACAACTGGATTTCCTCATAAATCTCCAAAGTTTGGGAGGGCTGACCGCGTTGAAAGCTTTGGTTTATTTAACATGCCATATATAGGTCTTGACTTTGCTCTCTCCACTTCTCCTGAATTTGGCGAGCATCAATCATGTCTGTGGTCTCTTGACTAGCCCTGAAGCCACGTTGCGATTCTCGAAGCCTCCTGTCACTATATTCAGGAGCAAGCGATCAAGAAGAATTCCACTGAGAACCTTGCCAGCTATCGAAAGAAGTGGGATGCCTCGATAGTTACCGCAGTCAGACTTCTCTCCTTTGTTCTTATATGTCTTGATGATGATTGCATCCTTTAAGTCCTGTGGGACCTTCTCCTCTCTCCAGATTAGGCAGAACACCTTGTGCAGGTGCTCAGCAAGAGCTCTACATCCAATCTTGTAAATCTCTCCAGGAACACCTTCAGATCCCCGATGGTCGATAGAGCATCCAAGATGTCAACATTGGCAGCTCACGGAAGCCCTTTCTAACTCCAATACACCTCCGGATAACACTAATGTCGATGTGGAATGGATGGATCTTCGGAATGTGGTATATCAGTCAACCAAGCAGATTATTGGATTTGTATCTAGATGGCACCAAGATTGGTTTAATGAGAATGACATTCACCAGACTCCTGCTTGATAGGAAGAGGAGAGCGCATCAAAATCTACTTGTTTACCCTGGTTTGATGACCAAGAAGACTACTTATAGAAACTTTTACCATGAAGTTCAGATCAAACTACACCAAATGCAAGATCGATGGCAGAAATCTAAGGCAGCGGAGTTGCAGGGATATGCCAACAGGCATCACCTGAGAAATTGTTGTTAGGTAGGCAAATGAAAAGTTAATATTGGCACACTTAAGAGTTCAATGGGTCACTTTTATGCCTTTTTACCTAATGCAAGTCTGTTGGTAGAGATGAATTGACAACTTCAGTTCTTGATACTTGCAGGGCAATGCATTTTTTTTTATTTGTTCCTGGGATGTGGGCATCGCTGGCAAGGCCAGCATTTATTGCCCATCCCTAATTGCCCTTGAGAAGGTGGTGGTGAGCTGCCTTCTTGAACCGCTGCAGTCCGTGTGGTGAAGATTCTCGCATATTGCTGTTAGGGAGGGAGTTCCAGGATTTTGACCCAGTGACCATGAAGGAATGGAAATATATTTCCAAGTCAGGATAGTGTGTGACTTGGAGGGGAACTTGGAGGTGGTGGTGTTCCCATGTGCCTGCTGCCCTTGTCCTTCTAAGTGGTAGAGGTCGTGGGTTTGGGAGGTGCTGTCGAAGAAGCCTTGGTGAGTTGCTGCAGTGCCTCTTGTAGATGGTGGAGGGAGTGAATGATTAAAGTGGTGAATGGGGTGCCAATCAAGCAAGCTGCTTTGTCTTAGATGGTGTCGAGCTTCTTGAGTGTTGTTGGAGCTGCACTCATCCAGGCAAGTGGAGAGTATTCCATCACACTCCTTTCTTGTGCCTTGCAGATGGTGGAAAGGCTTTGGGGTGAGGAGATGAGACACTCGCCACAGAATACCCAGCCTCTGACCTGCTCTTGTAGCCACAGTATTTATCTGGCTGATCCAGTTAGGTTTCTGGTCAATGGTGGCCCCCAGGATGTTGATGGTGGGGAATTCAATGATGGTAATGCCGTTGAATGTCAAGGGGAGGTGGTTAGACTGTCTCTTGTTGGAGATAGTCATTGCCTGGCACTTGTGTGGCGCGAATGTTACTTGCCACTTATCAGCCCAAGCATGAATGTCGTCTGGATCTTGTTGCATGTGGGCATGGACTGCTTGATTATCTGAGGAGTTACGAATGGAACAGAACACTGCAATGATAAGCGAACATCCCCATGTCTGACCTTATTACGGAAGGAAGGTCATTGATGAAGCAGCTGAAGATGGTTGGGCTTCAGACACTGCCCTGGGGAACTCCTGCAGCGATGTCCTGGGGCTGTGATGATTAGCCTCCAATAACCACAACTATCTTCCTTTGTGCTAGGTATGACTCCAGCCAGTGGAGAGTTTTCCCCCCGATTCCCATTGACTTCAATTTTACTAGGGCTCCTTGATGCCACACTCAGTCAAATGCTGCCTTGATGTCAAGGGCAGTCACTCTCACCTCTCCTCTGAAATTCAGCTCTTTTGTCAAAGTCTGTAATGAGGTCTGGAGCCGAGTGGTCCTGCCCGAAGCCAAACTAAGCATCGGTGAGCAGGTTATTGGTGAATAAGTGGCACTTCATAGCACTGTCAATGACACCTTCCATCACCTTGCTGATGATTGAAAGTAGACTGATGGGCCGGTAATTGGCCAGATTGGATTTGTCCTGCTTTTTGTGGACAGGGCATACCTGGGCAGTTTTCCACATTGTCGGATTGATGCCAGTGTTGTAGCTGTACTGGAATAGCTTGGCTAGTGGCGCGGCTAGTTCTGGAGCACAAATCTTCAGCACGATAGCCGGGATGTTGTCGGGGCCCATAGCCTTTGCTGTATCCAGTGCGCTCAGCCGTTTGTTAACATCACATAAAGTGAATCAAATTGGCTGAAGACTGGCTCCTATGATGGTGGGGACCTCAGGAGGAGGCCTAAATGGATCGTCCACTCACCACTTCTGGCTGAAGAAGATTGCAAATACATCAGCCTTGTCTTTTGCACTCACGTGCTGGACTCTGCCATCATTGAGGATGAGGATGCTCATGGAGCCTCCTCCTCCCATTAGTTGTTTAATGGTCCACCACCATTCATGACTGGATGTGACAGGACTGCAAAGCTTTGATCTGATCCATTGGTTTTGTGATCGCATAGCTCTGTCTATAGCATGCTGCTTCCATTGTTTAGCATGTATGTAGTCCTGTATTGCAGCTTCCTCAGGTTGGCACTTCATTTTTAGGTACGCCTGGTGCTGCTCCTGGCATGCTCTTCTACCTTCCTTATTGAACCAGGGTTGGTCCCCTGGCTTGGTGGTAATGGTAGAGTGAGGGATATACCGGGCCATGAGGTTACAGATTGTGGTGGAAAACAATTCTGCTGCTGCTGATGGCCCACAGCACCTCATGGATGTCCAGTTTTGAGCTGCTAGATCTGTTCTGAATCTATCCCATTTAGCACAGTGGTAGTGCCACACAACACGATGGAGGGTGTCCTCAGTGTGACGACGGGACTTCGTCTCCACAATGACTGTGCGGTGGTCACTGCCACCAATGTTGTCATGGACAGATGCATTTGCGACAAGTACATTGGTGAGGACGAGGTCAAGTAGGTTTGTCCCTCGTGTTGGTTCTCTCACCATCTGTTGCAGGCCCAGACTGGCAGCTATGTCCTTTAGGACTCAGCCAGCTCTGTCAGTAGTGGTGCTACCGAGCCACTCTTGGTGATAGACATTGAAGTCCCCCACCCAGAGTACATTCTGTGCCCTTGCTACTCTCAGTGCTTCTTCCAAGTGGTGTTCAACATGGGGGAGTATTGATTCATCAGCTGAGGGAGGGCAGTAGGTGGTAATCAGCAGGAGGTTTCCTTGCCCATGCTTAACCTGAAGCCATGAGACTTCATGGGGTCCAGAGTCAATGTTGAGGACTCCAAGGGCCACTTCCTCCCAATCGTATACCTCTGTGCTGTCTCTTCTGGTGGATCTGTCCTGCCGGTGGGACAGGACATACCCAGGGATGGTGATGGAGGAATCTTGGATGTTGGCTGAAAGGTATGATTCTGTGAGTATGACTATATCAGGCTGTTGCTTGACTAGTCTGTGGGCCAGCTCTCCCAATTTTGGCACAAATCCCCAGATGTTGGTGAGGAGGACTTTGCAGGGTGGACTGGGCTGGGTGTGCCTTTGTCGTGTCCGAAGCCGGTGTGGAGGTCAATGCCGGCTGCTCATTCCAGTTTTATTCTTCTTATTGTTTTCCGTAGCGGTTTGGTACAACAGAGTGTCTTGCTGGGCCATTTCAGAGGGCAGTTAAGAGTCAACCACATTGCTGTGGGTCTGGAGTCACGTATCGGTCAGACCTGGAAACGACGGCAGATTTCCTTCCCTAAAGGACATTAGTGAACCAGATGGGTTTTTAACGACAATCCGATAGTTTCATGGTCACCATTACTGATAATAGCTTTTTATTCCAAATGGGATCAGTATGTATACATTTAATCGTGTCTGTGTCATAGACTCCTCTAGGCACGATAGGGTTGTGGTTATATTTATCGCCAGCGGCCCTTCTCAGCTTTGTGAAAAAAAATGCTTCAGAGATTAATCTGGGTCCATCTCTTCTTCTTAGGCAGTCCCTCGGAACCGAGGATGACTTGCTTCCACATTAAAAATGAGTTCTCAGGTGACTGATGAGTCCAATGAGGGACCTACAGTCTCTGTCACAGGTGGGGCAGACGGTGGTTGAAGGGGCAGGTGGGTGGGTTGCTTGGGTTGACGTGCGCTCCTTCCGCTTTTTGCATTTGGCTTCCGCTTGCTCCCAGCGAAGAGACTCGAAGTGTTCGGCGCCTTCCCGGATGCTTCTCCTCCACTTTGTGCAGTCTTGGGCCAGGGATTCCCAGGTGTCGGTGGGGATGTTGCACTTTTTCAAGGAGGCTTTGAGGGTATCCTTGAAGCGTTTCCTCTGCCCACCTGGGGCTCTCTTGCTGTGTCAGAGCTCCGAGTAGAGCGCTTGTTTTGGGAGTCTCGTATCGGGCATGCGGACGATGTGACCTGTTCATCGGGGCTGATCGAGCGTGGTCAAAGCTTCGATGCTGGGGATGCTGGCCTGAGCAAGAACACTGACGTTGGTGCGCCTATCCTGCCAATGGATTTGCAGGATCTTGCAGAGGCAGCGTTGGTGGTACCTCTCCAGTGCTTTGAGGTGCCTGCTGTACATGGTCCATGTCTCTGAGGCATACAGGAGGGCGGGTATTACGACTGCTCTGGAGACCATGAGCTTGGTGCCGGGTTTGAGGTCCTGGTCTTCAAACACTCTCTTCCTCAGGTGACCGAAGGCTGCACTGGCACACTGAAGGCGGTGTTGGACTTCGTCATCGACGTCTGCCCTTGTTGACAGTAGGCTCCCGAGGTATGGAAAGTGGTCCACATTGTCCAAGGCCTTGTCGTGGATTTTGATAATCGGAGGGCAGTACTGTGTGGCGGGGGCAGGTTGGTAGAGGACCTTTGTCTTACGGATGTTTAGTGTAAGGCCCATGCTCTCGTATGCTTCGGTGAAGGTGTTGACGATGATTTGGTGTTCGACCTCCGAGTGTGCGCAGATGCAAGCATCGTCTGCATACTGTAATTCGACGACAGAGGATGGGACGACCTTGGATCTGGACTGGAGGCAACGGAGGTTGAACAGTTTCCCGTTTGTTCTGTAAATTAGCTCCACTCCAGCGGGGAGCTTACTGAGGGTGAGATGGAGCATTGCAGCAAGGAAGATCGAGAAGAGCGTTGGTGCGATGACACAGGCCTGCTTGACCCTGGTCTGTACGTGAATTGGGTCTGTGGTGGATCCGTTGGTCAGAATCACAGCTTGCATGTCGTTGTGAAGCAGGCGGAGGATGGTGACAAACTTTTGATGGAACCATCTCCATTTTCTGAGTTTGGGCTTCTGATTGGCTCGTTTTCAGCCTATGGAATTCCATTTTTTCTAAATTTGTTCTCATCTTCCCAGTGGACTGTGGGATTCAGAGAAAAAAGAAAAAATGGTTAATAGAAGATCCAAAAGTTACAGTTGGGGAACAAAACTAGGAAATATCGGCTGGATCAGATAGAAAAACTTCTGAAATAAAAATATGAGGAAGGTTAGGGAGAATATCACTTTATTACTCTTTCATCTATTCACTGGGGAATGTTGCTTGGCATGAAGATCTAAAGAAGAAGGAAGATAATTCATTCAGTCCTTACACAACTGGCAGTTTCAGAGAATTGCAGGCTCCCTGGGATGGTCATATTTCAAGTTTCCAGCTCACAATACCGAAATAGCAGCGTCGGCAGGTGTCCATCACCGAAATGGATTATCTTGTCAGCCGCTCACTCGGGTTAAATAGGGCAACATTTTAAATGATTCCTAGTAATAGTAGATCTCCCTTGTCATTGTTGTGGGGGAAGGGGGTTCTTGCAGAGATGTTTGAGTGCAGAAAGCTTTGCTGTGACCATTGGAAGAATTTGGAAAGAGGTTTGGTCAGATTATGAGTAAGTGCTTTTTTTGGTTCCTGTAAAATACACATTCTGACGGACTGCAGGTCGATTAAAAAAATGTGTTCAATCCGCATACCACAATTACATCAATAAATAAATCTGTGCACACGTCACAGGGAGGTGCAGGTCCTACCACATTTCATTATGAACCTGGATATTTATCCTTCTAAAATGTCATCTGTGTTAAGTTTCTGTAGCTTTTTAATTTTTTTTTAGCACATGTGGAAACAAAAAGTCACTGACATTATTCTGATAAGATTTATATATTCCATACATTACAAGTACTAAATTGGCTGCAAAGTGCTTTGGGATATCTTGAGGTCATCAAAGGCACTATATAAATATCTGTACCTTCATTTTTACATTTACCTGACCTGTATTACAGAAACTAAAGCGAACAATTCCAAATTACAGCTCCCTCTTTTAACCAAAGTTTTTCTAAACACACCTTTTTATGTAAATATTTGCCTTACGTTTCCTTCTTTGTTAGAGGTTATAAAATATTAAATAAAAATAAAGAACCTCATCCCCAACAACACTTTTGACACACAATTTTTATTTGATAGTTTAATTTAGATCAAAAGGTGAAAAACAAATTCTCCACCACTGTTGCGAACTGTGAATGTGCTGTAAATGTAAATGGGTCACCATGCTCGCTAGGTATTGTAGTTCCAGTCGAGCAGGATAACAAGCAGCTCCCAGGCACTGTTTGCTGGGAGTGTGGAATGCCTTTGCACCACTTTAATGCAGTCCCTTCTGGATGGATGACATCATCATAGTCAGCTTGCAATCTCCGATAGTTTTGCGAAATTTTCCAAATGATGCTGTCTTGTAAACAGAAAACTATTCATTCTTTTTGAAGAAGCAAAATCTCTACAGAGAACGAGGCAAATAAATTTTGCAGAATGGATCGCAAGAAGGAGAAGAAAGGGTGTCCCCCTACTGGTGAATGAATGATATTCCAAACAAAACAGCAACATACGGTCTTTGCAGATCCTATTTGTGAATAAACCACTGAAGTGAACGATGTTTAAGGTATTGGGTGCTTTTCTTTTACTAAGAAAGCAAAAGAACTGCAGAGCTTTCTCATGAGCGTGGGGAAAACGATCATTCCAACACTGGCGGAACCTTTTCATCTTCATGCATCATCGTCTAATAGATTTGCAAAGACAGTGGGGGAGAAATTCAGTATCGCCCCATTTGGGGTGCAATTATCGGCCGGGCGCAAAGATTAGCGCCTGGTGCTAATTATCGCCACCGACTGCAAACTTGACTTTTATCGCCCCTGGAGGTGATTGGAGCGCTAAATCAGGCGCTTCTCACCTGTCTTAAGGCACAAAGGCCGAGGAGCGAGGCGCTACCTCAGAGCGCTGGCGAAGCTCATGTGATGTCAGTCAGCAATGGAACACAGACACAATGGCATGGGCCAGTTCTTAAAGGGGAGGGTCGATATTGCTCTCCATCCACACCCTGCTCATTGCAGCCTTGAATCTCGGCCTGGAGAGACCTGCACATCAAATCTGCTGGAAAGAACAATGGAGAGTACCAGGGAAAGAGCTCAGAGTGCAGCCCCCACAGTCTCTTCTAAATCGATACAAGGAAGGGCAAATCAAAATGAACCTGCAAAGTGCTGCTCAGTACCCAAAACTCCTTCACACAGTGTTGAATCTCTCCAGAAGTCTCTCTCTCTCTCTCTCTCTCAGAATGCGTGGTTCAAAAATGGCACCAACATTAAAAGGCAGGAAGCGGTCGCCTTTAATAAGCGCTCCCCCAGTACCTTCCTGACTGCAAAACGCTCCCCTCAACCTGTCATTGCTAGCGGCAGGCGGTAAGGCAGGGGGCGCCACTCAATATCCGCTCCGGGGCGATACCGGGGCGTTGCGCACTCGACTGACGTCACGATCTGCCGGCGCAGGAGATCGTGGCGGTAGTGTTTAACGCCGCCGCAAAATGTCTAGTTAATTCACGAGCGGCGCAAACATCGCCGCGCCCCGGCGCTAGATGCTTTGCGCGCCATTAGCGCCCTCTTAAGGCGCTAATGGGAGGCGCAAACCAACAGAATTTTTCCCCCATTGTTCCTCAGTTCTTGATTTGAGTTACTACAAGTAGCAGCCGATGAACTCCACAGACTGTTAGAAAGAGAGAAAATCAGAATCAGGGATTCCGAATTCCCAGATTGTTTTTGTTAAAATTCTACCTCATTAATGTAGTTATTAATTGCTTTCTTAAGTGGACTACTGATATAAAAATAGATATATTGAAACCCATGGCTTGTAGCGGGTGAGAGAGCCATGGATACATAACAGATATCAGTGAGAGGAACACAAATATCTGAGTAGCACTGGTCATCAGATCTTGGGCAAAGAGTACTTTACGGCCGCGAAATTGGGAAATTAGTGGCAGCCGTTAAGGCTGGTTTTGCTGAAAAAATGGCGGCCACCTCACTTCTGCCCGCTTCTGGCATGGAATATGACAGCCGCCATTTTGGGTAGATCGGCAGCATTTAAACGATGCAGATCGTGACGTCAATTGGTGTGCAACACCTGAATTGACACACGATCTGTGATTTTCAATGTCGCTGCTCTTGATAGCGCCCTGTTCAAACCACACACGGAAGAACGTGCGTGCAGCAGTACAACAGCTTCAAGGGAGACACACATCTTTCAGGTAAGTTTAGATTTTTGCTTGGGGACTGTTATTTTTATATTTTATTGGAGTAGTGGGTTGGTGCAATACATTTTAAAAAGTTGTCAAAGTATTCAGGGAGTGCAGAGAGTGCTGCTGGATGTTTGCAAGGCTTCAGCTGTTAAAGGAAGGCCTCTGAGAAGACCACTTGCTCCCAGTCCTGGGGGCTCTAGTTGCAGTCCCCCTTGGGCTGCAGCATGACATGAAGATGGAGCAGAGGCAGCAAAGGGGACAAGCTGCTCGCAGAGGGAGGAGGAAGCAGAAGAGGAAAAAACAGAAGGAAGAAGGCAACTGAGACAGCCCCTTTCTGGCCAGGATATCTGGGATCGAATCATCCACCTGTGGTACCAGTGATCACAACCCCAATTCTGATTTCAACATTAGCCCCACACCTTACCTTTCCTCTGATATTGACCATCACAGTGTCCTCTTGGCCACAATGCCGAAATAAAAGCCACCACAAAGCAAACATTCCAATCCAAATTTATCCATATATGCATCCAATATTACATCAAAAAATCAACTAATCACCCTTGTGCATTCCCTTAGTGAATGCCTTGCGTGTACCTTTGCCTATCCTAGTGATGTTACACAGTGCTACCCCAGTGGCTGCAGCATGGCTGGTGAAAGGCTGCTGACTTTCTGTGGAGGAGACTGCAGATGGTCTTGCTGGTTGACCTTGAGGAGCTGGTGGCTGGGAGTGTGAAATCAAGTGATAGTGTTGTTTCTTCTTTTTCACTCTCCTCTCCCTCTTCTTGGTCAACCACTGGCTGCGCAGGCTGGATTTCTTGGGTGTCTGAAATGAGGAAGGCACAAGGGTAGGGTTGTGGTAAGGGGAGGGCGGTAAAGCGTGAGGTGCATGCTTACACCATGTGCAGCTTGTAAATCCGAAGAGATTGTGGGATGAGGGGGAAGTGGGATGTGAGAAGGAGGATAACATATGAGGATACCGGCATCTTGTATTCTTTCAGCCCCGCCACTAGCCAAGGGCTCAGCCATGCCCCTACCAAGAATGGCCAGCACTGTCTCCTCCAAGGGGGTGAGGTGAAGCTAGAAATGTGAGGTATGCCTTGTGTTTGGTAGAGATTGTTGGTAGGTGAGTAATGGAGGTGGGGTCGTGTATTGAGCTGTGTGTGAGGCTAGTGGTGCAGTTGGTAGGAGATGGCTTTTGAAGATGCATTCACTGACCTTAACTATTGGTCTGAGGTCATGAAACTTCTTTGGGCACTGGAGCCAGATCCTGGGGGCGACACTGCTGGCAGTGACGGCCTTGGCGATTTGGTCCCACATCCTTTTTTCTGGAAGGGCTTCTGGCCCCCTGTGGTAGAGGACCTCTCTTCCAGTGTTGACCCCCTGCACAAAGCTGGAGTGCTGCGTGCGAGACCCTGGGTGCCCTTTCCCTGGCCTGTTGAGCCATTTGTGTTAGTGCTGAAGCATTTTAGCATTTTGTATGTGCAGAAGGCAGCTCAGCTTTCAGAGCTGCAGACTGCCTAGTGCTGAAGGATTTTTTTTTTTTTTGCAGAAGGCAGTTCAGCTTTAAGAGTTAGAGACTGCCTTCAAAAGGAGCAGGCTAGCTTTAAGTAAAGCCAGGCTCGCTCCAGCGACATGAATTTGGGCCCCCGCCTGCGCGCACAGCCTGTCAGCAGCTCGTTAGTCACTTAGCTGTGTGCTGCAATCATTTAAATTAGCAGGCAGCACCAAATTGACATGCTGTTTGCGCTTTCTGAACGGGCGCAGGCACATCTTGTATCATGGTACCCGCGCCCATTTTCGAGCCTTATCGAATTTCACCCCTACATCTTTTGTTGATACTGCTGATACTTTCCTGTTCTATAAAATGTTATGACAGTACCATATCTGCTAGTCATCCAATTGGCACTGCAGTTCAGTGTTGCACAATCTATCTTTCCAGCTAGGTTATTGAAACAATTGTATTAAGGTGTGTAGGTGTATATTAATAGTGAAGTGAAAGAACAGTAAGGGTGAAATATTGTGCAAATGTTATTGCAGACATTCTATGCTCCATCACTTGCCTTTGTCCAGACCATGGCCGCGATTTCTCCTACCTCGGCGGGTGCAGTGCGGCCGGGGTCGGTGGCGGGCCCCAGCCTCGCTGCTGGCTCCAGCCCGCTGTTCAAAGTGATTTTCCCCTGGTTGGGCTTGTTAAGCCCGCCCAGCGCATTTTCCCAGCCAATTGAAGGAAGCGGGTCTGATGACGTCACTTGATGACGTGTCATCAGCCGGTTTCCTTAAAGGGACCATGCGCAAATTGATTTTGACAGTTGTGCTGTCAGTGTTCTACAGCATTGAGGTGCTGCAAACACTGACAAGCACTGCACAGAGGTGCACGGCTGCACCCAGGCTCTCCCATGACTTCCTCCATATGCTTATGGAGGGAGTCACAGCACGCAGGGAGGTTCTCTTCCCTTCACATGGACAGAAGAGACCTCCCCAGGAGATCAACGCAGCCTGGTTGCACGTTGCACAGGAGGACACAAGCAGGGATGTCATCAGGAGGACCAGGTTGCAGTGGTGCAAACCTTTCAATGATCTCAGTAGATTTCAAAGCGTTACTGCAAAGCCACACCTAACCTCGTTGTGCTGTGCCACCCATCACATCCCCATCACTCTGCCTTCCCTACCCTACTTCTGCACATCCTTACTCACACCACTTACCTTGCACCGCCACCCATCCCTCTCTATCTACATTATCACTTCCCCATCACACTAGCCACTCCTCACACTCACCCTCATCCTAGTCCAACTACCAACATGCAAGGGTAGGCATTTGTATGTTTTAGCCAATGTTCATGTGAAGTTTCTGTTAATGTGCTGTCAAACATTGAAATCTATATTTTCCACACTTTGCGTTCTTGGACAGATTTGTGTGCACCTTTGGAAGTGGCTTAGTGAGTTGCAGTGAATGGTGAGACATAACGGTACCCCCCGCAATGGTCATGAGTGTGAAAGGAATGGCTTGGGAATTGTAGGGATGCCTTATGGTGTTGGTGTGGGGTGGTGCATCAGTTGATTGCGGAGAAGGTTGGCGTTGTTGTTGGCGCTGCTGGTGTGCCCGGTGATGCTGGTGCTGGGGCTGATCGTGGTGGGATTTATGAGGACCAGGGTGAGATAGTTTCAAGGGCACCGATGCTGATGTAATAGATGGCAGGTGAAGTTGAGATGACAGAAGCGATCTGTCAGTGGTGAGAGAGGTTGTTCCAATGAGGTGACACTGGATACAGAGTTTACTCCAAACAATTGCAACCTGCATAAAGCTCAATCTGTCTTCCAAATGCAGTAAGCAACAGCTTCTGACCTTGGAAAGTGAACAGCTGTGAGATGGGAGCTTTTATAGCATATTTGCAACTGTCAAGTAAAGAGATGATTTCATGGTGACACAGCTCCCGACCTGCTTACCTGACGTGATCCCCGAGCAGCGTGGAACTCGTAGGCGACCTCGTAAATTTTAAAGGTGAGCTTAAAATAGTTTTTAAGTGGCTGTTAACATTCTCTTAATCACCGAACTTGCCTCCCCTGCCGCTTGCTGTCGGGTCTGTTCAGCGATGACAGTTCTGACATCTGGGAAACTAGCATGGCGGCGGGTTGACAGTGGGTTCCCTACCCGCTGTCAAAACATTTTTTTCCAGCCGACCCGCCACCAAATGCGCCTGCTGGCCCCCTGGAAATTTCCCCCCCATATGTTAATTTCTGTAAGTGTGTTCAGCTTTTCAGAAGTACCTTCAAAGCAGGGAAAAGAACCCTGAGAAATATTTTTTTTTTTTTAATTATTCGTTCATGGAATGTGTGCATCGCTGGCAAGGCCAGCATTTATTCCCCATCCCTAGTTGCCCTTGAGAAGGTGGTGTGAGCCGCCTTCTTGAACCGCTGCAGTCCGTGTGGTGAAGGTGCTCCCACAGTGCTGTTAGGGAGGGAGTTCCAGGATTTTGACCCAGCAACGATGAAGGAAAGGCGATATACTTCTAAGTCAGGATGGTGTGTGACTGGGAGGGGAACTTGCAGGTGGTGGTGTTCCCATGCACCTGCTGCCCTTGTCCTTCTAGGTGGAAGAGGTCGCGGATTTGGGAGGTGCTGTCAAAGAAGCCTTGGCGAGTTGCTGCAGTACATCTTGTAGATGGTACACACTGCAGCCACGGTACGCCGGTGGTGGAGGGAGTGAATGTTTAAGGTGGTGGATGCGGTGCCAATCAAGCGGGCTGCTTTGTCCTGGACGGTGTCGAGCTTCTTGAGTGTTGTTGGAGCTGCACTCATCCAGGCAAGTGGAGAGTATTCCATCACACTCCTTACTTGTGCCTTGTAGATGGTGGAAAGGCTTTGGGGAGTCAGGAGGTGAGACACTCGCCGCAGAATACCTAGCCTCTGACCTGCTCTTGTTGCCACAGTATTTATGTGGCTGGTCCAGTGAAGTTTCTGGTCATTGGTGACCACCAGGATGTTGATGGTGGGGGATTCGGCGATGGTAATGCCATTGAATGTCAAGGGGCGGTGGTTAGACTCTCGCTTGTTGGAGATAGTCATTGCTTGGCACTTGTGTGGCGCGAATGTTACCTGCCACTTATCAGCCCAAGCCTGAATGTCATCCAGGTCTTGTTGCATGCGGGCATGGACTGCTTCATTATCTGAGGAGTTGTGAATGGCACTGAACACTGTGCAGTCATCAGTGAACATCCCCATTTCTGACCTTATGTTGGAGGGAAGGTCATTGATGAAGCAGCTGAAGATGGTTGGGTCTAGGACACTGCCCTGAGGAACTCCTGCAGCGATGTCCTGGGGCTGTGATGATTGACCTCCAACCATCACAACCATCTTCCTTTGTGCTAGGTATGACTCCAGCCAGTGGAGAGTTTTCCCTCCCAATTCCCATTGACTTCAGTTTTACTAGGGCTCCTTGATGCCACACTCGGTCAAATGCTGCCTTGATGTCAAGGGCAGTCACTCTCACCTCACCTCTGGAATTCAGCTCCTTTGTCCATGTTTGGACCAGGGCTGTAATGAGGTTGGGAGCCGAGTGGTCTTGCCGGAACCCAAACTGGGCATCAGTGAGCAGGTTATTGGTGAGTAAGTGCCGCTTGATAGCACTGTCGATGACACCTTCCATCACTTTGCTGATGATTGAGAGTAGACTGATGGGGGGTTAATTGGCCAGGTTGGATTTGTCCTGCTTTTTGTGGACAGGACATACCTGGGCGGTTTTCCACATTGTCGGATAGATGCCAGTGTTGTAGCTGTACTGGAACAGCTTGGCTAGAGGTGCTGCTGGTTCTGGAGCACAATGACCTATTTAAAAACTCTCTTTTTGTTGTAGTTTAGAGGATAGGAAACCAGTCTAATTTTTTCCTTAATTCTATTAGGGTCTCCTTGGGTCATGCACTGACCGTGACCATCAACAACTTGTATTTATATAGCACCTTTAACATAGGAAAACATCCTGAGGTGCTTCACAGGAGCGTAATCAAACATCCAACTGAAGAAGAAGCTATTAGGGCAGGTGACTAATAGCTTTGTCAAAGCGGCAGGTTTTAAGGAGTGTCTTAAAGGAGGAGAGTGAGGTGGAGAGGCAGAGAGGTTTAGGGAGGGAAGTCCAGCCAACTGAAGGCACAGCTGCCAGTGCTGGGGTGAAAGGAGTGGAAGATGCATAAGAGGCCAGAGTTGGAGGAACGCAGAGTTCTTGCAGGGTTTAAGGGCTGGAGGAGGTTGCAGAGATAGGGAGGGGCGAGGCCATGGAGGGATTTGAACACAAGGATGAGAATTTTCAAATCGAAGCATTGGTGAACCGGAAGCAAATGTGGTTCAATGAGCACAGGGATGATGGGTGAATGGGACTTGGTGTGGGTTAGGATACAGACAACAGAGTTTTGATGAGGTCAATTTTTATGGATGGTGAAAGATGGGAGGCTGGCCAGGAGAGCATATCTAGAGGTACCAAAAGGATGGATGAGGGTTTCAGCAGCAGATAACTTGAGACGGGGCGGAGATGGGAGATGTTACCTAAGTGGAAGTCGGTGGCCTTAGTGATGGCGAGGATATGGGACCGGAAGCTCAGCTCAAGGTCAAATAGGATGCCGAGGTTGCGAACAGTCTGGTTCAGCCTATGACAGTGGCCAAGGAGATGGATGGAATTGGTAGTGAGGGAATGGAGTTTGTGGCAGGTGATGTTAACTCTGTTTACAACAGAAAGTGCTGGAAACACTCAGCAGGTCAGGCAGCATCGAGGAGAGAGAATCAGAGTCAACGTTTCAGGTCGATCCCTTCGTCAGCACTGGAAAAGGTTAGGGAGGAGAGATTTTTAAGCAGGGGGCAGGGAGGAGAGGAGGAAAGAACAAAGGGAAGGTCTGTAATAGGATGGAAGGCAGGAGAGATTGACTGACGAAAGGGATGATAGTGCAAGGCAAAAGGAGGGGTAATGGGACAAGTTAGGAAACAAAAGATGGCTCGAGATGATGTGTGGACGATGATGGCAGCAACATTAACAGCTACCATGTGAGGAAACCAGAGAAAAAAATAAAGAAATACAGGGGCCAATTTATAGTCTGAAATTGTTGAACTCGATGTTAAGTAGAGAGGTTGAGTGTGTTCATGTGGCGACACATGGCGTTGAGCGTGGATCTCAGGATGCGGCGAGAGCAGTAGTTCGAGGAACGCTGAATATCTTGGTGATGTCTGTAATCCTGGGTGGATCTGAAACAGGAAGGGTGGAATTTCAGTTGGAATCCACGTGGAATAAGTCGGAACTGGAGACAGTTGCTGAGGAAAGAGATGTGGCTGTGAAAACGGGTCTTGGCAGATACCTGATCAAACACGAGAAGGGAAACAGAAAGCAATGGATCTAGTTCTGTGGAATGAAAATACAGCATCCGCAGTATTTTGCTATTGTGTTAACTCTGTTTACCTTTGCCAATGTTACTTTCAGCTGAATGCTATAAGTTGTGGGCGACTGGCCTGTTGAGGATTATCCATTAATATCCTTCTTTCCCTTCCCTCTCAGAACAATATGACTGTGATTATGATTTCAGCAGAGTAGGAAAAATTACATCTGTACCCCAGCACTTCGCGACATTGGACACTACTGCTGCTTGTTGGAGTATTAAGAGTATATTTGCTCCGTTCACTAATGTTATCAAAAAAGGCTGTTATGAGCATAAAGTTACTGGTCAGCTCTGAGTTATGAGCAGTTTCAGGTGGGTGATGTTCCATGCTCCGTGTAGTGTGAAGGCAGCCCAGTCAGCTCCTGTCCAGTGGTGTGGGTGGTTGGCGTGGGCAGAGAGGTTCAGTGTGAACAAGACTGGCCGACGGTCACTCCCCACATTTTCCGCAACTCTTGGGTCTGAGCACCTAGTGGCTAAGGTTCGCAAATGAAAAACGTGCTTCTCCGCACCACTGTATCACATCAGTGATAATTCATGTCAGTATTGTTTTAAACAGAGATAAAGTAGAATCAACTAAAGCTGTGGTGTCCAAGCTTTTGTCTTTGTGACCACGTAGGTGTGTTCCATGGAATCTCAGGGGTCACGTGTAGAGTTTAAATCCATAGTCTCATTAATTTACATCAATCTCAAGCTGTTGCTGCAAACTGATCTTGGTGTTCTGATTTAGGATTTATCCATCAATGATGCAACTCTGCAAAAACAGCCCTCTCCAGACGTCCAGGCTGATAAAATTCACATGGGACCAACCAGAAAATATGAAATAGAAACGAAAATAGGACTGAGTTGCCTGGGCTTCATGGGCTGTATTTCCATGGCTCGGAGGCCACAGGTTGGACGCTGCTGAACGAGGGACTTTGTGGTCAAAAATAAACAAGAGTCCTTCGTTCTTGTTCAGTGAGTCATTTGGGTAAAGGGGCCCTTTTAACTATTTAAATAATGGGATCTCTGGTCTGTACCTTGCCAGTGCGTAACTTTAGTCATATTGTGTAAGTCATATTGCGTACATTCATGTAATGCACCAAGTCCAGATGTGACTTACGCAATGCTTTTAATTTTTATTTGATCAGAATGTACAGTGAGAATCAAAAACAGATTAGGAGAGTAATTCCCTTAGCAGCCCCTTCCCTGTCCCAAATTTGAAAGAATTCAACAGTATTAATAATATACTCATTACAGTAGTTGGGCAGATTTTCAGCATCATGAACAGATGTACGGTACTTTGATAGAAAACTACGTTTATCACATAAAAGCATTTCTGTTTTAATCAATGTGGCTTGTGTCTTATCTTTTGGACCAGTGTCAAACATGTACTATCTACACATCCCAATCAATCTTTCATTGTGCTACGGCTGAATATTTGTACATGGACTCAAATTTTAAGTAATAGTGGTCATTTTCATTGCTTAGTTTCTTTTTACCTGAACCTTTAATCATGGCACAGCTGGGATTCAGAATCTACCTATTGCCTTCCACAAGTATTGCTCAAGTTGTACTTTACTGCAGATTTGCTCCAGGGTCGGATTAGTCATGGAATTAAATTGGGAATAACGGGTACAATATTAGAAGAGAATATTTGATGTATAGTACAGCATTCCTGATTCTATGCAATGTCATTCAATGTTGGGGATTGTTAGAAGTGACGTAGGCGGGTTGAGGTGGTAAATAGCTGAGCCATACAAACCAGAAAGGTCTTCAGGTTCACGGGCTATGTTTATTTGAACCAGGGTAGCAGTAGGAGCGCTACTGTTCACCTCAGTGCCTCTGGGTTGGGGTGGGGAAATTACCCGGTGTTCCTGGTCGTTAATCCCTACCTGCTGATCCTTGCATGTGCGCAGATGTTATTTAGGGACAGGATCAGAACCGGATCAGCTGTGATGCCCTCCGCCTACCAATATCTGCTGACACTCACTGTCTGTGCTCGCATGAAGAATGGGTGTGGCACCAGAAAGCACCTGATGTGCATGGGATCGTACCCCATCAACTCGTCAATGCCTGAATGAGCAGCAAAAACAAAGTAGGATTTAAAAGAAAAAGGCTTAAGAGTGACATCTCTCAAAGAAGGGCTGCAGTTTTAAACCAACATAAGTTAGTGTCACTCTTAATGACTAACAGAGGGCAGATCTCCATTATTCAATGAGCTCACAGATGTTTTCTGCAAGGCTCTATTGAGTGCTTTATAAAGAAAAAGGTTTAACTTCATATATTATTCAATGGCCTTAAACCAGTTTTGCACCACACACACTGGGGGAAAAGCATCTGATATCCTATTTGTAGTAGCAACTGTGAGCTAATTAGACACACGATTCAGCTCTTGTGCACCACAATGTAAAAATAAAGCGGATTGAACAAGATGCACCTTTTCTGGTGGGTTTCCAAAGTTGGCAGCGTGAGACTCGCCTCTGATTGTTGTCCTGTTTGAAAAGCTTACTGAGGCAGTGGCTCCTCGGCCTGACGGAATAAAGCTGGGCCAGTAAAATCAAAAAATTAAGAATAAAACTAAGCATATGGGGGTAAAAATTGGGTAGCGCCCCCTAATTTTAGTGCCCGAAAAAGTTAGCGCCCCCGCGGCCGATTTTCCCAGGTAGCGCCCCGAGAGGGAGGAGGAGCGCTACTGGAAGCGCCCCGCTTCCCTCTTGGGCGCTGCGAGGCAATACCGCATCACTACGTGTGGCGCTGCAGCACGTCACGCCGCGGTACTGAAGGCCTTCCTCCCCTTATTAAAGGGGAGGGGCCTGACCCAGCGTGTCCCGGCGCCCAGCTGGGCCACCAGGGATCGGGAGTGCCGGCAAACACAAGAGGAGTGCCGGGCTCACGGAGAGCAGCCGGCACCCCGTGGGGGGGCTTCACGGGGGCCAGGGACAGCAACGGGGGCAGGTGCTGGCAGGCGGCTAGCAATAAAAATGGCCTCCCGCCTCCTTCCCTTTAACTAGCGCCGCCCCGGCCGCAGGTAGGCCCACCTGACCCCGGCGGACATAGCATCCGGCGGTAAGTCGGGGGGCGCCACCCAATGTTACAGCCGGAGGCGTTAGCGGAGCCGTGCCCAGGCACCAGTTGATTTGCGCCCTCTTAGGGCGCTAACAGGCGGCGCAAATCACCCGAATTTAGCCCCCATGGAGTTTGTTTCATATCCCCAACCCCTCCCAACCAAATTTTGCTTTACTGGCTCAGTTTTATTCTGTGTGATGGAGTTACAGTACTGGTAAGTGCTCCAAAACTGCTTTATGTGGAGTAAGAATAGGCGTGCTTGAGGGTCACGGGAGACAATTGCCCCAACAGTGAGCACAGTTTATTATCTGCCCCTTTCTCCCTCCTGCCAATGAAACCATTCTGCAGTATAAATGGAGTGACTTTACAAAGCTTTTTAAAGTTGCTGCCTACTATAATTTCACCACAAGTGGCATCGTAAAAAAGGTTGTATGTTGCAAACAATGTTTTACCCCACCACTAAATGTAGAACAATAAATTGCATTAGGGAGGGGAAATTCTCCATTTAACTTTGATGTGAGTCAGCTCTGCTTTCTCCCAAAAGAGCCAGTGGGCGAGAAATTCCCCTCGAGTCCCATTTGGGGCGCTAAATCAGTAAAGCTGGAAAAGTTACCTCTTCCAGCCTCTCTGAAATTCCCATTTTTTTGTTCCAAGAGGGAAGTGAAGCAGTAAATCAAGTGCTCCACTTCCTTCTTGGCGCGCAAGAGGGGGGGAAGTTCACGACCTGGGGACGCACCCGGGGTGATGTGCTCAGCAGCGCCATGAGTGGCCAAGCATGGTGCTGCCGCATTGCAGGGGCTCTTCCCTGAATTAAAGGGAAGGGTCCAAACGCTGCAAATTCTGCAGTTTTTTTTAACTTACCTGGACCACCGTGGAGCGGGGTGTCGCGCGATCAGCCCGACACTCGAGCAGAGTGCTGGGCTGACCGATCGCGGCATGGACCCCGCGTCCGGAAGCACAAAAAAAAAGTTTTTAAAAGTCTGATGTTTTTTTCTAAGGCGGCCGACCACCTCACCTTTAAATGGCGCCCCGCTAGCGGCCGGCCGCCCTGCTCGCGTCCCCTGCACCAGTCGCTGCCGTCGCCCGGCGCTGCCACAGGGGGCGAAGGGGAATTTTTCTGCCGGGGCGCTACTGCGGAGATGGCGCCATGATCTCCGGGCGCATGCTCTTTGCTAGAGCAAGCCAAAACTGATCCCACTGCCCCTCTCTGTCCCCATAGTCCTGTATCTTACTCTGCTTCAAATATTTATCCAATTTTTCATTTAAAGGTGTAATGGTCTCGACCTCAATCAGACTTTGTAGCAAAGTATTCCAAGCTCCAGCAACCTTCTGTGTAAAGAAATTTCTCCTCATTCTCCACATCGCCATTTTAAATTGAAGACTCCTTATCATTGATTCCACAAGCAGAGGAATTATTCTTTCCTTACTCACTTTATGAATCCCTTCATAATTTTAAAAACCTCCATTAAATCTCCTCTTGGCCTTGCTGTTCCAGTTTCAGCATCTCTCCTCATAATTAAAGTTCCTCATACCTGGCATCATCCTGGTGAATTTACACTGTACCCTCTCAATAGTTTTAATGCCCTCTTTATAATGGGGTGCCCAAAACTGCACACAGTCCTCCGACTGTAGCTGAACTGATGTTTGTACAAATTTAGTATTATTTCTTTACTCTTGTACTCTATTTGTGATACCCAAAATATTGTTGGCCTTTTTTATTACTTTATCTTCCTGCACTCACACTTTCAGCAAATTGTATATTTAAACCCTTGGGTGTCTCTGTTCATTAACACCTTCAGCATCTTTCTGTTGAGTATATACATCCACTCATTGTTTTTCCTCCCACCTCACACTTATCCACGCTAAATTGCCTCTGCCACCTAGCTGCCCATTCCACTAACCTGTCTGTACCTTCCTGAAGTATTTTACAGTGCTTCTCGTTGTTTGCCAAACCCTGTCCTTTTATATCATTGGGCGTTTCCTGATAGTGTGTTGTACTGGGAGGGGGACCGGGCAGGATAGCTCTATGATGCTTTTTACAGAAGGATTTGATAAGCAGTATTATAGTTGTTCTGCAGTTAGGGGCACAGACTGCTTCTGTAACATCTGTTTTAGTTTTCTTGTTCATGTGGCTGTTGTACGGAGCTAGGAAACTAGCAGAGGACATGGACAAGACTTGAGAATGTCTGTCTATTTACAAATCGGTCCAAAGATGTGTGACACCTCAATAATATCCTGTTTCTTATTTGGAGTTTTTGTAAGTGGCAGTTCCTCTTTGGATCATCGACTTATTATGTATCCCCAGTGATTTTATAGAAACCAAAATGAGGTCAAATCTGTTTTGAAACCTAACTGGTTGTCAGAGGGTGCAGTTACATTACAACTGTTACGTTACACTGTGCTGCAATGCTCCATCTCACCCTCAGTAAGCTCCCTGCTGCAGGGGAGCTAATTTACAGAACAAACGGGAAACTGTTCAACCTCCGTCGCCTCCAGTCCAGATCCAAGGTCGTCCCATCCTCTGTCGTCGAATTACAGTATGCAGACGACGCTTGCGTCTGCGCACACTCGGAGGTCGAACTCCAAACCATCGTCAACACCTTCACCGAAGTGTACAAGTGCATGGGCCTTGCACTAAACATCCGTAAGGCAAAGGTCATCTACCAACCTGCCCCCACCACACAGTACTGCCTCCCAATTATCAAAATCCACGACAAGGCCTTAGACAACGTGGACCACTTTCCATACCTCGGGAGCCTACTGTCAACAAGTGCAGACGTCGATGATGAAGTACAACATCGCCTTCAGTGTGCCAGTACAGCCTTCAGTCGCCTGAGGAAGAGAGTGTTTGAAGACCAGGACCTCAAACCCGGCACCAAGCTCATGGTCTACAGGGCAGTAGTGATACCCGCCCTGCTGTATGCCTCAGAGACATGGACCATGTACAGCAGGCACCTCAAAGCACTGGAGAGGTACCACCAACGCTGCCTCCGCAAGATCCTGCAAATCCATTGGCAGGATAGGCGCACCAACATCAGTGTTCTCGCTCAGGCCAACATCCCCAGCATCGAAGCTTTGACCACGCTCGATCAGCTCCGATGGACGGGTCACATCGTCCACATGCCCGATACGAGACTCCCAAAACAAGCGCTCTACTCGGAGCTCCGACACGGCAAGAGAGCCCCAGGTGGGCAGAGGAAACGCTTCAAGGACACCCTCAAAGCCTCCTTGAAAAAGTGCAACATCCTCACCGACACCTGGGAATCTCTGGCCCAAGACCGCACAAAGTGGAGGAGAAGCATCCGGGAAGGCGCTGAACACCTCGAGTCTCTTCGCCGGGAGCAAGCGAAAGCAGCGCACGTCAACCCAAGCACCCCACCCACCCGCCCCTTCAACCACCGTCTGCCCCACCTGTGACAGAGACTGTAGGTCCCGCATTGGACTCATCAGTCACCTGAGAACTCATTTTTAATGTGGAAGCAAGTCATCCTCGGTTCAGAGGGACTGCCTAAGAAGAAGAAGATTACAACTGTAGTTCCACTTTATACGGACGTATCTACAGGTATAATATAAATGCACACCAAATCTGGATTCTTGCCTGACCTGACACTGGAGTGAAGCAGACTGACTCTCCTCCTTCAGAGTAGTGTAGAGCTTTGGTCAGGAAAGGTGATGACATTTCAATTGACCTCTGCACATGATTTTCTGACCCACACTTCTGGTGAGTGAGGCTCTACACAAGGAGCCCAGCGATTGAGAATAAACCCTGCTTTGTAACTGCACACTGTGTTTTATGTTACCTTGTAATCTTCAGTAATAAAGTATTTTGGAATACATATTACAAACCTATCAGTGTACAGCTAAAAGGGTTGGTCTAGAAATGAAAAAGTGAGGCACAGGCTTCAGATATGGGGCGAAAAATTCGGGTGCTTTACGCCACCTGTTACCGTCAAAATGTAGCGAAAAGACGGCGGCCGCCACTCTTTTGTCAGCTGGTGGTAGGTCCCACAGCGTCCATCATTTTCCAAGGGCTGGCAGCGCTGCCGGTTAAAGCGATGGCCGTGGAAATTTAAATTAGGGAGAGGTGACATCACTCGCCTTAATAACACCTCAGCAAACTTGGACCTGAGCGCTGAGTTCAGCACTGGGTCCAAAGCTCGCCATGAAAACCCAGCATTCAGCAGACTGACAGAGGCGCTGTCAGCACCTCTTAAAGGGACACATATCTTTCAGGTAAGTTTGCACTTAAGCTTTTGGACTGGATTTTTAAAAAATTTTGTTGAAGTAATGGCTTGCTGCAATACATGTTAAAAGTTTTTTAAGTGTGCAGGGAGTGCTGCTGGATGCTTGCAAGGCCTTAGATGGTAAAGGAAGACAGAAAATGCTGCAAATACTCAGCAGGTCAGGTAACATCCGTGGAGAGAGAAACAAAGTTCACGTCTCAGGTCGAGATGCTGCCTGACCTGCTGAGTATTTCCAGCATTTTATGCTTTTATTTCAGATTTACTGCATCCGCTCGCAGGGGGAAGAGGAAGGCACAGAAGAGGAGGAAGCAGAGGAAGGATGCAACCCAGACAGCCCCTTTCTGGCCGTGATATCCAGGATCGAATCATCCACCTGCAGTACCAGTGACCACAACCCCAAGTTCCCTTTCAACATTTGTCCCACACCTTACCTTCCCTCTGTTACTAACCATCACTCTTGGCCACAATGCTGAAATAAAAGCCACCACAAAGTAAACTTTCCAATCCAACTTTATACATCTATCCATCCAATATGACATCAAGAAATCAACTACTCACCCTTATGCATTCCCTTAGTGACTGTCTTGTGTGTGCCTTTGCCTATCCTACTGATGTCACGCAGTGCTACCCCAGTGGCTGCAGCATGGCTGGTGGAAGGCTGCTGACTTTCAGTGGGGGACACTGCAAATGGCCTTGCTGGTCGATCTTGAGGAGCTGGTGGCTGGGAGTGTCAAATCAAGTGACGGTGTTTCTTCTTCTTCACTCTCTTCTCCCTCTTCTTGGTCAACCACTGGCTGGGCAGGCTGGATTTCTTGGGTGTGTGAAATGAGGGTGGAGTTGTGGTCAGGGGAGGGCGGGAAAGCAAGAGGTGCATGCGAGAAGGAGGATAACGTATGAGGACATCAGGATCTTGCAACCTTTCAGCCCTGCCACTGGCCAAGGCCTCAGCCATGCCTCTGTCAAGAATGGTCAGCACCGTCTCCTCCAAGGGGGTGAGGTGAAGCTAGAAGTGGGAGATGTACCTTGTGTTTGATACAGTTTGTTGGTAGGTGACTGATTGAGGGAGGAGTTGTGATTTGAGAAGTGTGTGAGGCTAGTGATGCAGTCGGTAGGAGACGGCTTTTGAAGATGCATTCACTGATCCTGACCAGTGGTCTGAGGTCATGAAGCTTCTTTGAGCATTGGAGCCAGGTGGTGGAGGTGACACTGCTGGCAGTGACGGCCTCGGTGATCTGGTCCCACATCGTTCTATCTGGAGGGCCTCCTGTGGGTTGGGGACCTCTCTTGCAGTGTTGACCCCTGCACAAAGCTGGAGTGTTGCGTGCAAGACCCTGGGTGCCCCTTCCCTCACTTGCTAAGCCATTTGTGTTAGTGCTAAAGCACTTCTCCCATTTTTTGAGATGTGGAAGGGAATTCAGCTTTAACAGCTGAAGACTCCCATTAAGGATTTTTTTTTCCAAATGTTAATTTTTTTTTAAAAGGCAGTAGTGTAATAAGGACTGAAAACGGAATTTTTTTTTTCATTTATCAATTCAGAAGGCATTGCCCTTTTAAGCAAACGACAATGCGTTGCCCTTTTAATATCCCACAATGCCTAGCAATCTCACAGCCTCACATCCAGAGGCTGTTGGAAGATGCAATGCCACTTCTGGATGCCACATTCGGGGCCGATGCCAGGACTTAAGCCACCAGGAGGGCGTTACACGGTCAGTTTAGTGCTGGGCTATTAATCTTTAGTCTCCAGCGCGAATTTGTCTCTCCTACCGCCGCAACCATATTCGGCGGCCGTTAACCCGTTAACTTTTGTGTCGCAGTCGAATTTCTAGGCCCTTTGGGGGAGAAATTCGGTTGCTTAGCGCCTCCAGGGGGGCGCTAACGGGGCGCTGGGAAGTTAGCGCCCGAGCGCGGCGATTTTAGCGCCGCTCGCGAAATTGACCAGACATTTTGCACCGGCGTTAAACACTGCCGCCACGATCTCCTGCGCCCACAGATCATGACGTCAGTCGAGCGTGCAACGCCCCGGTAGCGCCCCAGACCGGATATTGAGTCGCGCCCCCTGCCTTTCCGCCTGCCGCTAGCAACGACAGGTAGAGGGGAACGTTTTGCAGTTGGGAAGGGGCTGGGGGAGCGCTATTTAAAGGCGGCCGCTTCCTGCCTTTTCCTGTTGGCAAAATTTTTGGAACACGCAGATTGAGAGGGAGAGAGATGTCTGGAAAGATTTATAGCTGTCCTAAGGAGTTTTGGCCCTCAGCACCACTTTTGAGGTTCCTAAGCGCCAAACTCTTTCCCTGGGCCTATCCATTAGTGCTTCCAACGCAATTGCTTTTGCGGTCTCTCCAGGCCGAGATTCAAGGCTGCAATGAGCAGGGTGTGGCTGGCCAGAAAGATGGCCCCTCCCCTTTAAGAACTGGACGGCGCCAGTCTGTCTGGCTTCCATGGTAACTGACATCGCCTGAACTTCGGTAGCGTTCTGAGGTAGTGCCTCGCTCCCCGACGTTAGTGCCTTAAGAGAGGTGTGTAGGGCCTGATTTAGCGCTCAAATCACCTCTAGGGGCGATAGAGGCGAATTTTGCAGTCGGAGGCGATAATTAGCGCCGGGCGCAAAATTTGCTCCCGGCCGATATTAGCATCCCAAAATGGGCGATACCGAATTTCTCCCCCTTTGTATTTAAAAATAAAAAAAATTCTTCAAAAAAACATACTTCATGTGTGTTCAATGAAATATAATACAGGTGGTGAGTTTAATGTATCATTTACTGTAGTTATTGCCACAAAATAGCTTGACTACCAGAGATCTCTGAAAAGTCACAGTGAAGACATCCTCCTCTGTTAAAGATTATCTACAGTCAGTAATAGGGCTGGAAAGGGAGAAGAGTGTCCCTCTCTGGAGCAACGAAAGCATGTTAAGCAGAGTTGCACAAGACTGATCAAACTTGAAATGAGAGGTGACTTGGTGTTTGCCAGTTACCTGAGAAAAGCTGACAATGAACTGATACTTTCACTGTTTAGCTGCGAACAGATTTATCATTTGTACAAGTGGGTACCAAAAGAGTGATACTTTTATTTTTACTCTGGTCCTTTCAGTAGTTAATGAGCCACTTAACTGAGGACACAGTTTTCGATTCTTCTACAATGACCTGCATCTGTTCATGTTCTTCGAGTCGTGTAGAGCGACACATCAGGAGAAGCATTGGATGAGATGCTGCATATCAACGAGGGCTTAAAGAAAGAAACAACTTATTTTATGTAGCAGCTTTCATATCATTACAACAGTGACAACACTTCAAAAATACTTCATTGGCTGTAAACGCTTTGGGACGTCCTGAGGTTGTGAAAGACGATATATAAATGCAAGTCTTTCGTTTCTTTCTTTATATCCTCAGGATGTCCCTGAACACTTCACAGCCAGTGAATTACTTCTGATGTATAATCACTGTTGTTATGTAGGCAGCCAATTTGTGCACAGTAAGAACCTACAAACAGCAAATAAGATGAATGACCAATTCATCTCTTTTTAATGGTGTTGGGCAGGACCACGGGAGAACTCACTGCTCTTCTTCAATCACCTTTTACATCCACCTGAAAAGGCACAAGTCTTGGTTTAATATTGTACACAAAATATGGCACCTCTGACAATGCAACACACCCTCAGTGCTGCACTGAAGTGTCGGCTTAGATTATGTGCTCAAATCCTGGAATGGAACTTAAATCCACAACCTTCTGACTCATGAACAGCATTATTTTCTAATGCTAGTAACCAAAAGGGCACAAGAAGACGGGGATGAGAAAAGGCCATTTTCCCAAATCACTCCGTCTTTTGGACTGGGCTGGGAAGGATGAGGCTTGTTCTGGAACAATCAAAGCTTGTGAGTCAGAGTCAAATTAGACTAATCAAATGTGGGGCCAGTCCTAATTCAAAATCTGCACATCCTGTCTGCTTTAGAAGTTAGCTCATATTGCTCATCTCCCTGCTGAATTGGGAATTACCCATTTCCTTCATTTCATTTGGGCTGGCATTCAATGTGCTGGTGGCGATTAATAAATTAGCAACTCAGAAATGTAAAGAAGGTACACCTTAAATTCTAATTTGTAGTTTGCTTGGTTTATAACCCTGACCCCTAGTTCTCTTGTAATTAGTTTTGAGAAAAGTGTTTCTCCACTCCTATCCCAAAGCTTTCCCTCATTATTTGGTTCACGTTCTACCCTTGGGCTTTTTGTCCCATTGATAATAGATTGAGCTCCTTGGCCTTGCTTCATAGCCCAATGCTCCAATTATCAGGAGCATCCTTAATAGCCTTCTAATTGTCTCCAAAAACCGAATGCCTTTTTATAAATACAGTGCCCAAATCCAGACTGGTAACCCCAAAGCATGTCTCACTATCACTTTATAGTGTCCGTATCACCTCTCTGGATTAGATATATTCTATGGATTTACTTACATGCTGTAAACATCTGTACAGTTTTAATAATCATTATCTGGCATAAATTAAAAATAAAATAAAAAAGGACTTGCATTTCTACAGCGCCTTTCATGACCACCGGACGTCCCAAAGCGCTTTACAGCCAATGAAGTACTTTTTGAAGTGTAGTCACTGTTGTAATGTGGGAAACGTGGAAGCCAATTTGCACACAGCAAGCTCCCACAAACAGCAATGTGATAATGACCAGATAATCTGTTTTAGTGATGTTGATTGAGAGATAAATATTGCCCAGGAAACCGGGGATAACTCCCCTGCTCTTCTTCGAAATAGTGCCATGGGATCTTCTACGTCCACCTGAGAGAGCAGACGGGGCCTCGGTTTAACCTCTCATCTGAATGACGGCACCTCCAACAGTGCAGCACTCCCTCAGCACTGCACTGGAGTGTCAGCCTAGATTTTTGTACTCAAGTCTCTGGAGTGGGACTTGAACCCACAACCTTCTGACTCAGAGGCGAGGGTGCTACCCACTGAGCCACAGCTGACACATTATGGTTATATTTTGTGTATTTCTTTAATTATCACATCCAAATCTTTCTCCTATTCTCTCTTATATGGTGGGTTTCCAATTAATTACTGTATATCACATGCTTTTGTTTAGTGTTTATCATAGCCATTCCCCATTGGGTATCAAGCAGAGTGCTGGGTACATTTTTTGTACAGACAATAGCATGGAGAATAGGTTATTCACTTGGATTACAGCAAATGTTATACTGCCAGTGGTTTACTGATACACATACTGATGCATGTGTTGTACCTCTATCATTGTATCCATATGAATACAATAAGTGGACATCACAGCCAGTTAAATGAATCCTTGTTCATAATGCTGTGAGTAATGTCTTACCATACAGTGTAGCACGTTGCTTTAACATCCTATAAACACATGTTTACAGACAGCTTCTTCTCCTTGTGTCTTCTCGCTGTTCCCTTTGGGGAACAGTGTGGAGTAGTGGAAGGATTCGTGGCTTAACATCACAATTGTACATGCTTTCTAGCCCAAGGACAAAGATCACAGCATCAGGCTTTTTAACATCAGAGGACAGAATTAACAGGGGTCCAGTTGAGGTAGGAGGAGGGAGAAGTGATTGACATATGTACATATAATTCTTGTCTTCTCCAAGATTGCTATGCATGAAGGCCAAGGAGACATGCCTCGTACCAAGTCTGCCAACCAAATGTGGCAGAGTGAGCTTGCCATTGGAAAGAACATCTCCCTTTTTTTTATATTTTCCATTCCTATCCTCATGTTTTCCATTAAGTTTTTCTCTCTGCACCCCTCACCGCCGCCACCTCACCACCACCCATGACCATTGTTATATAATGGCAGCCATTAGCTCAAATGTTAATTTCCATTGATCCTTCCAAGGAATTCTTAAGATTTTGAAGCTCTCAGATTTTGAGCAATGTTAAATTTATAAAGCAGATTCTTAGGCATTGCTTGTATTTAATGACATATCCTTCAGTGCTATATTAGTAGAAAATGCATTAGCCAATTGCTACTCATTGCCCAAATGCTGTTACTATAGATCTCTTTATATTCTGTCCCTCTTCACCACTCACTCTGATAAATAAGTACCTTTTTATCCAATAAATCCATTGAAGACTGTTTAGTATTAGAAATGCATGTTGAATACAACTCCATTCAGCAGAAATGCCATGGGCATGTACAGTCATTTTAATCAAGGTGACCTTTTGAGACTAACTTCAGTCAATAATAGACATCACAGAAATGCATTCAGCTACAAAGTAAAATCCAAAAAACAAGAATCTATATATATATGTTACGGAAAATAAATAAATGTACTGGAAGGGTCATTATGAACTAGAATAAATAGTGGCTGGGTACCTTCTTAAACTGTGCTCACTGCAAATTGCCACACTGGTACAAAAGCACACCAGAACTGCTGAGAATTTGAAGCGTGTTTCATAGAATCATACAGCACAGAAGGAGGTCATTTGGCCCATCGTGTGCCTGTGCCGGCTTTTTGTAAGAGTTATCCAATTTGTCCCACTCCCCTAGTCTTTCCATATAGCCCTGCAAATTTTTCCTTTTCAAGTATATAGCCAATTCTCTTTTGAAAGTTACAATTGAATCTGTTTCTACCACCCTTTCAGGCAGTGCATTCCATATCATCATAGCTCGCTGTGTAAAGAAATTTCTCCTCATCTATGCCCTGGTTCTTTTGCCAACTATCTTAAATCTGTGTCCTCTGGTTACTGACCCTCCTGCCAGTGGAAACAGTTTTTCCTTATCTACTCTATCAAATCCCCTCATAATTTTTTAAACCTCTATTAAAAGTGTGAAAAGTGCACTGGAGAGGTACCACCAACGCTGCCTCCGCAAGATCCTGCAAATCCATTGGCAGGATAGGCGCACCAATGTCAGTGTTCTCGCTCAGGCCAACATCCCCAGCACTGAAGCTTTGACCATGCTCGATTAGCTCCGATGGACAGGTCACATCATCCGCATGCCCGATACGAGACTCCCAAAACAAGCGCTCTACTCGGAGCTCCGACACGGCAAGAGAGCCCCAGGTGGGCAGAGGAAACGCTTCAAGGACACCCTCAAAGCCTCCTTGAAAAAGTGCAACATCCCCACCGACACCAGGGAATCCCTGGCCCAAGACCGCACAAAGTGGAGGAGAAGCATCCGGGAAGGCGCCGAACACCTCGAGTCTCTTCGCCGGGAGCAAGCGGAAGCCAAGTGCAAGGAGCGCACGTCAACCCAAGTACCCCACCCACCCGCCCCTTCAACCACCGTCTGCCCCACCTGTGACAGAGACTGTAGGTCCCACATTGGACTCATCAGTCACCTGAGAACTCATTTTTAATGTGGCAGCAAGTCATCCTCAGTTCCGAGGGACTGCCTAAGAAGAGAAGAAGGGAGAGTAGAGAAAGAAGTGGCTGGTGAAAGTCGCTGCAGTTTGTCATGCAGAATGTCTAGGGTTAGATGTAAGTAAGAAGGGAAAAAAGAGAATAAGGGTGTGAAGAAACCCCATGCGACGTCTCCTCCAGTGTTGCCACTCACCATGGCCATGGCTCTCTCCTGCCCATGATGGCCAGCACGCTTTCTTCCACAGGGGAGAGGATGTGTAGGCGGGCTCGGCCTCCTCTGATGGCAGCCTCCTGTCGCAAGAAGGTGTGTGCCATGATCATAGTTAGTTCACTGTAGTGGAAATGCAGTTCTGAAGTCACTTTATTCCCAGTCTTTGTGGGTGCCTCCCATCAGAGATGTCTAATAGCTCGGTGTGAGTAGACTCCTTGCCAGTGTCCTTTGGATACCGACTCTCCCCAATTCCAGATATATGGAGAATCCAGTACAGCTGCACAGTGCAACCTACTTCCTTACATTTATATCTCACTCGGATAGAACAGTTTATGATTATTAAATGCAACGGTGAAACTTCTTACAAAGGAAGGCTGTTTGTTTTGTGGAAGCTGTCAATAGCTGTTTTAGGGAAATGTTTACCCAAAGGGTTAAAGCAGGAGGACACAATTCTCACCATACATTCGCAATTCTTGGCCTTCCTTTATGTCCAGTATGTTGCAAAGTTTGCTCGATCAAGAACACTGTGTCCCGTGCCTTGCGTTGCAAATCTTCCACCAGCTGATGCTCACTGAATCGTTCACTATCAATTTGTATGTAGATGTGATTCCCCTGAAGCAGGTGTTATCAGTGCGTAGTAATCCTGATTTTGTCTTTTTATCCCTTGTAGTCTAATCATTAACATTATAAACATCTCTCTTTTCAGGCTGGTAGCTCAAGTAGTGAGGGCGAGCTTGCATTGTGACTACTTTCAGCCACCAGTTCAAGTCGTAAGGAAGATGGTTAAATAAGCTTAAATAACAACAGAAAATGCTGGAAATGCTCAGCAGGCCAGGCAGCATCCGTGACCTGCTGAGTATTTCCAGCATTTTCTGTTGTTATTTCAGATTTCCAGCATCCGCAGTATTTTGCTATTGGTTAAGTAAGCTTGTCTGCCCTCATTGATTCTCAACAAAGCCACAAGATGGAGTACATGTCACAATGTGGGCTACTTCTCAATATTCTTTACTAGTGTTTATCGCAAAAATCAACTCCCATATGCAATCCTGTGCTTCCTATGAACTGAAAATTTACCTTATTAATAAAGTGAATAAGAAAGCATGCTATAGGGCCAAGAGTAAATCCTTATACTTTTTTGGATATTCATTAGAAATAGTGTGAGCTACCTATGTTCCTTCCTGATTTCTCTGATAGCTGAAAAAGTACCATGCAGGCAGATCATGTAGCTCAGGCTAAAACTATTGATTCATATTTATTAAGAGCTTGAAAATTTCACAGAAGAAAGTACATCAGCAGGTAAAATGATTCAGTGCCCAACATTTTAGCAGTTCTCTTTGTTAATATTTAAACATGAGCCCATAATGAAAATGCTTTGTATGAGGATCAATCCTACTGAAACCCCTGTCCCGTATGGTTGCGAAAGCAAACTAGGAAAAATGGATGAACACAGTTTACCAGCCTTGTTATATTTCTCTCCAACCTGGCACAGTGGAAGATAACATAACATAGGAACAGGAGTAGGCCATTTAGTCCCTCGAGACTGTTCCACCATTCAATGAGATCATGGCTGATCTGTGAACTAACTCCATATTCCCGCCTTTAGCCCATATCCCTTAATAACTTTGGTTAACAAAAAGCTATCAATCTCAGATTTAAAATTAACAATTGATTTAGCATCAATTGCCATTTGTGGAAGAGAGTTCCAAACTTCTACCACCCTTTGTGTGTAGAAGTGTTTCCTAATTTCACTCCTGAAAGGTCTGGCTCTAATTTTTAGACTATATCCCCTAGTCCTAGAATCCCCAACCAGTGGAAAAAGTTTCTCTCTATCTATCCCATCTGTTCCCCTTAATATCTTGAAAACTTCGATCAGATCACCCCTGAACCTTCTAAATTGGAGGGAATACAACCCTAATCTGTGTAATCTCTCCTCGTAACTTAACCCTTGAAGTCCGGGTATCATTTTGGTAAACCTACGCTGCACTCCCTCCAAGGCCAATATATCCTTCCTAAGGTGTGGTGCCCAGAACTGCTCACAGTACTCCAGGTGTGGTTTAACCAGAGTTTTGTACAGCTGTAACATAACTTCTACCCCCTTGTATTCTAGTCCTCTAGTTCCATTAGCCTTTTTGATTATTTTCTGTACCTGTTCATGACATTTTAATGATCTTTGGGGTAGAAATTAGGTCGCGCCCCATTTGGGGCGCTAACCTCGCCGGGGCGCGACTTTTAGCGCCCCGAAAAAATTATCGGCCCCGCGCCGGAACTTCAGTGGTTGCGCCCCAAGAGGGAAGCGGGGCGCCACTGGAAGCACCCCGCATCCCTCTTGGGGCGCTGCGAGTGAATATCCTGGCGCGCTGCGGCACGTCGCGCCGCGGTATTGCAGGCCTTCCTCCCCTTCTTAAAGGGGAGGGACCCTGCGCAGCGCGAACCGGGGCCCAGCTGGGCCCCCAGGGATCGGGAGTGCCGGCAAAAGAGCCCGGCACTCAAGAGAAGTGCCGGGCTCTTGGAGCGCAGCCGGCACTTCACGGTGGGGGGGCTTCACGGGGGCCGGGGACAGCAACGGGGGCAGGTGCTGGCAGGCGGCCAGCAACAAAAATGGCCGCCTGCCACCTCCCCTTTAAATATCGCCGCCCCGGCCGCACGTACGCCTCCCTGAACCCGTCGGACATAGCGTCTGGCGGTAAATCAGGGGGCGCGACTGAAGATCACGGCCAGGGCGCGAGCGGGGTGCTGCGCACGGCGATGACGTCATCGCCGGCGGCGCAGCGCCACAGGGCGCTACCGGCTGCCGCCGCCGCTAACCTCCCACTAAATTTTTCGGGAGGCGTGGGCGGCGCTGCGCCCGGGCGTTAGCTGCTTTACGCCCCATTAGCGCCCTCTTAAGGCGCTAACGGGAGGCGCAAGCAGCTGAATTTTTCCCCCTATGTACCTTATTATTTGAAACTATCCTACTTTGAATTACTTCCTGCAGGGACAGTTAGAGACAAAAGGAAGTTGCAGGTGCAGACAACTTCAAGAAATAAAATGTAGCCAAGCAAGATTTGGAACCCAAACAGTTGTTTGTGTATTTGCATCTACTTGTATTCTAAATAAGACATAGAAAATCTCAGAATACATCTCTCTTGGCTCAGCTTTTTAAAAATAAATCAATCCCTTGGCATGACTTCAAATTCACACAAAATTACACTGCAGAAATTCTTATAACCTGAAACACTTTGAGGGAAAAATTCGGTCACGCCCCCGCGCCGTACGTTGAGTGGTAGCGCCCCAAGGAGGAGGCGGGACGCTACTGGAAGCGCTCCCCCTCCTGCCTGGGGCGCTACCATTCAATATCGCGGTGTTACGTGCAACAGCGCGCACCGAGGACCTGCTGGAAAACTAGGGAGCGGGGTGCCGGGAAAACAGCCTGGCACTCGAGGAGTGCCGGGCTGACCGATCGCGGCTGGCACCCTGCATGAGGAAGCGGAAAGGGGCCAGGTGCTGGCAGGCAGCCCAAAAAAAAGGCCGCCCGGCACCTGCCCTTTAATTAGCGCCGCCGTGGCCGCAAAAACGCCACCCTGACCCTGTCGGACATATCGTCCGGCGGTAGGTCAGGGGGGCGCAACTGAAGTTTGCGGCCGGGGTGCGAGTGGGGCGCTGTGCTTGGCGATGACGTCATCGTGGAGGTGCAGCACCGCGGGGCGCTACCGGCTACCACCGCCGCTAACCTCCTGCTGGATTTCGCGGGAGGCGTTAGTGGTGCCGTGCCCAGGCACTAGGGGCTTTGTGCCCCGTTAGCGCGCTAACGGGAGGCGCAAAGCAACCCAATTTTTCCCACTTTGTTCCCCTTCGCTCTTGCTGGATGTCCAATAGTTTTCTTCCCTTCACCCAGTCTGACTGCTTTACAGGTTGGAGGGGAGATAACCAATGAGAAGCGTAGCAGGAGAGAAAATGGTGAAGAAACATAGAAACATAGGAGCAGGAGTAGGCCATTCAGCCCTTCGAGCCTGCTCCGCCATTCAATATGATCATGGCTGATCCGCTATCTCAATACCATATTCCCACTCTCTCCCCATACCCCTTGATGCCTTTTGTGTCTAGTAATCTATCTATCTCCTTCTCAAATATATTCAGTGACTTGGCCTCCACAGCCTTCTGTGGTAGAGAATTCCACAGGTTCACCACCCTCTGAGTGAAGAAATTTCTCCTCATCTCAGTCCTAAATGTCCTACCCCGTATCCTGAGACTGTGACCCCTCGTTCTAGACTCCCCAGCCAGGGGAAACATCCTCCCTGCATCTAGTCTGTCGAGCCCTGTCAGAATTTTATATGTTTCAATGAGATCCCCTCTCATTCTTCTAAACTCTCGTGAATACAGGCCTAGTCGACCCAATATCTCCTCATACGACAGTCCTGCCATCCCAGGAATCAGTCTGGTGAACCTTCGCTGCAGTCCCTCTATGGCAAGTATATCCTTTCTTAGGTAAGGAGACCAAAACTGCACACAGTCCTCCAGGTGTGGTCTCACCAAGGCCCTGTATAACTGCAGTAAGACATCCTTGCTCCTGTACTCAAATCCTCTTTCTGAAACAGAAGTCGAGGGCTGGAGGAGATTGCAAAGGTGGGATGAAACTATGGAGGGATTTGAAAATGAGGCATCGCATCATACAATTAGAGTAGGGGAAGCCAGTGGAGCTTGGCAGGGATCGTGGCAGTGGGACTGCAGGAAAGAATATCAGCTGCAGCATCTGCACAAGCTGAGGTTTGTGGAGGCAAGAAAATTCAAAGGAAATGTAGTGAAGATCAAGCCTTGAGGTAATGAAGGATGGATTAGGATCCTGGCAGCAGCAGCAGGGGACAGGTAGATGTGAAGACCAGCACTGTTTTGAAGGTGAAAGGAAGTGTAATGGATTAGAATTAAAGACGGTGGATGTACATCTTAAATGAAATATTGCTGATGGAGAGGCAATGCCAATCAGCAATGCTAAGGGGATGTCTCTTGAGAAGCTCCTCGCTCATCAGAGGTGTGGTGTGCATTTCTTTGCTTTCATTTTCAATTATTCAACTTAAGTAAACAGTTGTTCAATTAAATCTTTCCCTGAGAAACAAGAATTGAGCAGACCTGGCAAAGTCCCGTGGACACAGCAGAATCTCATGCAAATCTGGGCTCCAGCTGCTTGAATGTATTTTCTCCCCTAACTGAAAATATTTTTAGTAAAACAAATGTGCATGGAATTAATCTTTAAATGAAAATGCTGCTGCACAACTCCAGGCTAACAGCAAGCTTAACCTGCTGCTCCAGTTAATCAAAAAACCGACGGTGGAAATGTGGATCTTTTACTTTTTCCACAGCCTCGAGGAGGAGTCAGAGATTGTATTTTCAAATGAGAACATGTCTATTACACAGGTCTTTGTTGTCTTAGATGCGGCATCCCAGCTCTCTCAGCGCCAAGTGCTGCGCATGTACTGAGTGCAGGGAACAGCTAACCTTCACACCAGATGGCACTGTTCTCGAAATTAGAAAACTAGCAGTTAGCTACTTCACTAAAGCAGCTTACTTTGTTCCATCCTTTGGATGGAAATCGCACTGTGCATTATCAGTAACAAACATGTTTGTATGAATTTTTTATCCCCTGTATCTTAGCAAAGGCCTTAGCCTGCTTATTTTAAATGAGTTAATATCATTGTTAAAATAATGGGCAGAGAAAATCTAATGAAATATCAAGTCAAACCTCTTTCTGTAGCATAGCAGCATACGAACACAAGTAGGTCTTTTATCCCCTCAAGCCTGTTCTGCGATCATGGCTGATCTGTACCTCAACTCCACTTACCCACCTCTGCAGTCCATGTGGTATTAATAGACATGTATGGTAGTAGCAACAGCATTGATTCGACACAGTAACTGGGCGATTTTAACCCTACTCGCTCAGCAGAAACCTGGCGGGTGGGTAGTTAAAATCTCCCTGGCTCTTACCTGTCCGAAAGCCGCCATGATCGAAACATCTGCAATATTAACCTGCTCTCCTGATCAGGCAGCAAGGACACGCGCCCAGAGCCAACAGGGTCCTTCTTTACATATGCATGTTGCGGCCCAATGACATCTGAGGTCTGGTGATGGCGATGGTTCCTCTGGGGAGTATAGCCAGAGCCAAGTCCCTGGCACCACGGGTGGCTCAGCTGTACAGGAGGTGAGGAAGAAGAGTGGGAGAGCAATAGTGGTAGGGAATTCGATAGTTAGGGAAGCAGACAGGCATTTCTGCGGCTGCAGACGTGATTCCAGGATGGTATGTTGCCTCCCTGGTGCCAGGGTTAAGGATGTCACTGAGCGGCTGCAGGACACTCTGAGGAGGGAGGGTGTACAGCCAAAGGTCGTGGTCCATATCGCTATGAACGACATAGGTAGAAAGAGGGATGAGGTCCTGCAGGCAGATTTTAGGGAGCTAGGAAAGAGATTAAAAAGCAGGACCTCAAAGGTAGTAATCTCCGGATTACTCCCGGTGCCATGGGCGAGTGAGTACAGAAACAGGAGGATAGAGCAGATGAATGTGCGGCTGGAGAGATGGTGCAGGAGGAAGGGTTTCAGATTCCTGGGGCATTGGGACCGGTTCTGGAGGAGGTGGGACCTCCACAGGGCCGGAACCAATATCCTCACGGGGAGGTTTGCTGGTGCTGTTGGAGAGGGTTTAAACTAATTTGGCAGGGGATGGGCATCAGGATGTAACATTAGAAAGGAGAAATAAAGTGCTCAAAGGATTGGGAGAGGCAAAGAGCACTAAAGTAAGAAATAGTAAGGTATTAGGTGGGATCCAAATAAGAGAGAATACAGGATGGTCTAAGATGGGTTTACAGTGTATGTATGTGAACGCACGAAGCGTAGTAAACAAGGTATGTGAGCTGCAGGCACAAATAGTCACATGGGAATATGATGTTGTGGCAGTAACTGAGACCTGGCTCAAAAAAGGGCAGGATTGGGTATTAAATATTCCTGGTTATAAAGTGTTCAGGAAAGATAGGGAAGGAAAGATAGGAGGTGGTGTGGCAGTATTGGTTAAGGAGAATGTTGCAGTGCTGGAAAGGGAGCATGTCCTGGAGGGGTCAAGGACAGAATCTATATGGCTAGAGTTAAGAAATAATAGAGGTGCCATTACACTACTAGGTGTATTCTATTGACCACCAAATAGTGGTAAAGATATGGAGGAGCAAATTTGCAGAGAAATTACAGAGAGGTGCAAGAACTATAGAGTAGTGATAATGGGGGACTTCAACTATCCTAATATAGACTGGGATAGTAATAGTGTAAAGGGCAGAGAAGGGGAAGAATTTCTGAAGTGTGTTCAGGAGAACTTTCTTGATCAGTATGTTTCTGGCCCAACGAGGGAGGAGGCATTGCTGGATCTGGTTCTGGGGAATGAGGTGGGTCAAGTGGAGCAAGTGTCAGTAGGCGAACATTTAGGTAACAGTGATCATAGTATCATAAGGTTTAGATTAGCTATGGAAAAGGACAGGGAGCAATCTAGAGTAAAAATTTTAAATTGGGGGATGGCCAATTTCAGTGGGATGAGAATGGATCTGGCCCGGGTAAACTGGAATCAAAGATTGGCAGGCAAAACTGTAATGGAACAATGGGCTGCCTTTAAAGAGGAAATAGTTCGGGTACAGTCGACATACATTCCCTCGAGGGAGAAAGGTAGGGCAACTAAAATCAGAGCTTCCTGGATGACGAAACAGATAGAGAATATGATGAAGCAGAAAAAGGCTGCAAATACATCTGAGAATCAAGCTATATATAGAAAGGTCAGAGTAGAAGTGAAAAAGAAAATAAGAGGGGCAAAGAGAGGATATGAGACTAGATTGGCAGCCAACATAAAAGGTAATCCAAAAGTCTTCTTTAGGCATATAAATAGTAAAAGGGTAGTAAGAGGAGGGGTGGGGCCGATTAGGGACCAAAAAGGAGACTTATGCATGGAGGCATAGACTTCAGGAAGACATAGACAGGCTGGTGAAATGGGCAGACACGGGACAGATAAAATTTAATGCAGAAAAGTGTGAAGTGATGCATTTTGGTAGAAAGAATGAGGAGAGGACATATAAAGTAAATGGTACAATCCTAAAGGTGGTGCATGAACAGAGAGACGTGGGGGTATGTGTGCATACATCGTTGAAGGTGGCAAGGCAGGTTGAGAAATCAGTAAAAAAAAAAAAAGGCTTACAAGATCCTGGGCTTCATAAATAGAGGCTTTGGGGGTGATTTTGCCAATGGGGAGCTTTTGGAGGCAGGACTCCCATTTGTCAGGTTTCAGTCCCGCCTCCAACAACTTCTGGCCAACCCACGCTATTTCCCCTTGATTGACCTTGTTAAGCCCGCCCAGCGGTTGCAGAGAACGTCAACGTATGATGTTTCATCTGTCAAAAATTTTTGACAGATGAATTGTGATCGTTTGACAGCTCTGTGAAGCTGTCAAACACTGACATTCTCTGTAGTTTGATGAGGTATTGAATTCAAGACCCCATCAAACTTCTTTCTTTTGCAGAAATGAGATGGTTGTTGCATCTGAGAATGCAATGGCCATCTGTCATCTCCAACGCGGAGGTCCGAGACTCTCCGCATACCCACCGACTGAAGCCTGCAGGAAGAAACAAAGGTAAGTAAACTTTTACTAACACTTTGCACTTACCTCAGATATTCACCTCTCCACACTTGCACCCATCACTCACCTCCACACCACACTTTTGCCCCCCGCAGACCCCCTACTCGCCTCGCTGACCTGGCGGGTTTCGGAGCCTTCGGGAAGCCCGCACTTGTGAGGGCAAAAAGGGGATAATCCTATTTTCTGCCTGTTAACTACCTGTTAACAGGCGGTTAATAGGCTTTAATCCCTTCCCGCCTCCAAGGAGATGGGACCCGGCGCGGGACGGCTACCCACCTCCTGGCAAGATGACATGGAGGCGGGTAGGGGGTGGGTTGGACACCCGCCTCCAAATTCTGCCATTTTCCCAGCAGTCCCGCCTCCATACCCGCCTCCCCAGGGCTGGCAAGATCGCGCCCATAGAGTACAAAAGTATGGAAGTTATGATGAACCTGTATAAAACACTGGTTCGGCCCCAACTGGAGTACTGTGTCCAATTCTGGGCACCACACTTTAGGAAGGATGTGAAGGCCTTTGAGAGGGTGCACAAAAGATTTTCGAGAATGAGGGACTTCAGTTACGTTGATAGACTGGAGAAGCTGGGGTTGTTCTCCTTAGAAAAGAGAAGATTGAGAGGAGATTTGATAGAGGTGTTCAAAATCATGAGGGGTCTGGACAGAGTAGACAGAGAGAAACTGTTCCCATTGGCGGAAGGGTCAAGAACCAGAGGACACAGATTTAAGGTGATTGGCAAAAGAACCAAAGGCGACATGAGGAAAAACTTTTTTATCCAGCGAGTGGTTAGGATCTGGAATGCACTGCCTGAAAGGGTGATGGAGGTAGACTCTTTCAAAAGGGAGTTGGATAAGTGTCTGAAGGGCGACGGGGAAAGGGCGGGGGAGTGGGACTATCTGAGAGTCGGCACGGGCTCGAAGGGCCTAATGGCTTCTTCCGTGCTGTAACCATTCTATGATTCTATGATCAGTGAGACCAACTGTAATTTTAACTCAGACCTGAGCGGGGAATCCAACTGGTGTTAAAATCGGGGCCTGACATTTGTGATTTTTTTTTATGGGGCCAGTATATTGTTCTGAAGACCACAGGATTTTTCATGCAGAGAAGCATTTAAGTAAAAGTACTGTCGATCATTGATCGATATACCAGTCTCTCTGGTGGCATGTCATCTGCAACCATTTTTTATTTCTTCTTGATCCTCCTCTTTTGCCAAGGATTCAAGCTGGCTTTCCTTGTCCACTTGCTGCAGGTTTACCCCCCTCTGGATGGCAAAATTATGAGGCAGATCATTTTGGACAACGTGTCAAAGCTATGGGTCAGTACTCTGGGCACTGGTCCGAACAGCATAGATCCAAGACCATATTATTGGCTACAATTCTATTCATTTTTATAATTTTGACTGATTGATCACCTTTGGCGTTCTACATGGAGATTGAAGAGCAAGTACAGTATTCAGGTCAAGCACGGTTACAAGGTGGCGGGCTGGGGGGGAGGGGGGGTCAATAGGACCCTGGTGGCAAGGAAGAGGGAGAGAGAAGGAGGCAGATAAGAGGGGAAGGGGGAAGACGGGGAAGAGGGAGTGAGTAGTGGAGGGGCAGGGGGAGAGGAAGCAGAGGAAGAGGAGTGGGACAGGGAGAGGAGGAGGAGGGGTGGAGTAGATTGAACTGAAGTGGACACAAACATTTTCACCAAGACAAATGGCTTTATTTCATGACATTCCATGCTGTGTGATGAACTGCACACTTTAAAAGATATCGGCAGTTATTATGAACGGAATGTCTGATTCCGGCTTGATTTAGCAGATGTGGTATGAATTGCATCACTCGTGATTTTGTAACTTTAATTTTTTTTCCTCTCTTCATATTCTGCAATCACTGATTAAACGTGACAAATGTGTGAAATACCCATTCTGAACCATGATATTGTAGATGACATTACTGTGCCTGCTAAACACCTGTCATAACATTTCTCTTGGTAACACAAATTTATGCAAATAAACTTCTTGGTTTCCTTGTTAAAAGGTTATAACCTATTTGTGGTACTCGTGTAAAGCAGCATTGCCCCTGCACAGGGTGTCATTGGCACGTGTAACGAGCTTCCTCTCTGGCTTATTCAGAATGAGGATGCAGTGCTGGACTGATATTACAGACTACAATTACTGAAGCGCCATTTATTCTTCCAACCTTATTTAAACCTTGCTGCAAATCAGAAAGAGTTACTGTGATGGTAGGGAGGGACATTTTACTGGCGGGTCATCGTAACTTTCCTTCCTGTTGGTTATTATTTTGAATGATTCAGTTGAAAATGAAGACCTTTAGGGGGAGAAATTCAGTATCGCCCCATTTGGGGCGCAATTATCGGCTGGGCGCAAAGATTAGCGCCTGGCGTTAATTATCGCCACCGACTGCAAACTTGACTTTTATCGCCCCTGTTGGTGATTGGAGCGCTAAATCAGGCGCTTCACACCTGCCTTAAGGTGCAAAGGCCGATGAGCGAGGCGCTACCTCAGAGCGCTGGCGAAGCTCATGTAATGTCAGTCAGCAATGGAACACACACACAATGGCACCGGCCAGTTCTTAAAGGGGATGGTTGATCTTGCTTTCCATCCACATCCTGCTCATTGCAGCCTTGAATCCCGGCCTGGAGAGACCTGCACATCAAATCTGCTGGAAAGAACAATGGAGAGTACCAGGGAAAGAGCTTAGAGTGCAGCCCCAACAGTCTCTTCTAAATCGATACAAGGAATGGCAAATCAAAATGAACCTGCAAAGTGCTGCTCAGTACCCAAAACTCCTTCACACAGCGTTGAATCTCTCCAGAAGTCTCTCTCTCTCTCTCTCTCTCTCTCTCTCTCTCTCAGAATGCGTGGTTCAAAAATGGCACCAACAATAAAAGGCAGGAAGCGGTCGCCTTTAAATAGCGCTCCCCCAGTCCCTTCATGACTGCAAAACGCTCCCCTCAAACTGTCGTTGCTAGCGTCAGGCGGTAAGGCAGGGGGCACCACTCAATATCTGCTCCGGGACGATACGCACTCGACTGACGTCACGATCTGCCGACGCAGGAGATCGTGGCGGTAGTGTTTAGCGCCGCCGCAAAATGTCTAGTTAATTTCGCAAGCGGAGCAAACATCGCCACGCCTGGGCGCTAGATGCTTTGCGCCCCATTAGCGCCCTCTTAAGGCGCCAACGGGAGGCGCAACCAACTGAATTTTTCCCCCTTAATGTTTTGGGGCTATATTTCGCCAAAATTTTATTCATTGTCACAGCTTGTTTTGAGCAATTTTCCACAGTAAAAAATGTGAAAACAAGAGTTACTTTTAAATGTTTGTTTAGAACTAAGAAAAAGTGTATCCCCACAAGTTTGGGGAAGAAAAGGATCCTGAACAAAAGGTGGTTAATTTGCTAATTTTCCTCCAGAAACTAAGCAATGAGAAATTCACTAGCTTGTCTGTGTCATCGAAATACACCTTACACCCATTGTTATGGAAAATCTTTGTGAAGGGAGAGCTAAAAGAGAGGAGGGAAACAAGGGAAGAAAAAAGAAAGACTTGCATTTATATAGCGCATTTCACAACCTCAGGGCGTTCCAAAGTGTTTTACAGCCAATGAAGTGTAGTCACTGTTGTAATGTAGGAAACATGGCAGCCAATTTTGCGCACAGCAAGCTCCCACAAACAGCGATGAAATAAATGACCAGATCATCTGTTTTAAGTGTTGGTTGAGGACTAAATATTGGCCAGGACACTAGGAAGAACTCCCCTGCTCTTCTTAGAATAGTGCCACGGAATCCTTTGCATCCGCCTGTCAGGGCAGACTGTGCCTCGGTTTAGCGTCTCATCCGAAAGATGGCACCTCTGACAATGCAGCACTTCCTCAGTACTGCACTGAAGTGCTAGCCCAGATTATGTGCTCAAGTCACCAGAGTGGGACTTGAACCCACAACCTTCTGGCTCAGAGGTGAGAGTGCTACCACAGAGCCACGGCTGACACCTACAACGGAGAAGCTTCTAAGACGGAGAGGCACCAGAAACAACAGGTCCAGTAAAGAAGGCTCTGCCCAGGGCTGGAGGCCAGAATGCAGAGAAATTCTTCGCCCTACAATCCTGACAGTTACGGAGTTTATGGGGTCAGTGAGAGGGCTATTTGTTTCATAGGTCGGGTAAGCCGCAAGTGCCACTTAATGGTGCATCTCCGGCACTGATTACCCATGTCTCTCGGAGACTCTGAGGCCTTCCCATCCCTGGGTGGGGGGGGAGGTTACCAGCCCCCACCCCACTCCAGGGACTTGAGCACAGAAAGCTAGGCTGACACTCCAGTGCAGTGCTGAGGGAGTGCTGCACTGTCGGAGGTGCTGTCTTTCGGATGAGACGTTAAACCGAGGCCCCGTTTGCTCTCTCAGGTGGACGTAAAAGATCCCACGGCACTATTTTGAAGAAGAGCAGGGGAGTTATCCCCGGTGTCCTGGCCAATAGTTATCCCTCAATCAACATAACAAAAACAGATTATCTGGTCATTATCACATTGCTGTTTGTGGGAGCTTGCTGTGCGCAAATTGGCTGCCGCGTTTCCCACATTACAACAGTGACTCCACTTCAAAAGTACTTCATTGGCTGTATAGCGCTTTGAGACGTCCGGTGGTCGTGAAAGGCGCTATATAAATGCAAGTCTTTCTTTCTTTTTATGTGTTTTCAGGGTTATGAGGAGAATCACAGAATAGGTTAAAATCCTCTGTAAATGTTACTCTGTTTGATCAATTATGTGAAATAAATCAGCCTGTTGGTTAATAATGGGCCTTATATCATTCGAGTGTTCATCAATCCACCTGCTGAAAGGTATGAGAAATGCACATGTGTGATTACAGTATCCAGTTCACATAACAAGCTGTTTTCATTGTTACGACCCCGGTTCACATTATCATATGATTAGATATTGGGTAGTACAGGTTAAACTCCTGAAATGTGTTTATGGGACAGACTGATGACAATGAGCCTGAAAGAGTATCTAGTGCAGCCCCTAAATTTGCAACAATGGGACGTTTAGTGTTGAAAGTATATCACCCACTCACCAATGAAACTGTGATCCAGTCATTGAGCAGTCCTGCAGGAGTGTGAAGTAATAGGCTTTGTTCTCAAATTGGAGGCAACTTTTTCAGTTGATGCTGAAAAGCTTTATAAAAAGTTCAGGCAGCCTGCCTTGTCACTCCTGTCAAAATTAGGAGCTTAACCAATGAAACATGACTGTTGACATGAGAGCAAGCTTCCTTTCTGTTGGGATTGCAACTTCAGTGATCGCTTTTATGATTTCAGTGGGGCTCAAAGTTATATTTATGTCAAAGGATAAAATTGATCTTCAGTGCAAAGTTCAGTTTCTATTCACTAGTGCTCCAAATAAGCTGCTTGTTCCTTTAAGTCACAAATGTTTGGTGTGCAGAGAGAAGCTTTTGCTCGAGATTTACCCACACAGCAGTACGGGTTTCTTTTACTTCTATTTTCCAGATCCCTTGTTCTCAGTCTTTAAGCACTAACCTGTAACAGTGGACTATTTGCTTTGGGATGATATATAGTTAAAGAATTGTAACCAGTGGTTAAAATAAAGGAGCAAATAATGGGAAGAGGAAAAGAGAACATTTGCTACGAAATTAGGTGTAAATGTATGACCTGGATTTGAAACCTGCATCTGCTACTGGTAAAGGTTGCTCCTGATTTATGCAGCAGAACAGAATGATTTATGCATGCGTGTGATAGTAGTATGGATATTGTTGATAGTCTAAACCCTGTGATACCATCATGCAGTAACAGCCACATTCAGATCCAGGGTTTGTGCTGTTTTCATACTACTAGCTACTCTTAGTTTAAGCCAGATCTGACAAGTCTTACTTATCTAGAGAGAGACTTGTTCATTTTTGTTTAGAAATGTAACCTGTTTTGATGTGTGTTACTCTTAAATATGAATACAGTTCTATTTGTTGAAATGCGTTTGTTTGTGATCAGAAAATCAGTTCACACTTTTCCTTGATGTTGCCAGCCCTGGTGTAAATGATAGCAAAATACTGCGGATGCTAGAAATCCGAAATAACAACAGAAAACGCTGGAAAAGGCCAGGCAACATCCGTGGAGAGAGAAACAGAGTTAATGTTTCAGGTCGAAACCCTTCGTCGGGGTTCCGACGAAGGGTTTCGACCTGAAACGTTAACTCTGTTTCTCTCTCCACGGATGTTGCCTAGCTTGCTGAGTTTTTCCAGCGTTTTCTGTTGTTATTTCTGGTGTAAATGATGTTGGTCTTCTGGCAGCCATTTCATGAGTCCTGGTAACCATGGCATTTGTGATGTCATAATTGGCACCAATTTGCTGCTATTTGTGTCATGAGCAATATAATTATAACTCTGGAACTTCTGTGCACATCTAAACATTTCTTGCTGAAGAAGTGTCTCGCCGGGAATGTACTATGAAATAAGAATCTTTGATAGAGCAGTTTTGATAATTGCAGCAAACTACGCGATGGTGCACATACATCAAATGAGGTCTATGCAATGCACTTAATGGACTCCAGTGTATCCCAGAATTTAACCCATGGTCATGGGCAAGAATCAACTGACATTTTAGAACCCAATATATAGGTTCTTGGGGGTGAGATGTAATTAAAAAAAAAAGGAAATTCAGTATCACCTCAGAAAACGGGGCGGGGGGGGAGGGGAATTGGGAGGCGCCCCTTTTGGGGTGCTAATGTCGCCAGGGCGCTAATTTTAGCACCCTGAAAAAGTTAGCGCCCCTTCGCTGGAAATTCAGTGCTTGGGGATTTGCCCCAGGGGTGCTAACGAGAGGCGCAAATCAACCCAATTTTTCCCCCCAGGAAACTACAGGCCAGTCAGCCTAACATCAGTGGTGGAGAAGTTATTGGAAACCATTATCAGGGACAAAATATACTTTCATTTAGAAAGGCATGGGTTAATCAAGGAGAGCTAGCATGGATTTGTTTAAGGCAAATTGGGTCTGACTAACTTGATTGAATTCTTTGATGAGATTGATCAAGGTAGTGCAGAGGATGTTGTATATATGGACTTTCGGAAGGCATTCGACAAAGTGCCACATGGGAGGCTTATTAAGAAGATGGAAGCCCATGGAATTAAGGGGAAAGTGAAGGTATGGATACAAAATTGGCTCAGTGACAGGAAGCAGAGGGTGGTGGTGGTTGGAGGTTTTTCAGATTGGGAGGTGGTTTGCAGTGGTGTTTCCCAACGGTCAGTTTTGGGTCCATTACTCTTTGCAGTTTTTATAAATGACCTAGACTCGGGTGTAGGGAGCAGCATTGTAAAGTTTGCAGATGATATGAAACTTGGCAAAGTAGTAGATAGTGATGAGGATAGTTACAGGCTTCGGGATGACACAGACAGGATGCTGAAACGGGCAGAAGCACGGCAGATGGAGTTCAATGCGGAGAAGTGTGAAGTAATGCACTTTGGGAGGATTAATATGGAAAGCCAGTATATTATAAATGGCACAATTTTGAAAAGTGTAGATGAGAAGAGATACACAAATCCTTAAAGGTGACACGGCAAATTGATAAGGTGGTTAAAAAATCATATGGGTTACTTGGGTTTATAAATAGAGGAATAAAATACAAAAGAAAGAGATCATGCTGGAACTTCATAAATCACTGGTTAGGCCTCAGCTGGAGTATTGTGGACAATTCTGGGCACCATACTCAGGAAAGATGTAAAGTCCTTAGAAAGGGTAGAGAGGGGGTTTACCAGGATGTTACCAGGGATGAGGGACTTCAGTTATGAGGAGGAGTTGGAAAAGTTAGGACTGTTCTCCTTGGAACAGAGAAGGTTAAGAGGTGACCTCATAGAGGTTTTCAAGATCATGAGAGGTTTTGATAGAATAGATAGAGAAAAACTATTCCCTCTAGCAAGTGGGTCAATAACCAGAGGTCAGAGATTCAAAATCATTGGCAAAAGATCAAAAGGGGAGATGAGGAGAATTGTTTTCACTCAGAGAGTTGTGGGGATCTGGAACGCTCGACCTGAAAAGGGGGTGGAAGCTGATTCCATCAATAATTTTAAAAGGGAGTTGGACAGGTTCTGGAGGATGAGGAACTGGCAGGGTTACAGACAAAAGGCGGGGATGTGGGACTGAGCACGACTGCTCTTTCAAAAAGCCATAACAGGCACGACGGGCCGAATGGCCTCCTACATGCTGTAGGTTTCTAGGATTCTGTGATCTCCAGTCGCAGTGGACAGATGGACCGAAGATGCTATTCTTCATCTCTTGAAGATAGGTGTCTTCTGAGAGTCTGGATAATTACCAAGGAGCTGGTTTAAATTCTGCGTTGTTAGTGAAATGCCATTTATCAATGTGATTTGGCATTTCTGGTAATCTGATAGTAAAGACCCTGCCAGAACATTTAAATGAAACATTCACTAAAACGTAAAACTCCTCCCACCTTTTTGCCAATGTCCCAATTTTTGCTTCGTGCCTGAAAATGTAACGTAAAAAACTGTTTACCCTGATTTTTATATCAGTACAGAAGAACTATTCACTCAGTGGTGCCCATTGTAAGAAATTAATGTTTTATTCTCAAATATTCTTTCTGATGATACATGCCTGTGAATATCAAAGTGTGAAGTGCAGTATGTTGACAAGCCACATAACCAACTCCACGGAGACAAGGTAAGAAATAATGTGAGACTCAGAGGAGTGAACTTACATGATTTCCCACAGGATGACAGCAAAGTCCCATTAAGAACAAGATTGCAGTAAAGCAACGTATATTAATGAAATCAATGGGTGGTCTGATACTATTAGTGTGCTGCAGGTTTAACACTACACCGTGGGGAGTTTCCCTTGAAATAAATGCGCGTGGCCTAGTTGTGGATTCTAATGTTAGCTGGAACAACTGATTGGTCACATGTGCATCATTTCGCTGTAGTCTTTGGTGCACTAACTGTTTCTAACTCCTTCTAAAAGGAGCTGGATAAGTATCGATCTGGGAATGGGATTTGGTGGTTGAGGACACGTATAGCCTGAGATAATGGGCGGGAATTTCCTCAGAGCTGCTCCCGTTCCGCCGCACTAACTTTGCCGGGAAAGTGTGGCGAGAACCCCCGTCGACACGCGGCAGAGCGGTGAGCGGCTCCAACGAAGTTCCTGGCCAGTTAAATATTTAATGAGATGCAGTGGTTCCTGTGCCCCTGGGGTAGGGCAAAAATGAGAAGTCGCACAACACCAGGTTATAGTCCAACAGATTTATTTAAAATTACAAGCTTTCGGAGCTATCCTGCCCCTTCTTCAGGTAGAGTTACTGTGAAGCAGCAGTCCATGGTTGAATCCTGGGTGAATAGTTTGGAGTTTGCTTGATACCATTTGGGGGATCATGAAGTGTACATGCAGAATGTTCTCTCAGGAGATCACATGCGTGGGGTCGAGTTCGCGATGGGTTAGATTGTACACAGTCTGTTTAAGGAGACAGACTTGATGGGATGAATAGTCTGCTCTTTTGCCAGGCTTTCTCAGGTTCATAACAAAACCTGATTTTCTTACCTTCCATTGTGTTTACACAGTTTGGTACTGAAATTTTGCTCCAGTGAATTCCTGTATTCTTAACTTTAAAGAAGCAATTTGAAATAGGCAGTTTGAAGATGCACTTTAGCCCTAATCTATACCCTAATTTGTACAGAGTGGCTGACGAGCTGCCTGCACTGAAACATCTTTCCCCTTGTTCCTGGTCCTTCACTCAGAAATTCTGATCGTGAGGAAAGATTAATTGTTCCAATTCAATTGTGAACAGAATTAACATCGGGATTAGAGTGGTAAATTATACACAGGCCTAGGATTGGTACAGCTTTAATTGCCATATAAAATACTGACATCAAGGACACACTGCCAGGGTAAGCAATCAAATGAAAATACCAAAAATAATGAAGAAGCAACTTACAAAAACAAATGCAACACTGTGAGGCCGAGCAGCTTGAGTGCCAATAGAAGAATAAGGGCTAAAAATGTTGTTGCGTAGCGCCTGTTGTTTGGGCGCTACGGGTGCCAAATTGGGTCCAAAACGGCATCTCACACTTCTGGTGCAGACCGCGCCAGACGCCATCTTGGTGAGGGCGGTAGGGCAGCCGTTAGGAGCGTGCGCCTGAAGTATGGTAAGTAGGCAGATCGTGACATCAATCAGCGTGCACCACTGATTTGACGCCAACACTGCCACTTTCATCATCCTCGCTGGAGCTAACGCACTGTCTTCACCTTACGCAGCTGAACTTGAGTTCAGCAGCAGGAAAGACCCCCCCCACCCCACCCCACCCCACCCCACCACCAGCTATTCAAAGGGATCATCACCAACTTTCAGGTTACTTGCTTTATGATTTCTAATGGCTCTGTGTAAGTTTGTAACACTGTTTGGTGCTTTTCACAGTTGTTTGAAGTTGGTGAGGTGACAGGGAGTGATGCTGCAAGTGGAGAATGCCTTGGTTATGACTTCAACAGTTCTGGTCAGACCACTTAATTCCAGTCATGGGTTCTCTAGTTGTCATCTCAGCATGACAGGGAGATGGAGCAGGGGCAGCAAAGAAGAGAAGCTACTTGCAGAGGGAAGAGGAGGAGGGGGAGAAGAGCTCTCAGCAGGAGGCCTTACCCACCTAGAGTCTTCCAAGAGCAATTCTCTTACCTCAGCTTGAGCCAGGAGTAGTGTGTGAGGTGCCTGTGCTTTACGAAGCAGGTGCTTACAGAACTCCGCCACCTCTTGCAACCAGACCTGCAGCCTCACACCAGGGCAAGAACAGCGCTGCCAGTGGCTGTGAAGGTGACTGTGGCCCTGAATTTCTTCACATCGGAATCCTTGCAGGCTGGAGCAAGCGACATCTGTACCATATCCCAGTTCGCCATCCACTACTGCTTCTTCTTCTCTTCTTCTTAGGCAGTCCCTCGGAACCGAGGATGACTTGCTTCCACATTAAAAATGAGTTCTCAGGTGACTGATGAGTCCAATGCGGGACCTACAGTCTCTTTCACAGGTGGGGCATACGGTGGTTGAAGGGGCGGGTGGGTGGGTGCTTGGGTTAACGTGCGCTCCTTGCGCTTGGCTTCCGCTTGCTCCCAGAGAAGAGAATCGAGGTGTTCGGCACCTTCCCGGATGCTTCTCCTTCACTTTGTGCGGTGTTGGGCCAGGGATTCCCAGGTGTCGGTGGGGATGTTGCACTTTTTCAAGGAGGCTTTGAGGGTGTCCTTGAAGCATTTCCTCTACCCACCTGGGGCTCTCTTGCCGTGTCAGAGCTCCAAGTAGAGTGCTTGTTTTGGGAGTCTCGTATTGGGCATGCGGACAGTGTGACCCGTCCATCGGAGCTGATCATAAGAGAGGTGACAGACGCTCTTTATGCCAGGAGAGGGGACTTCATTGTCTTCTCTCCGAACAGAGAGAAGCAGGCGGAGCTTTGCCAGGATAGCGGGCTTCCCCATGGTGCAGGGCGCCATCGACTGCACGCACGTGGCTTTGCGGGCACCGCTTCTAACAGCTGGGATGTACCACAACCACAAAGGTTTCCACTCGCTGAATGTCCAGTTGGTGTGCAGTCATGCTCAACACATCATGATAGTGAATGTCCATTATCCTGGTAGCAATTATTCTGCGCCAGTTCGCTGTTCCCTCAGTCTTTGAGCCACCACGCAAACCAGAAGCTGGCTGCTGGGCGACGAGGGCTATCAGCTGACCACCTGGCTCATGACTCCGCTCCGCAACCCAACCACACGTGGCCAGCATGCGTACAATGAGAGTCATGCTGCCACATGAAACATCATAGAGCAGACCAATGAGGTGCTAAAGCAACGGTTCCGCTGATTGGACCACTCTGGAGGAGCCCTGCTTTACTCACCGGAGTGTGTGTCCCGATTTGTGGTGGTCTGCTGTATCCTCCACAACCTGGCTACCATGAGGGCACAGCCCTTGCCACCAGGTATACGGGCACCAGCTGAGGAGCAGGAGGAGGAGGAAGCAGAAGAGGAGGAAGCAGAAGGAAGGAGGCAACTCCGACAGTGTCTTTCTGGCTGGAATGTCGGGGATCGAATCATCCACCTGCGGTACCAGTGAACACAACCCCAATTTCCCTTTCAACATTAGTCCCACACCTTACCTTCCCTCTGTTACTGACCATCACAGCGTCCTCTTGGTCACAATGCCGAAATAAAAGCCACCGCAAAGCAAACATTCCAATCTTTCCTCTGGTCTGTTGCCTGGAGGGCCTTCTGGCCCCCTGTGGAGAGAGGACCTCTCTCCTGGAGTTGGCCTCCTGGACCAAGGCTTCTCGTGCTGCATCGGAGAACCTTGGTGCATGCTCTCCCCCCTCTGGCACCATCATTTTAATTTTTTTGTCCACTGTCTTCCCAGCCACTTCAATCACCTGTTGCAGGCAGAAGGCACTTCCCCTTTAAGAGGTGCAGACTGCCTTTAAGTGGTGCAGGCTAGCTTTAATTGGAGTTAGCCTTGCACGAACTTGGGCTCCCTGCTGAGCGTCATAGAGTCATAGAGTCATAGAGTTATACAGCACAGAAAGAGGCCCTTCGGCCCATCGTGTCTGCGCCGGCCATCAAGCCCTGTCTATTCTAATCCCATTTTCCAGCTCTTGGTCCGTAGCCTTGTATACTATGGCGTTTCAAGTGCTCATCTAAATGCTTCTTGAATGTTGTGAGGATTCCTGCCTCTACCACCCTTTCAGGCAGTGAGTTCCAGATTCCAACCACCCTCTGGGTGAAAAACTTTTTCCTCAAATCCCCTCTAAACCTCCTGCCCCTTACCTTGAAACTATGCCCCCTGGTTATTGACCCCTCTACTAAGGGAAAAAGTTCCTTTCCATCTACCCTATCTATGCCCCTCATAATTTTGTACAGCTCAATCAGGTCCCCCCTCAGCCTTCTCTGCTCTAAGGAAAACAACCCCAGCCTGTCCAGTCTCCCTTCATAGCTGAAGCGCTGCAGCCCAGGTAACATCCTGGTGAATCTCCTCTGCACCCTCTCCAATGCAATCACAACCTTCCTATAGTGTGGCGACCAGAACTGCACACGGTATTCCAGCTGTGGCCTAACTAGCGTTTTGTACAGCTCCATCATAACTTCCCTGCTCTTGCCTTCATTAGCCGAGGCATAGAATATAAATATCCCATATGCCTTTTTAGCCACCTTATCTACCTGTCCTGCTGCCTTCAGGGATCTATGTACATGCACACCAAGGTCCCTCTGATCCTCTGTCCTTCCTAGGGTCCTACCATTCATTTTGTATTCCCTTGCCTTGTTAGTCCTCCCAAAATGCATCACCTCACACTTTTCAGGGTTAAATTCGGCCACTGAGCAGCGCGTTCAGCAAATGAGCAGGCACCATGAAGGTGGCGTGCTGCCTGCAGCCCTCCAAACGGGCGGGGGTTGCTATCCCCGTGCCCGTTTTCGAAGGCTACCGAATTTCTAAGCTTGAGTGTTTGTGCCACTGAAGCTCAATTAAATGGGCCTATCTGTCGATACCAGAGGCACAATGTGCGTCTCATGTGACATGAAGGACACTTAGATATCAATTACCAAACCAAGTGATAAAACAACTATCTTCCTGATTGATTCTTCTTCCATACCTCAAGTCACATTCCCCGACAGTAGCAGGAATTTATTCATGCTTAATTCTGCACAAGGCTGAGCTAATATTAAGTGAGGGAAGGAAAGAGTTCGATGGGGGTGAAATTGGGTGCCTTGACGCCTCGCGTTCTAACGGGTCGCAAACGGCTTTGCGACCGGGCGCGGCGCTGACATCGACTCCCGCCATATTCGGCGGGAGTTTTGCCGGGGCGCTACGGCATTGCGCTCTGATCTCCTTCGCCCGGAGATCAAGATGTCATCGCCGTGCGCTTCACCCCGGTAGCGCCCCGGACCCGAAATTGACTTCTGCCCCCTGCAGCAGCGCCAGTCGAAAACTCCGACAGCTGCAGGAGGCGTGCATCGGGCGGGCGGCCACTTCGAGGGCGATGATTAAGGCGAGCTGGCCGAGGTAAGTAAAAAAAAAAACTTACCTTTCATGTTCGAGTTTTTTTTGCGGGTTCCTGCCCGCGATCGATCAGCTGGGCACTCTGCTTGAGTTCTGGGCTGATCGCGCGGGATCGCGGCTGCCTTGGTGGTCCAGGTAAGTATTTTTTATAGCAGAGCCTGTAGCGATGGCCCTTCCCTTTAAGGGAGGGAAGGAGTCTTTGAACGCTGCAGCGCTGCACGGCCCAGTGTGCAGCACTGCTGAAGTCTCCGCCCCGCTCTCCGACGTTAGCGCTCCACTTCCCTCTTGGGGCGCTAAAACTCAATTTCGCGGTTGCCGGCGCTAATTAGCGCCCCAAAATGGTCGATACTGAATTTTTCCCCCATGTCTTTTGAGAAGGGTGGTGCCGAAGAATTTGGCCTTCTTCCCATTTATTAGTCGAGGTGCAGTGTTCACTGCAGTAAGAGGAAAGATCTCCCTGCCGAAAGCTATTCAATGCTGATGGAAGCACATTAACATATTCCAGTGCTTTTTTCAGATGGAATACTATGGGGGAGAAATTCAGTATCGCCCCATTTGGGGCGCAATTATCGGCCGGGCGCAAAGATTAGCGCCTGGCGCTAATTATCGCCACCGACTGCAAACTTGACTTTTATCGCCCCTGGAGGTGTTTGGAGTGCTAAATCAGGCGCTTCACACCTGTCTTAAGGCGCAAAGGCCGAGGAGCGAGGCGCTGCCGAGGAGCGAGGCGCTACCTCAGAGCGCTGGCGAAGCTCATGTAATGTCAGTCAGCAATGGAACAGACACTCAATGGCACGGGACAGTTCTTAAAGGGAATGGTTAATCTTGCTTTCCATCCACTTCCTGCTCATTGCAGCCTTGAATCTCAGCCTGCAGAGACCTGCACATCAAATCTGCAGGAAAGAACAATGGAGAGTACCAGGCAAAGAGCTTAGAGTGCAGCCCCCACAGTCTCTTCTAAATCGATACAAGGAATGGCAAATCAAAATGAACCTGCAAAGTGCTGCTGAGTACCCAAAACTCCTTCACACAACGTTGAATCTCTCCAGATGTCTCTCTCTCTCTCGCTCAGAATGCGTAGTTCAAAAATGGCACCAACAATAAAAGGCAGGAAGCGGTCACCTTTAAATAGCGCTCCCCCTTTCCCTTCATGACTGCAGAACGCTCCCCTCAACCTGTCGTTGCTAGCGTCAGGCGGTAAGGCAGGGGGCGCCACTCAATATCCGCTCCGGGGCGATACCGGGGCGTTGCGCACTCGACTGACGTCCCGATCTGCCGGCGCAGGAGATCGTGGCGGTAGTGTTTAGCGCCGCCGCAAAATGTCTTTTAATTTCGCGAGCGGCACAAACCTCGCCGCGCCTGGGCGCTAGATGCTTTGCGCCCCATTAGCGCCCTCTTAAGGCGCTAATGGGAGGCGCAACCAACTGAATTTTTCCCCCTATGTTCCTTGTTTTTACTTTTTTTTGGCTTTTCAAACTGTGCATGGAATGACAACAGGTCTGCTGGTGCTAACGATAAGTATTCATGGACAGTATTGCGTTTTGCTCTTATGAGCATTAAAACTGCTTGACACAGTATCCATCTGTTTTGTGCATATGTCCTCATTACGGTGATGGATGACTGCACAGGATAACAGAATGGTTTTTGTGCTTCAACCAATCAAACACACTCCAGTCAGATATATCCTGAGTCAAATGTAAAGCTAAACTTACCGCCTTCTCTCTGCCTCGCGCTCGCTCGCGCACTCACTATCCCACTCTCACTTGCCCGCACGCATAGACGCTCTCTACATTATGATAATTTACTCGATCCCCAACCTTAACAAAAATCTCCTGCTGCACTTGTGTGACAAGACCTTTTCCACCCATTCTGTCTTTCTGATCTGACCTATCCGAGTGAGACTGCTGAATCATTGCCAGATAGCATCATGTGGGGGAACATCTACCCAGGTTGGATTCAGCCCCAGATTCTGGAAGAGGAAAGGTACATTTCTTCCCCCCCCCCCCTTCCCATCTTCTCAGATAGGTGCTGATTCATGCTGAGGTATAGATCCACAAATGCCAAATGCCAACAGCCTTCCCTTCCCCCCCCCCCCCCCCCCCCCCCGCCTCGCTTTTTGAGACAGCGCGATGTTGTTACCATTGGGAATTCCCCTCTACTTGGAAGAAGAGGAGGAGCAGGAGAGGGCGGTCAGGCTTATGAGGTTGCACCAGAAGTATCCGACACTCAACTTCTAGTACCCTCATGCCAGAGTGTACAGCCAGAGGTGCTCCCACCTGCATTTGGCAGAGGAACAGTGCTTCTAGAAGTTTCACATTCCCAAAGGAAGCTGTCAGAGTTATGCCACATGCTGCAGCTCCACTTCTAGCCCAGATCCATCATATGCCCTGCTCCGGCAGTGACTAAGGTCACAACTGCTCTTCTATGCCATGGGGTCATTCCAGGCTGCCACTGGGGATGTTACTCAACAGCTGTACATAGATGCTTCTAGCAAATCGAGGATAAATTGTTCTCTAGAATGAGCAATTTTGTCACCTTCCTCTGGACAACCAATGCCAGTATGACAGCCCACTGCAATTATGCTAAGTGGTAGGATTCCTCAAGGAGTCATAGATAGCACCCATGTGGCCATACTCCCTTGATCAATGGCCATATGTGCGTCAACGGGCAAGGATATCACTCTCTCAGTATGCAGCTCATTTGCCACCAGCACTATGCCAGCATGTGAATGATTACTCACTTCCCTGGGTACTGCCACAATGCATTTATTTTAAAGCAGCCCACCGTGCACGCATTCCTTGACTCAAAGTCGAGACGCTGCGTGGCTCCTTGGAGATCGAGGCTATGTTCCTCAGCAGTGGTTGGTGACACCAGTGCACTTTGCCAGGACACCAACAGCAGTCCTGAGATCTCCATTCATCCACTAGTCATCACTAAGCACACCATGGGCATGTTGAAGGTACACTTCAGATGTGTGGCTCGATCTGCTGTCGTCCTGCAGTATATATCTGTGTCACTTGCAGTTACAATGTCGAGACAGACGCTGGCTCTCTGGCCTGTTTTAGTCAGGCTTCGAGTTTTAACTTTTAGTGTCACTTGTGTAAGTGGAGTAAGAATGGTGTGTTCTGTCAGGGAAGTGGAAACCTTTTAAGGTGGCTGCGTGCCTTCATTTTTACAGGGTTTCTATTTTTAACTACTGTGGGCCGGGTTTCCCAGGCCTCGGGAAACCCGGCAGGTAAAAGGAGGCGAGAAGGTCTGGATCCACAAGGTAAGCGCCTTTACAGCACTGCTTGTGGGCCAGGAGGAGCAGGAGTGTTTCCTCCAGGCCCAACAAGCTAACCCCGTAAACGTGCCGCCCGTGATCTGTCAGACCCCCCACCGCCACGGTTTCCTTCCGCCCCCACCACCCCATCTACCCCCTCCCCCAATCTCTCCCACGATCTCCACACCCCGTAGCGATCTGTCCTCTACCACCACCACCACTAATCTTACCAGCTCCTCGGCTGCGGCCTTTTCCTGAACCTTCCGCATCCGCCAAGTCTGTCGATCAAGCTGGCTGTCTGGCACGAACCATGGGGAAAAAATCAATCGCACCCTGGAGTTAAAACCCTACAGCGTTCGGGGAAACTCGCACTTCCAGGTTTCCCGATCATAACTCCTCCCCACCCCGCTCCAAAACCTCGCCCCAGTAAATATCGGGGCCATTGTGTTTGTTCTGTGGGTATGTATCTCCTGCACTGCCTTCAATGAATTTAAATCAGTACTGAAATGATACATTCTGTTGCCAAACTTTAGATGATAATTCACAGTTGTGATGAATTATTTCTGGTTTTCAAACATCCGAATTGTATATCCTGCAGACTATGAAGTTACCGGTCACTCCCACAGAATCAAATTGTTTGCTCACTTCTTTTCCTTACGTTTTTATGCAAAGATATTTAAGGAAAGATTAAAAAAATCTGTGCTCCTGATGCAAAGCTTTATTTTTTGTAATTATTTCAATGTTTTATTTCTGCAATTAGTTCAGTGAAGAATGTTCCTCTTTGAAAAGTTATTTCAAATTTAAATCCACTTACAGTTGATCAGCTCAAATTCACAAAGACCGCTGGATGGTTTGATGTGAATGTATGAAAGTAACCGCAACGCATGCTGCAGTTTCAACTGGGTTAAAATATGCACGAGTACAGACATGGCTTAAATGTTGGGGTAATCTATCATTAGGGTGTCAGCCGTCACTCTCGTCTCTAATTCAGAAGGTTATGGGTTCAAGTCCCGCTCCAGAGACTTGAGCACAAATCTAGTGACAATTCAGTGCAGTACTGAGGGAATGCTGCACTGTCGGAGGTGCCGCCTTTCAGATGAGACATTAAAAGGAGGTCCCGTTTGCTCTCAGGTGGACGTAAAAGATCCCACAGCACTATTTTGAAGAAGAACAGGGGAGTTCTCTCCATTGTCCTGGCCAATATTTATCCCTCAACCAACATCAGAAAACAGATTATCTGGTCATTATCAGATTGCTGTTTGTGGGAGCTTGCTGTGCACAAATTGGCTGCCGCGTTTCCTACATTACAACAGTGACTGCACTTCAAAAGTACTTCATTGAATGTAAAGTGCTTTGGGGTGTCTTAAGATGGGGAAAGGTGCTCTATGACTGCAAGTTTGTTCTTTTTTATTTTCAAATTGGATTTTCAAATGCACAGTTGTTCAAGTGCTGCAGAAAAGCCTTGCAATATTAATGAGCTGGTTTCTATGGCACCGAGAGCTGCTGGTATTGTAATTCCTAAGCGGTTCTTAGTGCAACATTTAGATTTTGTGTTTGTGTATTTTGTACTACTACTGATCAAAATGGAGAATAGACAAGTTGGGAAATGGCTGCTAAGTGTGATGTAATTTTCTGTTTTGTGCAAGTATCACACACGCAAGGGGAAAAATCCTTAAAATAGCTACTCCCTCAATAGGTATTACTAAGAAAAAATGGTTTTGTCAGTAATGAAAGCCAAGTTATTTCAGACATGTTTGCAGCAGTAACTGTGCGTACTTACCACCGATCTCACCCGCAATATTCAGTTCTCTGCGGATTAATTCAGGGTTTTAGCTTAATGGCAGAGAGATTCATGGAGAAATTATCAAAATTTATTGTATTTACCTGAGGTAATGAATAACTTGACTTGTAACAATTATGACAATGAAATTGGATCTCACCCGACTCGGGTCACGATCTCGGTGCAGCGCACGCTGCACGCGCCTCGTGGCCAGAGGTAGCTCGTGGAAGCGGAGAGAATTTGGTCGGCTCGGACTCAGGTGAGTCCGGGGTGGAGGGTGGGGGAGGGGGGGGGCGGTGGCCGCTAACGGCCCGCAGATTTAATGTGGAGCTGGCTCCACAATAAGGTATGTAAAAAAAAAAAGTTGAATCTTAATTTCTAGCGGTCTCTTTAAGAATCGCTCGTTTGTTTATAAAGTGCCTGAAGAAACTGCACAGTTGGATTTTGCAATAGGGGTCTCAAACATGTGTTGTTCCTCCAGTTTGCATTTGCAAAGGGACTCATGTTTCAGGTGCACACCCTGGTCTCATTGTGGGTGGCACACTTCCATTGCAGAATGCTGCCCACCATATTAGACCCTTAGTTGGCCATTTTACGCCTGTAAAACAGGTGCAGCATGATCCGATTTTTAGGCCTACGTGACTTCTCAGACTAGTGACAGTAGCGGCAGATTTTTTTTTCATTCGCTTATGGGATCTGGGCGTCGCTGGCAAGGCCAGCATTTATTACCCATCCCTAATTGCCCTTGAGAAGGTGGTGGTGAGCCGCCTTCTTGAACCGCTGCAGTCCGTGTGGTGAAGGTACTCCCACAGTGCTGTTAGGGAGGGAGTTCCAGGATTTTGACCCAGCGACGATGAAGGATCGGCGATATACTTCTAAGTCAGGATGGTGTGTGACTTGGAGGGGAACTTGGAGGTGGTGGTGTTCCCATGCGCCTGCTGCCCTTGTCCTTCTAGGTGGAAGAGGTCGCGGGTTTGGGAGGTGCTGCCGAAGAAGCCTTGGCGAGTTGCTGCAGTGCATCTTGTAGATGGTACACACTGCAGCCACGGTACACCGGTGGTGGAGGGAGTGAATGTTTAAGGTGGTGGATGGGGTGCCAATCAAGCGGGCTGCTTTGTCCTGGATGGTGTCGAGCTTCTTGAGTGTTGTTGGAGCTGCACTCATCCAGGCAAGTGGAGAGTATTCCATCACACTCCTTTCTTGTGCCTTGTAGATGGTGGAAAGATAATGATAACCAAAACAAAACACAGAGGCCGTACTTGTTTGAACTTGATTTTTTTGCGGAACAAAAAACTGGCTGTAGTACTCATTGGAAGCCAATCAGGTTTCCCAGCAACACCATCTACTGAAAAAAGTAGCCAATCAATATTCAAAAAATTACAGAACTGCATAGAGGACTGTCTCAAAAGAATAAACCTGAAAACCATTCCAAACTGGTACTTCAACAGAACATAACAAGATGTACACTAAAGACAGAGGCCATCAAGGAAATATCTTGCAAGGTGACTGCACAATCATTCAATTAATCTAAGGGACAAGGACAATGCCAGCCTCTCATCAGAATCTGCTACTGAATCTAGTAAGCGAGGCAATAATGTTTGCCGTCTTCTGTAACCATTAATAAATGATAGCACAGCGTTTGTACATTCACTTCTGATATGCATGTGAACAATATGCAGTAACATCTTGTAAATTCTTCGGCAAATAACGCCCTCTGTCCATAATCCATTGTGCTCCAAGTAAATACATTAAGTAGTTCCGTTTGCAGTAGCTTTATTATAGATAGGTTGAAATGATACATATGTTGAAAGACTAATAATGTAAATTGTCACTAATGTCTTTACAGTTGACTCTACATTATCCTGCAATGAGTTGCTGCATGAAGCCGTGACCATGTCTGAGGATAAGTGTGACATGCATATAGATACAGACAGTAATATATGTGACTGGGAGAAGACACAGTTCTACAGGGACCTCAGTCTTGAGTATGCTCAAGTGACTGAGCTATCAAAAGGCAGTCAGACAGTGCGCGAGCTCTTTGATCATCCACAGGGTTGTTTTCTGCATTACGCCACACACGCTGGAGTGCCTACCCTTGTAGAGTTAGGAAACGTCAACAAGCGGTCCTTTCACACATCCTCCGCATGCTGGAGGAAATCTTTCACCTGGTGCATGAGGCAGTGCAAGTTGTCCATCCTGCTGTACGATCTGGGGAACACATGCATGCACAGTAGCACCGCCGCATTGCATGGCATGCAATCAGACTGAGCACAATTGGCAGATTTCATTTTACAAGTAACTAATATTCGTACAGCATCTTTTCTGGTCCTAAAAACCATGCTATCTCTCATTTGCATGAATTGAAATTTGTTTTTATATTTAAAAACTCTTGCATATTTTAGACTTTTGGGTGACCTATTAGGCCAGCCACCCGTACTCTCAATGAAGAGACAGTCGCGGTTCTGAGGCTCGGTCCCACTTGCATAGGGCTGGCAAGCTGCGGAGCACGAAACAGGCGTCGCAATGAGGCTAGCCAATATTGGGATGCCTTGGCCGGCAGCGAGTTAAGCGCAGTGGAGAGCAGGGCAATCGCGGAGGGGAGGGAGTCCTGGGACAGCAGGGCCACACAAAAATAATTCCAAAGTTACCTTTGCTGGGCCTCATTCGCTCTATCGACCGTGGAACTGATTGGAACGCGCATATTAAAAGGCGTCTGCCACGTGAAACAGGCCGGCATTTTGGATGCCCAGCAGTAAGCTCCTTTCAAAATGGTGCCGGCCGCATTGTTTGTGGTTAATGGGGCAGTAAGATCTACCGCTGATTCCATTAAGGTCTAACGATACAAGTTAAAATTGCCACTTTTGTGTGAGAGTTCTTTAGGCAGGCTGGAAAATCATGCTCTGTGCTAAGTGTGTGGAGATCCGGCAAAAGGGATTCCAATTTCCCAGGCTTCCCCGCCCCACACGTTCTGCTACAGCTGGTCCGATCCGGCCTTCCAGAAAATTCTCCCAATTGTCTTCTGTTAGTCTATATGATCCCTATTTATTCAACATGACGTGAATTACATATAAAACATACAGGTTGAAAGCAATCAAGAGGTTCAGATGGTATGAGAAGAACAAAGCTCAAGCAATCCATCAATGTGATGTTAGATACTTGAAAAATATTCCCTCCTGTGTTATTCCTTATAATAGATGCACCTTACTGTTTTAGATGATTAGCAGAATCCCACAATTCAATTGCTATTGTACCAGTAGTGATACCAGAATGTCTTTGCTTATATGTTAAGTGGAATAGCATACCACATGTCTGTTTATTGGATGATACTGATACAAAACATGCTTTTATGTTGCAATTTTTAAAAATAATTCCCTATGTAAACATTTAAACAGCGGTCCATTTCAAAGCTAGTTCAGAGGGTGCTGAATTAGTGTTAAAATGTCACTGGGTTAATGGCCCTGAATTTGCGGTCAAAAGCTTCCCGCGGGGAAATGCCTCCGATCCGCAAATAAAATCCGTGCCTACCATGTGGTCCGGGAGGTACGGAGACTCGCGGTCCTGGGGCTCCCCGGGTACCCGCGGGAAGAGGCCCACGTATCCCGGGGTGCAGGCAGTTCACAAACGCCCCTGGGATCACGTGGGCCGGACCAGACCAACGAATGAGAGAAGGGAATCCCCATTCATGCTTATGTACGGAAACCCCATAAGTATGAATGGGAATACCAAAAAAAATACATCTACACATCAAATTAAAAAAAAACATCACATTTAAAATTAATTAAAATGGCATTTAATTAAATATTTAAAACAAAAATTTAATTTTGGGGGGGGGAAATTTACATGTTTTAAAGGGGCTAAAAATAAACTTGCCTTATTTAACAAGTTTTTAAATGTATAAATTATTGATAATTTTATTTTTTTGTTTTTTAAAACTTTTACGCTGGTAAAAGCAGGCGTAAGAATTTCACGGGCATTCGCTGGGCAGCTTTCCGCCCGCAGAGGCCCTTCTCTCGGGGATGCGGATAATCTGTCTAGAAAATTTTTGACAGATCGCAAGTTCCGGGTTTTAGCGTGCGCGGCGCATGCCCAAACCCGGAACTTGCGTGGCCCTTACAGGCTTGTACGCACCCGTAGGGGCCGCAAATTACGGCCCATTAAGTTTTATTCACCAACAACTCAGCACCTTTCAGATCAATGGTAAAACTAATATACTGCACAAACTATTGTGTATATTAATTTCACAGTTTTCTTTTTAAAATATTACACACTGATCTTTTACAAGAGAGAAAGAAGTAGATTATAGAACATTTCAGTACTTACCCTGCACTGGTATTTGTTCATACTCTCTCACAAAATGCAAAATTGAAAGAAAAGGTTCAGGCAAGTGTTTAGTGCAGTGTGTTAGACACTGGCCTTTTGCCTTTGGGGGCTGGGTTCAGCTCCAATCTAGACTGATGGTTTTCATGTGTCCTCTGCCTGCTGTCTGTAAAGGTGAAATGAGTTTGGGCAGTCTCAATCCAGTTCCCAGCATAGTCATGGGCCTGCAGCATAAAACTGTCCCTAGTTTGGCTCTCGTTGGCAATGTCACACAGGCGGGTCTAAGAAATGGAAATAAAACATTACAGTGGTGCAGTAGGGGATACTGTTCTGAGGTGGGGGCTGAGGCACATATCTGTTATGTATCTGACTGATACTGGGTGCCTGAAATGGAAAAGTGTTCCATTCTCCAGCACTGACAAACTTCACCTTTGAGTACAAAAAATAAACTGCAAGGTGAAACATTTTTAATTTAATTTACCCAGTTCTTGGATTGGGGAAAAATGACTACTGAGTTCACGACCTGTTTTGCAGCAAAAAAGCAGTGTTGTATATATAATAAATAATGTGCGCATGACGTTGTAAATTAAATATAATGACAAGAGTTTGGTTTCCAACAGATTTTCAGCAATTGAATATATTGTGCAATGTGGCACTGAGGCATAATGGACCAGAAAGATCTTGGGTCCAGTCGCTGATCTGTGATGAGTTAGCTGAATTCAGAGGGTGGAGGCCCCACAGTTGTTCTTGACATTCCTGGGCTAGAAGAAGAAAGGCTGGCCAAGGTTCCTGCTGTTGACTGCCACCCATACTAGTACCCTCTATCCTGAATGGCTGAGCACAAAACTGGAATGCACACTTAATTTTATTCAATAAAAATAAGCCAGTTTATTAAATAGGGCTGAGATGTGGCAAGTCTCTACTGGAGGGAGAAGACTTCCTTCTGGGTATTTGTTCAGGACCCAACCTTACCCCCCCCCCATCCCTTCTCTTCTGGGGTCAGTGAATATAGGGGATCTAAGTTGGGGGAATATTGGACCTGTTCAAGGGTGCAGCCCAGACCTTTGTTTCACTGTTTACCGTGTTATTTGGAAAGGGAATGGAAGCATAGAATCATAGAAAGTTACAGCACGGAAGGAGGCCATTTCGGCCCATCGTGTCCGCACCGGCCAACAAAGAGCTATCCAGCCTAATCCCACTTCCCAGCTCTTGGTCCATAGCCCTGCAGGTTAGAGCATCCCAAGTGCACATCCAAGTACTTTTTAAATGTGGTTAGGGTTCCTGCCTCTACCATCCTTTCGGGCAGTGAGTTCCAGACACCCACAACCCTCTGGTTGAAGAAATTACCCTCAAATCCCCTCTAAACCTTCCCCCAATTACTTTAAATCTGTGCCCCCTGATTTTTGACCCCTCTGCTGAGGGAAATAGGTCCTTTCTATCCACTTTATGCAGTTGAATTTTTATTAAAGCATTTCTACCAGGTGTTATGGTGCCAATGTTATATGTGTTGGGCTGGATACTCACCAATGTGCATACTTTTGAGTATTTCTTTCATTTTAGTTTGTGGTTCAGTCAGAAAAAAATCATAACATTTTATTTAATAAAAAAGAGCAGTTCTTACCACAGTACCAGCTTAATATTGTTCATTACTGGATCAAAACCTGCAGAAATCAATTAATCTGTCGAAGTGCTTTGAATTGGTGTCAATTGGAATGTGGAGCAGGGTGACTATAATTCCATAATACCATTGTTAAATCTTTAACTTAACATTGCTTGCCTTTCATCTGGTTATCATTGCACTAAGCCTTGCTGTAAATCAGAATGGGACAAGTCTTTGAACTGTGCTGGTTTAAGTTCAATCAAAGTGAATTCCTGAATGCAGTAAAAGAGTTTCTTCTTCTGGCTGCCTGTTCCGTTCACCTCCGAAGCAATTGTTTCAACCGATACCAATTTAAACTGACACAAACCAATGGAGCTGTGATTGGAACAGCTGGGATTTACAGCAGATAGATGATTTCTAAGCCTCATGAAGTTTCAGAGCATATATAATTATACATTTAATTATATTGGGTACATAGGATCCAACGTGGCAACCAATTTTCACACAGCAAGGCCCCACAAACAGCAATGCTTGTGTCAGAGTCCTTTGTCCACTGTTTTAGTAGAGACATTAACTTGTTTGTTTTAAAATAGCAAGGGGAGGAAACTGAAATGAACTCCCAGTAATTTCCTGGTCTACATCCATGACTATACCTCCGGAATCCATGCTCAGTGTGTTGAGACATTTGATGTGGGATGAAACGAATCTATGTGTAAGATGTTTCACTACAAGAAAAAAAAGAAAGACTTGCATTTCTATAGCGCCTTTCACAACCTCAGAACGTCCCGATGCACTTTACAGCCAATGAAGTACTTTTGACCTGTGGTCACTGTTGTAATGTCGGAACTAGGTTGAATGCAATTGGGAATTAGGCACAGAAAGGCTTTGGCGAGTTTTGTTTTAGAAATGCTGGGATGGGGCTGTTCCCACCTTGGAACAATAGGGGCGATTCTGTGATCTGGGCCGGAATGTTTACATTGCAGAGCGTGCGGCAGTTAAAAGCGCTGAAATTGACAGCGTATCGGGAACCCGCCTTCATCCCGCCGATTTCCGCATTTAACTGGGGCGGGTTTTCCAGCGCGCCAGGGATCTGCTCGGGAGAGGCGGATGACCTCATTGAAGTACTTAATGGTCTCTCAATGAGATGTTAAGAGGCTTTTTATCGTGAGGTTTCAGCTTTTTCTGTGTGCACAGGATTCACGGACTTCCTGAAGCTCGCCTGTGAAGACAAGGCGAGAGTTCAGTGGCCATTGTGCGAGTTCATTAAATGATAGCTGGAAAAAGCACATAAATAGTCACACCTTACACTTGCTTCCTTGCCTCAGGGAAAGGCTCTCGCTGACGCCATTTTGTGCAGAGATTTTGCTTTCAGGATTTTGCAGGTGATTTCTGCAACCTCGGAAGTCACTCTCACCACATTGCTAGTCACTCTCACTACATTGAAGGACTGTGCCTCTGATCTCTACGTTACCTGGCATCTATCAGATCAGCATGGGTGCCTCTTATGCTCTTTCACCTTAGATTCGGACCAAAATGAATGCCAGCAGCAACAACACCAGCAGCAGCAGCAACAACACCAACAGCCTTCTCTTCACTGACCTGATGCTCCACAGGAGAGAGGGGATCTGCACAGAGGGAACCGTGCCGGAGGCGATACCCCCAACACCGGGTATTCAAGCAGAGGATGAGCTTCCTAGACATGACTGAACAGCAGTGCTTCAGGAGGCTCTGGCTATTGCGCCCGGTTATCGCAGACATTTGCAGCTTGCTGGAAGAAGACCTGCTGCCCAGAGGACCTGGTGGACACGCCTTACCAGTGGCTGTCAAAGTCACCGCCGCCCTCAACTTCTTCATCTCAGGCTCCTTCCAGGGATCTGCAGCAGACATTTGCAGGATCTTGCAGTCGGCCACCCACAGACTCATCACACAGGTCACTGATACCATGTTTCACAAGTCAGCCAATTATGTTAACTTTGCCACTGTTGAAGCCAATGTTACTGAGCGGGTGCTCGGCTTTGCGGCTCTGGCTGGCTTCCCACAGGTGCAGGGCGTCATCGACTGCACACGTGTGGCCATCAAGGCACCCCCACATCACCCAGAAGTGTTTGTGAACCGCAAGGGCTTCCACTCCCTCAATGTGCAATTCATCTGCAACCACAAAAAGATCATCATTCATGTGTGCACCAGATCCCCTGGGAGCTGTCATGACTCTTTCGTGTTGCGCCAGTTCACCCTCCCTCAGCTCTTCGCACCTCCAAACAGACTTTCTGGCTGGCTGCTAGAAGACAAGGGCTATCCACTGAAGACATGGCTGATGGCACCCTTGAGGAGGCCAAACAATGAGGCCGAGGAGCACGATAATGAAAGCCACATGACGACCAGATGTGTGACAGAGCAACCAATCAGCATGCTGAAGATGCGCTTCAGATGCTTTGACAGATCTGGAGGATCCCTTCAGTACGCACCAGCCAGGGTCTCCAGAATCATCGTTGTATGCTGCGCACTGCAGAACAAAGCGCTGCAGCGAGGATTGGAGCTGCTGGAGGAGCAAAGCGCAGAGCACGCGGCCTCTTCGGAGGAGGAGCAGGTGGAACACTAGGAGGAGGAACCTGAGGTGGAGATGGCACCAGCAGCGACGCACATTGCTGCCTGAGAGGCTTGGAATGGCCTCATAATGGCACGATTTAGTTAAGTTGCACCTGTGCATCTATCTGACTCCCAGATGCTGTACCAGCTTCCCCCCCCACCCCACAACCAACACCACAAAGCTGTCCTAAAATGACTAAACCATTCCTGTCACACACACACCCATTGCTCAAGGTTAAGTAATGTCTCACTATTCACTCCAAGTGACAAGGCCACTTCCCAGATAGCTGACAAAAATGGACAAGACCGGAAAGTGGTGCAAAGAAATAAATTTATGTGCATCATAAATAGAACTGAAACTTAACAATAACATTTTGGCAAACACCCATGTGCATATCCTTGTGCATCTACAATTGTCATTTTTCTTTTCCGAGTGCTTCTGCGAGGTGCAACCCCTGTGGCTTCAGCAGTGGTAGAGGCAGGCTGCTCAGATCCCTGCTGTGACCGCTTTGACACTTTTGGCGGACGTCCTCTGGGTTTTGGAGCCTGTGATGGCCCCATCAAAGACTGCTCCTCCTGCGACTGTGCAGGGGCAGACTCGGCCATCGGGATCCGAGGCAGCATGTGGGGCTCTGACTGAGCGGGAGGCAACGGGGGAGAAGTGGGAGCGCTTTGAGAAGAGCCCCCACTTCCATGTCCCCTCACACCATCATCTCTCTCTTGTGGGTCATCCGCACTTCCCTGCAAGTAAGAAGCTGGAGAGGACCTTGCTGCACATCAGTGGGGCCATGAACACCCAAGTCTACATTGGTATTCCTTCTAGAGATGAGCTCAGTAAGAGTCTGCAATCTGTTGTTCACAGCAAGCATGTTCTCGTTCCACTGGTGCATTTGCTGCTCCATGCAGGTGGCCATCCTTTCCATGGAACAGCACATTGTCGCCATCACCTGTGAGATGGTGGTGCTCATGTTGGAGATGAACTCCTCCATTCTCTGTACAGTCGCACACATCGCGGCTGCAAAAGCTGCCAGAGCCTCGCGCATTTGTTGCTGCTCCTCCAAGATCACCCTCTTACTCGATGGCCCCCCAAGGTGCAGCATCTGCATGCAGCTGAGCAGAGCTGGGAGCATTATGCACCCTCCGGCGAGGACTCTCCAGTGCTGTCCCTGTCTCCATCATCTGCTCTTGCTGACTTGTGATGTGTGAGACACCAGGTGACAACACTGCTTTGTCTCACAGGACGCACTGACGTGTGCGTATCTGCGCTAGTGCTGGCTGCGCATGGGTCGTGTAACGGTGCACCCTCAGAGAGTGGAGCTTCCTCTGAGGAGTTGTCTTCCTCCTCCGACTGGACAGTGGGGTGGGGGGGGGGGGGGGGTCACTTGATGAACCTGTGGGAGAGTAAAGAAATGAATTAGAAGTCTTATGATAAGAATGTGTAACGTTACCATAAGGCACATGATGATATTTCACTAGCTGCTGACATCAGTCACCATGAGTGACTGTTGTATGCCATGCGGGATATTTAATTTTGTCACCAGGTTGCTGGGAGGTCCCCCTCTCTCTGTCTCCACTTAGTTCCAGCGCCTCCTCCTCTGCTGGTGTCAAAGTCGTGTATATTGGACGGCCACCACCGGTTCTTTGCCTCTCTCTGTTGTTCTGCGCTCTCTTCTGCAAGGAGGGAAAGAAGAGAAATTTGAGTGAGAGTGATGGAATGAGTGTAAGGGAAGGATGGGCTACATCTATAGAGGGTGACTTTCAGGGAGTGGCGTGACATTGCCAAATGGCCTCACCTGTGGTGTTTCTTTCTAGGATTGCATTAGGCTGAGGGTGCGTGTCAGTGGTGAACAGTCAGATGGGGATGTGAGTAGATGCATAGACAGTGAGGGATGGGTGTACCTGCAAGTTAGGTTGGTGTGAGGAGTGAGGTGCAGGAGTAGGCTTGGGAAGGCAGAGTGATGGGGTTGGGGTGACACACTTCAAGATGTAGTTGAATGTGGCATTGGTTGACGGTGGATAGGCAATGGCAAACATTCGAAGACCGCATGGACGAACTACAGAATTTGTTCATCCCAGTTTGGCATAAGAATAAAACAAAAAGGGTGACTCAACCGTGGCTAACAAGGGAAATTAGGGATAGCATAAGATCCAAGGAGAGGGCATATAAATTGGCCAGAAAAAGCAGTAACCCTGAGGATTGGGAGCAGTTTAAGATTCAACAAAGGAGGACAAAGGGATTAATTAAGAAGGGGAAAATAGAATACGAGAGTAAGCTTGCAGGGAACATAAAAACTGACTGTAAAAGCTTTTATAGATATGTGAAGAGAAAAAGATTAGTGAAATCAAGCATAGGTCCCTTGCAGTCAGAATCAGGGGAACTTATAATGGGGAACAAAGAAATGTCAGACCAATTAAATACATATTTTGGTTCTGTCTTCACAGAGGAGGACACAAATAACCTCCCAGAGATGTTGGGGAACATAGGGTCTGATGAAAGGGAGGAACTGAAAGAAATCAGTATTTGTAGGGAAATGGTGTTAGGGAAATTGAAGGGTTTGAAGGCCGATAAATCCCCAGGGCCTGTTAATCTACATCCTAGGGTACTTAAGGAAGTGGCCCTGGAAATATTAGATGCACTGCTGATCATCTTCCAACATTCGATGGAATCTGGAACAGTACCCATGGATTGGAGGGTAGCTAATGTTACCCCACTATTCAAAAAGGGTGGTAGAGAGAAAACGGGGAATTACAGACCGGTAAGCCTGACATCGGTAGTGGGGAAAATGCTAGAGTCCATTATAAAAGATGTAATAGCTGAGCACTTGGAAAACAGTGACAGGATCGGACAAAGTCAGTATGGATTTACAAAAGGTAAATCATGCTTGACTAATCTACTGGAATTTTTTGAGGATGTAACTGGTAAAATAGATAAGGGAGAACCAGTGGATGTGGTGTATTTGGACTTCCAAAAGGCTTTTGATAAGGTCCTGCATAAGAGATTAGCGGGTAAAGTTAAGGCACATGGGATTGGGGGCAACATATTGACTTGGATAGAGAACTGGTTGGCAGACAGAAAGCAAAGAGTTGGAATAAACGGGTCTTTTTCCGAGTGGCAGGCAGTGACTAGTGGGGTACCGCAGGGATCGGTCCTTGGACCCCAGCTATTCATAATATATATTAATGATCTAGATAAGGGAACTAGATGTAATTTCTCCAAGTTTGCAGATGACACAAAACTGGGTGGGCATGTGTGCTGTGAGGAGGATGCCGAGAAACTCCAGGATGATTTGGACAGGTTGGGTGATTGGGCAGAAGCGTGGCAGATGCAATATAACGTGGATAAATGTGAGGTTATCCACTTTGGTATCAAAAACAGAAAGGCAGATTATTATCTGAATGGCAATAGATTGGGAGAAGGGGAAGTGCAACGAGACCTGGATGTCCTTGTGCACTAGTCGCTGAAGGTAAGCATGCAGGTGCAGCAGGCGGTTAAGAAGGCAAATGGTATGTTGGCCTTCATAGCGAGAGGGTTTGAGTACAGGAACAAGGATGTCTTGCTGCAGTTGTACAGGGCCTTGGTGAGACCACACCTTGAGTACTGTGTGCAGTTTTGGTCGCCTTATCTGAGGAAGGATGTTCTTGCCATGGAAGGAGTTCAGCGAAGATTCACAAGGCTGATACCTGGGATGGCAGGAATGACGTATGAAGAGAGATTGTGTCGATTGGGCTTATACTCGCTGGAGTTTAGAAGAATGAGAGGGGATCTCATTGAAACTTATAAAATTCTGACAGGACTAGACAGACTAGATGCACGAAGGATGTTCCCGATGGTTGGGGATTCAAGAACCAGGGGTCACAGACTAAGGATAAGGGGTAAGCCATTTAGGACAGAAATGAGGAGGAATTTCTTCACCCAGGGAGTGGTGAACCTGTGGAATTCTCTACCACAGAAGGCAGTAGAGGCCAAATCATTAAATATATTCAAGAAGGAGTTGGATATATTTCTTAAGGCTAAAGGGATCAAGGGATATGGGGAGAAAGCAGGGACAGGGTTCTGAATTTGGATGATCAGCCATGATCTCATTGAATGGCGAAGCAGGCTAGAGGGGCCGAATGGCCTACTCCTGCTCCTATCTTCTATGATTCTCCAGTGGAGAGAATATTTGACCTGATTTTGTAGGTTTTGTTGTGAAGCATTTTGAGATCCTAAATGGAAAAAGTGGTATATACGTGAAAGTATTATTAAAGATTCAAATGCTTCAATGTAAAATAGTAATGTTAAATTTGTGCAAGCTGTTTATTGGGTCAGGATTGGGTAACGTTAACTGGACTATATTCATTGCCCATCCCTAGTTGCCTGACAAGTGATTGGCTTGATGGGCTATTTCAGAGGGTATGAAGAGCCAGGTGGGACTGGAGTCATGAATGAGCTCTGAACCAGTGGGGTTTTTACAACAATCCAGCAGTTTTTATTGTCCTTTTTGTTTTAGTATTAGTCCACAATTTCAAAACTTGCTATGGGGGAAATTGAACTCACGATAACTCATGGGTTATTAGTTCAGTGCCGTAAGCGCTACACTACTGTGTTCTCGAGCACGGTGTGCTGCTTCGGGCACCCTATTATAGAAAAGACATTAAAGCCGTAGCAAGCAAACAGCATAGATTCAATAGAATGATGCCAGGATGCGGAGCTATAAGAGAGACTTAAGATACTGGGACTATTTTCACTTACAGCAGAGAAGTCGAAGAAGAGATTTGATAGAGGTTTTTCAAATTATGAAGGGTTTTGATTGGAGATAAGGGATAATTGGATCAATATTTAAAGCAGCAGAAGATACAGGGCTGTGGGGAGAGTGCGGGGCAGTAGGATTCATTTTTAATTGCTCTCAGAAAAAGCCAGCACAGCCACAAACTTCTGTGGTGTATGAAACTTAGCAGGGTGAGAATCAAAAAGTGCAAATCTATATTTCACCACATAGTGGTGTCATAGCAGTTTAATGGGAAGGAAAGAAAACCTTGCATTTATATAACCCTTTGAATTCCCCTTGCAGTGCAGCGACTATTCTTATGTTGGCAAGCATGGATTGAACATGGTACTAAACATTTTGCTTATTTAAAAATCATTGGTCAAATATTAAGCAAATGCATAAAAAGTTCAATTGAATGTCACATTCTATCCAATAGGATAATGCACGTCTTGAGATTCAGCTACCAGTTTTCTTCTGGTCTCATCCATATCTAATTTGCAGGGGAGTAATCCTCATTAGAGTAGGTGAGTTATGGTTGCAAGCCCAGAATGCATATTCAACCAATTTCTGCATAGCTACCTGCCAATTATGGCTTGTGATTTATCTGCTGTCAATGCAATGGACATCAATCCAACCCATAATGTTTCTCATTATTTAACAGATTGAAATGAGTATGATTTCAATCATTAATGTACTAAACCAACAACATTACCTCTGGCTCAGTTGGACACGTGCATGTTATGCAAGCAGTTCCATTTGAGCTAGTGCCTTCAGTCTAAGTAAAGAGGAAAAAATACTTTCCCACAGTGCTTAACAGGCGTTTAGGAATCTCGGACTCAGCATTGCACCATTTTTCTGTGTTAAAGGTGCTTTATAAATGCAAATTGTAGTTGTTCTGGCCAAAGATCATCCTGGTGGGGAAAATAAAGACTTTCCTACTACTACCATTGATCTTTGGACTGTCCCTGGGACCCCTGCAGACCAAGAGTCAAGACACAATGCCCAACACCAGCTTCCTTCAGGGACTCCTCCAATGGGCACACCACAGCCAAATGCAGAGGAAACTAAGGCAGGAGGCCAGGAATACCCACTCACACTTCATTACATTGCTTACAATGGTCCTGCACCTACTTGGAGAAGCTGGATTTGTTTTCATTAGAGCAAAGGAGGTTGAGGGGTGTTTTGATAGAGGTGTACAAGATTATGACGGGTTTGGATAGGCTAGACGGGGAAAGGCTGTTCCCACTAGTTGATGGTACAAGGCCTAGGGGACACAGATTTAAGGTTTTGGGTAAGAAATACAGGGGGTTCTGAGGGAAAACTTTTTTACGCATCGAGTGGCGAGGACCTGGAATTCACTGCCGATGGAAGTGGTGAAAGCGGAGACACTCACTGTTTTCAAGGGGAGACTGGATAGGCACTTGAGGGAAATAAACTTGCAGGGCTACGGGGATAGAGCGGGGGAATGGGACTGACTGGATTGCTCTAGAGAGCCGGCACGGACTCGAAGGGCCGAATGGCCTCCTTCTGTGCCTGTTATGACTCCAGGTGCAGGACCAGTTAAGTAAGTTTGGGTTTCCCCAGGAAGCTCTGGGGCAGCATGTACCTGACATAATGGGTCTCTGCCCCATTTCCTCTTGGCTACATCTGGGAACTGAGCCTAATGTGTCATTCAAAGTAGTCTTCTCTTGGTTTTGTTCTGCTTGTTCTAGTTAATTTCAAAGAAACTTGAGTCTTGATGGCATCTCTTAGGCACCAATGAGGAAGTATTAGTGAACTTTGACAGTATGAGGGAGCTGAATTAGCATATTTGATGCTGGAGTTTTGGACTGTCTCTGCCGTGTCAGCTTACTCATAGTCAGGGTCAGTGCACCCTGCTGCTTTCATCCACACTCACTGTAAAAAATGAGAAATGAACAGAACAACAAAGACATTCATCATAATTCTTAGATTTTTTTCAAGAGGTTCTGATAATGAACTTCCCTCTTTAGGTGCAATAGACTAACTTCAGTTCATTATCACACGAAATAGGAGTAGGAGCAGGAGTAGGCCATTCGGCCCATCGAGCCTGCTCCGCCATTCAATAAGATCATGGCTGATTTTCTTGTTCTTGCACCTGGGGGCAGCGCATGGAGGAAGCTCGGGTGGGGAGGGTTGTACGCAGCCCAACAGAGCCAGCCCAAATTTCCATCCATTTAAACCTGCCCCATCCTGTTAAGGTATCTTTACTACTGGGAAACACCTTTAGGGAAAAATTGGGTTGCTTTGCGCCTCCCGTTATAGCGGGGCATAAAGCACCTAGAGCCCGGGCGCGGCGCCGCTAACGCCTCCCGCAAAATTCAGCGGGAGGTTAGCGGCAGCGGTAGCCAGTAGCGCCCCGCGTACTACGCGTCCGGCGATGATGTCATTGCTGTGTGCAGCGCCCCGCTCGCACCGTGGCCGCAGACTTCGCTCGCGCCCCCTGACCTACCGCCGGACGATATGTCCGACACGGTCAGGGTGCCGTGTTTACAGCCGGGGCAGCGCGAATTAAAGGGCAGGTGCCAAGCGGCCATTTTTTTTGGGCCGCCTGCCAGCACCTGCCCCCTTTCACCACTTCCTGCGGGGTGCCGGCCGCGATCGATCAGCCTGGCATTCCTCTTGAGTGCCGGTCTCTGTTGCCGGCACCCCGAGTTTGAGCTGTGGTGCAGTGGGTAGCACACTCGCCTCTGGGTCAGAAGGTTGTGGGTTCAAGTCCCACGCCAGGGACTTGAGCACATAAAGCTAGGCTGACACTCCAGTGCAGTGCTGAGGGAGCGCTGCTCTGTTGGAGGTGCCGTCTTTCGGATGAGACGTTAAACCGAGGCCCCGCCTGCCCTCTCAGGTAGATCTACAAGATCCCACAGCACTATTTCGAAGAAGAGCAGGGGAATTAGCCCCGGTGTCCTGGCCAATATTTATCCCTCAACTAACATAACAAAAACAGATTAGCTGGTCATTATCACATTGCTGTTTGTTGGACCTTGCTGTGCGCAAATTGGCTGCCGCGTTTCCCACATTACAACAGCGACTCCACTTCAAAAGTACTCCATTGGCTGTAAAGCGCTTTGAGACGTCCGGTGGTCGTGAAAGGCGCTATATCAATGCAAGTCTTTCTTTCTTACCCCGGTGGTCCAGCAGGGCCCCGGTGTGCGCTGTACTAGGCTCCTCTCCTTTAATCAGGGAGGGAGGCCTCTAGTACCGTGGCGCAACGGGCCGGCGCGTGTGGCGCTGCTGCACGTAGCGCCGCGATATTGAATGGGAGCGCCCCAAGAGGGAGGGGGAGCGCTTCCAGTAGCGCCCCGCCTCCTGCTTGGGGTGCTACCATTCAATTTCCGGCATCGGGGCGCTAAAAGTAGTGCCCCGCCGAAGTTAGCGCCCCAAAGGGGGCGTGACCCAATTTTTCCCCTATCCTCCAATCATTACTGTAACACGGGTATGAAGCAAATGTCCTTATTTTTCCGCTAACAGTAAAGGGAGGAAAATGTATCCTTTGGTATACATTCCCCCCCGCCCCCACTCACCCGTCACCCACCACTTCAAGCCATCCTTGAAGTCCTAAACCTGTATCTCTGACATTGCGCACCAGTAGATTAGAAAATGCTTTCATCTGGAACAACAGAAACTCTGTGAAACAATTCTTTGCATAACCTGATTGCTTTTTTTTTAATCCTGGAAATACACAGTCGGTCTGTCAGCATCTGAAAAACGAATGAAAACAATTTCTAAAAAATGTTTAAGATTTGTTGTCAGTGAATTAAAAAAAAAAAATTCTTGAAAGGGTTAAAAAAAAAAGCGCTTGTGTTCCTCTTGAGCGTTGAGGAGCACTGTAGCTGCAGCTTCTGGAAATGTTGCTAAGACAGTCATATTTATTCAGCATAGATTGCAGTACCACCTCCTGATCACAGACACAACGCACATCTTCCACCTTCTGCCTTTCCTGTGTGCAGTTAAATTTTCACCTGACAGCTGTGTCAGACTATGATCGCATCCTCTCTATCACAATGGATTAGAAACCGCCCATAACAGCAATCTTTCTTTGTGATTTGTGTCTGACATTGCAAGCCTAGTCCAAAAAGGTAAGGTTTACGTTGTGTGCAAATGTGTTAGTAAATGCCTCAAATAATTATTCTTTCTCCAACATGTCTGCCATCCTGTTCTGCCTAGCCTCTTTTTTTAGTGTCATAGTAGCGTGCACCTGAATTTTTATTAGGCACTTGCTGCAAATGTATAGATTTTTATTTTGTGTTGGAAGGGCTATTCTTATTGTCAGTCAGAAGCTGGAGCACTCCTCTTCGATTTCTGTGGGCACAGCTTGGAATTCCTGCGACTGCCTGACACTCAAATCCTCCAACCGTGCATTTAATGAGTTTGTGTGCCGGGGTGCTCAGTGGGATGTACGGTGGAAGAGGTGGAACCTCATCACAAGATTGCCAAACACAACGTTAATTTAAGAGGTCAGTTAATTCTTTAAAAAATTATTTTTTAATTGATTCTCGGGATATGGGCGTTGCTGGCAAGGCTGGCATTTATTGCCCATCCCTAGTTGCCCTCAGAAGGTGGTGAGCCTTCTTCTCGAACTGCTGCAATCCATGTAGTGAAGGTGCTCCCACAATGTTCTTGGGTAGGGAGTTCCCGGAATTTGACCCAGTGACAATGAAGGAACAGCAATTTCTGTCCAAATCAGGGTGGTGTGTGACTTGGAGGGGAACTTAGAGGCAATGGTGTTCCCATGAACCTGCTGCCCTTGTCCTTCTAGGTGGTAGATGTTGTGGGGTTGGGAGGTGCTGCTGAAGCAGCCTTGGCAAGTTGCTGCAGTGCATCCTGTAGATAATACACACTACAGCCACGGTACGCCGGTGATAGAGGGGGTGGATGTTTAGACTAGTGGATGAGGTACTGATTAAATGAATTGCTTTGTCCTGGATGGTGTTGAGCTTCTTGAGTATTGTTGCAACTGCACCCATCCAGGCAAGTGGAGAGTATTCCATCACACTCCTGACTTGTGCCTTGTAGGTGGTGGATTGGTTTTGGGGAGTCAGGAGGTGAGACACTCGCCACAGAATAACCAGCCTCTGACCTGCTCTAGTAGCAACAGCATTAATGTGGCTGGTCCAGTTGAGTTTCTGGTCAGAAAGATAATGGTGGCATACTCTGCGATGGTAATGCCATTGAATGTCAAGGAGAGGTAGTCAGGAGTTCTCTTGTTGGAGATGATCATTGTCTGGTGTTTATATTCATTATCTGAGGAATTGCGAATGTAGTCGAACATTGCAATTATCAGCTAAAAGCCCCTCTTCTGACCTTATGATGGAGGGAAGGTCATTGATGAAGCAGCTAACCATAGTTGGGCCTAGGACGCTGCCCTGAGGAACTCCTGCAGCGATGTCCTGGAGCTCAGATGATTGGCCTCCAACAACCACAACCATCTTCCTTTGTGCCAGGTATGATTTCATTGAAGAGACAGTTTTCCCCCGATCCCCATTGATTTCAGTTTTACTGGGGCCCCTTGGTGCCACACTTTGTCGAATGCTGCCTTAATGTCAAGGGCAGGCACTCTCACCTGTAGAATTCAGCTCTGGTGTCCATGTTTGGACCAAGGCTGTAATGAGGTCTGGAGCCTTTGTGACTGAGCTGCCCTGCATTACTCCCCTGCCCATTAGTAAATCCAGCTATTATTGAAATTACAGCACCAAAAGGCGGCTATTTGGCCTATCGTGCCTTTGCCAGTACTGGCTCCACTTCGGAGCTGTCTACTCTAATCCCATTTCCCTGTTTTTATCCCCTAACCCGGTAATATTTTCTCTTCAAGTGTTCAGTTGATTCCCTTGTTTAGTATTCAAATTGCACCTCCTCCTCACTTTGACTGAGGGAACCTGTGAGGCATGTGCATTACTTCTGGCTGAATGTCAAGTGATGGTGATCATGCCTGCAGGTTCCCCCAGTGCACAGAGGGAGATGTATCCACTCCTGGTCCAACAACGTGGCAGCTGCTCCCGAGGGGTCTAATGGAATTTTTGAAAACTTTGCTAAAGATCGGGGTGCAGTGTTGCCAAATAACTCAAGTACTGACAGAACTAAAGCAAAAAGACCACAGGCTCCACTGAGAGCTGTCTAAATCGGTAATGAGGTAAACTGTAGCAGTGAAAATATTTAACCACAGGGAGAACGCGATTCTCCAATGCCTCCAAAAACAGTCTGATGTTTCAGAAATCAGGTAAGATAATGGGAGCAGGTAAGATAGATTGATCAGTAACTCTAGACATCTTCCGAAAGTGGAGCAGGGGCAGAAGTAGATTTAAAAGAAGAGCACCTAAGAAGTTAAGGATGCAACAGAAAGGAACCAAGGTGAAAGAGAACACCTGTGCCAAATAGATGATAAAAGGGACCACCTGATTAAGCCAAGTTAAATAATACCCAAGGGAAGTAAAAAGTTAAATAAAACATCTGAGGAACGCCAAAGGTGGGGAACCAGATAGAAGGAAAATCAAAAGGGAGGAAGAGAGCACCTGGGGTTAAAAAAATAGGAAAACCAAAAAGGGACAATGGGAGAAAACTACTAAGAGAAATGGCTGAAAGAAGGGACATTGTGATGGAAACCCTGAGGTGTGTTTGTTGTGGGATAGTCACAAATGCGAAAGGCAGATACAACAGAGGGGTGAAGAGATGTGAAAACTGTCCGTTAGTCAGTAAGCTTAAAGAAAGGGTTACAGGGTTTGAGAGCAAGGTGCAGGAACTTACAAGGGCAGACAGAAGATGGTTTCTTTTTAGGGCGCGTGAATAGTATTAGACTCCATACGCGCATCATCTCAGGTCAGTGATGCTGCCAGACTAGCATTAGACATTGAGAGTGAACCCTCAGGAATTGGAGCAGGAGAACTGTATAATCAGGAACAATGTTGTCATGACAAAGGAACAATTGCTGAAAGAAGCCAAGGTAATAGCAATACTGAATGGATTAAGGTTGATAATAGAAGCAAGAAATATAGGAAACCCTGTGAAGCTACCCAAGAGAGTACACGAGCAAACAAATACCAGGCACTATCCAACACTGCAGAAGGACACAAGGCCTCAGAAAACCAGAGAGTACAGCCTGGAAATGAAGGCAGTCTACAGGTCACAGACAGATTGTAGTCTTTGCTCAGGAAAGTTGATAGCCATGTGTGTTGTAAGGATAATACCTTCAGGATTGTGAGCTGTCTACCGACAGCTAATGAGCAGTAAATATTGAAAGGATATCAGGGATACTGAGTGGGCCAGGTAGGGACGCAGGGTAGTAGTCCACGTAGGGGTAAATGACACAGGGAGAAATAAAAAGGGGCTTTAAAAATCACATATGAAGATTGGCTCAAATCTTTAAAAACAGGGGCCTGGAGTTTCCACTTGGGTGCTCTGGTTTTTTCAGCACAATTTGCCCGAAATCGGCCATACCAGCGCAAAGGATCGCGGAATTTTAAGTGCAAGTTATGTTCAGCGCAAATCCAGTTTCCGCGATCTTTTGCGCTGGTTTAAAAAAAATGGCGCTGGAAGCCGGCCCCGCCCACAAAACTGGCCACGCCCCCCCAGACTGAATTAATCACCATGGCGAGTTTCCACTAATTACGCTCATTTGCAGGCCTATGAGGAGGCTCTAACAATTGAGCTTTTTTTTAGGTGCAAGCCCACTAATAGGCATGTTTTATAAGCTTTTGAATATCAATTTTTTTAATTTACTAAGAAACTGACTAATGTACACCACTAATAACAAGCAAATGGTTCCATATAGTTTAAAAAAAATTATTTTCAGTTATTTAAAATCAGGTTACTCACAGGTGGTGGACTCGAGACTGATTAAAATGCTTATATTTTTGTGATAAAGCCATTTTCGGCTGTATTAATCAAACTGCACCAAGTAGCCTCTCTTAAATATATCAAGGAATATTTCTTAAAGCAGAAATTTTGGGGAAAAAAAATTACGTTCTAAAACACTGCCCGATTGTACAGGTTCATGGCAGGTTTTGTGTTCGGCAATATGCAAATGAGTTTGAGTGGCAACTTGAGGGAAGAAAACCCACTTCTCAAAATGGGTGCAATTTGCGCCCGGATCGCTGAGTGCGCCCAAAGCGGAAACTCTACCCCAGGGGCTGTAAAGTAACAAAAGCAAAACACTGTGGATGCTGGAAATCGGAAATAAAAACAGAAAATGCTGTAAACACTCAGCAGGTCAGGCAGCATCTGCGGACAGAGAGGAAACCGAGCTAATGTTTCAAGTCGATGACCTTTCATCAGAACAACTAAGATGTAAAGTAATGTTCTCTAGTATATTTCCAGTATTCAGGAAAGGAGGAGAGTTCACCAAAACATAGAAACATAGAAACATAGAAGATAGGAGCAGGAGTAGGCCATTCGGCCCCTTGAGCCTGTTCCGCCATTTAATGAGATCATGGCTGATCATCCAAATTCAGTACCCTGTCCCTGCTTTCTCCCCATATCCCTTGATCCCTTTAGCCTTAAGAAATATATCTATCTCCTTCTTGAATATATTTAATGAATTGGCCTCAACTGCCTTCTGTGGTAGAGAATTCCACAGGTTCACCACTCTCTGGGTGAAGAAATTCCTCCTCATCTCACTCCTAAATGGCTTACCCCTTATCCTTAGACTGTGACCCCTGGTTCTGGACTCCCCCACCATCGGGAACATCCTTCCTGCATCTAGTCTGTCTAGTCCTGTTAGAATTTTATAAGTTTCAATGAGATCCCCTCCCATTCTTCTAAACTCTAGCGAATACAAGCCCAATCGTCCCAATCTCTCTTCATACGTCATTCCTGCCATCCCAGGTATCAGTCTGGTGAATCTTCGCTGCACTCCCTCCATGGCAAGAACATCCTTCCTCAGATAAGGCGACCAAAACTGCACACAATACTCAAGGTGTGGTCTCACCAAGGTCTTGTACAACTGCAGCAAGACATCCTTGCTCCTGTACTCGAATCCTCTCTCTATGAAGGCCAACATACCATTTGCAAGTATCAAGGAAGTAAACGAGTGTCTGGCCATTACGTGGAATGTGAAACTCGCTACCACATGGAATAGTTGAGGCGAATAGCGTAGCTGCCTTTAAGGGGAAGCTAGATAAGTACATGAGGGAGAAAGGAATAGAAGAATATGCTGATAGGTGAGATGAAGTAAGGTGGGAGGAGGCTCGTGTGGAGCATAAACACCAGCATAGACCTGTTGGGCCGAATGGCCTGTTTCTGTGCTGTAAAATTCTATGTAATTCTATGTAAGGTGTGAGAACAATAGTGCTACCTTCATATGTAACTGGGAATCCTTCAGGAGAGATGGGCTACACATAAACCAAGTAGGGTCAAAGAGACTTGAGAGGAACAATGAGAAAGAAATAGAAAATCAATTGAACTAGACAGATGGGTGGGTGGGAAGGAACCACAATCCCAATGGAGAGAGGTCATAGGGCAGAAGGCAATCTACAGGTAGGTATGGACACAGAAAACCAAAGAGAGATGCATGAACCCCCCAGAATAGACAGGCACAGGGGGAAATGAGAGGGGCAAATAAGATGTATGTAGGAACGTTAGAAGCATTAGGAATAAGTTACCAGAACTAGAAGCTGTTGTGGCGTAGGTAACTATGACCTGGTGGGATATTAGAAATGTGATTTAATCCAGAGGATGGAAATTAATATAAAATTCAGGGTTCTAGAAGGGCCGATTTTGATACAGGTGCTCGATGTTGCCGGTATGAGCCCTGAGTCATTGGAAACCCGGACCCCATTTACCCGCCATCGGTGAGTTGCGGATGCCATAAGGGCAACCTGCTGCAGCTGGCTCCCACGCTGAACCTGCCAATAGTCGGAGCCTGGGAGCACACCTGCTCCACCTGGCCACACCAGAACTAAATTTAAACATAGCCTCGGCTGTTTTCTGCGTGTCCTCCAGCAGCCCCTTTAAGGACCGATGGTTATGCCGCTTAACACCCGGTTCAAATGGGCAGCGCCTATTTGTACTTCACTCTCGGGGTCCTATGTACATCACAGGATCTCAATTTGCATATTGATGAGAGACTATTAGCTGTGGAAAAGCATAGGGATTTGGGTGTCCACGCACACAGATTGCAATGGAACTGAATACCAAGCGCTGTGTATAACGGGCGGCCGATCCAATACCGTCCGTTTTGCACCCTGCCCGAGACGAATTTCTAGGCCAGTATCTCAAACTCTTTCTCCCCAAAAGGTTGTGGATGTTGGGTCAGTTGAAATTTTCTAGTCTGAGCTTGATAAATTTTTGTTAGGTAAGGGTATCAAGGGATATGGAACAAAGGTGAGTAAATGGAGTTAAGGTACAGATTAGCCATAATCTAATTGAATGGCAGAACAGGCTCAAGGTGCCGAATAGCCAACTCCTGTTCCTATTACAGGTGGCCTCCTACATGATGCTTCAGCTGCCCATCTTGGGACCCGACCCAAGATGGCGGCGGCCGGAACGCCAGGGTAAATTGGGCGGTAAGTGACTCCATGCCATTTTTAGACCACTACCACCCCATTAATGTTGGTAGGAACAAGTTAAAATGGGATCTAGGGTGTTTAGAAAAGACAGAGCTGACAAAAAATGAGGTGGTATCATCCTTTATGTCAGGAACACCTGGGAGGGTAAAGAATTTGATCCTGTCGGGGGGGTGGGGGGTAGAAAGCTACAAAATGAAGCAGAAATTATTAATGCTAAAAAATCCAGGCCAACACTAGGGGCATGCTATACACCACCAGGCCAGTATGAGAAGGAAGGCAATTTGTTCTGTGAAGCAATAGGAAGGGTATGTGTGTACAGGAAAATTATTTAAATGGAAGTCTTCAATCAACCAAATATACATTGGGAAAAGCCAAACAGTTTAAAGAGAGAGTCGGTAGAAAACTGATTCTTCACGCAGTGCATCAATGAGGCCAAGAGAAGCAATGCTCATCTTGCTCTGACCATAAAATGACCATAAAATGTACATAAAATAGAAGTCTTGGCACCTCTGTATGACAGCGACCACAGACTGCTGGTGTCAGAAATATGTAAGATCAGGAGCCAGGCACATAACTTTAAAAGATAGAATGAGGGAACAACTAAAGCAAATAGAGTGGTGGTGGGTGGGGGGAGGGTGGCGGGGCGGGGGTGGGGGGGGGGTGTTAGTGGGGGCGTCAACACTTAAAGAGAAGACAAATAGAACATCTTTAGCTGTGCAGGAAAGTTATATTCCTAAAACCAACAAGCTCAGCCTAAAAGAATGTGAACCCAAATGGATCAGAAAACAAATTAAAAGATGGAAAATGGCATGTACAAATCCTGTAGGAAGAAAGGAGAAGGGGCTGGCTGGGATGAATGCAAAATCAGAGAGGCAAATGGAGACCTGGAAAAAAGCACAGCAACTGAAGCTAAGCAAAACACTACAACAATTCTTTCATAACAAGAGCGAGAAAAGAGGTGAAAACCACAAAAGCTCCCAATGGGCTTGAAGCTGAGGCTGAGCACAAAATGGTAAATATTCTGAGCACAGAAGAGTAAATATTCTGAATGAGACTTCTCCAAATATTCACAGGGGAAGATATGAGCAACACACCCTCCCCATCTCCAACCTCGCTTTCCTCTCCAAAGTCCTTGAACGTGTTGTCACCTCTCAGATCCATGCCCATCTTTCCCACAACTCCATGTTTGAACCCCTCCAATCAGGTTTCCTCCCCTGCCATAGTACTGAAATAGCTTTTATCAATGTCACAAATGACATCTTTTGAGACTGTGACCATGGTAAACTATCCCTCATCATCCTTCTCGACCTGTCTGCAGCCTTTGTCACAGTTGACCACTCCATCCTCCTCCAACGCCTCTCCTCCGTTGTCCAGCTGGGTGGGACTGCATTCGCCTGGTTCCATTCTTATCTATCCAGTCGCAGCCAGAGAATCACCTGCAATGGCCTCTCTTCCCGCTCCCGCATCATTACCTCTGCAGTCCCCCAAGTATCTAACCATGGCCCCCTCCTATTTCTTATCTACATGCTGCCCCTGGGCAACATCATCTGAAAACACAATGTCAGGTTCCACATTTATGCTGATGACACCCAGCTCTACCTCACTACCACCTCTCTCGACCCCTCCACTGTCTCTGATTTGTTTCACTGTTTGTCTGACATCCAGTATTGGATGAGCAGAAATTTCCTCCAATGAAATATTGGGATGACCAATGCCATTGTATTCGGTTCCCGCCACAAACTCTGTTCCCTAGCCACCGACTCCATCCCTCTCCCTGCCCACTGTCTCAGGCTGAACCAGACCATTCGCAACCTTGGTGTCTTGTTTGACCCTGTGCTAGGCTTCCAACCCCATATCCTCTCCATCACCAAGTCCGCCTACTTCCACCTCTGATCGAATTGGCAGATAATACCAAACTAGGCAGGTCAGTGGAATTGAAAGAGGCAACTCTGAAATTACAGATTGAGTTGGACAAGATTTGTAGGTGGGCCGAGCAATGAGAAATGAAATTTAATGCAGACAAATGTATGACACACTTGCTCATCCATAATTATCTTGTGTTAGCAATAGAGCACTTTAATGCTTTGTGCAGCATGGATACCCGCAAACTAAAAAAGGAGCTCACTAGTCATCAGATTTTGAACTGACTGTATATGTTAATCTTGGGACAGGGCACAGGGTAACCTAGTTGCAAAAACCAATACTATAAGAGCACGTACACCACTTGTCCTTTAAACATCAAGGATGCCGGCCACATGAATGATATATTTCATCTCTATTTTCTAGTGCTACTGTTTTATATATGTATTAATGCCATCGACAAGAGTATGATGAGCAGAATTTCCCAATTTTCAGATGATATAAAAATAGGGAGCATAGCAAATAATGTGAAAAACGCAGAGGAATTTTCAACTTTCAGGTGACTGGCCCAATAGATGGCAGAGGTGATTCACTGTGGGTAAGTATAACATAATTAGTGTGTGGGAGCAAGAAACCAGTAAAGAAGGAGTATTTGTTAAATGGAACTGTGCCATAGTGTACTGGTCAGTCAGGAGATCTAGGGGCTATGAAACTATCAACGTGGGGCTAAACTGCAGTAAATAAAGGCAAATAGGGTACGAGGCTGCATTGACAGAGGAACAGCATACAAGACAAATAAGTTTGTATTATTGCATTGGTCAGACCCCATCTGGAGCACTGGGTGTCATTCACCGAATCACAGGAACAATATTATTGCCCTTGAGCGGGTTCGGAGGTGAACAGCAAGTATGATTATGGGTATCAGGAATTATATGGTATAAGGAAAAATTAAGGAAGTTGGACTTGTTTTTGTTGGATAAGAGGAGATTGTGAGGTGATCTAATTGACATTTTCAAAGTTATGAATGGAATTGGCAACACTGCTCCAGATAAATGGACTCAGTATAGTGAAGGATTCAATTCCTCGGGGGTACAAGTTAAAATGCGGAAGTTCTGCCAAATTTTCCTTCTTACTCCTACGGTTAGCAAGAGCTATGGAGTAAGTTACTAGGGAAGGTAATTAAAGGGGACAGGAACAAATTGGTTCAGAAAACAACTAGAAAAGGACAAAAATAAATATAATGCCAGAGTTATATGCGACTGTGCAGCATGATAAATGGGATTAAAATATTTTTGTAATATTTATTTAAAAATATGTGTATATATATAGATATTGATAAGGTGAGTCAGAATGGGCCTCTGTCACACAGCTGCTTGTGGCTGAAACAAGAACAGAATTAGTTGGCACTGCCTTAGGAACAGTGTGTGCCATGGAGATCTAATGAGGCCCTGCCAATAAAATATTTAAACCGATTGCTGGGGAAGGTGTCAGCACCGAGTCCTCGAATCTCTAGAGCCAGCTTTCAAGTAAGGAAAAGCTCAGAAGTTTAAAGAATAAAAAATAATCTGCTCCACATCCAACTCATATATCCTTCATGGTACAGGTTATGTTCTGAATTTTCCCAGGCCTTGTGACACACTCCCGAAGACTGGTGGGAGTGCAGTGGAAGGCCTGAGGAATAGGTGGAACACAGATACACCAGATCCCAATCTCTACTGCCAGTTTCCAGGAGCCTTGTTTGGGACAGGACGTCTGTGACATGAATCTTGTCATTCATGGGAAATGACTTATGACATAATACTGGGCGGCCTGCTGGTGGCGCTGTCCAGGGAGAGTATAAATACTCGGGCATGGGCCCAGCTTGCTCAGGACATTCTTTAACAGGAACGAGTGAAGGACACAACTAGATCTCCATGTTGTAAAACAGTTGATTAAAGCTTTGTTTAAAGCTTAGACCAAGTGCCTAGTAGTTTTCTTACTTCAGTCTGTATGCCCAAACATGGTCACCTGTGTTATAGGGGGCACGGGTAGGGATAATGAATCCCAGGCCGGATTTTCCCGGGCTCGGCCTGGGAATCTGCTGGATGAAAGGAGGTGCCCTGGTCTGCTAGCCAGCGAAGATGGTTTCCACTTGGAACTTGGTCTGGATCCTGAAGATTTAGCAGCATTTTGAGAATTTTTTTCAGCCACCCCCCGCCCTTATACACAGTCTCTAGCGGTTGGTGCGGGTATGCCTGCAAGGGCTTGACAGTGCCGCATTTCCCGGACGCTTCTTCTGAAGGGTGCCTGAAATATACTTGTGGTGATGAGGCTACCCACCAGTAATATTTAAATTGAAGAACCTCGCCCTCACCCAGCATACTCTGGTAAAGATCTCGGACAGTGCATTCCACCATATGCCAGGATGTCGGTCCAACGGATTTGCGGCTTCCAAATCTTTATGTAGATTGTTCGCTTCTAGTATTTTCTGATTATTTCTTTTATTTAGGTCCCTGATTATGGCATCAAGGAACACAGGCATTTCCATGCCGTGGATAATGCTACTCAGCCCTCAATACGAAGGTGTATTCATGCCCCTCTCCCTGTTTTAACTAGCTCCCCCTCCGTGAAGAGGTATGTTCTTCTGCATGTATCTGAAGGCCTGACTAAAGTCTGACACAGAATTTATTTTTTTGTCTTTCCTTCCTGCCATCCCTCCCCCAACTCATTCCCTTCCCTCTCTTCCCTCATTACTTCGCTCAATCCCTTTCTTCATTTCTCCCCCTTCCTTGAGGCCAGTGTTATCTATGGTGGGAAGGAGCTTCCACTTGACCAACTGATCCAGCACTGACTCGAGCAAATTTCCCAGCATCAGCCTCATTTAATAAGTTTAGGTGGGCTACCAGTGGTATTCCTGTTTGCATTTTTCAGCTTGCTATGGTGAGGGATAGGAACTGGCTGCTGCTACAGGAATTGGGTGCCTATTGCAATAAGAAAATGTTAAGTCCCCTCACTCAGTTATTGTTTGATAAAACTGGACACTTGACAAATGTTGGCCTGAGTAAAATCCAGCGCTACTGAGGCAACTGATGGAAATTTGATGTCTAACGTCACTCCCTCATTATTGTCTCAAATGCGGCTGCTTGGCTGGACCTCACTACAATCTGACACCGGGAAATATATCCAGCACACAAATGGAGCAACAGATCGCTGACTCATTTTCCACATCTACTCACCCAATGTTGAGGCTCAACCAGCAGAAAGCCAGAGCAAAATCCTGCCCTTCACGTCTTCTCTTCCGTCAGAAGAGATAAGGGTCTACCTTTTTCACTCCATTCCTGAGAATATTCTAGATATTTTCTTTTCCACTTCAACAAACTTAATTGTCCATTTTGACTTTGTCCTTTAAGACAATGCTGTAGCTTCAAACTGAATTCAAAATAAGGCCATTTGATTAATTCAGAGTTAACCTTGTTCCAAAATCTTGGGACAGAGGCAGCGAAAGAGACTCAAGAAAATATCTAGCAGTCTTTGCAGATAATTCCTGAATTCACAATACAATTAATAGAAATATCGTTAATATTTATGCAGAGGGTAAAAGTACATGGCACGGAGAATGATTTTGAAGTAAATACTGGCGTGTATTTGGTATTCATGGCCTGTGTACGTACACATGAATAATATTCTCCATGAGCTAAAGCCGGACAATGCTGGATTAAATCAGAATGCTTTGCTTGACTCATTATACAGGTTACCACAATGAAAGCGGGTTGTCATCACTGGATTCACACCAATTCCAACTGTGTTTATAGATACTTTACATAGTTGGGAGATGTCATTCATCACAAGATTAAACGATTGTCATTATATTGCTTGTGCATGAATCTAGCATACTGAGCTCTTGCAGGCTCCTTCCTTTCGGGAACCCCTTTATATTGAAAAGTGATATGTATTTTTCTTTTGAGTGGTGTAAAGTAGTATAGGGGCTATTAAAGAGAGAGATCAGCTGACAGTTTCTTTTTAATCATCAATTTACCTAAATCTCCTTTTATCCCCATTACTTTAGTTCTTCCACCATCCCCAGCCAGATGGGGCAGGTAAACCATCTGCTGCTGGACTTCTTTCAGTCTTGCTCCCGAGCTAGGCAACAGAAGATGCACTCGGGCAGCTCAGGGTGACCTATCCTTTCTGCAAGTGGGGAAGTGACTGGCTTCTGTGTAGCCCCTGCCCTCTCATCATGGGAGCAGAAGCTTACCATGTGAGGAATAATGGGCATGCCTTCATGCTCTGCCACTCTGAAGCCCAACATTGTGGAGCATGAATGTACGGTGTGTCATCTGATCAATACCCCTTTAAAAATCAAACTGTTTCTTACCATCAAAAGTAACTTTGATTCTTTTTTTTACCTGTTTATTTCATTCTAAAAAAGCAATTAACTTTCTATTGGTAAAGGTCCCCTTCATTCTCCCAGAGTAAAGCATGTCTCATAAATGCTCATTACTGTAGCTGCTCACTTCACTAACGCACAAGTGTTTTTGGACGCCAATAGGAATGGTCCAAATAATTTCTCTCAGAACCATTTTAGCGTCACTCTTGGCGAACACATGCCTGTGCTTTGTACTAATTGTTAGGTTTTAGTATGTGGGTGTGTGTCTATCTATGTGCTCAACAAGGTGAGTGATAACAGCACTGGGAAATGGGAGATTTTCCTCAATCTTCCAGTTTTAACACCAGTCCTGGTGTAGCATAGGTCAGATGAAGTTCAAAGCTTCCTTGAGATTGCTCCAACACTTTTACATTTCTCCATTCACGGCACAGGTGCTAATTTTTTGGTTTGAATGCTCTGTAACTTGCTTTGCTTTTTGTGCTTTGATGCAAATCCTGTATTTTCAAGTTAGTTACTAGATCAAGTTTGCTGCCTCTGGTGAAATCCTGCCTACTAATCCTGAGAATGTGAATGTCAGTGACATGCCAATGGCCTCATTTAAATATGCTCCACTGGCAATACCCGAAAATAGCTGTCAGTGCAGAGGCAAGGGCGGAGAGGTGACCCAAAGCAGAGGTTGACCTCACTGAGCAGACTTTATTTTTTTTAAACTAAAGTTTTCTACAAGATTCCTGATCCAGGAGAGAAATAAAAATACAGCTGAGGAAATTTTAGTCTCTCTGGCTCATAGGGCAAAGAATGACTGTTTTAGAAGATTTGGTGACATCTTACAGCCTGATTAAGAAGAAACTTGCTTCTAAAAGGAGGACCACTGGTGGCAAGCCAGCAGCTGAGGAACTTGTTAGAGGATCGGTGTTCTTACTTATAAGTTTATAAATTACTCCTCAAAATAATTGGGTTCAAAGCATTTATTGTTGATGTTCATAGGAATTATCCATACAGTAAAAACTATTATTGCACATAAACTTAACAGCACACTTACTGCAAAACCTTGCCAGTAAATTCAAATCACGTTGCAGTTCAGAGCTCGAATTTTCATCTGATCAGACCTTAGCGAATCCCGAAATAACGCTCCTAACCCCCACTCTTTTTCCTTTCCCCCCAATCCTGCTGTGTTCGAATCCACATGTTCCATAGCATTACCTCATTCAATTAGCTGGTTTCCCTTGTCAAAAACTTCGGTTTAACAAGAATGACGGAATTGCCAATCAAATCATTCCCCTGGAGACAGTTACAGAGAGATTAATAAACTACAGGCGACATTATAACTTGACCATGTTCCTTATACAGATGTGTCCTTGGCGGAGTTAATGGGGGAAAAATTCAGTATCGACCATATTGGGGCGCCGGCGACTGTGAAATTGTGTTTTAGCGCCTCAAGAGGGAAGTGGAGCGCTTGATTTAGCTTCCTCCTTAGGGCACTAACGTTGGAGAGCGGGGCGGAGACTTCAGCAGCGCTGCACACTGGGCCGAGCAGCGCTGCCGCGTTCAAAGGCTCCTTCCCTCCCTTAAAGGGAAGGGCCATCGCTGCAGGCTCTGCAATTTAAAAAGTACCTACCTGGACCACCAAGGCAGCCGCGATCCCGCACGATCAGCCCAACACACAAGCAAAGTGCCGGGCTGATCGATCACGGGCAGGAACCCGCGAAAAATCTAGAACAGTAAAGGTAAGTGTTTTTTTACTTGCCTCGGCCACCTCGCCTTTAATCATCGCCCCCAAAGCGGCCGGCCGCCCGATGCACGCCTCCTGCAGCTGTCGGTATTTTCGACCGGCGCTGCTGCAGGGGGCGGAAGTCAATTTCGGGTCTGGGGCGATGCGCCCGGCGATGACGTCACGATCTCCGGGCGAAGGAGATTGGGGCGCAACACCGTAGCACCGCTGCAAAACTCCCGCTAATGGGAGGCACAAAGGCACCCAATTTCACCCCCAATATCCCTAGCTATCCCAAGTGAATGCTAGGCCTCAAGATTCAGTCGAAGTTAGAACTTCTCGAATTGATGGTCAAAACGTGTATTCTGGGAGGACATTTAACTGCCGTAAAGATGTCAGCTATCTCATGTTTCTCTGCACAGCTGAGAGATCTATGGGGTTAGAAGCAGCCATCCTATAACAAAGGAAGTCTGTTCGTCTACGCTAAATCCCTTATCACCTAAAGATTGTCTCTGCCTGTTCTGTGTAATAACATTTAATTCCCACCGACTAACTGAACATTGCTAACAGAAACTCACTTAAAAAGCTAAAGAAATTAATGTAAAAGAGATCAGTAGCAGGACCATCTGATAAACCCTTATTTTACCAACTCACCCACTAGAAGAGTTGGCTGAGTCCTCAGTGTTTTCTGAGAGAGGCATAAATGGTAGCCTCAGGGAATTAGAAAAATAAATCTGTAAATGTTGTTCATAAGCAATAATTTGAACAGGTTTTCCTTTATTAATATTTCAATGTAACTTTTTACATCATTTCTTAGTAAATTTTGAATCAACTCGTGTATATGTATGGGTGAAATCAGACCAAGAACTGATTACTTTACAATTGTAACTTAAAGGGAAGTTTAGGAAAGAAAGACTTGCATTTCTCTAGCGCCTTTCACGACCACCGGAAGTCTCAAAGCGCTTTACAGCCAATGAAGTACTTTTGGAGTGTAGTCACTGTTGTAATGTAGGAGGGTGCTTTTTGTTTAATGTATCCCCCAGTGTCTGTCTGGCTGTCATAGAAGATATATATCTTTTACCAATGTTAAATACTGTCATTTTTCATACCTCCATGAAGCATGTTTTTCCAATGGCCGTGTGGCTCTGGGCCAGCTCGCAGCCCAGTCTAAAGTTACAGCTGCCATTGAAATGAATGGAGTTGCTCTGGCACGCAACTACAGTGGGACACTCCTTGTAAGGAGTGTCATTGGCCTAAAACATTAACTCTGTTTCTCTCTCCAAAGATGCGGCCTGACCTGCTGAGTGGTTCCGGCATTTTCTGTTTTTGTTTCAGATTTCCAGCATCCGCATTGTTTTAGTGAAATGAACAAACACTATTAATACTCTAGAGGTTATAGTTTTACCAGAGCTCGAGCTGGCATCGTCCCACTTACAATTAGCGTTCTCTTACTTTGTCTCATGAGAAAGCCAGAGAAGGAAAGAGAAAAGTGTTGAGTGGTACCAACAATACTTGGCATTCAGGGAGGCTGGGAACAAAGCCAGAGAGACAGACACCTGGAATAACGGACACCTTCTGATGTCCTCGTGAAAGCCAGGCATCCACACTGATTATGTGAGCTGTTGTGTTACTGTGCTCAATTCACACTAAGTCATCTCCACCTTCTCCCAGGGAATTCTAGGGGCAGATAGGGGGGAATTATCTTTGCATCAGCCCTAAAATGGGGAGACATTGTCAACTTTGTGTCAGCCCAAATTGTGGTGTCTACACCATCCAGCATCCACAGAAAATATCCCTGGAGTCCAATCCTCAGCATATCAGGAAAAGTGGCAGCATCTGAAAAATGTAAACATATTTTAGTTATGCTAAATGGCTGTCCTTTTCTGGGGGGGGAAGAATGATGAAAAGTCCACTCAGAATTTAAAAAGGATTTTCTTTCTAAAGGTCTGGATGTTGTCCATTCACTCCTGGGTGAATGCCTCCGTTTTCCTTCCTCAGGCTTTACTGTGTTTCTCCAGGATTCAACTAGCTTGTGGCAGTGAATGGAGGGACAGAGTTGCAGGAGCACTTTATCACACCTCCTAAGTAAGATATTCAGAGGGAAAAGCTGTCTGGAAAAAGGGCTGTGCTTGAAATTTGAAAAGCTGAGCTAATGATCCCAATATGTGGAGGCCTGAGCAGCAAGGCCGGTGCTCTGTCAGTCTTTACTGCAGGTTATTGGTACTCCAGTGCACTGACCCACCACACTGCTCACCTGCTTTGACATTTTACCACATCTTGCCAAAAATAACTTGGATTCCATTTTTAAAAAATAGGTTTTTTTTAACATCAAAAAATGTATTCTTACTTCAAATTACTGTTTCCAAGGATTTTTAGTTTTGCTAATTAGTTCAAAATTTGTTAGAATTAAGTTATTAAAGTATTTCATTTTAAGTGAATAACCTGCACAATGCAATGAAGTTTCCAAAGTCAAACAAAAGATGTGTTATTTAGAGGAAGAAAAACATTTTGATGCCTCACAGCCTACTCTGGTGATGCAAAATAATGCAGTTGACTTCACATCAGCTTTGAAGAATAAGCTGTTCATACATTCTGAAACTGTTGGACGTATTGGGTGACTCAAAATTTGAGCCACGGAACAGCAGGGTACAAAATCAATCAAAAGAATAAATTCACTGATGCCATGCTCCCAGCAAAGAGTCAGAGTCGAAGGTAGTAGGAGTCAAAGAATCTGCACTACAAACTGTGGCTTGCTGCTGGGAACACAGGATTGGTAAATTTACCCTACAGTTGTAAATTGGGTGTCTTGTATAACATTTAGTAATAATAAATTTAAAGAGATAAACGAGGGGAAAATCTATACCATTCTAAATCAAGACTAAATCATTCCTTAATTGGAACTTATGAATATCAAACTTTTCAGGTTGAAATCATGTTGTGTGATTATAGTAACAAGCATAGAAATCCTTTGTCCATATTTTAGTGTAGTTTTTTTTAAATTCATTTATGGGATGTGGGCATCGCTGGCAAGGCCAGCATTTATTGCCCATCCCTAATTGCCCTTCAGAAGGTGGTGGTGAGCCGCCTTCTTGAACCGCTGCAGTCCATGGGGTGAAGGTACTCCCACAGTGCTGTTAGGTAAGGAGTTCCAGGTTTTTGACCCAGCGATGATGAAGGATCGGCGATATATTTCCAACCCAGGATGGTGTGTTACTTGGAGGGGAACTTGGAGGTGGTGGTGTTCCCATGCGCCTGCTGCCCTTGTCCTTCTAGGTGGAAGAGGTCGCGGGTTTGGCAGGTGCTGTCGAAGAAGCCTTGGCGAGTTGCTGCAGTGCATCTTGTAGATGGTACACACTGCAGCCACGGTACGCCAGTGGTGGAGGGAGTGAATATTTAAGGTGGTGGATGGGGTGCCAATCAAGCGGGCTGCTTTGTCCTGGATGGTGTCGAGCTTCTTGAGTGTTGTTGGAGCTGCACTCATCCAGGCAAGTGGAGAGTATTCCATCATACTCCTGACTTCTGCCTTGTAGATGGTGGAAAGGCTTTGGGGAGTCAGGAGGTGAGACACTCGCAGCAGAATACCCAGCCTCTGACCTGCTCTTGTTGCCACAGTATTTATGTGGCTGGTCCAGTTAAGTTTCTGGTCAATGGTGACCTCCAGGATGTTGATGGTGGGGGATTCAACGATGGTAATGCCGTTGAATATCAAGGGGAGGTGGTTAGCAATGTTTTCATTAATTTTTTTGGGGTGTGTGGCCCCTTTAAGGAGCTGCGCGGCCTATTCAAAATATCGCGCATGCACGGTTTTTCACACTGAAAATCAGTGAGGCAGCTGCGCGGGAGCTCCAGAGAGCTGCGCAGCACAAGCCTGAATGTTGTCCAGGTTTTGCTACATTCGGGCACGGACTGCTTCATTATCTGAGAAGTTGCAAATGGAACTGAACACAGTGCAATCATCAGCGAACGTCCCCACTTCTGACCTTATGATGGAGGGAAGGTCATTGATGAAGCAGCTGAAGATGGTTGGGCCTTGGACACTGCCCTGAGGAACTCCTGCAGCGATGTTCTGGGGCTGAGATGATTGGCCTCCAAAAATCATAACGATCCTCCTTTGTGCTCGGTAAGACTCCAGCCAGTGGAGAGTTTTCCCCGATTCCCATTGACTTCAGTTTTACTAGGGCTCCTTGATGCCACACTTGGTCAAATGCTGCCTTGATGTCAAGGGCAGGCACTTTTGTCCATGTTTGGACCAAGGCTGTAATGAGGTCTGGAGCTGAGTGGCCCTGGCGGATCCCAAACTGAGCAGGTTATTGGTGAGTAAGTGCCGCTTGATAGCACTGTCGATGACACCTTCCATCACTTTGCTGATGATTGAGAGCAGACTGATGGGGCGGTAATTGGCCGGGTTAGATTTGTCCTGCTTTTTTGTGGGCAGGACATACCTGGACAGTTTTCCACTTTATCGGGTAGGTGCCAGTGTTGTAGCTGTACTGGAACAGCTTGGCGAGAGGCGCGGCTAATTCTGGAGCACAAGTCTTCAGCACGACAGCTGGGATGTTGTCGGCACCCATAGCCTTTACTGTATCCAGTGCGCTCAGCCGTTTCTTGATATCACGTGGAGTGCATCGAATTGGCTGAAGACTGGCTTCTGTGATGGTGGGGACCTCCGGAGGCGGCCGAGATGGATCATCCACTCGGCACTTCTGGTATTAAATGGTTAATTTAAACAGGTTAATCCCTTCATGAAAATACAAGAGCGGAATTTCAGACAAATATATTTGTGATTAATATTGGGCTGTATGGTATCAACTGGTAATTATAAAGGTGTTTGGCTTACAGGTACAGGAGTTGAAATTACGTGGTGTGACTTGGTAACAAACACATTAATATATTTCATATGACATCCTTTTGTCCACTATTTTAAAAAGGCTTTAACCCTTTTAAGAATAAACAGTTCACTCCTTTGTTACAGATATAGACAACAAAATGTGTTGATTTCTTCATTACTGATGTTACAGACTGATAGACAAATTTACTGACAAATCTAATCATTAATCCACTTTCAATAAAATGTGCAGATTGATGCAGTTTGATATGAGGAGCACGGGCCCAGGATAATTCAGTTCGATTCACTGCATGATCTTTGAAAGGTTTGGATGAAAACTGAACCATTTCTGTCACTGGCCTGAGCAATTCCTGGGACTGCTTCACTGACAGATTTTTTGCAAATAACAGCAAGAAAAGATTGATTACATGTTTAAGAAAAAAAGATGCACAACAGAAATGGCATGAGAATGAATGCAGAATCGCAGGGCTCCTGTCAATATTTATGGTCTCGGCTTTGAAGCAGCGTACTGGGATTTGGGCAGGGACTGAGTGGGTGAGCAGCTTCTTGTCAGTCACAATTTATTTCATTAACTTGAACAGCAGGATCCAAACTAATGAAAGCAATAAATTCTTTTAATCCTTGTTTCTGTGCTGTTGCTTTTCTCCCCTGCACCATTTTACTTGCAGTGGTGTGCAACAAGAAAACTGTAGGTGGACAGCATTGTCAGGCTAGAAGTAATACGATCACTTAAGTCAGATGTAAATTACCAAAAAAGAGAATGGGCCTAACAGTTTTACTCGCATACCAGGTTTAAGGATTTGCCGGTAAGGTCAAATCGGCCCTGGGAACAACAGATCGAGCAACTAAAACCTGATAAACGGAATGTTGTACAGAAAGGATAGTCAATGAGTAACTATGGGATGCTGCATGAATGGGGAAGACTGCACATCATGACGCATCAGCCACAGGTGAGTCATGAAGTCTTCTGCGTGACTGTGGGAAGTATTGTCTTGCGCAGTTACCCATCAATCATTCTAATTATATGAGCATTTTTTAAATCTAATGGTTTTAATCTCATTTCAAGCAGGATGAATTAGTTTTTGATGGTAAGCGTCTGTCTCCTAAGACGATGGTGTAAGCGCCAAAGCAGCTCAGTTACTTTGCCTGCCTTATAAAGAAGATCTATTATTGTAAAAAGGTCCAATTAGAGTCCTTCACCCAACTTCCAGCATCAAGATTCTGTTCATACTTGTCCATTGTTTGGTATGAGGCTTAAACACACATAATGTCAAATATTCCAGACCATGTTGAAAATACATGAGTTATTATGCAATGGGCTCACGGGAGAGGGTTACATCCTGTTGTTTTCAACATAACTCGTCCATGGTTTTAGCAGAATACCAGGGCATAGTTATAGGGATTAAACCGGTTTATCATAACTTACAGCTAAGAAGCATTTTTTCAAAAGGGTGTCGGAGGGACCCGACCGACATTCGACTTGGCGCCAAACCGCACCGTGATATGCACATGCGCAAATCTTTTCGATCGGGTCACATGGTGTGACCTGGTGGACCGGAAGCCGCTCATGCGCAGAACGCCACGGCGCAGCTTCCGGTCGTTGGCAGGGGTCACTCTGTTTTACAAAACACCGCAATCACTCTACAGGCCAGTTACTTCCTGAGCAATGGGATCCATTCTGGGCAGGAAGTGGACCGGTGACATGTTAACGAGGCCCAGGAGTTAAAATAGCAGGGGCCTCATTTAAATACAGGAGGAGAGCTGCCAGTGCTAATTGCATTGCTTATAAGAACATAAGAATTAGGAGCAGGAGTAGGCCATACGGCCCCTCGAGCCTGCTCCGCCGTTCAATAAGATCATGGCTGATCATCGACCTCAACTCCACTTTCCTGCCCGATCTCCATATCCCTTGATTCCCCATGAGTCCAAAAATCTATCTATCTCAGCCTTGAATATACTCTATGGGCTGGATTTTCATTGACCCGTGGAGGTGGGTTTGGAGGCGTGTGGGGGGTTAAAATTGCGAAAACTGGCGGGCGGGCACAAGTCCGCCTCCATCCCGCCTCCACGCAATTTTCATTAAATCGTGTCTGCTGGTCCCGACTCCATCCCACCTCTAAGAGGCGGGATAGGCTGTTAAGGCCCTTAACAAGCACTAATTTGGCTCTATAATGCCATTTTGAAAGGCCTTTGTGATTTTAACCCTTGATCTACGTGAAGCTCACCTGTTCTGAACCACGATTGTGAAACTTGGCGGGAGCACATTCTCTCTCTCTCTCTCTCTCTCTCTCTCTCTGTGGTGGTGTAAAAATATCTGGGAGCAGACTTAGGGCTGCTGCTGCTCATTTTGCATCCAGGTCCTCTCTCAGAAAAAGCCAGGCAGTCTTTGCAGACCTTCAATGCAGCAGCAATGATGACATCATCAGAGGCGACTTTCAGACTGAATACACTAATTGGGTCATGGGTTCTCACATGCTGGAACTCAATTGCCCAATTAGGTGAAAATTGCATCAATCTCCCACATCCAATTGCAGTCGGGTGGATAACACGAAAAGTGGATAACACGACCCCAACCCGCCCCAGTATCAAAATCCAGCCCAAAGACTCAGCATTCACAGCCTTCTGGGGCAGAGAATTCCAAAGATTCACAACCCTCTGAGTGAAGAAATTCCTCCTCATCTCAGTCTTAAATGGCCTACCCCTTATCCCCCTAGTTCTAGACACTCCAGCCAGGGGAAACAACCTCTCAGCATCTACCCTGTCAATCCCCTTCAGAATCTTCTATGTTTCAATGAGATCACCTCTCATTCTTCTAAACTCCAGAGAGTATAGGCCCATTCTACACAATCTCTCATCATAGGACAGCCCTCTCATCCCAGGAATCAATCTAGTGAACCTTTGTTGCACCGCCTCCAAAGCAAGTATATCCTTCCTTAGATAAGGAGACCAAAACTGTGCAGCTTTCCGTGGTGGGGTGGGGAAGATGTGGGTATAGACTGATGTGGGCCTGCAGCAGCACCTTAAACGGGAGGGCTGAAAAGATTGGGCGATCAACGGAGCAGCAGATTAAAGTGGTAGGGGAATGTAAAGAGTGCACTATGTACCAGGGAGTTGAACTTAAGGAATCCTGTAAGGCTTAACAATCCCCAAAACAATGAAAAAAACTGTCACTGCCATACCTGCTTCCAACTTTACCGAACTGCAGCTTGTGATTCTTTAAGTACTTAAACTGAGGTCCACCTGAAAATTGGAATGGGTGAGCCCCCCGCAGTAAGTTGCCGACCTTTTATTGTGTTATTTTCGTCCCGCTACTGCCCCATTCACGCCAAAACGAAAATTGGCCCCAATGTGTTGTAAATAGTCATAATAAGTAGAGGTCACTGAATGACTTGCAGTGGATTATAAACCAGTAATTCAATCAATGGGTTCAGATCACGACATAAACCACTAGGATGAAGCTTGAATAATTTGTTTGTATGCTGGCTTCCAAGATTGGATTATTGCTTCTAATCCACTAACAAATATTCAGTATTCTCTTGCTTAATCAGGATTTTAAAATATTTTTAATGGCCATTATTTAACATCACGGATCAGTGCTAAATGACGCAGGACGTCAAGGACACCAGATTATTTTGGTTATGAAATATATGGATGGCCCAAAATCAGCAACATAATGTGAGGGAATTTTGAACTTTCCTTGATATTTTCAGCTGATCGGAAACAAAAAGTGATTTCAAACAGAATGTGCAAATCAATTGGGCAAATTAGAGTATATGCTTTGTCTGAGGGTTATTGATGTTCTAGATATTGAATTACAAGTTTCTCCAGTTTGGTAATGTGACCTGCAATCTTGTCCTTCAAATGACTTGCCTATCTGGTGCAGTCCATTGTTATTTAAATCAATATTCTCTTTCTAAGCTGTGAGCTACTGCAGCTGATATTAGGAGAGACAGACTCAAGCATCCTAGTTTTGTATCTATGTACATGTACAAAAGTTATACACAAACACAAAACAATTTGCAATTTGGATTCTCAAGAAACTAGTCAGTGAGAGTGTTTTGTGTTAGCCCAAGTTACCCAATCTGCAACACTGGGACATAGGTCCAAATGAGAGTAGCATGGTCACGTAATGAACATAGAAAGAACCGTATCACTCACTTTCCCAATGGCTCCATCTTATTAAGATAGTAAGAGGCTGAGCAATACAGATGAGGAGAGTCGGGGGTTCTAATCGTGAGTTAGCTAATCTCAACCGAGGTGGCAGTAAGAATGCTGGAATTGGCATCACTGCCCCCAGGTTAAGAAGGGGGGAAATTGGCCATTGTTTCTGGCCCTGATTGTTAGTTAGTAACTCCTACTGAAAGTGTGCGTATTGGGCTCAACTGTGACAACCTCCTGTGGTTGAACAGCCTGTTGACTCTCCCTGTCTAGGCTGACACATGAAAAGTGGTCATTGGGCAAGGGTGACCTTAAAGTCGAGTCTTGAAAAGCACTTTCACATCTTTGTGTCAAGAGAGCTAAAGTGTGCGTCTACGTACAACAGCTTTTAAGTACAGCTCTGTTCCTGATAGTTTCATTATCACTGCTTGCGATAGCAAAGTACCTGATGTAGTTTTGCAAAGCTGCTTCATACAGTTCACAAATATGGGCAAGAAGATGGGAGCCAGAAATGAAAGGTCAAAAAACAATTGGTTAAAAAAAAACCTGCTCCCTCCACTGAAGTGTGAAAACTATCCATGTAAAACAAGGTGAATTCATCTAATTAATTGACGTTATCTATTTCAATATATCAAAAACGGAACAATTACACACATTTCCTGTCTGTCAACAGCACACTTTCTGATTAACTCAAATTTTATGTTCATAAAACAGCAATAAACAAGAACTCAGTGGGTATGAATTATATGAACCAGTGACTGGGCCAAGAGCATGTGCCACAGTCTCTTGCTTAAAACCTGACTGCCCAAGTGGCCCTTTGTGTTCCCAGACATGGGGAAGGTTGAGAGGCTGGCTTCTTCCCCTTAGCCTTTCGTCACTAGGCCTGTAAATAAAACCAGCCGCTTCTCCCCCTCTCCTTGAGGCGTGGGTTTAAAGAGGGCATCTCCTGCTGTTCTCCAGGAGAATGGGGACCATCCTGACTCATGATGACCCTGGGATGAGACGGTTGGCCCTCAATGTATCAGCTGTAAATTCCACAAAACAGCCCGTCTGGCTCCAATACATCTATTCAGTGCCTGTAGCCTGTGGCCTTTCTTTGCAAACCTGTATAAATTCCAGAAAAAAATGATCACAAATCCCAAAATGTGACAGCTGACAATACAGATTTCCCCAACTGTAACAGCAACTTGCATTGATACAGCACATTTAGCATAGAAACATCACAAAGTGCTTTGTAGAAGATGAAGAAGAAGAAAAAATGAAAAGATAGGTAAAGTGACTGAGGCCAAGCCATGATGGGGAGTTAAAAGGGGTCACCAAAAACTTGGTCAAAAGATGGATTTTGAGAAGGTTTTAAAAGTGGAAAGAGAGATATTTCAGAGGGGTGGGCCAAGACAGCTGAAGGCTATGCCATCAATCCTGGGGCTAAGGATGGGGAAGCACAAAAGGCCAGAGTTGGAAGATCGATAGAAGATTGTACAGATAAGGTCGTTTGAGCCTGTGGGGGGATTTGAAGATGAGGACAAGGATTTTAAATTCAGTTCCCAATGGCAGGCCAATGACAGTACTCAAAAATCAATGAACAGACATTAACACTAATTGCTCACTCACTAATTAGCACTCACCTTTCCTTGCTTTTGTTACAATTGGTCTAGAAACCACGAAATAATCAAGTCGGCTCCATTATTAATGGTAGAGAGCTACACGTAATAAGGTTGCTCAAACAGATCAAAGGGCAATCTTTTTATGATAGCTAGAGAGATACCTGGAATGAAAAGATCTCTGAAACCAGGATGCACTAAAACTTCACTTTACCTTTTCGAGTACGCATCTGGCCGTATTGTAATGAATACAAATCATTTTCTTAAGTATGTCAAATGAAGCTTCATGTGGTCATGTGGGCAACGGCAAAGAGGTTGGAAACTATTGTGTGTGCTTGTGAGCTAAGAATTGCTTCAGTGGCCCTGAGGGCTGGCCATCTGTAGGGCACACTGCGAGACCTCCTGAAAACTTGCATTCCTGGACTCCCGTTGATCCTATTGAGTTCCTGGGCAGCTGTAAAGCCACGCCTAACCAATCTCCCTCAGGATATATTGTTGTTTGACAACTCGATATTCCTCATTGAGCATCACTTTGTTTTCCTGTTTTTCATTTACTGGTGGTTTTACAAAAAACAACAGCAGTTTAGTTGTTAGCCTGCAGTTTTATTAAATTAAGCATCACAACATTAACCTGCATACGCTTCTCGTGCTAACCATCTGGAGACAGGGTTAATGGGCTTAATATCAACTAATTGTAGAGTACAGTAAAATGTAGAATAACGGATACCTAGGAGTGTTGTATAAAGCTAACCGATTCAGAGGTTTAAATAATGTCACACTTTGTGGTTCATGACATTTGCCTGACCATTGAGATTAGATCACAGCTGGAGCTCACTCCCTGGGGTCTTTTAGCTTTTATAATCTGTGCTGTTGCATGTGGTCAGGAGCATTTTATGTGGTTTTTAAGCTGTTGGCTGATGGTACACATTAAGGTGCTTGCACGATCCAGGGAGGAGCCATGCTGATAGCGTGTGCATCTCGTAAATTTCTAGCACACAGTCCAGATCCACACAGGACACATATTGTGCCCATTCGTTTCCCGAGATTTGCTCCCTTTGAGTGCCATTCCCCGCTGTAAGTGCCAGATCACAGAGTAACCCCATCAGTCTTAAATGGTGATGTTCGCTAAAGGATATTAAAAAAAAAATAATTGACAAAATGTTATAAATGATATTCTGGTTGTTCATGGCGAAATATATTTTATATTATAGATCAATACACTGCCTAAATAGTTGGCGTAACTTCTACACTTGCTTTAGTGTGTGCTCCTCGCCTCTCCCTACATCCTTAGAATGGAAAAGTCCTTAACCAACATATAAAAGGAAAGGAATTGCATTTATATAGCATCTTTCACAACCTCAAGCCAAAATATATGAATAATATGATGTTAAACCAGCCACAAGGTTGATTCAGATGAGAAGGGCCCTTCAGCTCATCTTAGCTCATCAATTCAGAACCAATGTTTCCCCCCATCATATCACCTAACTGACTTAGAAAACCACCCCAAATCTTGATCATTCTTTATGTGAAGAAGTTCATCCTGACAGCTGTCCTAAATGATCATTTTGCCAGTTTAAATCTATACCCGCTTATTGTTGTATCTTGCAGTAGTTCTCCCAATTACCCTATCCATATCACTTATCGCTGGGTTTTCTGCCACTTCTACTTCAAACCTGATGTCTGAGAACACCACCACTGTATAAATGGTGGCATGAAAAGCATAGTGGTATGACTGAGGTGGATACTGTATCGAGGAGGCCATTTTCAATTTCCTAACTAAGCTTGCTAAAATTTTGCTTGCAGAGATTTTTGGTTGATTCACATTCTGGAACTTCTCTGAAGACTTCTCCTGACAATTTTTGCGAGTACTTGATAAAGTAAATTTTTGTACTAGGGAAATTGATTTCCCATGGCAAACCCCTCTATTGCTGTGTTATGCAGAGGAGGAGGATGTGGATATAGATGAGGCAAATTGGAAAGCAACTTAGAGTCAGTCATCTCACCCTGACATGACAATACTCACTCCATAGGGTTTACTGATCTATTTAGATATTATTTAGATTTCTCTGCCCATCAAAGCTTCCCAGAGGCTATTGAAGAGTTATGCCAGCTGCTGGCTGAAGACCTGCATTCCACTTCCACTTCTTTGCCACTTGCGTTCTTCCAGGTTGCCTCGGGTGACCTTTGTCACATTAGTCAGTCAGCAGCACACCACTGTATAAAGAGGGTTGCTGATGCTCTATTCAGGTGAGCCTTGCAGTTTATTATCTCGTCCATGGACCCTGCAATACAAAGAGAGTGAACAGTCCAATTCTATAGATTGGTAGAATTGCCGCAGGTGCAAAGTGCAACTGACAGAATACATGCGACATTGAAAACTCCGTATGACAAACCCTCCATTTTAGGATTAGGAAAGGCTTTCATTGAGTAAATGTCTAGCAAGTGTGTGATGCCTATCACTTTCCATGCATGTTAATGCTACCGAGAAAGCTGTCATGACGCTTTTATCATGTGACAACCCACCATACCAACCTTGATGTCTCGGACCCATGGTGGTTCGGTAATCGGGGATATCCCCTGCAGTTATGGTTTATAACTGCAGTAAGGCATCTGCAGACAGAGGGGAAGAACAAGCATAATGAGGCCCATGGGAGCACAGAAATTTTAATGGAGCAAGTAATAGGGGTTATATGAAAGTCTAGTTTAAGATGCCTGAAGTACAGTCTACCCAAAATCCCCAGGATCATTGTTGCTTGCTGCCTTCTGCATAATATCCTTATGCAGGAAGGATTCATACTTCATGAAACTGAAGGGGTTAATATTCATGCAGCACAGCCTCCATCCCCACATTAGGAGCAGAAACACAGGAAGGAGAGGCAAGAAAGCCATCAGCCTGCTGCCAGAGAAAAGAGGCACAAATTATAGCTGAGTGCTTTCCGTAAATAAATTTGTGGCACCGAATGAAATATTCTCCCCCCACCTCTGAAATCTAGTTGGTCAAATTATTTTTACTGTCTTCAACAAAATCCAATAATTTCCCATTCTAACAACGTTGCGTCTACCCTTTGTGCCATCTATCTGACCTGCGTTAGCTCCTGATCTATCTACAAGGTGCTCGCTGAATGATATGCGGTTGAGAACTGGGAATATTCTTTTGGAGCCTTTGAGGACTGAGATGCTTCATCTCCGTATCTCTGAAAGATCCACTTCTGGCTGCCATTTTCTTGCATTGCCAGGGGACACTGGGCCCAGGTCTGAAGCTCTGAGATGACAGCATTAAAGGGGGCCTTAAAGAAATAGGCACACTGTCACTATCATGAGAGACAGCAACATTTGTTAACACTCTTTGTGGCCCACTCCTGAAGTGCACAGGCTCAGATTTAGTCCCAATCATGTCTTGAAAGCCCGATTGAAGTGTTGTATTCAGACTGACCCTCAACGCATCTACTGGAGCTGTGGTAGCTGCCACCCTGGAAGTGACCAATTTCCTAAGAACCTTCTTCTGGTACCTTGTTGCTGCAGAAATATGCTGCACTGTCACTCTCTCCAGGGTGTCCCTCATCCATGCTTTTGTTGCCTCTAGACTTGACTATTCCAACGCACTCCTGGCCGAACTCCCATCTTCCACCCTCCGTAAACTTGAGCTCATCCAAAACTCGGCTGCCCGTGTCCTAACTCGCACCAAGTCCGGTTCACCCATCACCCCTGTGGTCGCTGACCTACATTGGCTCCCGGTCCAGCAATGCCTCGATTTTTAAATTCTCATCCTTGTTTTCAAATCCCCCCATAGCCTCACCCCTCCCTATCTCTGTAACCTCCTCTAGCCCTACAACCCTCCAAGAACTCTGCACTCCTCCAATTCTGGCCTTTTGCGCATCCCGATTTTTATCACTCAGCATTCAGCTGCCAAGGCCCTAAGCTCTGGAATTCCCTCTCTAAATCTCTCTGCCTCCCTACCTCTCTTTCCTCCTTTAAGACATTCCTTAAACCTTACTTTTTGACCAAGCTTTTGGTCACCTGTCCTAGGTGGCTCGGTATCAAATTTTGTTTGATAATCGCTCCTGTTAAGTGCCTTGGGATGTTTTACTACATTAAAGGCACTATATAAATGCAATTTGTTGTTGTTGTGAGAAATTGTTGTGCTGTGGATACGATAGACTCCTGCCACTTCTCCATTATCTCAATCATATGAATGAAAACCCATCTCCAGTGCCTGCACAGGAGTTCTATGCTCCCAAATCATTGTTCTTTTAAAGACTGGGCACCTGAGATCTGAGTTCCTCAGCTGAGGATAGTCATTTCTCCATAATCCGTGGAGGTACGACATTCTCCTGATCTTCCACTCCAAGTAATTCCTGCTCACAAGTGCTCGGTGCCACACACAATGAAAACCCTTCTGACTTACTAACTACTTCATTCCCAAGTGTGGGTATCTGGGCTGGTGCTGGGGTAGGTAAGATGCCTTGATGAAATTGGTGAGGAATGGGCAAGAGATGTGGATCTTGATGAGCCTGACTGTTCCTCTGATTGGCTGGGCTCTTCCTGATCTTGGCATCTCGCAGCCTCTCCTGTTTTTCTTCAAGACAGTTCTCCTCCAAGATTAGCAAAACCCATTATGGCAGACAGGCATTTTGCGTTCTCACAATGGTTTGCATTTAACATGGTTTCCAGAGGTTCCTGGTGAATAGGCCAGTTTTCTTGTCACCAAGGTAATGGGACCAAGGTAATGAGGCAATGAGGACATGAGAGGTAAGGAGGTGTTTCATGCCTCTATCATTCTGCTGACTCGACCCTGTGGAGACAATACCCCAGGTAGCTGCATAAATGCCTGCAGATATGGTTGGTGGCATCTTTGTGGGTGTAGCTTATCAGACTTAGTTGCTAATGATCGCCCTGACATGCCTTGTTTCATGCAATATCATGTAATACATGACATACTGTGATTGGCTGCTTCTGAAGCAAAACTGTTAGGCTTTCAACCTTAATCTGTAGCATCAGCCTACTGTCGCAACCTACCTTAAGAATCATGCCAGGCTGCATACACTAATGACCTTCCAAAGAAAGGTTTGATCACCTCTGTCTACAGATGTAGCTTTGCACAGTGTACCTCTTGTGCATCCTGACCTGCCTGCCATCCCTTCAGGGGTCCTTCTCTTCCTCGTATCTGTTAATGAAGCGCCCACCTGTTTCAAGTGGGAGCTTCCTCTGCCTGCTCCCTGATCCACCGGAAATGCTAATTATTTCCTCTTGGCATAACATCAGTTGCTATTAGAAAAGAAGATTTTCTCTGGTGCAAAATAATTGGATTGCCCTGCATAATCTTTGCATAGGTATGTTAGCAGTCAACCTCCTTTCTCCTCTGGTTCACAATAACACGTTTTGTGTAAGCGCGAGACTTCGTAGTGGAGTATACGGAACAGACTTTATTGATGCACAGTAAAGGTGATCGGCCTTTAACTGTATGCAGGGAATGGCTTTTTCCCGGTTTCTGTAACTTTCGAACACACTCTGAGATACTGTTGAAAACCATGATCCTTTATACACCATATTTTGATGACATCAAAGGAAATTTTAAAAGATAAGAGTGTATGATGTATCTATTCCCCAAATCCTTTGAAAACAGAATATTCATGTAAACTTGGCTGGGGAGTCTAGAACCAGGGGCCACAGCCTCAGGATAAAGGGTAGGACATTCAGGACTGAGATGAGAAGAAATTTCTTCACACAGAGGGTGGTGAATCTTTGGAATTCTCTACCCCAGATGGCTGTGGAGGCTCAGTCATTGGGTATATTCAAAACAGAAGTCGATAGATTTCTGACTAGTAAGGGCATCAAGGGATATGGCGATAGGGCCGGTGAATGGAGTTGAGGCAGAAGATCAGCCATGATCTGATTGAATGGCGAAGCAAGCTCAAGCGGCCAAATGGTCTACTCCTGCTCCTATTTCTTATGTTCTTAAACAGTTTGCAATTGTTTACCCCAGAACTACTCCCCCTACACGAGACTTCCTGACTTAACATTTGCTCGCATCTTTGAAGTAAAAGCTTCACCAACTGCTATGTAGCTAATGGATCCCTATGACCCATGTTTATTACCCTAAAATGAAACCACTCATGGGTGACGTCATTAATAACACTTATTCCCTTACACAAGCACTTTACTTTTCAGAAAACAAGCAATGTATTCCATTTACGACACTTCAAAGTCATCCTGTTTATATCCTGGAAAGCCTGTTGCTTTGAGATACAAAGAAGTTTGACTGTTAACCCTTAACTCCCCAAGATGTCTAACATATATCTCTCCAGGATGTCCAACAAGGTACGACATACTTTTGCCTGGGAATTTTGCGAGGGACTGCAATAAAAGGATTCAGAGTAACTTGGTGATTGTACTGCCATCCAAATATTTGGTGGTCTTATAGTCTTCACCAATGTGATAAATAGAAGTCATGCTTCAGGTATTGTAGATACAGAGTCTGTATTTATTAAATGTCCTTTTGATGCATTAGGCACCTTACAATACAAGGCAAACATTGAGGCCACTTCCCTTGCTTAAGCTTAAAGTCATTTTTTATTTGTCTTGCATCAATGAATTTGTGTATAAATGATGAATCACTTTGGTTATATAAATTTTATATATACATGAATATTACAAATTTACCATCAGTGTCAGCCTTTGTACATATTAATTATGCATGAAATTTCTTCTGGCGATCTTGGGTTGGAATCTTATTGGCTTGTTATCTCTTAGACCTGACAGAAAGCCAGGAGATTTACAAAAATTAGACATTGGGGGAGACTGTCCTCACAACATAAGGAAGATATGTTATTTATGCAAATAAAAATGGTAGCATCACTCCCCTACCATTATTTGGAGCAAGCAACTGTGAGACATACTCCAGTGGGAATGAATGATGTTTGGACTCGTATCAGCTGGAAATCTGACAGCTCAGCCCTATAAAGTTGATACAAGAGGAAAGATGAGAAAACAGCTTGAGGCACCACAAGGGATAGTGACCCAATGCAATACAGCAGCAGATAAGGCAGGGTTGGAGCTTCTGGGACCTATTCTGGGCCTTAGTGGGCTGCACGTCAACTCTCAGCTGGTGTGAGATCCTCTGTGGCCTTGGAAGGGAAGCTGAAGAACTTTCCCACTTGATGTGGGGGAGAATGAGTGTAAGATCCACTAGTGTCTAAGACACACTGTTGGAGGACATAATATGCATGAAATGTGACTTATGCACCAGATGTTACAGTGCCCAAGCAAAATGTGAGTTGGTCAGAATGTCTGTAACAAAGTATTTGCCCTAATTTAATTAGTTTTGCACTGCAGTAACTTAGCAGATGGTTAGTTTACCTCCACAGTCCATTTGAACTCCAGTGTAACCTGTCAAAGTGCGGGCCAGCGAGTTCTTGATTTTAATTTTATCTCAGGAAGGCTCTAAGTGGTTGCCAGATAAGAAAAAAAATGAAATGTAATTTATACAGCATCTGTCATGACCTCAGGACATCCCAAAGCATCACAGCCAATAAGTACATCAAGGGGGCATGTCAGGGGGAGCTCCTGGGCTACCCCAGGAATTCTGCAGTTTATGCCCTCTGTAGGCCTCAGGGGAATCCATGCCAGCTAAGAGCTGTTGGATCCTGTATAAAGGTGCCAGACCTTTATTAGGGAAAGGTAATTAATCCTGGAAATGGCCTGTAAAGAGAAGCCTGATAAGTCCATTAGGTCAGGAGTTTCTTTGGGGCCTCACTGGACCTCAATGTTGGTGCTCCAATATTCCGGCAGGCAGATCGAATTGGGTATCGCACATCTGGCACAGCCATAAGAACATAAGAATTAAGAGCAGGAGTAGGCCATACAGCTCCTTGAGCCTGCTCTGCCATTCAATAAGATCATGGCTGATCTTCGACCTCAACTCCACATTCCCGCCTGATCTTCATATCCCTTGATTCCCCTCGAGTCTAAAAATCTATCGCTCTCAGCCTTGAATATACTCAACGATTCCGCATCCACAGCCCTCTGGGGTAGAGAATTCCAAAGATTCACAACCCTCTGAGTGAAGAAATTCCTCCTCATGTCAGTCTTAAATGGCCTACCTCTTATTCTGAGACTGTGCCCCCTAGTTCTAGACACTCCAGCCAGGGGAAACAACCTCTCAGCATCTACCCTGTCAATCCCCTTCAGAATCTTGTATGTTTCAATGAGATCACCTCTCATTCTTCTAAACTCCAGAGAGTATAGGCCCAATCTACTCAATCCCTCCTCATAGGACAGCCCTCTCATCCCAGGAATCAATCTAGCGAACATTCGGAGCATCGCCTCTAAGGCAAGTATATCCTTCCTCAGATAAGGAGACCAAAACTGTGCACAGTACTCCAGGTGCGGTCTCACCAAAGCTCTGTACAATTGTAGCAAGACTTTCTTACTCTTGTACTCCAACCCCCTTGCAATGACGGCCAACATGCCATTTGCCTTCCTAATTGCTTGCTGTACCTGCATGCTAACTTTCTGTGTTTCCTGTACAAGAGCACCTAAATCTCTCTGAACACCAACATTTAATTTGTTATAGCCAAGGAACGGGCAGTGTTTAGACAAAACATGGTGAATTAGCACCAGATGAAAATCATCTAGACTGCACGCAAAATTCATCCTCACTCCTCATTAAAATGATTGGAGTCTTAAATCAAGGCTGGACTAATATCGGGGGCAGTCTAATCGCAACTCATGATTGCCACAGGCTTTTTACACTGCTTAAAGGGGAGGTCCGTTGATACTGCAGCACCTCATTCTCAGCATTGTTGGGTGTACAGCTGCCTCAACAACCATAAGAAGAAGGACAAAGAGAAGGAGCACTTATTTACAAATCCTGATGGCAGATTGCCGCCCCAGGGAGAGAACCCGCAGGTTTTCCCATAAAGCTTTGGAGGCATTGGTTTTAGCGGTGGAGAGAAGGCTGCCGGTCCTGTACCTACCAACAGGCAGGAGGCCCTCACCACAAGACTGCCACACTATGTGGAGGGAGGTGGCACACCACGTCACGGGCAGCACTGTGGTCCCCAAGACCCACACCCAGTGCAGGAATAACTTTAACAAGCTCACACAGCTGGTCAGGGCGAGTGAAGGCTTCAACAACTGCTACATACCACCATCTGTACCACAAGCTTCACACACTGCTCAATGCACCACAGCCCCAGCACTCACTCACCAACAATCTCTACCTAGCAACACTCACACCCACATCACACACATTGCACACAATGGCAGCTATTCAACTATGGCAGGCACAAGAGTCATTAGTTATTCGAATGCATGTGATATGTGTGATATGTTTATACATAAAGAGTTTGGAATATTTTGTGGTCTCTCTCATTTCATCTTTGTGCCCAGGAGGACGCTGTGATATGGCATGACACAGGGATGGTATGATGGGGATGTGGTGAGCAACGGGGAGCTGGGGTTTCATTCATTCAAATTGGAGGCTGATGAGCCAGTCATGGACCGCCCATTCGGAAGCCCGATTGTCTGGCTGCCTCCTCCCTCCCTCCTGTTCCTAGTCTTCTTCCTCCTCATCATCTTCCTCCTCCCTCTGCGCACATGCTCCCATCTTCCTCGTTGCCTCTGCTCCCTCAGCCGTAGATCCTGGAGGGCAAGGTGGACTGCCAGTACAGCTCCAGTGACTTTTAGCAAGTGTTGTAGGTTGAATCTTTGAAGAATAAATTCTGCACTTTTCTACTTGCCACAACACTCCTGATACCAAAGAACCTTCAAATCACTAAATAAAACTGTTGCAATATCAGGAACTAACACACAGGGACTGAAACTTCACTAACCTGTAAGGTGCGAGCGATTGGGGCTGATCCCTTTAAATAACATCCCTGGAGCCAGCTTCCTGCTGCTGCATGCCAGCTCTCCCTGTCGTTGTTAACTCCAGGTGGTGAGGTAAGTGGCAGGAAGCAATTTGGCAGATCGGGCATTAAGTGAGTGTTGCACATTCACTGACATCATGATCTCCCTGCCGTTGAAGTCCCCGGAGATCACTGTTACCGGCAGCGCTATGGGGGGGTCCGGATTTGGCGTGCGGTGCTGGTTTCGACAGTAGCTGCCATTACAGCTCTCAACGCCGCATTAGTGCCATCTACTGGAATTTTTCCCCAATTCTGTTTTTCTATTCTTCTTACCAAAGTGAATAACCTCACATTTCTCCACATTATCCTCCATCTGCCATCTTATTGCCCACTCATTTAACCTGTCTATATCCCTTTGCAGGCTCTTTGTGTCCTCCCCACAGCTTACTTCCCCACCTAGCTTTGTATCATCAGCAAACTTGGATACATTGTACTCAGTCTCTTCATCTAAGTCATTGATATAGATTGAAAATAGCTGAGGCTCAAGCACTGATCCTTGCAGCACCCCACTATTTACAGCCATGCAAATGTCCTCATCTCTGAGATTTAGTATGGGATCTCTAGATGTAGACAGGGCGGACAGAAGATCTGACCATGGCCCACCAACCAGAATTTAAAGGGTGACAGGAAATTGATATAGATTGTAAATAGCTGAGGCTCAAGCACTGATCCTTGCGGCACCCCACTATTTACAGCCATGCAAATGTCCTCATCTCTGAGATTTAGTATGGGATCTCTAGATGTAGACAGGGCGGACAGAAGATCTGACCATGGCCCACCAACCAGAATTTAAAGGGTGACAGGAAATGGGATGAATCCCAGTGTAACCGGGAACCGCCCCATATTCCGACCCCTCCCCTCACAATGGCGGAAATTGGTCTTTTCATTTTTGTCCAGCCCCAGGAATTTCAGGGCCACAACAGTTAAATCGGCACAACAGTTTTTCCTTATTTATGGTGCCCCTTGAATGGAACTTTGTGACATTATCAAACAGGTGGAATTCCACTCAGAATGTCTCCCAGACTGCTTCTGACCAGTATTTTTTTTTAAAATAGAACATGTGAACAAAGTAAGTGTGAGCAAGTGCACAAGGTTTAAATTGGCCTCCTTTCATCACATTTAGGATTATGTTGTAGTCTGGGTGAGCCCCTTTAAGAAGGTTTATTATTATACTGCCTGTATTGTCATATCCATGTTGGTGTTACCCAGAAAGTAATGGTGATACCACTAAAAGAAGGAGCTAAAACAATCTTTAGAATCTATAAAACCGAGGCATAGAAACTCACTTTAGAATCCTCTCAGCCTTGCCAACAAGTCTGGAACCATAAAAAAGATCAGTAGAAATATTTTCGGTGGTAATCAAAGGTTCTGTCAGGTTGATAAAACTTTTCTGATTAGATTTCTCATGTTGCTAGGCAATATACACTAGGTGCTTCATGACGTGGATCACTATGTGTCCTTCATATTACACAGTGCTCAAACCCACTTGTGATGGGAAGATATGAGTCCCAGCTCCTCTGATTGTTCAATTGGTTAAGACAGTGAATGGCTGCGCCATAAAGACCAGCGAGAGTCTCGGTCTGATCTCTGGTCTGTGCTGAGTTAGCCGAGCTCAGCTGGATTGACAGCAGCCGTGCTATAAATGGATTCAGTACTTCTGTGTTAAAGGAGCAGAAAAATAAGCCAGCGCTCCTGCTCCTAATGGATATCCATTTACCCCTACTGGAAGTGGACATTGGGTGAGGAATGGGTTGGGCTTGGCTATCGTATCTTTCCCGTAATACAGCTCCTGAAAGTCAGTGTCAAGGCTTAAACATGAAGAATGGCCACTTGGCCAAGGTACTGGAGGTGCCCAACACTGATCGAACTGTACCTCCAGCAAGGAGTCAGTACCTTCAATGGAGGAGGAGGAAGGGAAGAAAATTAGCAAAAGAGAAAAAAAACAACCATATCTATAGGCCCTGTTGATGACACCCAGCATGAAGCCAGCTACACAGCTGTTCCATCAGCTGCAGTGGCACTTGTAGCTGACCTCCATCAACCAGGCTAGCATAGCGATCATCTGCAATATCAGCCAACCTGTTGGAACACATGCAAGAAACAGACGACTGATGTGAAGGTCAGCACAGCCAAAACTATCTCTTTTCCCACTGAATAGCAACGGGAGCATGATGCAGCTGCCCAATGTCACCACACTAGAGGGGTCATTGATGGCAGCCATGTGGCTATCTGGGCAGCAGATTCCTGCACTTGCTCTGGCAGCAAAGGGGCAGATTTCTGATTGAGATTTAGGAGCGCTGGTTTTGCATTGTGCGGTCAGTTTAATCATAGCATAAATGTCACAAAGATAGGTATTCACTATTCGAAAAACTATAGTAATCCAAAAGAATTCTCTCTCTTTGCCCTCTTCCAGCCATGTGACCCAGTCGACGAGCTTCGAAGACCCTCGACTCGAGGGAAGCCAAGTTATCCAGCCAGCCTCCCGGAAGATAGAGATGAAGCGGGATCCAGTACTCGGGTTTGGGTTTGTCGCGGGCAGTGAGAAGCCTGTTGTTGTGCGTTCTGTTACTCCAGGTGAGGATGAAAAAAATACAGTACATGCTCTGGGATCAGTTGTCTCGAGTCCTTTTTTTATTGCCTTAGCTTTGCTTACTGCTGGTTTAATTAGTAGCACTCTTCGGTGAAGGAAAGAATCGCTGTAAGTCTTAGTCACCTCTTATTCTTATTCTGACAACCTAATATGGGGTAATGAGACAGAGACTTGTGGCTGTGGTTCTTAAAGTGGCAATTAATCTGAGTGACCTTGTAGCTTTACTGCAATTAGTCCAGCCACCTTAGGGACATGAGATCAAGCCCCTGATATTTCTATTTGGCACTATTGTATCAGAAGAGTTTGCAAGTGTCAGAAGGACTGTCACTCCAGTGATCTTCCTTGCAAATTGCCCAAGCAATGCCAGTGTTCTGGATGTATCTAAAGACTGAACTTTCTTTCCCACTAAGGGGCTGGATATATAGGAGCTTACCTTAGAAGGGAAACTCATTACAGATTTCCCCCAAATAATATAAAATCAGAAAATGCTGGAAATACTCAGCGGGTCAGGTAGCATCTGTGGAGAGAGAAACAGAGTTAAATGTTTCAGGTCGATGAGAACTGGAGAAAGTTCATCGACCTGAAATGTTAACTCTGTTTCTCTCTCCACAGATGCTGCCTGACCCGCTGAGATTTTCCAGCATTTTCTGTTTTTTGTTTTGGATTTCCAGCATCCGCAGTATTTTGCCTTTGTACGGATTTCCCCCATTTAATTTTAAGTGTTAGTTTGTGTCTCTGCCCAGTGTAACGAGTGATAAAAGCTCATAGCACTAATGGTAAAGAGCAGGCAAACGTCTCAGGGATGCTCCCAAATAAGAAGTAGCATCTCAGCCTGGTGCTATTTTCCAAAATATTGGCTAATATAGCTGTTTGAATTTTTGTATATGCATGCACTTTGCATCAGGTTAATGTCATGTTTAACTTTTCTTCTAGGTGGGCCCTCTGAAGGCAAGCTGATACCAGGAGACCAAATAATAAAGATAAATGATGAGCCTGTCAGCACCGCTCCCAGAGAGAGAGTCATTGACCTTGTAAGGTAATGGCTCTTCATTCACCTCTGTCCACTCATCATTAGCCCATCCAAAACCAAGAAATGATTTAATGGGAAATGCAGTGTTGTGTGAGACTGGAGACATTTATCTATTGACAAGGAAAAAGAGAAATAGATTAACACAGCCTTGGAAAGAATAAGGAGCGTTCACTTTATTGTTTTAGATGACAAACTTGAATAATCGTAAATTAAATTGTCTCCAACTATTTGTATCTAAAAATAGCATCCTGACTAAATAAGATCCATCACCTCTGCTACTGTTTTGAGAAACTATGATAGCGTGGCAGAATGGAAATTTTCTTTTATTTGAAAAGTCATCCTTTACTATGTGGACCCTGAAACAGGCCTGAGTACTGAATGCATATTATCCACTGAAGATGGGATCCAGGGCTCCTTGACACAGGAGAATACCACATAACGAGAGCCTTGATTCTAAGTATAACCCACGCATAGCACAATCCACCGGTCACTGTGCAATCGTGGTGCTACAGAAATGACCATTTGCATTAGGTTGGTAGGAAAGTTCCAAAATATTACAGGAAGCTTTTAATCGGTGCTATTGTCTTTCCTATTGTCTGTCTCCATGGTAGCTAGAAGACACATGGAAATGTAAATGCAATTATTTAATTCTTGAAGGAGCAAAAGTAAGACTGATCGCCAATATAATCATTGTCTAGAGAACTTGTTTTATAGGAATACAAAAAACAGAAAATATTCACTGGCCACCTGCTATATATCACCACTGTTAGGAACTCTGTAACAGTGGTGAAGTACTGGATGCCAAACCAAAGGGTCGGTGGTTAGAGCTGGAGCGATGCCTGTCATTGTAATGAACTTACTGCAACTGTGATGTGATTGATCATATTTCAGTCAGGCCACTGGATAGAGTCAGTGTTCAATCTCAGAGTGAACACCATCGGAGCTGGGTGACAACACCGCTGACAGCCAATTACTTAGCAACTTTGGTGGGATTTTTTTCAACATATCTGCCTATTCTCCAGGTTGGGAAAAAAGAGATTGGTAAATAGGAGAAACAGAAAAGGGAGGTGGGCAGATATTAAAAATATGGGCTGTAGACCAGTTTGGCTACACTTTCCATAGTGGAGGAGATGACCACTGCACTGAAATTTGATATCACTGGTTCATTCTAAAGGATGACAGGTGACTTCTACCGTATCAGTCATTTTGCAGTTTATGGCGCTGTTCAGTAAGTCCCGATTGTTCTGCTTGCCAGGACTGGCAACTTCATCAACTTTGATACTGCTCAAAAACAATTGAATGAACATGTTGCCCAGTTCTGCAGTGTAGCAGAGTTTCCCAAGGTTATTGGTGCCATAAGCTGCAGTCACACCGTTGCAAACCTTCATCATTACACAAACAGAAAGGGGGAAAAATTGACTTGCGCCCCCTTTGGGGCACTAACTTTGCCAGGGCGCCCCAAAAAGATTAGCGCCCCTGCGGCCGATTTTCCCAGGTAGCACCCCGAGAGGGAGGAGGGGTGCTACTGGAAGCGGCACGTCACGCCGCAGTACTGCAGGCCTTCCTCCCCTTATTAAAGGGGTCTGGCGCAGCGCGTCCCGGCGCCCAGCTGGGCCACCAGGGATTGGGTGTGCCGGCAAACGAGCCCGGCACTCAAGAGGAGTGCCGGGCTCACGGAGAGCAGCCGGCACCCCGCGGGGGGACTTCCCGGGAGCCGGGGACAGCAACGAGGGCAGGTGCTGGCAGGCGGCCAGCAACAAAAATGGCCGCCCGCCACCTCCCCTTTAACTAGCGCCACCCCGGCCGCAGGTAGGCCCCCCTGACCCCGTCGTACATAGCATCCGGCGGTAAGTCAGGGGGCGCTACCGAAGATCGCGGCTGGGGCGCTGCGGGGCGCTAACGGTTACCGCCACCGCTAACCTTCCGCTGAATTTCGCGGGAGGTGTTGGCGGCGTCGCGCCCGGGTGCTAGTTGCTTTGCGCCCCATTAGCACCCTCTTAGGAGGTGCAAAGCAACCGAATTTTTCCCCCAAAGGGTTTTCACTCCATTACTATGCAACTAGTCCATGATGCTAGCTCACCAGTTTCTTCACATTAATGCCAAGCAGACAGCTGTCATGATACATTTATACTCCAGCAGTCAAGCTTTGATACCTACGTTTCAAAATGAAGCACAAATGCCAGCATGGCTCCCTGGGGACAAAGGATATCCTTTCCTCCCATAGCTAATGATTTTTCAGGACCACCAATGCAACTGACGAGAGATACAGTGACTCTCATAAGAGAACAAGAATTCAGGTAGAGCAAGTAATAGAAATGCTAAAAGGAAAGTTCAGATCCTGGACAGGTCAGGGGAACAATTCAGTATGCTCCTAGAATGGTGTCTATAATTGTGGTGGCTGTTGTGTCCTCTAGAACTTTACAATCCAAAAAGCATCAAGGTGGAAATGCCAAAGGAGGAGGGAAAGGGAGCTAGTGACACACTGGAGGTTGAAGATCAGCCACAGGAAGAGGAAGCGACAAAACCAACAGCGACAGCAACAAGAGCTGTGATTAAAACTTATTCAGGACACCTACAGTGAGGCCTAAACCATTGCTTATCAACCCTCATTCCCCTAATAGAGAATCTCTGTCCTGCCCACCCTTCATTTACATGAAATCCCCTTGTTCCTCTTTGAATGCAGCCCTATCTGGAAAACACAAAACCAACGCATTAATGGCAGTTCAACAGATCACTTTCTTGTTTAATGTCTTCAAAAAGACACAAAATCACCAACATCAACCATTCCAAAAAATGGCAAAAACCTTACCTCACTAACGATATGTACTAAGCTTTCCACAGAGCATACTCCTTGTGACTTTCTAGTCTTCCTGATGCCTATTCTGACATTCATCTATGTACCAGCTGAGGGCCAAGATACTAAGATGTTAATGGCAATTCAGAAATATCATGAGCCACTTGGGACAGTGGTTGTTCTTGATTCACAACATTAAGTCCTAAACTGGACTAGCGACTGGCTGAGGTATTCTCACTGGATCATCGACAGCCTGGCTCTGCTCTGTTGCTTCCACTTGGGAAAACAAATTGGGGCGGGGTGGGGGGGTGTGGTTTATCTGCAGATCTCAGAGGTGCTGTTGGCCTGAATGAATGCAGCCTTGTCACTGTGATCTTCAGCTGCCCCAACTGATTTGGGAACAGAATACTGTTGTCCAACAATCTTCATGAGAACAGACCTGATTTCACTCAAACTCTGAGAGAAAGTGTACTAGTTACCCTCAAAGCCCTTCGAGATGCTGCTCTGGATTTTAGGGCAACCAATAGCTAATGCTATCCCCATATGATGCTCTACAGTCTGAAGTCCAACAGTAAAAGCTTCCACTTGTGATACATTGATTGACCTGCAGGCCTGATGTCCTGGTTGTTAAGGGGTATGCATGTAGATGTTGCTGGAGATGCCACTCTCTCTGGAAAGCACTGCATGGAAGACAATCCCCCTTAGATTGTGCAGCAGAGGATAACATTGGACTCCACATCTGCGGCACCCACCTGCTTCATATCTGCTGAGAAACTGCAAAGTGACCCCAGATGTGTATGATGCTCTGTGAGCGTTCCATTTCATGGCAGGTCCCATGAGACAATAATCCTTAATCCCTATTCCTTGGGAATGACATTTCTGATGCCTCAACTCAGCAACATCATGCTCCACTTCCACGCATTTACCCTGTGGCTTCTCTATGCTCAGTGACAGTTCCTCATCTACATTATCTTGCTTACCCCACTGACTGTATCTGGGCTGTTGCATACATTCATTGTAGCATGTTCCTTCAGAGCATTGCTTGGTGGACCATACGTCTCCTTCTTTCATGGTCTTCGACTCTCCTCATGGTGGAGAAGATTCCTATGTTCTGGGACCTGAGGTCAGCTCTAATGGTCGAGATCCAGGTGCTTCTAGATTCTTCTGATTGGCCCCCCACCCACCCCGCCAAGTCTCGACAGCAGTTTGAAGACTCGTCTGGAGGTGTTTCCGTAAATCCCACGAGACACGCTGGCCTTGGGATCATCAATACCTACATCTGCAGAGAGCAGGCATAACGGTTGCTAGTGGGCCCCACCAAGCATGGAGTAAAGGGTAATCAATCCCAAGGGAATCAATAACCATTTTTAGCACCTTACATTGAGGGAAAGAAGATTGTGAAAAGAATTTTGCCTTAGGATTTTTGGCCCAATTGGCCTGTGGTGCACACTCTCGGGACAGAAGGGGGCCACTTGCTGGGCACCCCTGTTTCACCACCAGAGGTGCAAGCATCTGCCTTGGGATTTGGGATGGAGTTATGGAGGTGTCAAAACAGCAGGCAAACAGTCAAAACAGGAGGCAAAAGTTTCACACCACTTCACTTTCGAAGCTGCAATGACACTGCCAGAACATCAAGGCTACAGTTTTTACCAGATAGATATACTAGCTCCTTTTTATTTTGGGTCCTTTCTCATTTTTGCAGCCAGTTTGGGGATACTTACTGTCACTCCCAATTTGTTCAACATAGTTGTTGAGCGAGGAGGATGTACCTTGGGTCCTAATATTGATGGTATTTCTGAGCAAAGGATGACAAACTGGTGATCTCTTGAGCTGCAAAATTACTTTCTCAGTAGCTAATTGCTGGACTCAATGTTTTTCTGCCTTTATCCTTGAACAGACTATTTCCATTGTAGAACATTTTTATACAGGGATAGCTTGAAATTAAAGTGTCTTTTATCTTGAGCAACCCTTTTAAGGAGACCGTAAACAGTGGAATAGACTGTGTTCACTCTTTACTTTAGTATTGCACCAGAACTGTGCTAGTGTCGCTGGGAAGTGTGGATCTTGCACAGCTAGCTGCAAACCAAATGTAAAGCTGCCAGGACTCAACAAGAAATGCTACCAGGAAGACCTATTGCAGCTATCTGTGCAAGACCTGCGCTTGGAGAACCAAACTGCGCTAACACAGTATAACAGCACTCTTCGATTTACACCCAGCACATGCTGATGAAGAACTCTCATGAACCCATACCTCCTCAACAGACATCTTGCTCTTGCTCCACAGTCTCCCACCACCCCACTAGAGGATTTCGGAATTGGGAAAGGGGCTCCTAACCTATTCTTGCACCAGGGCCCTCCGGGGCCTTGTTACAACCACTGATTGGTGCAAAATTCGTGTTTAACTATGACTGGGATAGTCTATAAAGCCCAGCATACCTGACGTTAGTAGTGTAATAATGATTAGTAATTTGGGCCCAGAGTCTCTCCAGGCCCAAATTCCGGTTACCCAGCAATGTATCAGCCATGGTGGCTGCCATTGCTATCCTAATAACTATGTGCTTAAATGGTTTTAGAGGTACAATCAAAAACATGCACAACAATAAAAAGTACATTACAACTGAAGGGCAGGAAAAGTTTCTTGTTATAAAAATACTGAATTTACACTCAGAATGGACTAATAGTACAGCATTTTATAAGTACACACGAGCTGCATATCTGTTAGAAAATTGAAAGTCTGCAAGTCTGCTTTTATTGCACACTCGTGACAATTCTTTAAGTCATAAGTTCAAAGTATGTCCCTTGCATGCTAAATAACTAACATGCGTCTGCTGAACATTGAATTTTAAAGTGTGTCCTTGGGATGAAGGCCTTCACTGCCTGTCTTTTGCTAAGCAGATTGTTGATGTGTACCCATGAGTATTGAAAACCTTACATTAAACCTTGTGCCTTGATGGTGACAATATGATAAACTGCAAACAAATTCTTACCTTATTTTAAAATACAGTACAATACATCCTCATCTCTCTGGCGAGAAGTTATATATATATATTTTTTAATATTTTATTCTTAACATTCAATATTAATGCAACCAATATGACCACTGAACAAACACTCACAATGCTTCTCACATTGTGCATACAAACATAAGACTCACATCCACTTCATTCCTGTTTATCGGTACAGTATAATTTTGGCAAAATGTATGAAATGTGCACAGGACAGGGAGGACAATCATCATAATATTTGATACACTTGTCTGTATTTAGTACTTCTAGCTCGCGAGGCCCATGTGCTCCTTCTCAGTATGTGCTCAGCTGGTTGCTTTTGTCACCGTTGTTTGTTACCATGGCTACTGGCAGAAGGAGACACATCAACTTTCCCAGTAAGTGACTGCAACATAGGATGGATAGGTGGCACAGGGCCACTGACAGATGTCTCATCCTCCGGGGCACTTGTGCCTTCTGTCATCACACAGGAGGTGATGCTGGTTTCTGTCCTCGTTTCAGTGGAATGGTGGCTTTGAGTTGACAGCAGCTCTGAGCCAATGCCCCGCCTTAGTTTTCAAAGCCTTCCTTTACTGTGGTTTCAATAGCCTCAGGCAGCCATCTACCTGGCGGGGACCAGCATACATATGGCATCCTGACTATCTGCTAATCCAAAGCAACAACAGTAACTTGCATTTATATAGCGCCTTTAATGTCATAAAGCGTCCCAAGATGCTTCACAGGGGTGTTATCAAACAAAATTTGACACCAAACCACATAAGGAGATAATAGGATGTAAAGGAATAGCAATATTCAGAAAAATACACCATCCTATGAACAGAATTCTGACTTTATTAAAACATGACAAACTGGGTTTAAAAATCTAAAAGCCTCAACTGACACAAAGCTGTAAATACAGGCTTCTGAGATAAGATGAGTTGTTAACACAAAGCTGTAAACACCATACGAGCTTTTGAAACGGGAATTGGTTGTTGACACTGAGACAATGGCCCTATTGAAGCAAAGGGTTGGAGCTTCCAAGAAGTCTGCAGTTTGGAAAGAACACAATAGCTATACCCAGTTTAAAGTGTTATAAATTAACACTTTGAACAGAAACACAGAACAATAAAGAAGCATATGCCTTCATAAATATAACATCAAATGAAACAGGAGACATAATTCTTAATACAACCAATTGAAGTAGCTAGGAAGACAATCATGTACTCGATTGAAGTGTTTTTAATTTACATGTTGTAAAAGATACAAACAGAAGACTGTAAATATGACATCAGTAGATGCACCAGGCAATCACATTGTGTTTGTATTGAACTTGGAACAGTTAGGAGACACGACGTCTGCTTATAACCAGCTGAGGTGATTTAAGAATTGAATAGATGACCTTCGTAGAAATGGCATCAAATAGATACATCTGTTATAACCGTTTTTTATGATAAGTTTTGAACACCTAAAGGTAGAGACACAAGTCTGCAAGCTAACAGCTGAACTGACAGTAAGAATAGAAAGAAGTCAACAGAAATATAACTAGAGATAATTAGCTTACATCAATAGAAAACTTCAAAGGATATACCACTGAAAAAAGGGTATAAAGATAGGATTTTCAAATGGGAAAGCAGAATTCTCTGGAAGGGGCAAGCGATTCTCAACTTCAGAGGCAAGCTCTGTAAGTTTTCAACTCTTTGAGTCTTGGGTGATCAAATGTACTTGTATTTGATTTTGGTGGATATCCTGGATTAAGACGAAGTAGAAATGTAAAAATGTAACGAAGTTAAGATTTGAGAATAAGGATCTCTGAGAATAAGAATTGTAAGCTATTTGTTTTTAGAACTGTTACAGTTGCGATTGAATCACCAACTGTTAACTGCATGTTGGTTCTTTAATAAATCTATATATTTTTAGAATTGTCTCACATAGTACTTCTGTATCAAACTCGCCAACTCAATCTCTGTGCACTCTTTGGTGAGGAGTTGCAGAATTCTGGGGGAGTTTTCTGGACCCTCATAATATCCGGAAGGTTACAGTCTAGTTAAACTTATTAAAAGTGCTATCTGAAGGACGATAACATCTTCAGGCCATTCGTTTCCTTTAGGGAGAGATGGTCTGGACCTTTAGACCCAATTAAGCATCTTCTAGGATTCGGCTATCTCTAACTTTAGTTGAAGGTGAATGTCTGGGGAATACGCCTGATCCGGGGTAGCCCGAAAAGGGCTAGGACTAGTAATTATCCCTTCAAGGACAGGTGAAAGAGGTAGGTTTTACGGAGCATATTAAAGGAGGGGAGAGAGGTAGAGGAGGCGGAGAGGTTTAGGGAGGGAATTCCAGAGCTTAGGACCAAGGCAGCTGAAGGCATGGCTGCCAATGGTGGAGTGATGAAATTCAGGGGTGCGCAAGAGGCCAGAATTGGAGGAGGGAAGAGATCTCGGAGGGTTGTAGGGCTGGAGGAGGATAGATACAGAGATAGGGAAGGGCGAGGCCATGGAGGGATTTGAAAAAAGAATGAGAATTTTAAAATCGAGGCATTGCCAGACTGGGAGCCAAAACAGAATTCAGGTGATTCTTTATCTTGGACAAACCAGCGCATAGAGTAGATTGAATCCCAAGGAACAATGTCATTTCAATGACCACAGCCACCATATCCATAACTAACCCCAGCAGTAGTGCGAGCACAGGAGAACGTGTTAGTTCCCACCTTCATCAATAGAAGAGCACTTGATAGTGCCTGTCTCTGCTTTCAGGGATAGTCTTCAGCAGAGAGTGGACATAGACTGCAGTGCAATAAAGCATGCGTAGTCTGCTCTCTATCTTACACGCAGTCAGCAATGAAAGATGCGAAGGTGCAAATCTCCTGGAATGGGCTTTGCAGGATTCCATTCTATTCTGCATTTTGGTGTAAACTATTCAGGGAACGGCCTACAGTCCATTATACGAGGAACAGCACCTCATCTTCCGATTAGGCACTTTACAGCCTTCCGGACTCAATATCGAGTTCAACAATTTCAGATCATAACCTCGGCCCCTACCACATATATATATACACATTTTATCCACCCTTTTGGTTTGTGCCTTTTCCCTTTTTTTTCTCTCTCTCTCCCCCCACGGCAGCTGTCTCTCATTCTGCCAGCATTTCACACTTCTGAGCCACCTTTTGTTTCTTAACCTGTCCCATTACCATCTCGTCTTGCCTTGAACATCTCTTAATGTCTCTACTTACCATAGACCACCCCTTTTGTTCTTTTATTCCTCCCCCCAGCCTCCCCCTTGCTTTTTTATCTGTTTGATTTCCTGCTTTTTTCTCAGTTCTGACGAAGGGTTTCGACCTGAAACGTTAACTCTGTTTCTCTCTCCACGGATGTTGCCTGGCCTGCTGAGTTCTTCCAGTGTTTTCTGTTGTTGTTTCAATTTTCCAGCATCCGCAGTATTTTGCTACAGTCCATTATACGTGTTGGATTAGCAGACCTCACAGGTTTACTCAAGAACCAAATTCGGAGTATTGTTTAAAAATACAGCAAATTCAGCAATGCCCTTAATTAACGGAGACTCTGATTCAGAGGCCCAGAGTCTCGTGGTTAGCCCGGATGTTTCATGTGTCCTGGATAACTATGTGTGCAGGAAGTGCCTCCAGTTGCTCGAACTCAAGCTCAGGGTTGCTGAGCACGAGGAGCAGCTGGAGTCACTGCAGGGCGTACGGGAGGCTGAGAGTCACTGCAGGGCGTACAGGAGGCTGAGAGTCACTGCAGGGCGTACTGGAGGCTGAGAGTCACTGCAGGGCATACTGGAGGCTGAGAGTCACTGCAGGGCGTACAGGAGGCTGAGAGTCACTGCAGGGCGTACTGGAGGCTGAGAGTCACTGCAGGGCATACTGGAGGCTGAGAGTCACTGCAGGGCATACAGGAGGCTGAGAGTCACTGCAGGGCATACTGGAGGCTGAGAGTCACTGCAGGGCATACAGGAGGCTGAGAGTCACTGCAGGGCATACAGGAGGCTGAGAGTCACTGCAGGGCATACTGGAGGCTGAGAGTCACTGCAGGGCATACAGGAGGCTGAGAGTCACTGCAGGGCGTACTGGAGGCTGAGAGTCACTGCAGGGCATACTGGAGGCTGAGAGTCACTGCAGGGCATACAGGAGGCTGAGAGTCACTGCAGGGCATACAGGAGGCTGAGAGTCACTGCAGGGCATACTGGAGGCTGAGAGTCACTGCAGGGCATACAGGAGGCTGAGAGTCACTGCAGGGCGTACTGGAGGCTGAGAGTCACTGCAGGGCATACTGGAGGCTGAGAGTCACTGCAGGGCATACTGGAGGCTGAGAGTCACTGCTGGGCATACGGGAGGCTGAGAATCTCCTGGAGTGCACGTTCCAGGAGGTGTTCACCCCACAGCTACAGAAAGTTCAGGAGGATAGTAAGTGGGTGGCCATCCGGCAGGATAGGATGACGCAGGCAGTACAGGAATCCTCCGGGAGTGTGGCACTCTCAAACCGATTTTCAGCGCTGAATACCAGTGAGGGTGACGGCACCTTGGGGGAGTGCAGTCTAGACCACATCCACAGCACTGTGGGGTAAATAACTGCACAGGGGTGTACAGCAAAGTGTAGAAATGCAGTGGTCATAGGGGATTCGATAGTCAGGGGAATAGACAAGCGTTTCTGCAACCGCCAACTTGAGTCTCACACGGTGTGTTGCCTCCCTGGTGCCAGGATAAAGGACACCACTGAGAGGGTGCAGAACATGCTGCGGGGAAGGGGAACAGCCAGAAGTCGTGGTCCATGTGGGAATCAATGACGTCGGAAGGAAAAGGGTTGAGGTCCTGCAGTCAAAGTTTCAGGAGCCAGGGAGTAAGTTAAAAAGCAGGACCTCCGAAGTAGTCATCTCTGGATTACTCCCAGTGCCACGCTCTAGTGAGTCTAGGAATAGCAGGGTTAAACAGGTTAACGTGTGGCTGGGAAAATGGTACAGGAGGGAGGGCTTCAGATTCCTGGGGCATTGAGGCCAGTTCTGGGGCAGGAGGGACCTGTTCAAGGTGGACAGGTTGCACCTCAACAGAGCTGGGACCAATATCCTCATGGGAAAGTTAACTAGTACTGTGGGGGTGGATTTACATTAGTTTGGCAGGGGGACGGGATTGGCAGGATGAAACATTAGAGAGGAGAAACAAGGTGCACAGTGGACTGGGAGAGGTGAATGGCACTCGAGTAAATAATAGTTCAGGAACAGAAGGGATCAAACGGGGAAAATGCGAAGCAGTCTAGGAAGGGTTGGAGTGCATGTATGTAAATGCACGGAGCCCGGGAAATAAGGTTGGTGAGCTGCAGGCACAAGTCGCCACATGGAACTATGATATAGTGCCAATAACAGGCTCAAAGAAGGAGAGGATTGGGAACTTAATAATCCTGGCTACAAAGTATTCAGGAAAGATAGGGAAGGATAAAAAGGAGGGGCAGTATTGATATAATTTATTTTAGCACTGGAAAGGGATGATGCAGTTGAGAGTCAAAGACAGAGTCTAATTGGTTAGAATTAAGGAATAATAGAGGAGCTATTATGCTACGGGGTGTATACTATAGGCCACCAAATAGTGGGAAGGAGATAGAGGAGCAAATTTCAGAAGTATGCAAGAACTACAGAGTAGTGATAATAGGGGACTTCAATTATCCTAATATAGACTGGGATAGTAACAGTGTAAAGGGCAATGAGGGGGAGGAATTCCTGAAATGTGTACAAGAAAACTTTCTTGATCAGTAAAATTCCAGCCAAACAAGAAAGGAAGCAGTGCTGGATCTAGTTCTGGGGAATGAAGTGGGACAAGTGGAGCATGTTTCAGTGGGAGAGCATTTTGGGAACAGTGATCATAATATCATCAGATTTAGAACAGTTATGGAAAAGGACAAGGTACAATCAAGCATAAAAATACTTAACTGAAGAGAGCTAACTTCAGTGAGTTGAAAAGCGATCTGGCGCAGGTGGATTGGAATAAAAAATTCATAGGCAAAATAACAATGGGAGGCCTTCAAAGAAGAGATGGTTTGGGTACAGAGTAGACACATTCCCACGAGGGGGAAAGAAAGGGCATTCAAATCTAGAGCTCCCTGGATGACTACAGAGCTATAGAGATTCAAATGAGACAGAGAAAAGGACGAGGCACAAGCGATATTGAATAGGATAAAATAGATAAAGAGGATGTATGTAAAAGGTCCTCAAGTAGAAAGTTCACCCGGTCCGCATGGGATGCATCCTAGGTTGCTGAGGGAAGTAAGGGTGGAAATTGCGGAGGCTCCAGCCACAATCTTCCAATCCTACTTAGATATGGGGGTGGTGCCAGAGGACTGGAAGATTGCAAATGTTACACCCCTGTTCAAAAAGGGGGAGGGATCAGGCCAGTCAGCCTTACATCGGTGGTGGAGAAACTTTTAGAGACAATAATCCGTGACAAAATTAATTGGCATTTGGAAAAGTATGGGCTGATAAATGAAAGTCAGCACGGATTTGTTAAAGGCAAACTTGATTGAGTTCTTCAATTAAATAATGGAGAAGGGTGGATGAGGGCAGTCCAGTTGATGTTGTGTATATGGACTTTTCAAAAGGCGTTTAATAAAGTGCCACATAATAGACTTGTTAGCAAAATTGAAGCCCATGGGATTAAAGGGGCAGTGGCAGCGTGGATAACAAATTGGCTAAGGGACAGAAAGCAGAAAGTAGTGGTGAACAATTGTTTTTCAGACAGGAGGAAAGTGGTGTTCGCCAGGGGTTGGTATTAGGACCACTGCTCCTTTTGATATATATTAATGACCTGGACTTGGGTATACAGGGCATAATTTCAAAGTCTGCAGATGACATGAAACTCGGAAATGTAGTAAACAATGAGGAGGATAGTAACAGACTTCAGGAGGAAGTGGGCAGACATGTGGCGGATGAAATTTAAAGCAGAGAAGTGTGAAGTGATACATTTTGGTAGGAGTAATGAAGAGAGGCAATATAAACTAAATGGCACAATTTCAAGAACAGGGCAACCTGGGGTGTATTGACATAAATCTTTGAAGATGGCAGGACAAGTTGAGAAGGCTGTTAAAAAAGCATCTGGGATCCTTGGCTTTATTAATAGAGGCACAGAGTATAAAAGCAAAGAAGTTATGCTAAACCTTTATAAAACCCTGGTTAAGCCTCAGCTGTAGTACTGTGTTCAATTGTGAAATTTAGGAAGTGTGTCACGTCCTTGGGGAGGGTGCAGAAGAGATTTACTGGAATGGTACCAGGGATGAGGGACTTCAGTTATGTGGAGAGACTGGAGAAGCTGGGGTTGTTCTCCTCACAGCAGAAAAGGTTAAGAGGAGACTTGACAGAGTAAATAAGAGAAACTGTTTCCAGTGGCAGAAGGGTCAGTAACCAGAGGACACAGATTTAAGGTGATTGGCAAAAGAACCAGAGGCGACCTGAGGAAACATTTTCTTAAGCAGCGAGTTGTTGTGATCTGGAATGCATGGCCTGAAAGGGTGGTGGAATCAGATTCAATAGTAACATTCAAAAGAGAAATGGATAAATACTTGAATGGAAAAATTTTACAGGGCTATGGGGAAAGAGCAGGGGAGTAGGATTAATTTGATAGCTTTACCAAAGAGCCGGCACAGGCACCATGGGCCGAATGGCCTCCTTCTGCGCTGTATCATTCTATGATTCTATGCTTCTAATTCGATGGGGGCCTTTATGCCAGGGCATGCGCCCTCTGAGCCTCTCCAGTGGTGACCCTTTGGAATTTGCGGAGTCAGCTCATTTAAATATCCATTGCCGGTTCAGTAGCATAAATGTAAAACAAGAGTAGTGCATGGGGAGGGAGCTTGGAAATTAGGAGTGAAACCTTTAAAAAGCCAAGAATGGCCAGGGGAGCAGCACGTGCACAGCTGCAACAGGGTGGCACAGATTTCCTATTGCCTCTTTGGTGAAGCACAATCTTCTAACAGAGATCTCCTCACAAAGGTCTTCATTGAATCTGAATGGCCTGTAAATTCTTTGCATGAATGGGGCAATATCTTGAAGGCACATCCACCTCATATGTTGTCTCACTCTCCTTTACTTCATCCTGTAGTACATCTCCACCATTATAATGAAAACTAAGGAATTCCAATTGGGAATCCAATACTTGCTGCTCAGAACCTCTCACTGTAGATTGGGGGGGGGTAAAATATCCTGGTGGTCTCACAGTCCCTTAGGCAGTCAGAGGCAAGCCCAGTGTTCTCTCGGTGAAAAGCCTCCAAGAGCTCTTTCCCAGTTGAATTACCCCACAGCCAAAGTTGATGCATTCTTTGGGCTCAACAGTCCCTCACATCCCCTGTTCTCAGCATTACTGGAAACCAGTAGGCCTCATTTATCTTGTTCTAAGTTACCCCTGGTGCATTGCAAGCGTCACTCCCTGGATTTTGGCAGACTAATGGCACTGGTACTCATTTAAATACGTTAATGAGCTTTATGGCGGCTTGGCAAGTGGATAGTGAGGAAGACCAAAGAAGCATCGGAGTTAGGAGCGCATCGATTTGTGGGGTGGAAGCCCACAGGACTGGCTGCCATCCCAATTTTCTGGTCTGAAAATCCCATTGCACCTATCACACACTAAAGATCGACCAAAAAAAACAGTAAGTAAATTCTGGGCGTCTAAATTAAAGGGCCATAGGAGCACTTTATAGGCACATCTAGATGGTAAAACTTAAAGACTAATCAATATGATTTCATGCTTTTTCATTGCTGTAATTGATAGGTTGCCTGCTTGATGATGAGGTTTTTATATGTTAGGCCAGAAATTGATTTTCCCAGTTTATGCCCAGTTACTAGGAAAAAGCGACCTGACAACTGACAGAGTTAGAATGTAATCAGCAATATTGCAAAATTAACAAGCCGACATTATCACACAAGATTGAAAGAAGTTTGTCGATACACTGTGTTAGTGCAGTGGTGCTCACAAAGGTGACCAGGCTTGGAGATGTTTATTTTTGCATTGTTTGTAGTACTTTTTTAGTGCTATGGTCATTTTAATCATTTTTTTTCCAGTATTTTTAACATTTTTTATTAATGTGAACTTGTGGTATTATTTTTCGTCGGGGGGGGGGGGCAACTTGTATTTACTCGCTATGGTAAGTTTGGTTTTAACTGCCTCCGAAAACATTCATCACTGGCTGCTAAGTCACGGAAAGGAGACAGAAAAATCACTCATTTACAGGACTTCACCAGAACAGGCACAAGTAAAAAAAAAAAAGAAGAGGGCGCATGCGAAGGAGGCCCTCCATTAACAACTTTCACTGGCGCTCAGGGAGTCACAAGGTATCGAGGTACAAGCTGCAGACAGCATGTGAAGGTTCGGTTGCAGATGGGGGTTTTGGTTGGGAGGCTCTCCATATACAGTATTTGAAATGGTACAAAATGAAAGAAAGATCACCCAGGAGATCAGCCAACATTCAGAGATTAGAGAGCTTTAGGAGATCAGCACTAGCTGCACCATTATGCCACCAACCGTATCTGCAGGCTTGGAACACCTACCCGCTGATGACTGAGGACAACTGCGACTGTAGCCTCCAGGTCAGCAGGGAGCCAGTGGCAGAGCTTTGTTACCGACTGCAAGGACACCTGCGGCTGACCTACAGCAATGGCATTGCACGTCTCGTTACAACCGAGATCGCCGCCACCTCAATATTCCTCCCTCTGGCTCATTCCAGGCTAGCACTGCTGTACTGACTAACACTCTGGTCACACAGGTGACTGATGCATCAGTCAGCGTGGCCAACACTTTCAGTGTTGATTATGCTAGCTCTGGGCTGACGTACATAAACTTCTATTATGTCACCATTTTAGTGTCAAGTCTTTGAGTCATGTTCTAGTGGTCTCAAATTTAGTTATATATATGTTTATTACCAGACCTACCTGAGCGCTGGTGTCAGAAGATTTCATGCTTTTGTTGTGTTTTATTTTGGCTCTTTTTGTAGGATAATATCATTGGCAAAGTCAAGGATATTTTGCAAGATATACCTTGAAGCTTCTTGAATGGGATAAAGCTATAACCTAATTTTGATTTGTGCAGTATTTAATTTAGGACCATTCTGAATAGGAATGGAGCTAAAACACATCCCTGAAGATTGCCCATTGTAACTTTGAACTCTTCAATTTAGCCGCCTGCAAAACAGATGGAGGTTGGTGATGGGTGAGTAGAACTTAGTGCAGGATAGGGTGCAAGATAGGATGAAGTATGGATGGAGTTGGGCAATATTGTTGTCGTCGCTGGGTCAAAATCCTGGAACTCCCTCCCTAACAGCACTGTGGGAGTACCTTCACCACACGGACTGCAGCGGTTCAAGGCGGCGGCTCACCACCACCTTCTCAAGGGCAACTAGGGATGGGCAATAAATGCTGGCCTTGCCAGCGACGCCCACATCCCATATACGAATTAAAAAAAAGTAATAATTTGGAGATGGAAGTTGGCAGTCTTGGTGATGGACTGGATGTTGGTGTTTGAAGCTCAGCTCAGAATCAAACAAACAGAAGATTCTCGCTGCCAGGTTACACCTGGGCAAGCAGCCAGCAAGAGTGAGGAGATCAAGGGCTAAGATGCAAAGTTTCTGGCAGAAGTGCAACAGGGGTTGTTAAATTTCAGTCTTGCGAATGTTTAGTTGCAGAATGTTCTGGCTTGTCCACGAATTAGTGTCACTCAAGCAATCAGACAGCACAGTAATGGAATTAAGTTACGGTAGTGTAGTGGTTATCTTACTGGACTAGTAAAGCAACACCTACATCCTGAGAATGATAAAAAAAATCAAAGGTGGTAGTGGGGAGATAAGCTGGGTATAGGCATGATATATATGGCAGCTGTTTAAGAGATAATTTTGCCGAAATTCAGTATAAAAATATGGGTATAGAAGGGAGATGTGCTGGTTCCAAGTACCACAATTACACTTTATTTGTATAGCCTACTACATTCATGACATTGCCGTGCAACAATTCTATTTATCCACGAACCTATATACACACAGACACATAGGGGGAGAAATTCAGTATCGCCCCATTTGGGGCGCAATTATCGGCCGGGCGCAAAGATTAGCGCCTGCCGCTAATTATCACCACCGACTGCAAACTTGACTTTTATCGCCCCTGGAGGTGATTGGAGAGCTCAATCAGGCGCTTCACACCTGTCTTAAGGCGCAAAGGCCGAGGAGCGAGGCGCTACCTTCAGCGCTGGCGAAGCTCATGTGATGTCAGTCAGCAATGGAACACACACACAATGGCGCGGGCCAGTTCTTAAAGGGGAGGGTTGATCTTGCTTTCCATCCACTTCCTGCTCATTGCAGCCTTGAATCTCGGCCTGGAGAGACCTGCACATCAAATCTGCTGGAAAGAACAATGGAGAGTACCAGGGAAAGAGCTCAGAGTGCAGCCCCCACAGTCTCTTCTAAATCGATACAAGGAATGGCAAATCAAAATGAACCTGCAAAGTGCTGCTCAGTACCCAAAACTCCTTCACACAGCGTTGAATCTCTCCAGAAGTCAGTCTCTCTCTCTCTCTCTCTCAGAATGCGTGGTTCAAAAATGTCACCAACAATAAAAGGCAGGAAGCGGTCGCCTTTAAATAGTGCTCCCCCAGTCCCTTCCTGACTGCAAAACGCTCCCCTCAACCTGTCGTTGCTAGTGTCAGGCGGTTAGGCAGGGGGCGCCACTCAATATCCGCTCCGGGGCGATACCAGGGCGTTGCGCACTCGACTGACGTCACGATCTGCCGGCGCAGGAGATCGTAGCGGTAGTGTTTAGCGCCGCCGCAAAATGTCTAGTTAATTTCGCGAGCGCCGCAAACATCGCCGCGCCCGGGCGCTAGATACTTTGCGCCCCATTAGCGCCCTCTTAAGGCGCTAACGGGAGGCGCAACCAACTGAATTTTTCCCCCACAGAACCCTACCAAAAATATATTCCTGCACACATTCTACGTGATCTAATGCATACAGATTTATGGTTGAGTCCAGATACAGCAACCAAAATACACCTTGGACTCATCTGATCCTGGCCATTCTCCATTATATTAGCTTCCATCCTCTCTTGTTCACTGGGAATTGCTAGTTCAGTGATATCTCACAACTTCAAAGACAATGTTAAAAGAGAGCGAGCATTCCTTTCATGGAGAAACAAAAGACTTCCTGATTGATGATCAAGGAGAAGCTGGTAGTTGGGGACTCTGCTAGGGCAGATATTGTATCCTCAACTAGTTAGTAACATTCCTTGATCTACTTATAATAACAAGGTCTCCCTTTGTCTTTCACCTTCAAAGGCATTTGAAAAAATGTTGCGCTTATCATTAAAGAGTAGTCAGATTCATTGCCATTTGACTGCTTGAACTACTTTCTGGAGAATAACAAAATGCATCATAGTGAAGAGAATCATGTTTCCACCAATTGAACCAAAGATCTTTGCTTAAATGACAAAGTTAATACGTAAAGGGGAGTTGCTGACAGTTAGTCCCCTGATTAGTTTACTCAGAATACAAATCTAGTCAGGGCAATTATTCCCTGTGTAGTATCCGGCCCAAGTCTTTCACTGAAGTGGGTCAATGCTCTATTATGAAGCTTTCTGTCCAGATTTTTGCAGTAATGAATATGAACCTGATTTCTCTGTAGTTTGTTATGAAACAGATGTTCCCCATCAGTTATGTTTGTATTCCAATGTTTTGGTGGTCTATTATTTTTGAAGACTCACTGACATATCTTGGTTTTGGTATGGGAAATCTCCATCCTTTTAGAAAGCTTCAGCTTTAAGAGAGTTGTTACGTTCTGCAGTTTCGACATTTTTGAGCTGTCTTTTGGCTATCAAGTTGGTTTAAAGTCAAGGGACTTATATTTTCAGCTGGCTTGGATAACACAGCAGTTGTGGTGGGACCAAGATTCAGCAGCTCAAATATACACACCATTCACTAAGTAATTTACCTATGGTGCTGGTTTATCTGCCACTCCTTCACAGTGGCTGCAGTGCTTTTATGAGTTCTGTCAAATTTTCATCCTTTTAAAAAAAATTTAATTTGTTTTTATGGGATCAGGGCATCACTGGCAAGGCCAGCATTTATGGCCCATCCCTAGTTGCCCTTGAGAAGGTGGTGGTGAGCCGCCTTCTTGAACCGCTGCAGTCCGTGTGGTGAAGGTACTCCCACAGTGCTGTTAGGTAGGGAGTTCCAGGATTTTGACCCAGCGTCGATGAAGGATTGGCGCTATACTTCTAAGTCAGGATGGTGTGTGACTTGGAGGGGAACTTGCAGGTGGTGGTGTTCCCATGTGCCTGCTGCCCTTGTCCTTCTAGGTGGAAGAGGTCGCGGGTTTGGGAGGTGCTGCCGAAGGAGCCTCAGCGAGTTGCTGCAGTGCATCTTGTAGATGGTACACACTGCAGTCACAGTACGCCAGTGGTGGAGGGAGTGAATGTTTAAGGTGATGGATGGGGTGCCAATCAAGCGGGCTGCTTTGTCCTGGATGGTGTCGAGCTTCTTGAGTGTTGTTGGAGCTGCACTCATCCAGGCAAGTGGAGAGTATTCCATCACACTCCTTACTTGTGCCTTGTAGATGGTGGAAAGGCTTTGGGGAGTCTCAGAAGGTTACTATTTGAACTCAGGCCTGCTGAGTTTCAAGATGATGTTATTCATCAGCATGATATGCAGCAGATACCTTGTTACTATGTTACATCAGTGCTCTATGGACTGAGGTGCATCAGTTGGTTGATCTGCTTATGTTTTCTCAGCTTGGAACAAGCTGCTAGTACATGCAGTGAGTGTGGATTCACTGCAAGTAGTCAAAAGGGAGCTGGACGAGTTCCTCAGAGTGGAAAACATACCTACAAACAGAAGTCAGGTGGGCTTTGGGGTTGTGTCATCACTCAGTCACTGTGGTCTCTTCGTGCTTGCTTGATCCCTTCAGGGATTAGAGAAGAATTTTCCAGAGTACCATCCTTAATTGGCCTAAAGTTGGTTTTCTTTTGCCTCTTCCAGAGATTACATGATTATGTGGGCGAGGGGGGGGGGCGGCGGGGGCAGCGGTGGGCGTGCATAGGGTGATTTAGTGTGAAAGTTACACCATTGTCGGAATGGGACAGGCTCAATGGTCTTTTTTTGTTCTTTTTTGGTATGTTCTTACGTATGTTTTATTAAGGAAACATTGGGAATTCTCTGTTCCCCTTACTCACTCCAACCTACCTCCCTCTGAACTTGCAGCACTCCATTCTCTCAGATCCAACCCCAACATTGTCATTAAACCTGCTGACAAGGGTGGCGCTGTTGTTGTTTGGCGAACCGACCTCTACCTAGCGGAGGCTGAATGCCAACTCTCCTGACACCTCCTCCTACCTTCCCCTGGACCATGACCCCACTACCAAACATCAAGCCACCGTTTCCAAGACTGTCACTGACCTCATCTCCTCTGGAGATCTTCCCACCACGGCTGCCAACCTCATAGTTCCCCAACCCCGCACAGCCCGCTTCTACCTCCTTCCCAAGATCCACAAACAGGACTGCCCTGGTAGACCCATCGTTTCAGCCTGTTCTTGCCCCACGGAACTTATCTCTTCCTATCTCGATTCTATTTTATCTCCCCTTGTCCAGCCTCATCCCACCTACATCCGCGACTCTTCCGATGCCCTCCACCACTTTAACAGTTTCCAGTTTCCTGGCCCCAACTGTCTCTTTTTCACTATGGACGTCCAATCCCTCTACACCGCCATCCCCCACCAGGATGGCCTGAGGGTGCTCCGCTTCTTCCTTGAACAGAGGCTCAACCAGTCCCCTTCCACCACCACCCTCCTTCGCCTTGCTGAACTTGTTCTCACATTGAACAACTTCTCCTTTGACTCCACTCACTTCCTCCAAATTAAAGGTGTTGCTATGGGGAACTGCATGGGTCCTAGCTATGCCTGCCTTTTCATGGGATATGTGGAACATTCTTTGTTCCAGTCCTACTCAGGTCCCCTCCCTCACCTCTTTTCTCTTTTTCCGGTACATTGATGACTGTATCAGTGCCGTTTCCTGCTCTCATCCTGAACTAGAAAATTTCATTCACTTTGCTTCCAATTTCCACCCTTCCCTCACCTTCACATGGTCCATCTCTGACTCTTCCCTTCCCTTCCTCGACTTCTCTGTCTCCATCTCTGGGGATAGGCTATTGACAAACATTCACTACAAGCCCACTGACTCCCACAGCTACCTGGACTACACTTCCTCCCACCCCGCTTCCTGTAAGGACTCTATTACATTCTCCCAGTTTCTCCGTTTCCACCGCATTTGCTCTGACGATGCCACCTTCCATACTAGTGCTTCCGATATGTCTTCCTTTTTCCTCAACCGAGGATTCCCCTCTACTGTGGTTGACACAGCCCTTGACCGTGTCCGTTCTATTTCCCGCACTTCTGCTCTCACCCCTTCCCCTCCCTCCCGGAACCACGAGAGAGTTCCCCTTGTCTTCACCTTTCACCGCACCAGCCTCCACATTCAACGGATCATCCTCCGCCATTTCCACCACCTCCAGCGTGATCCCACCACCAAACGCATCTTCCCCTCACCTCCCCTTTCAGTATTCCAAAGGGACCGCTCCCTCCGCGACACCCTGGTCCACTCCTCTATCACCCCCAATGCCCCTTCCCCTTCGCCTGGCACCTTCCCGTGCAAGTGCAGGAGATGCAACACCTGCCCTTTTACCTCCGCCCTTCCCACTGTCCAGGGCCCAAACACTCCTTCCAGGTGAAACAGCGATTTACTTGTACTTCTTGCAATTTAGTATACTGTATTCGTTGCTCAAGATGCAGTCTCCTCTACATTGGGGAGACCAAACGCAGATTGGGTGACCGCTTTGCGGAACACCTCCGTTCAGTCCATAAGGGTGACCCCGAGCTTCCGGTCGCTTGTCACTTTAATTCTCCGCTCCACTCCCACTCAGACCTCACCGTCCTCGGCCTCTTACGTTGTTCCAATGAAGCTCAACGTAAGCTCAAGGAACAGCACCTCATCTTTCAATTAGGCACTTTACAGCCTTCTGGACTCAACATCGAGTTCAACAATTTCAGACCATAACCTCTGCTCCTATCATTTTTTTCTCTCTCTCACATGGCAGCTGTTGATCATCCTGCCATTGCCATTCACACTTCATCTAGAGTCATCTTTTGTTTCTTAACTTGTCCCATTACCATCTCCTTTTGCCTTGCACCATCATCCCTTTTGTCTCTTAATCTCTCCTGCCTTCCATCGTATCACAGACCTTCTGAAGGAACAAAGCTAAAATTAAAAGGATAATTAACACTAGACCATTTTCTTATCACAATTGGGACTCAGGTTAGGGTTGCATTGGCCATTGGTGGTGTGCGTAATTCAGGAGAACCCCATAAATGGAGGAGAAAGTAACTGGGTTGCTTGCCCTCGACACAGAAAAAATTGAGTGAGTCCTATTGCGGGAAGTTTGAGACGCACCTTTCATCTGCTTAGATGAGCATGTTCCATGCAGAGATTCGATTTAAGCTTGTTGCAAATGATTCTGTGATTTGAGTCCATTCCAAAAACTCCATGGGGTTGAAATTGGTCTTGCTCAGTCGTGCAAAATGGGCGATAGCGATATTGACTTACATTGACTTCAATGTAAAGGTAAATCGATTGGGGTGTAACACAGGCTCCTACCACCCAAGACCAATTTCAACCCCCATAGGTTTTGATCGTCATTTCTTTTTCCCTAATGAGGTTTTGACCAGGCTGACTGTGATTCTGTTTTGATGTTTCCACGTCCACAGACTATCCTGGGGCATAATGAAGTCAGCGAGCTGTTCTGCATTAGAATTGATGCATGGACTAGCCATACATGAACAACATGACTGGCTGTCCATTGCGAGAATCATTACATTGTTTGGGTAGAATGACTGCTTTGTCTGTATCTGACAAGCAATGAGATTATTGGATTGCTCAAAAACTGGGCTGTTAAGATTCAGATTATTTTTTCTACCTGCACTAAGGATTACTTCAGTGCCCTCTCCTTTTTATCACAAGGGGGACCTAGCCCCACAAAGTAATTTAAAACTTACCTTTTTGAGGCCTCTTTGGCTGTGCCACCAGTAAAAGTGGTCAGAGCTTTCAAGGCTGACCAGTCGTATCCTAAAATGGCAACCGGAATCCTATGCACATCATAGCACCCCAAATTGCATATTAAAATGGAGCCTACCACCTGAAATAGGTGGGTACTTCGGCCGCCCAGTGATGGGTCTCTGTAACAATGGTGGCGCCCAGAGCAGGGGCGTTAACGGTGCGCTAGGTCTACTGACCCCATTTTGAGGCTCCATTAACTCTGGTTTCGACAAGTTAGAATCGGCCTATTGGGGTGAAATTCAGCTCAGCCAGGGGCACAAAACAGGTGGTAGCAGATTGGCTGCCCGCTATACACCCTTTTCCATTGACTTCAATGGATCGGGAAATTGGCGGGTTGCAGAACGGGCGGCCGTTCCACCACTATCCGCTTTGTGTCTCTGCCTGAGTCGAATTTCACCCCCAACGTAAGTGAAGAGCCAGTTCTTGTCTGAGCTACAGTTGGGTTGAGATCTGATTATGTGCCTCCATTGCCCCAGCATCTAGGTCATCTTTTTCACGTGTTACAAGCTGTTGTGATCCACTGGACTGATGCAGGTTCCTCATATTATATGAAAATCAGGTCAGAAAGTAGGAGTAAAGAGTCCATTCAAACCAAGCAGGCAGGCTGCAGATTTAAATCTATCTTGTTCAGGTCGAGAAAATATTAGAACTTATCAAACTGATTGCGCTATGATCGTCATGTACACTTTACTGTGCAAATTTTCATCTAGCTTCAAGTATTCAGAGTAAATAGACTGATGACACTGGATAGAGTCCAACATCATAAAAAATTAACGGCCATTTCCACTCTGTCACAGTAAATGCCAAAATATTAGTGAACATGTTGATGAATTATTCAACCCACTCCATAATTATTATACATTTGGTGTTTCCATGAAATGAATCAATGATACTGTCATTATATACGTCCAAACTGCCTAGCTTGAATAACACTTGCCATCTCAAGGCTAGTTATGGTTGATTCTGGACGTATTCATACCTGATCCAAACACAATTCTACAGCCAATCACTTCCAAATTTTTCCAAAATATCTAATCCTGATCTGAGGGAATGTGGGGTGGATTTTCTACGTGTTGCCCGGATGTATAACTGGCATCGTGGGTCAACTGCCCATTACAGGCACTGCTGCATTTTCATTACCGTTGAATTCAATTGAAATATATATTAGGTGGTTTCACCAACGGGCAGCCAATTATTTTCAGTTTCATTGCTCAGCACTCTGAAGATAGTCAGTCCAGCATCAATAGCTTTTTGTACAATCGCAATATAAATACATTTTTAAAATTGAGAAACCAAGATGAAGTGCTAAGACCAATGGTACAGGGCATCACTCCGGTTGAAAGGAGTTAAAAAATATATCTCAAAGGGAACCTTTCAGAGTTAGAAAAGATACTAGACTAGATAGATGAAGTTAAATCAACAACAACAACAACTTATATTTATAAAGCGCCTTTAACGTAGTAAAACGTCCCAAGGCGCTTCACAGAAGTATTATAAGACAATTTGACACCGAGTCACATAAGGAGAAATTAGGGCAGGTGACCAAAAGCTTGGTCAAAGAGGTAGGTTTAAAGGAGCGTCTTAAAGGAGGAAAGATAGGTAGAGAGGCAGACAGGTTTAGGCAGGGAATTCCAGAGCTTAGGGCCTAGGCAACAGAAGGCACGGCCACCAATGGTTGAGCGATTATAATCAGAGATGCTCAAGAGGGTAGAATTAGAGGAGCACAGATATCCCGGGGGTGTTGTGGGGCTGAAGGAGATTACAGAGATAGGGAGGGGCGAGGCCATGGAGGGATTTGAAAACAAGGATGAGAATTCTGAAATCGAGGCATTGCTTAACTGGGAGCCAATGTAGGTCAGCGAGCACAGGGGTGATGGGCGAACGGGACTTGGTGCAAGTTAGGACACGGGCAGCCGAGTTTTGGATGACCTCAAGTTTATATAGGGTTGAATGTGGGAGGCCAGCCAGGAGTGCATTGGAATAGTCAAGTCTAAAGGTAACAAAAGCATGAATGAGGTTTTCAGCAGCGGATGAACTGAGGCAAGGGCAATGTTACGGAGGTGGAAGTAGGTGGTCTTCATTATGCTGCGGGATATGTGATCAGAGCTCATTTCAGGGTCAAATACGACACCAAGGTTGCAAACAGTGTGGTACAGCCTCAAACAGGTGTTGGAGAGAGGGATGGAGTCAATGGCTAGGGAATGGAGTTTGTGGCGGGGACCGAAAACAATGGCTTCAGTCTTCCCAATATTTAATTGGAGACCGTGGAGGGGTTGTGAGAAGTGGTATTGAGGTAGAGCTGGGTGTCGTCAGCGTACATGTGGAAACTGACGCTGTGTTTTCGGATCAAATCAAAGCAAAGCAATATTTTCAGACTTGTGAGGGCAGCAGGTCAAGGGGGTGAGATGTGTCTGGCGTACGAGCAAAATGCCAAGCTTGTAGAGGAATTTAAAGCAACAAGATTTATTTTGCCCAATTGAAAGACACAAGAGATCAAGATATAGTGGCTGGAATTTTCCACCTCTGCACTCGGCAGCTTTCAATTTTCTGCCCTTTCATTTTAATTGGTGGAAAATCATGGGCTGAGGGCCATAGAAATGGAAAATCTCTCCTAGTGATTCAGCTGCTGCACTACAAGTGGAGTGAAGGTTGTGAGCATTGAAAGTGTGCAATTTAAAGGAAGTTGATGAATGAAGAGTGGAATCATTGGATTAAAAGTGGATAGGGTTGGAGGATGAACTGAGGAAGTCACTGATATGAAGAAGAAACAGAGTGGGAGAGATGGCAGAATCCTGGGCAACCCTGAGTTAATGGAAATTGTCAAAGGATTACCCATCAACTATAGCATAGATAGATTGATTTAAGAATAAACTAGATATCCATGAACATAACTTTGGTTGGAGGTCAAATGATAGTAACTTGTTTAGAAGTGCAAAGTGGCAGACATTATCGAAGGGCATCCCCACGACAATGACAGATGATTCATCAAAACGCACAAGATTTGAGTTCCAGGCAGAAAGATCAGCAATGGAGCAACCATGCCAAAACCATCGTGATGATCCTGAATTAGGCCAGAACTTCCAAGGTAATAGATCATTTGATAACTAACAGCATGTTCCATAATTTTAAGAAGTCTAATCCAGGGACAATCGTGAAGTAATTTAAAGAGTGCCAGAGGTCACCTTTCTCACAGAGTGAATATTAGCAAATTTTCATGGAGAACATGAACTGGGAGCAAGAAATTGTACAGGTAGCACAAGGTAAATCCAGAAACACCGACCTTGAGTATGGCTACTTTCAGGACAAGATGTCTTATTGGCGTCTGGAGAGTAAAGGATCTCATAGACCTGGCAGGGATAAAACTTGATATTGGTCATAATAATTGAACATAATAGAGTAATGGAGAGAAGTGTTTTTTTACCAAAATCTTTGAGTTGGAGTTTAAAAGAGAAAAGCTTTTTTTTATCCGTTCCTGGGATGTGGGCGTCGCTGGCAAGGGCAGCATTTATTACCCATCCCCAATTGCCCTTGAGAAGGTGGTGGTGAGCCACCTTCTTGAACCGCTGCAGTCCGTGTGGTGAAGATACTCCCACAGTGCTGTTAGGGAGGGAGTTCCAGGATTTTGACCCAGCGACGATGAAGGAATGGCGATATACTTCCAAGTCAGGATGGTTTGTAACTTGGAGGTGGTGGTGTTCCCATGCGCCTGCTGCCCTTGTCCTTCTAGATGGTAGAGGTCGTGGGTTTGGGAGGTGCTGTCGAAGAAGCCTTGCCGAGTTGCTGCAGTGCATCTTGTAGATGGTACACACTGCAGCCACAGTGCACCGGTGGTGGAGGGAATGAATGTTTAAGATGGTGGATGGGATGCGGATGAAGCGGGCTGCTTTGTCCTGGATGGTGTCGAGCTTCTTGAGTGTTCTTGGAGCTGCACTCATCCAGGCAAGTGGAGAGTATTCCATCACACTCCTTACTTGTGCCTTGTAGATAGTGGAAAGGCTTTGAGGAGTCAGGAGGTGAGACACTTGCTGCAGAATACCCAGCCTCTGTCCTGCTCTTGTAGCCACAATATTTATGTGGCTGGTCCAATTAAGTTTCTGGTCAAAGGTGACTCCCAGAATGTTGATGGTGGGGGATTCAGCGATGGTAATACCATTGAATATCAAGGGGAAGTGGTTGGACTCTCTCTTGTTAGACAGAGTCATTGTCTGGCACTTGTGTGGCGCGAATGTTACTTGCCACTTATCAGCCCAAGCCTGAGTGTTGTCCAGGTCTTGATGCATGCACGCATGGACTGTTTCATTATCTGGGGAGTTGCGAATGGAACAGAACTCTGTGCAATCGTCAGCGAATATCCCCACTTCTGACCTAATGATGGAGGGAAGGTCATTGATGAAGCAGCTGAAGATGGTTGGGCCTAGGGCACTGCCCTGAGGAACTCCTGCAGCGATGTCCTGGGGCTGAGGTGATTAGCCTCCAACAACCACAACTATCTTCCTTTGTGCTAGGTATGACTCCAACCAGTGGAGAGTTTTCCCCAAGTACCATTGACTTCAATTTTACTCGGGCTCCTTGATGTCACACTCAGTCAAATGCTGCCTTGATGTCAAGGGCAGTCACTCTCACCTCACCACGTGCTGGGCTCCCCCATCATTGAGGATGGGGATACTCATGGAGCCTCCTCCTCCAGTTAGTTGTTTAATTGTCCACCACCATTCACGACTGGATATGGCAGGACTGCAGAGCTTTGATCTGATCCGTTGATTGTGGGAGCGCTTAGCTCTGTTTATAGCATGCTGCTTTCGCTGTTTAGCATGCATCTAGTCCTGTGTTGCAGCTTCCCCAGGTTGGCACCTCATTTTTAGGTACGCCTGGTGCTGCTCCTGGCATGCTCTTCTGCACTCTTCATTGAACCAGGGTTGGTCCCCTGGCTTGATGGTAATGGTAGAGTGAGGGATATGCCGGGCCATGAGGTTACAGATTGTGGTGGAGTACAATTCTGCTGCTGCTGATGGCCCACAGCGCCTCATGGATGCCCAGTTTTGAGCTGCTAGATCTGGTCTGAATCTATCCCATTTAGCACGGTGATAGTGCCACACAACACGATGGAGGGTGTCCTCAGTGTGAAGACGGGACTTCATCTCCACAAGGACTGTGCAGTGGCCAATGCTGTCATGGGCAGATGCATCTGCGACAGGTAGATTGGTGAGGATGAGGTCAAGTAGGTTTTTCCTTCGTGTTGGTTCTCTCACCACCTGTTGCAGGCCTAGTCCGGCAGCTATGTCCTTCAGGACTCGGCCAGCTCGGTCAGTAGTGGAGCTAGCTAGCAAGCCACTCTTGGTGATGGACATTGAAGTCCCCCACCCAGAGTACATTCTGTGTCCTTGCTACTCTCAGTGCTTCTTCCAAGAAGTGTTAAACATGAATGAGCACTGACTCATCAGCTGAGGGAGGGCGATAGGTGGTAATCAGCAGGAGGTTTCCTTGTCCATGCTTGACCTGAAGCCATGGGACTTCATGGGGTCCGGAGTCAATGTTGAGGACTCCCAAGGCCATTCCCTCCCAACTGTATACCACTGTGCCGCCATCTCTGGTGAGTCTGTCCTGCCGGTGGGACAGGACATACCCAGGGATGGTGATGGAGGTGTCTGGGACATTGGCTGAAAGGTATGATTCTGTGAGTATGACTATGTCAGGCTGTTGCTTGACTAGTCTGTGTGACAGCTCTCCCAGTTTTGGCACAAGTCCCCAGATGTTAGTGAGGAGGACTTTGCAGGGTCGACTGGGCTGGGTGTGCCGCTGTCATGTTTGAAGTCGGTGCCGAGGTCGATGCCGGATGGTCCATCCGGTTTTATTTTTATTGTTTTCTGTAGTGGTTTGTTACAACTGAGTGGCTTGCTAGGCCATTTCAGAGGCAGTTAAGAGTCAACCACTGTGGGTCTGGAGTCACATAGGCCAGACCAGGTAAGGACGGCAGATTTCCTTCCCTACTGAACCAGATGGGTTTTTACGACAATCTGATAGTTTCATGGTCACCATTACTGATACTAGCTTTTTATTCCAGATTTAAAAAGTTTAGCTGTCTCTTCAGAAAAGCTAGTAACTGTCCCCTCAGGACAAAAGAGGGTTGGAAAGGAGGATTCGTATAAGTTAGGATAACCAGCTTAGGCAGGGGGCAGTTATCAGCATAGGTGGGTAAATATACAAAGATTCAAAAGTTATAAATATTTTGTATGTTGTTTTGCTTTCAGTTGCTCAGTGTGAGATGGAAAACTATTTGCAGTGTCGTCAAGGACAATGTGCAGATGGTCACAGAGCTGCACTGAAATCCAATATTGAAGCCAGATCTTACATGTGTCCGTGTAAGCATGAAGTAATATCCCCCACAGGCAACTGAGAAGTAATGAGGCTGGGTGTGGATTTCGAGCACTTGCTATTTATGTTTGCCAACCTAAAATGATGGAGGCATACATTACCAGCCTGCAACACAATGTTTTGCCCAGAGTTATACATTTACTATATATTTTTTTGTGTGCACTAATTTTCTATTCATTTTTGGTGCGCATTAGTGTTGGTTTTCACAAAGATAATGCAGCCTAGATTTTCCAATCCAATTGGGGCGCATCTCCAGCGCAGCCAGACTTCCGCCCAGTACAGAAATATTCCCCTGAGTTCAGCCCAACTTCTGCCATCTGTGCCATTTAAATACAGGGTGGCGAGGGGCTCTTCTGCCTCCGGCAAGGAGTCCTGTCATAATGGGGCGGAGTTCTGCTGCTGAGGGCCTCTGAGCTGCTGGGAAATGGGCCGAAATTTTCCCTAAATTTTTCTTTTTAGGGTGTCTGTGCAACACAACAGTGACGAGTCATTGCACAGATCCCACCTGACAGAAACTTGTGTTTTTCCTCCTCCACTGACCTTTAAATGCTGGACACCCGGGTCTAACAGGATGTTCTTCCGTCGAGTGTTCTATTGATGCAAATGCCGGGATGTCTGCAAGCAATTCTCCGGCCTCACCCACTCCAGATCCACTCAAAAACTTGCGGGAAAGGGTCAGGAAAATCTTCTCTTACCAATTCAAAATTAAAGGGCAATTTTCCTACTTTAGTTTGTTTACAAACACAAGAATTAATTGCATAATTCCTATGGCAATGCATCATGGCATTTCTGGCATGTGACACCACAGTAACATTAGTACAGAACTCTGATCAAAGGTTTACTGAATAGGTTTTCAACAAAGTGTTACCCCAATAATTCTCTCAAGTTAGAAGGAAGGATTGTGCTCAACCTGATTTCCAGATATGGTCACTAATTTATTAAAAAGCCCATTGTCTTGGTGTTAAATTGATTCAAATAGGGTTGTTGCAGGGAACATATTCTGAAAGCATTCAAGACATATTGGGGCTAAATGTCTGTGGCCCTACTGACTGACGCACTCTTACTGTAACTCCAATGGGAGTATACCAGAAGGGTTTGAACTGAGGCTGGGACTGAGCTAAATCAAATCCTGGCCTTATATCAGCATTCCTGATTGGTCTTTTGGGGTGGTGGTGGGGGATGGATCAGAGCCTCCACCTGCCCCAAATAAGATCATCGACTCAGGCGGGGATGGGACCAGAGTCGGGACTTCTGGCGCTAGGAGATACCTCGCCCACGGCCTCACAGGGACCCAGAATATCCTTGGCAGTCGATAAGCCCAGAGAAAGCAGGGGGCCAAAGGGAGGACAGCCCACCATTCGTACCTAAATAGAAGGACAGCCCCCCCCCCCCCCGCCCCACCCCACCACCAAACCTATGAACTTCAGTGGGGACAGGCACACTCACAACAAGATGTAGTCATCAGGAATTTTTGGAGCCACTGTTATTTCAGACATTCGATCTTGAAACCCGAGTATCCCCTCATTCAGATATTTTTATTATCCGATTTATAGATTTTCATTTTTTGCATTTCCTATTTTACAATATTATGTTACATTTTCTGAATTTTCATATTTGAAAGAGGAAAAAAGTTCAGTGTTACAAAAAATTTGGTAAAGACCTTTACAGGTCTGTTGAGGAGATAAGATTACTGTTAATTCACTGAGATCATTTTTATTCCCTTTTTTTGTTACATTCGCAGGTCGATGAAGCTTTACTCAATGCGCTTACAATGAGGTCAGGAGCATTATAATTAACACAAAAGTGAGGAGCCAGTCAGAGCACACCTACTGCTGCTCACCTACTTGTTAAACGGCTAACCATGCACTAAATAAGCTGAAACCTATATAAGGAAGCTAGTTCTCCTGTCTGGCGCGCGTGCCTCAAGTTTGTTCTAACGGGTGCAGGTATAAAGGTGGGACACCCACTGTACCCAGAAAGCCTTGCACGCGTGCCCATAATGTCAACCATTCTGTATTTTACTCATAAAACTGTGAAGCCTATGTATGCACCAACCCCTGGAACAGATCAGGAATTTGTTACAATCGTGCAGTCGATATCATATAAAGTGCTTAACCAGGCGACATTTGCCAGGAGTGAAGCATTTTACCCCATCATAAGAAGCGCTCTGATGTATTTAAAAGGAAAAATGTGGAATAAATTTAAAAAAAATAGAAAATACTGGAAATACACAGCAGGTCCATCAGCTGCTGAAATGAAAAAAAAAATAGATTCATGTTTTGGGCAGAGATGCTTTGTCAGTTCTTTCAAAGGGTGTCTATCCAAATAGTAACCTATCTCGTTCCAGATGCTGCTGCATCTGCTCTGCATTTCCAGCATTTTCTGCTTTTATTTCTAATGCAAGTAAGTGGCTCCTCTCATAGTTGGGATGCATTATAAGCTTGGGCACCGTCACATTCCAAAATTATTGATCATTTTTCTGCAGAAAGGATTGGAGAAGAGTTACATTTAAACAGCGGGTTTTTAAAGCAAAGTGCTGTCAGACAGGTTTTTTAAAAAAGCACTGAGATGAAAGGTGCTTAAAATGCTAATGGACTAGACATTGAACACAGGGAGATAAAAGCAGGCGGAAACACTCTGACAGTTTTTTTTTAAAAATTCGAAAACTGCAAGAGCAAGCTTTCACCAGACTCAGAAGGAGAGTAATTCAAAGTTATTTTGTTTAAGTCAAGCAAGGCAACCCACTGATGGGGGGAAGTTTTACGAAGAGTAGGATCCAGAAGGTCCTGAATGTCTTTCTTCATCCTCAGGGAGAGGGGTGGCGTCGTAAAATTTAAATGAGAAACTTCCCTTCCTGTATTTAGTCTGCCCCCGGGACCCCTGCGGACCCTCAGGTCAGGCGGAAGTCAAGGAAAATGAGGTGATAGACTTGGAATGTTCCCTCCTGCCTCACTAGATCTGTACCCACGACTGACACAGGCTCAGCTACACACCCTGAGAAGCCCTAGAAAATCCCAGTGGGATGCTGAGAGGTTTCCAAACCTTTTTGCTCTGCCCAGTGCTTGAGGAACGCTGATGTCTGAGGCAATCAGAGGCCTCGTGCGGATCCAGTGAAAGGACACAAAAGGCATCACGGGGTATATGGGGAGAGAGCGGGAATATGGTATTGAGATAGAGGATCAGCCATGATCATGTTGAATGGCGGAGCAGGCTCGAAGGGCCGAATGGCCTACTCCTGCTCCTATTTTTCTATGTTTCTATGCTCTATGTTTCTATGACAGCTACACAATGGTAATAGCTGATTCCTAATCATTTTGCCAACTATTTTTATATTACCCATTGCCTTTTCACGATCGTACCCGTGTGGATTTGACATCAAATTAAGTCGGTAGTAATAGTCTCATTGTCTGGTTAAATGTAGGGGCCTCAAGCATAACCTTTGCAGGCCTCCCCCTCCCTCCCCCACGCCTCCACTCCACAATGCAGAAGCACTTCTTGGTGCAGGGTTAAGGAAAATCTACCCACTGATACTTGGACATCTTTTTAGGCCCCCAATTTGAGAGCCGGTATTGTATTTTAAAGTTTGATACAGTCGTGCCATGCTATTCATAGGTTGAATGTCAGCAGAGATAATAAATGCCTTTATTAACATGTTGATCCCGACAGTTACTCATAATGCAAAGTCAGTTCACATTCCAACAGAATTATTCAGTTCTGCCTTCTCAAGTGCAGATAGACTTTATCATAGCAACATAACTGATGGCCTTGACGTCAATTGGAACACAAGCCTCAGGCATCCACGTGGGGCGTTTGCAGCATATGGACCAGTGTTCTGTTGGGACAGCCTGGGGTTTTTCCCTGCGCTCTCCTGGACACCCTGGTGAATTTTACTGAGCGTCCACACTGTCGCACATGCTGCTGCTGTCTATTTCAGCACACTCTACACACTTTCCCATCCCTTGCAATGCCAACTCTTGAGCAGGTGTCGTGAACACAAACTGCGCTCGATGTCAAGCCTGAGCAATTTTGCACAAATTCAGTTAATTTCTGGATAGCAAACTCTTAACAAGCCACAAAGAAATGAAAGCCATGGCCAATGCATTCATGGACATTATAGCTGTTTACTTCCAGGAGCAATTTTAGGAGCGTGGGTAAACATTTACAGCGTCTCATTAAATCGAATGCACAAAGTCACTACTTTTGACGGACCAATTTCACCTCTTTTACAAGTTTCATACTTTTAAATATTTTGTCTTCATTTTATTTTATTTAAGTTGTCAAATCATTTTTCTACTTTTTTGATGGGGTACTGGAAACGAGATGAAACACATGGGACCAAATCTTGTGAGAGTCACAAAATTTAGTTTACGTGCTGGGGCTGGCAGGTCTTGTCAGTTTTCTCAACTAAGTATCAGTGAAAACTCACGTGCTTGTGTGATGTGAATGTCACTTGCCATTTATCAGCCCAAGCCTGGATGTTGTCCAGGCCTTGCTGCATGCGGGCACGGACTGCTTCATTATCGTTGTTCCCTCTATGGTGCGTGGCCGCGCGCACGTCCCAGAGCTCGCGCACACTTCAAATTAAATACCGCGCGGAGAACTGGACTGCCGGACAGCTGGAGCGGGGGAGGGGCCCAATACACAATGGCCCGGAATGCAGACAGACTCGTTTGCCAGTCTTGCCACCTCAGAGCTGATCCTAATTGGAAAGTAACAAAAGAGTGGGGGCAGGGGCCACATGATAAGGGAGTGGATGAGGGGCTGGCTGTGTCGCTCTGAGAAGTTCCACGTGCTGCAGGCAGAAGCTGTAGAGGAGCCGCGTTCAGCTGGTTCTCTTCTTAGGCAGTCCCTCGGAACCGAGGATGACTTGCTTCCACACTAAAAATGAGTTCTCAGGTGACTGATGAGTCCAATGCGGGACCTACAGTCTCTGTCACAGGTGGGGCAGACGGTGGTTGAAGGGGCGGGTGGGTGGGGTGCTTGGGTTGACGTGCGCTCCTTGCGCTGTTTGCGCTTGGCTTCCGCTTGCTCCCGGTGAAGAGACTCGAGGTGTTCGGCTCCTTCCCGGATGCTTCTCCTCCACTTTGTGCGGTCTTGGGCCAGAGATTCCCAGGTGTCGGTGGGGATGTTGCACTTTTTCAAGAAGGCTTTGAGGGTGTCCTTGAAGCGTTTCCTCTGCCTACCTGGGGCTCTCTTGCCGTGTCGGAGCTCCGAGTAGAGCGCTTGTTTTGGGAGTCTCGTATCGGGCATGCGGACGATGTGGCCTGTCCATTGGAGCTGATCGAGCGTGGTCAAAGCTTCGATGCTGGGGATGTTGGCCTGAGCGAGAACACTGATGTTTGTGCGCCTATCCTGCCAATGGATTTGCAGGATCTTGCGGAGGCAGCGTTGGTGGTACCTCTCCAGTACTTTGAGGTGCCTGCTGTACATGGTCCATGTCTCTGAGGCATACAGGAGGGCGGGTATCACTACTGCTCTGTAGACCATGAGCTTGGTGCTGGGTTTGAGGTCTTGGTCTGAGGTCCTGGTTGCCATGGTGATGAGGGCGGCGTCTCCCTCTTCCTCCTTTGGCGCCACAGTTCCAGGGGACTGTGTTACACAAACTCCGCGGTCCCCGCGGGGCAAATCGGAATGGGGCCATTCCTGAGCGGGGCTTTTCTGAGCGGGGCAAGCTCATTGCAGCCAGCCACTGCTATGGTGCTGGACGAAGCTTTAAAAATCGGTGGGAGAGATCGGTGGATAACCACATGTACCTCATCTTATTAAACCTGTTATAGGTTAGTGAGTTGCCGAGTTTTACTTGCAACAGGTGAGTAAGAAGGGACTTTATTGCTGTCAGATGGCAGAGACATGTTTTAGGAGAGGAAATGAGAAACGAGTTTGTGCAAATTTTGAGCTGTACGTGAATGTGCTTTTTAAAATAAAATGATCCTACTGCAGATGGGTTTGTAAGATCAGGCTTTCAATCATTAGCTGAAGCAAGGAAGCATTTTAGCAGAAGGAAGAAGCGTGATTAGCACAAGTTTAATTTACTTTTATTTGCTACTTTTTAATAAAGCCAATATTGCACCAGGGGTGGATTTATGGTTTGAGTCTTGTAGCTGATGAAGGTTCATAAAAACCTTAATAACATAAAAAGTGGGGAAAATTGGAGCTTACTTTTGAAAATCAGAATTCTGGCGTCAGGTTTATATTTTTAGAAATGTTGAGGCACCTCAGTCTCGACAGGCCAATCCAATTCGCACATCTGCCTGCTGAAGAATTCAAACCGCCTGGGGGGCAAAAAAATTCGGAAAATTGTTTAAAGCCAGAAAAAAATTACGGGAAGGTGATGTTAATTTTACCGTAAACAAAGTTGCAGAATGGACATGTAAATGACAAATAAATTTCAATATAGACAAGTGTGAGGTGGTGCATTTCGGTAGGAGGAATAAGGAGGCGACCTACTCCTTGGAAAATAAGAGACTAAATGGGGTAGAGGTGCAAAGGGATCGAGGGGTATAGATTCACAAGCCATTAAAAGTAGCAATGCAAGTTAAAAAAGCCATAAAAGTGCAAATAAAGCACTGGGGTTCATTTCTAGAGGAATAGAATTCAAAAGCAGAGAAGTTATGCTAAAACTTGCATAGAACCTTGTCTGATTGTCTCATGATTCGAGACAGTGGGGTGGCAATATGGCATTACTGTATATATGCTTTTAAGTGATTGCTGTTGCTGCGGTTGTTGGTGTAAACGTTGTTGCTTTGTTGTAAAATTTGCCCACGGACGATAAGGTCGTGCTCAAAGGAGTTCGTGGCCCGCTCAGTACAAAAAAAAATTAGAGGGAACATTGTTCATTATCTGAGGAGTTGTGAATGAAACCGAATATTGTGCGAACAACCCCACTTCTGACCTTATGATGGAGGGCAGATCATTCATGGAGCACCTGAAGATAGTTGGGCCGAGGAAGCTGCCTTGAGGAACTCCTGCAGCGATGTCCTGGGGCTGAGATGATTGGCCTCCAATATCCATCTTCCTTTGTGTCAGGTATGACTCCAGCCACTGGAGAGTTCCCCCTCCCCCCTGATCCCCATTGACTTCAGTTTTACTAAGGCTCCTTGATGCCACACTAAATCAAATGCTGTCTTGATGCCAAGGGCAGTCACTCTTACCTCACTTCGAATTTAGCTGTTGTGTTCATGTTTGGACTACGGCTGTAATGTGGTCTGGAGCCGAGTGGTCCTGGTAGAACCCAAACTGAACATTGGTGAGCAGGTTATTGGTGGGTAAGTGTTGATTGATAGCAATATTTGCAACTCCTTCCATCACTTTGTTGATGATTGGTGGTAGGCTGATTGGGCGCTAATTGGCCAGGTTGGATTTGTCCTGCTTTTTGTGGACATGACATACCTCGGCAGTTTTCCAGATTGTTGGGTAGATGCCAGTGTTGTAGCTGTACTAAAATGGCTTGGCTAGGCTCACTGCTTGTTCTGGGGCACAGATCTTCAGCACTACTGCCGGGTAATTGTTGGGACTCATAGGGCTCGATTTTAATTGCCGAGGCAGTTTGGAGTCGGGTTGCGTGGTGGGCGGGTTCGGGAGCCGCTTCCGGCGGATTCAGCTGCTGATGTCCAATTTTGATTCAATGAGCTTGTTGATTTCAATGAGGCGCGCTGGCCGGTCCAATGACTATCGGGTCGGCTGGCCGCCTCTGATGACGTCATCATAGCAGCTGCTTTTAAAGCTGCCATTCAGCCTAAGCCTTTCTCTTCTGGATTCCTGGACTCATTGATATTGATTTAGATGCAATGACTTCTTCCAGAGGCAAGGCAGCTCCTCGTTTTAATGATGAGTCCCTCCAAGTTCTTGTGGATGCTGTCAGAGGGCGCAGGGAGATTCTCTTCCCTCCTGATGGCCGGAGGAAGCCTCCTCAGCAGACCAAGGCTGCGCATTGCTCAGGAGGTCAGCGCAAGGTCCATATGTTCACGCTCATGGACCCAGTGCCGAAAAAGGTTTAATGATCTTGTGCGAACATCAAAAGTGAGTATCCCATCACACTTGCCTTCAATCTGCTTCACTTCTCTTCTCATCACCAGCACTCTGTGTTGTAAGCCTCCTCCTTCACATCCCATTTTACCCTTACTTCCCTTGCACCCTTACCTATCCATCTCTGTCTCTTCAGCATCCTGCCTATAGACCCCTTAGACTCGCTCTCACTGTCATGCAGTGACAACAACTAACAACGCACAGGGAGCTACCTTCCTCTTGGCACCTTACCCCATCTTCGTCTCACTCAAAGCTTCTATGGTAGGGATTATTGACCCTCACTCCATCACTGTGGCTGAAACACTGCTTGTGTCCCTCCTTGCAGGAAAAGATAGCCCACAATAAGAGGGAGAGAGCAATGACTGAGAGGAACACCTACCCTAGCCACATTGACCAGTGCTGAGGAAGCAGCAAACGAGATTGTTGGAGGTGGCAAGGATCTGGAAGTGGGTGATGGAGAGACGGGCACACTAGAGGAAGCTGGTGACATAATAGAGTTTCATCCCTCTCAGAATGCAATGCCATATGATGTTCATAGAGAATCACATTGTATCATCTGCTCAAAAGGATGTGTCTGCTACATCAATATCGGATATCGAAATCATGCCTTTACTCTCCCACAGGACCATCGAGTGCCCCCCTCCCCATAATCCAGGACGAAGAGCCGGACAACTCCTCAGAAGAACCTGAAGCCTCTGAGGGAGCAGCGTCACCAGGACTCAGCGCACCCAGCACCAGTGCAGCAACGCACACCTTGGTGGGGCCTTCGCGAGTTAGAGTAGTGTTGCCACCTGGTCTATCACAGCGCACAAGTGGGCATCAGCAGATGGTGGAGACAGCGACAGCAGTGGAGAGTCCTCAATGGAGGTCGCAGGACTCTCCTAGCTGTGCTGAGCTGCATGCAGACGCTGTGCCTCTGGGGCCATCCAGAAAAAGAGTGTCTCGGGAAATACAGGAACAAGTGCAGGAGTCTCTGGAAGGGTTTGCCTCCAGGGTTATTGTGAGTGTGGAGAGAATGGAGGAGTCCATCTGTAACATCAGCACTGCCATGGTGGAGTCAATGGCGCATGAACGCACCACCATGGATAGGATGGCAAATTCCGTGGAAAGGCTGGCTACCTCAGTGGAAAGGATGGCTACCGCCATGGAGGAAATAATTCGCCAGAGCCAGGAAAACATGGTGACTTCAAGCCTGCTCCGCCATTCAATCAGATCATGGCTGATCTTCTGCCTCAACTCCATTCACCGGCCCTATCGCCACACCCCTTGATGCCCTTACTAGTCAGAAATCTATCGACTTCTGTTTTTAATATACCCAATGACTGAGCCTCCACAGCCCTCTGGGGTAGAGAATTCCAAAGATTCACCACCCACTGTGTGAAGAAATTTCTTCTCATCTCAGTCCTGAATGGCCTACCCTTTATCTTGAGGCTGTGGCCCCTGGTTCTAGACTCCCCAGCTAAGGGAAACATTCTCCCAGCATCCATCCTATCAAGCCCTGTAATAATTTTGTATGCTTCAATGAGATCCCCTCTCATTCTTCTGAATTCAAGAGAATACAGGCCTAGTTTACTCAATCTCTTCTCATACAACAGTCCCGCCATCCCAGGAATCAATCTCATGAACCTTTGTTGCACTCCCTCTATGGCAAGTATATCCTTCCTTTGGTAAGGAGACCAAAATTGTACACAGTACTCCAGGTGTGGTCTCACCAAGGCCCTATATAATTGGAGTAAGACTTCTTTACTCCTGTACTCAAATCCTCTTGTAATGAAGGCCAGCATACCATTTGCCTTCCTAATGGCTTGCTGCACCTGCACATTCACTTTCAGTGACTCATGTACAAGGACAACCAGGTCCCTTTGAGCATCTGCATTCCCCAATCTTTCACCATTTAGGAAATACTCTGCCTTTCTGTTTTTTCTACCAAAGTGGATAACTTCACATTTATCCACATTATATTCTATCTGCCATGTTCTCGCCCACTCACTGAGCCTGTCGAGATCCCCTTGAAGCCTCTTCACATCCTCTTCGCAACTGACACTGCCACCAGTTTTGTATCATCAGCAAATTTAGAAATGTTACATTTAGTCCCCTCATCCAAATCATTGATATAGATTGTGAATAGCTGGGGCCCAAGCACCGATCCTTGCGGTACCCCACTAGTCACAGCCTGCCATCCTGAAAAAGACCCGTTTATCCCTACTCTTTGTTTTCTGTCTGTTAACCAATTCTCAATCCATGCTAGTATATTACCCCCAATTCCATGTGCCCTAATTTTGTTCACCAACCTCTTGTGTGGGACCTTATCGAAGGCCTTCTGAAAATCCAGATACACCACATCTACCGGTTCCCCTTTGTCTACTCCACTAGTTACATCCTCAAAGAACTCCAATAGGTTTGTCAAACAGGATTTCCCTTTCATAAATCCATGTTGACTCTGCCCAATCTTACTATTAGTTTCTAAGTGCCCAGTTATTGCATCCTTTATAATAGATTCCAGCATTTTCCCAACTACTGATGTGTCACAAGGTCAGTAGATGTGCAAAATCTTATCCCATACCTACAACAGCAAAGTTGTTACATTTGAATGTCAGCCATGTTTCAGGGGCGCTTTTAAAGTGCTCCACCAATGCATACAAATCATGTCCTCCAGCAACTCATCTCCTTGAACATGGCCTGTTTCTGACAAGTCGGGAAACAGGAGCCAGAAGCACGTAAATGGGAAACCACGATGAAAATAGGATTAGCAAGGCAGTTAATAGGCTGTTAATTGCCTTAACTGCCTGTCGCACCGGTTCCAGTCGGGTCAGTTTGGGAGCGGCTGAACAGACACTCACGAAAATCGGGTGGGGCGGGATGAGGCGGGTTGGGTGTCTGAAGCCATTTTTTCCAATTTTCGCTTCAGACCCGCCTCCAAACCCGCCTCCTCAGGGCTATTAAAATCGAGCCCACAGTCTTTGCTGTGTCCACTGAACTATTTATTGATGTCACGTGAATCAAATTGGCTGTAGACTGGCATCTGTGATAGTGGGGAGCTCAGGAAGAAGCCCAGAAGGATCATCCACTTCTAGTTGTCTTTTGCACTCATGTGCTGGACTCTGCCATCATTGAGGATGGGGATGTTCATCGAGCCTCTTCCTTCCGTTAAGTTGCTTAGTTGGCACCTCATTTTTAGGCACGCCTGGTGCTGCTCCTGGCATGCTCTTCTACGTTCTCATTGAACCAGGGTTGATGGTGATGAAGTAATGAGAGACATGCCGGGTCTTGAGGTTACAGATTGTGGTAGAATACAATTCTGCTGCTGCTGATGGCTCACTGCATTTCATGCATGCCCAGTTTGAGCTGCTAGATCTGTTCTTAATCTATCTCACATCCCACGGTTGTAGTCCCACAAGGCCCACTGCAGGGTGCCCGCAGCGTGAAGTTGGGACTTAGTCCCTACAAGGACTGTGCGGTGGTCACGCCTACCATGCTGTCAAGGACAGACACATCTGCGACAAGTAGATTTGTGAGGACGAGGTCAAGTAGACTATTCCCTCATGTTGGTTCTCTCACCACCTGCCACAAGCCCAGTCCTTTCGGACTCAGCCAGCTCGGTCAGTGGTGGTACTATCAAGCCATTCTTGGTGATGGACATTGATATCCCCCACCCAGAGTATACTCTGTACCCTTGCTACCCTCAGTGCTTCATCCAAGTGGTGTTGAAGTACTGATTCATCAGCTGAGGGAGATCATTAGATGGTAATCAGCAGGAAGTTTCCTTACCCATGTTTGACCTGCAGCCATGAGAATTCATGGGATCCAGAGTCACTGTTGAAGGCTCCCAGGGCCACTTCCCCCTCCCACCCCCTTCCCGAATGTATACCACTGTGCCCCCACCTTTGATGGGTCTGTCCTGTCAGTGGTACTGGACATACCCACTAGTCTGAGGAACAGGAGTAAATGGGTGCTTTTCAGAATGGCAGGCAGTGACCAGCGGGGTACCGCAGGGTTCGGTGCTGGGGCCCCAGCTGTTTACATTATATATTAATGATTTGGACGAAGGGATTAATTGTAATATCTCCAAATTTGCGGATGACACTAAATTGGGAGGCAGTGTGAACAATGAGGAGGATGCTAGGAGGCTACAGAGTGACTTGGACAGGTTGGGTGAATGGGCAAATGTATGGCAGATGAAGTACAATGTGGATAAATGTGAGGTTATCCACTTTGGTGGTAAAAATAGGGAGGCAGACTATTACCTGAATGGTGGCAGATTAGGGAAAGGGGAGGTGCAACGAGACCTGGGCGTCATGGTACATCAGTCACTGAAGGTGGGAAGGCAAGTGCAGCAGGCAGTCAAGAAAGCAAATGGCATGATGGCCTTCATAGCAAGGGGATTTGAGTACAGGAGTAGGGAGGTGATGCTACAGTTGTACAGGGCCTTGGTGAGGCCACACCTGGAGTATTGTGTGCAGTTTTGGTCTCCTAACTTGAGGAAGGACATTCTTGCTATTGAGGGAGTGCAACGAAGGTTCACTAGATTGATTCCTGGGATGGCCAGACTGACATATCAAGAAAGACTGGATCAACTGAACTTGTATCCTCTGGAGTTCAGAAGAATGAGGGGGGATCTTATAGAGACGTTTAAAATCCTGACTGGTTTAGACAAATTAGATGCGGGCAGAATGTTTCCAATGTTAGGGAAAACTAAAACCAGGGGTCACAGTCTAAGGATAAAGGGGAAGCCATTTAAGACTGAGATGAGGAGGAACTTCTTCACCCAGAGAGTGGTGAATCTGTGGCATTCTCTACCACAGAAGGTTGTTGAGGCCAGTTCGCTAAATATATTCAAAAGGGAGTTAGATATAATACTCACAACTAGGGGGATCAAGGGGTATGGCGAGAAAGCAGGAATGGGGTACTGAGGTAGCATGTTCAGCCATGAACGCATTGAATGGCGGTGCAGGCTCGAAGGACCGAATGGTCTACTCCTGCACCTATTTTCTATGTTTCTATGTTTCAACTTTGGCACCAGTCCCCAGGTGTTAGTGAGGAGGAGTTTGCAGGGTCAACTGGGCTGGTTGTGTCTTTGCCGTGTCCTAATACAATGTCTACGTTGCAGCCCAGTGGCCAGTCTGGTTTTAATCTTGTTTTCTAACGAGTAGCTTGCTAGGCAGTTAAGAGTCAACCATGTTGGTGTGGGACTGGAGTCACATACAGGCCAGACCAGGTAAAGATGGCAGATTTCCTTCCCGAGTGGACATTAATGAACCAGTTCGGTTTTTACAACAATCCAACAGCTTTATGGTCACTTTTACTGATATATATCTTATAATCGGCCAGAAATACCTTCAGACTTAGGAAGCAACATTAGGTTTGCTGCCTATCTATTATCAGCACAAGTCCCTTTTACTGTGCAAAGTATTAATAACCCTTAAGTGCTTTATATCACATGTGGTTTCTCACATAATATCCTGCACACTAAGTTCAGCTTCAATAAAATGACCATGTATTGCCTTAGGAAACCTTGTATTAAAATTACCACTGATGTTAATGGTGACATCTTATTGTAATACGATTGATAATGACTTGCACCTATGGTACTTACATTGTGCTTCACTGCAAATTTACAATAAAATGTAGAACTAAAAAGGAATATATAATTAGCCTTTCCATTAACAATGTCGAGAGTAGCCTATAAGTTTGCTAAATAACTAAAAAGATTGCAGGTAAATATTTAGCATGGTTCACAGATTACAGAACAGAATGATGACCTATAAATTCCTGTTTGCGTTATAAATATATGAATGTTTAAAGCTTAAAATTAACACTCGTATTAAAATAGCTAATAGGAATGTTATACAATGCTTTGAGTGGTTGTTTACTAATATTAGTATTAATAGCAGTTTCTAGAATTATATGGCCTTATTTTAGTTGTCTTCACACTATTAGTTGGGGGAGGGGGAGATTGTTTGTTGCTTATTATTTTAGTAATGAATGAGCTGCAGACAAATACATCACTGACAGCCAACAAATTAAATTATGAACAAAATATGTCATTCAATATAGATTTTGACTCTTGGACTTGGATGAATTGCGTGCACATTCTACCATCCAGATAACAATCTAAAGTTGCAACGTGATGACTATGATTGCAATTTCTTAACTTGACTGACCCATTGATAAGTGGCGGGGTGTTGCGATCTGAGCTTTCATCCAACACGTTTATCTAATCTTTTCAGCAAAAATATGGCTTCCATAAGCAAACCGAGTTTCATATAAACCTGAATATGGGCCCTTTACCTGCTGTGCCAAAGACATTACATAGAATTACATGGAATATATGGCACAGAAACAGGCCTTTTGGCCCAACTGGTTCATGCCGGTGTTTATGCTCCACACGCGCCTCCTACCACCCCTCTTCATCGAATCCTATCAGCATAACCTCCTATTCTTTTCTCCCTCATATGTTTATCTAGCTTCCCCTTAAATGCATCTATGCTCGTCGCCTCAACTTCTCCCTGTGGCAGCGAGTTCCACATTCCAACCACTCTCTGGGTAAAGAAGTTTCTCCTGAATTCCCTATTGGATTTATTAGTGACTATCTTATATTTATGGCCCCTAGTTTTGGTCTCCCCCATGAGTGGAAACATCTTGGGGGAATCTTAACCCCCGCCCCCCCCACCCCCAACCCAATGATGGGTGGGAGAGGGCTGGGGTGAACATAGGAACAGGAGTAGGCCATTTAGCCCCTCGAGCATGTTCCACCGTTCAGTGAGATCATGGCTGACAAAAATCTAGCAATCTCAGATTTAAAATTAACAATTGATCTAGCATCAATTGCCGAGGGGGGGTGTTAAAATTTCAAAAATCTGAAACCCGACCCCATCCCACCTCAAACACGCCCACTTCTGGTTTTAATGGAGGCGGATGACTAACCTGCTCTTGAGAGGCGAGTCATTTATTTAAATATGCTAATGAGGCTGCGTGCCTCAAATTCTAGCAGCCAGCTGGATTTAACGGCTGTGAGCCAGAAACCAGACAGCAGAAGGGAGGCGAGAGCGGCCAGATCCAGCAAGTAAGTGCCTTTACAGCACTACTTGTGGGGCAGGAGTGCTTCCTCCCGGCACCTCAAGCAAACCTGCTTCCCTCCTCGCAATCTCCCCCCCCCCCAACCTGCGACCCGCGATCTCCCCCCCCCAACCTGCGACCCGCGATCTCCTCCCCCCGACCTGCGACCCATGATCTCCTCCCCCCCCCGACCCGCGATCTCCTCCCCCCCGACCCGTGATGTCTTCCCCCTGCCCCCCGATCTCTCTCCCCCTCCCTCCCTTCTCTCCGCTCCCCGGCTGTATCCTTTTAACGCAGGCCTTCCCACCCAACAGCTAGCCAGCCAGCTTCTGAATCTGGCTGCCGGCTGGGAAACGGAGAAAAAATGTAAATAAATTCCTGCCATTAAATTCAGCTAGAACCGAGCATTACCCATATTTCCTTGTTTTCTGGCCGCTACGGTCCCCTCACCCCTCCCCCGTTCCCTCCCAACCTCCCCGTAAGTACCAGGGGTCTTCTCTACATCTACCTTATCAATCCCTTTCATAACTTTAAAGAGCTCGATTAGGTCACCACACAACCTTCTCTTTTCTAGTGAAAAGACCCCCACCCTGTTGAATCTTTCCTGATAGTTCCTCTCAGTTCTGGTATCATCCTCGTAAATCTTTTTTGCACCTTCTCCAGTGCCTCTATATCCTTTTTATAATATGGAGACCAGAATACTGAGGATTATCAACGACCCATTTATTGTCATACCAGCTACTTGGGGTCAACCACATTCCTGTTACTCTTTTGGAAAGGCAAAATCTACTGCAATGTCCAATCATTTCATACAGGCCAAACTAATAGTCTGGTTTATTTATGGGTTGGATAATACACAGAGCAGTAGTACACATCAAGTTACTGGGAATGCAATCTCCGTTCTGTAAAAGTGGAAGTCATAAAAGTGAAGTATTCAACATTCCTTTGTGGTGTCAAGAGGAGCAGGAATGTCTGGGCCTCTGCTACCCCAGGCTCCTCCCCCGCCATTCCACCTGCAGAACTCTGCCAAACACGCCCCCCTCATGCCCCCATCCCCCCCATATCCCCCCCAACTCCATCACCCCCATCCCCCACCCCCCCAATCCCCCCCACATATCCCCCATCCCCCATCCCCCCCATCCCCCATCCCCCCCACATATCCCCCATCCCCCCCATCCCTGTTGGCTGTCAGCTGCCTCTTTACACTCATTTCAGGTGGGCAGCTGACTGGCAGGATGTAAATGAGGCCTGGCAGCTAATGTTGGCCATGCCTCCCACAGGGACTCGCTCCTCGGCAGCACCATCATCCCACTGGCTTCCCGTCTGGGAGATAAAATTCCCCTTCTGATCTCTGGACTGAATTGAGGCTGAGGAACTATATCTGTCAATTATACCGTTGAAATCAACTTTCACATCATTGTGTGGTGGATGTTAATGTCTTAAGTATTGCCGCCTTCCTGCAAACACTTTGCTTTAATGGTCCAGCCATCAAATAATCACTTAATTTGTCTGTTCCCTTGTCTGTTAACCTGCATACATCAACATTTCAAACAGCCAATCCTAGCTAACAAGCTGTTATTGAATTAATTAATTTCAGAACCAAAGGGCTGAATTTTGATACTGGGGACGTGATGGAGGCGGGACTCCCACTTTTTGGGTTGTAGTCCCGCCTCCATCGACTTGTGGCCAACCCAACCGAGCTCAGCAGGCCAATCAAGGGCCACCCGGCAACAGGTGATGTCACAGATTGACATTTCATCTGTCAAGAGCTTTTGACAGATGAAATATCAGCATTTGACAGCTCTGTGAAGCTGTCAAACACTGACAATCTGTCTTCTAACTTGAGTCCTTCCTCTCAGGCTGAGTTAGAAATCATTCCAGGCTGACACCTGCAGGAGGAAGTTAAGGTAAGTAAAACTTTTTCCCACACTTTACACTTACCTTACACACTTACCTCTGCACACATGCACCCATCACTCACCTGCCCACCGGACATATCGACCCCTCCAACCCCTGCAGACCCACGGTCCGCCTCGCTAACTTGGCGTGGTTGGGACCTATCGGGAAGCCCACATTTCAGCTTTTAAAATAGGGATTAGGCAAAAAACTGCCTGTTAACTACCTGTTAACAGGCAGTTAATTGTCACTAATCCCCTTCCCGCCTCGGGGAGACGGGTCCCAGCACAGGTCGGGTACCCGCCTCCAGCGAAACTGGCATGGAGGCGGGTTGGGGGCGGGATGGGTTCGGGACCCCCGAATCTGCAACTTTAACCCCCCCCCCCCCCGCCTCCAAACCTGCCTCCACGGGTCAATGAAAATCCAGCCCTAAGTGTTGATGCAAACAAAGAACATCCATCAAGGACAGGCATCTCCAGTTGCCATGGCCTTATTGTGCAGTCAGTTATATGTACTGGTCACAGAAACATTATGCTTTCCCTAAAGATTTGGCCGCCTGAAGCTTTTTTTTAATTTAAGGATTTATCCTATCTAAAATTATATGGCACATAAAATGCAAATATCTCCCTATTTTGCCACACTTTGGTCAGAATCAGTAAAACTTAGTCCAGAGGTAGCTGATGTTAAATGGAAAGATGAATAGTCATCGACCTGAAATGTTAACCCTACCTTCCTCTCTCTACAGTGTTTCTCGTATTTTCTGGTTCTATTTTTTTATTTTAAATGGAAAGCTGCTGTCTTCCTGTCCCTCCAAGCCACTAATTTTCACTGGCCAATGATCATTTGTGATCCTTGGGCAAATTGTCCGAAAGTGAGAAAAAAGTTAAATTCAGGACAATCTCTTTAAGAATGAACAATCTGACAGCAGGTTTCTCTTGACGTCAGAGCAATTCATCGCCGCACAATCAAACGATGAAGCCCAAATAAGACCAAGTTCAATGGAATTTTTCCCCCCCCATTTCTAAGAGAAATTGTCTGTCATATTTACTGATGGAGGTGATAGAGATGAAAGCTTCCAGCTGCAAATTAACTAACGATTTGGTGTTGGAACCTCACAGATACTGTAAAAAGAAGTTTTGAAAGACAATTTCACAATTACATTTTTTTTCCTCAACAGGAGCTGCAAGGAATCAATCATCCTGACAGTTGTTCAACCATACCCTGTAAGTATAAACTTGCTTTTATTCTGTTTAATATCTGTTACTTCTGTTATTTCATGGTCCACTCAAGCTTTTAGTCATGCAGGAATAGGAATTTGTCTTTCCAAATATTCAGAAACTAACATGGCATTTTGGGTAAACTTTCAAGTTGAACGCTTCCAGGAGCTTATATTGAAATTTTCGGTCACAAGCTCCACCCCATGATTTTGAGTCAATAATAAAAACAAAGACTGTCCATTTATATTGCGCTTTTCATGGCCTCGGGACATTCCAAAGCGCTTTACAGCCAATTCAGTGCTTCTGAAGTGTAGTCACTGTTGTAATGTAGGAAATGCAGTAGCCAATTTGCACAAAACAAACTCCCACAAACAGCAATGCGATAATGACCAAATAATTTGTTTTATTGATGTTGGTTGAGGGATAAATACTGACCAGGATACTGAGGAGAACTCTCCTGCTCTTCTTCAAAAATAGTGCCATGGGATCTTTCGTCTCATCTGAGAGACGACGACTCTGACAATACAGCACTCCCTTAGTGCTGCATTGAAGTGTCAGCCTAGATTCTGGACCGGGGATCGAACCCACAATCTGTCTGAATCAGAGGCAAGAGTGCTACCACTCAGCCACGGCTGATACCTAATGATGCTGTGCAGTAATGGACAGAATATGATTGGGCCGCATGCGTTCCAATTCCTGATACTGCAAGCATGTGAAGCTCTGTGCCGGGAATACTAAAGATGAAAATTTACTGCTATGCTTTTTCTCTTTTTGAATTTTACCAGCAGTCTTGTTCTCTTAAAGACCCCCAGCAATGAAGCTCAAATTCATCCTTAAAGTGCTCGTTTACTAAATGAAATATAGATCTTTGTAATAATAATAACCACGATAAACGTTCTGCCATTCTCTCCTGTTTTGAGGTGTTTTCAGTGCAGATACCCTGCTTTTGCTACTATAGTGAGCCAAGTGAAGCCCCACTGCTCTAGAGAGTCCCTCAACATATCTCATGTGATTTTGAAGCTGTCAATTGAAATTGCTCCATCATTGGCTCTCCACATAAAAGTGAGATGAAGGCTAGAAACCGCCCAGTGGTGCTTTGGGGAATTGAGTAATCCATTCAGTTTCTCACAGAGACAGGCAAGCAAAGGAGATCTCGGAGTTACGGTAATGATGAACTGATCTGATGTCTCGCAAAGTCACACTGCCACTTTTGGGTTTGGCTTAGTTAATTCATCAAAACATTCTTCAGCATTATCTTCTGCCATCCCTGTCACCAACATTGTACACTATCACATGATATCTGCTGTTGTTTTGACCGTTTCGTGCATTGTCTCCAGTGAACGTCCTGTGATGTCATAATGATTTGAGTGTCTTGCCTCATAACAATGTACAATAAAGTTACAAGTTTGTGTGTTCGAGACAGAGTGACTGGCCAACAAAATACTGTATGGCCGGGAAAAGTTCCATTAATACTGAAATATATCTTGCACATGTTGCAATATTCATAGGATGTTCTACTTCACAATATTCTTTGAAGGATTTCTTTGGAGCGTCTGTTGATTTTATCCAACAAAAATACTTAAATACAGTCGTTCATGTCTTTGTCATAGAGTTTCTTTCACAAGCGATTTGTCATCACATTCATGAATGCAAATAAACGTCACATAACACCAACACCTTTACAACATTATAGTTTTAACATTCATGCCGTATAATTTAATTTTATGTTTTCTTTTATCTGTAGTTATATTCCTCCCACTATCTTTTAGGTTACTTTGCGCAAAACACCATTCTCTTCCTAAGGCGGCAAGGGATAGTCAAGTATCAATCTGCAGCAACTTGCCATCCAGGATCACAAGTGTTGTCAATAGAGGATGCTGTAGTGGCCTCATAAATGGTTATTTATATCTGCAGTTGAGGTCCATGATGTAGCTCATGAGTGAAGAAATCTTCATTCAGTATGAAGTTAGACTCGGTCGGTAGGTGTATCCATTTTTGGCTGAGTTACGAGGTGGACTCTTTCTTAGAGATGAATGCCCAGCTTCCCAATATTTTTGGGGGGATCTATGCGGTAGAAAACTACTCTGGCCCCCATCATGTTTCCCGCATTCGCCCAGTTCAAACACTGGGCGCGAGAACCATCTGTTCGGTCGCAGTATCCAACATTTGTAGGTTGGTGAAGTAGGCCTTAGGGATTCAAGAGAAGAGGGGCCTGTGTAAGCACTCTCAGACTGTGGAGGTGCACAGGCCCCATCACCAGAAGAAAACAGCCAGCTCGTGGGCTGCCTCTTCCTCCTGCTTCGGCAGGTCACTGCCCCATCGAGCATGACTCCCCAGCAAAGGCCAGAGAGACCACTACCCTTATTCAAATTACCCCAAGACAGAAAGAGGGCCAGAGTCAGGGGGGAAATCTGCAAGGCGGCAACCTTTCTGTCTCCATCCCATTCCAAGCTAGCATATAAATCATCTGCAGTGTCCACGCATGTATCAAACAGGGGACGGGTGCACTGGTCAGCACTTTCATCTCCCTTCTCATTGAATAGCAATAACAGCATGATAAAGCTGTCCAATGCCACCGCACTGCCATATTTCCCAAAATAGAAAGGTCACTGATGGCAGTTATGTGGCCATCTGGGCAGCAGGTGCCTTCTGCTCCTCTGCCACTACCATTTGGTATTTCTCACATGTGCACTGTGACTCACTCCATGCTACCTCCTCAAGTTTACTAATTGCATCCTACAGCACGTATGTAGCTGTGCTGGTGCCTACAAGTGATGAGAGCGATGCTGGGTGTTATCTTGTCCTGGATCACTGACAAGAACGGCAGACTCCTGTTCTAAGTTCACAATGACGGAAAAGGGACAAATTTTAGAATGCCGGCTCTCGGACAGACATTCCAACAGAACTTTTATTACAAGATACGAACTGTGTGTGATATTTGTATGGTTGTGGTTTTTTTTTCATGCGTGGGAGTGAATGAGAAGAGAACCAGACACAAAGGGGTAGAGTTCCTGCATTGGGCGCAGTCAGCAATCCGGGCACAAATTGCGCTCAGAATTGCGCTAGATTTCTGAAGTGAAGTTAAGGGGCTGGATTTTGCCAATGGGGAGCTTTTGGAGGCGGGACTCCCACTTGTCAGGTTTTAGTCCCGCCTCCATCGACTTCTGACAAACCCACGCTATTTTCCCTTGATTGACCTTGTTAAGCCCGCTTAGCGGGCTTAGCAGGCCAATTAAGGGAAAGCTGGTTACAGAGAACGTCAGCGTATGACGTTTCATCTGTCAAACACTGACATTCTCTGTAGTTTGATGAGTTCTTTAATTCAAGACTCATCAAACTTCTTTCTTTAGCAGAAATTAGATGGTTGCTGCATTGGAGAATTCAGCAGCCATCTGTCATCTCTGCCGGTGAGATGCAAGACTCTCCGCATCCCCAACCATTGAAGCCTGCGGGAAGAAACAAAGGTAAGTAAACTTTTTCTAACACTTTCCACTTACCTCATATACTCACCTCTCCACACTTGCACCCATCATTTACCTTCACAGCGCACTTTTGAACCTCTCCGACCCCCGCAGACCCACTGCTCGCCTCGGTGACCCTGGCGGGGTTCGCAGCCTTCGGGAAGCCCGCACTTGTGTGGGTAAAATGGGGATCATCCTCTTATCTGCCTGTTAACTACCTGTTAGCAGGCAGTTAAGTGGCTGTAATCCCCTTCCCGCCTCCAAGGAGACGGGACCCGACGTGGGTCGGCTACCCACCTCCTGGGAAGATGGCACGGAGGTGGGTTGGGGGCGGGATGGGCATCCGCCCCCAGATTCTGCCATTTTCCTGGCAGTCCTGCCTCCAAACCCGCTTCCGCAGGGCTGGCAAGATCGCGCCCGTGGTTCAAGTTTCCGCTCAAACTCATTTGCATAATCACATTTAAAATCTTCCATGAACCAGCGCAATCGGGCAGCTTTTTACAACGTAATTGCTTATATATTTTTTCCCTTGCATTAAAATATATTCCTTGATATATTTGACCTGGTGCAGTTTTTTTTAATACAGCTGAAAATGGGTTTATCACAAAAAATAAGCATTTTTAATGAGAGTGTCCAGTCCACCACCTGTGAGTAACCCGATTTTAAATCACTGAAAGTGACTTTAAAAAAACTATAAAGAACCATTTATAATTTTCATTGATCTACATAAGTCAGATTCTTCGTAATTTTTTTAATATTTAAAAACTTTTAAAAGGTGCCTATTAGTGCCCTTGTGTCTAAAAAACACGTAATTTTTAAGAGCCTCCTCTAAGGGCAGCAAAGGAGCGCAATTAGCGGAAACCCGCCCTGCTGATTAATTCCAGCTGGGGGGGCGTGGCCAGATTTGTGGGCGGGGCCGGCTTCCAGCGCGATGTTTTTTTAAACCAGCGCAAAAGATCCCGAAAACGCGATTTGCGCTGGACGTAACTTGCACTTGAAATTCCGCCATCTTTTGCGCTGGTTTGTACGATTTCGGGTGAATTACACTGGAAAAACCAGCGCAGCCCAGAGGAAGCTCTACCCTGAGAACTGGATGGTACTAGCCCTTAGCTTAGGGGAAGCCTCCCACTTCAACATCCCCCGAATTCTTTCATGCTTTTATATGCAAAAATGTCTGGTGACCTCTTTCAAAGGAAATGTAATGTTTGTAATTTCTAAGCCCTCCTCCAGGTTTGGTCTCTTTCCTTATATTTTGTGCCATCTTGTCAGGCAAGTATAGAAGTAGATTTTAGATATACATTGAAGGAGCACAAACAAAAGGACAGGCATGTGCAAAGCTTGCAGCCCATCCACTGTCAGTAAGTGAGGGTGGTGAGGGCAAAGGAGGGGGGTTTAAGGAAATGGTTGGTAGTGGAGAAAAGAAGCCATGAGTTATCTTTGCATTCCAGGATGCTTCTAGATTAGTGAACAGTTTTGGTCGAGTAGAACATGGCCCAATAGTGGTTGATGTGGTCCTGTCAGATCTGGCAATAAATGGCTCAACAAGTTGCGCGTCATATACATTCAACTTGGCGCCCCTTAGACTTAAAGGAGTGAAGAAAGGAGACAGACCGGGGGGAACAACCTGTGTGGGAAAGAGTAAGTGTTTTACCGGAGATAAGGGCATCGAAGGCAGAGCTGAGGGAATGATTGAGCAGATTGACAGCTGCAAAAGGACGGTCAAAGGCTAGACAGTTGGGAGTTTGAAAGTGCTGCTGTAAGTGACTTGGGGAGAGTTATTCCAGAAGTGGACATAGAAGGAAGTGGGGTTGGTTGGGAGCAGGAAGGGAATGTGAGTGATGAGGGGTACAATGAAGTGATCAGAGATAGCCTTATATGTAATTGAGATGATAAGAACAGAGAGGCCACTTGAGATGGCAAGCTTGAGGAGGTGGCCGTGAATATGGGTAGGAGAGTTTATATCGAGGAAGAGGTTATGGCAGGATAGGAGGACAGTGAACTCGCAGGATAGAGGGGAAAGGTGAATTGTGATGGAGGTTCAAATCACCAAGTATGGTCAGGCGAGGAGGCTTCAGTAAGGGGAAAGGCATCACCTGTGAGCCAAATTTTTGTCAAGGCCATGATGTCAATGCAATCATCCGTAATAAGGTCATGGATGGCAAGGGCCCTATTCGCAAGTGAACGGACATTCTGGAGGGAGATGTGAGGGGGGAGCGGGGGTGATTTTTGATCTGCTGGCAGAGTGGAGTATCGCACCAGAAGGTGGTTTTGTTCTACAGGCCCGAAGCACAACACCTAGGGCAGCAACCATGAATGGGCTCTTGCAGTGTTACCGCATGTCAAATGTAGTCCCAGCAATGCTGGTTTGTATTGCTGACTGTATGAATCCTCGCTTAACATTAGGGAAGGTTTGAGGCCAGAACGTTCAAATCATGATCGGGACTTTTCAACAGCTGACCTGAGGTGACTGTTTTTGTGTTGTCAACAATGCTTTGAAATCTGCCTGGCAATGGTAACGAGACCAAATGCAGGGCTTTGGTGCCAGAACGCATTCAGAACTGCTTCCTGCAATACAAGCATGACAAGAAATGCTTGAGAGGTTGCTTCAGAAATAAGTTCTCCAGAAGAGTTTTCGATAAATGCAAAGCACAATATGCTTGCTGAGCGGTGGAGCGGAGACTTGAGAAGCCGTATCCTTGGCTGTACTCCAAGGAGTTCTGCAGATTATAATTAGGAGCGCAATTATTTTCTTTGGTGGCACAGCCATGATGCACTGAGACAGCAGTGAGTGTATATGTTAGTATCTCACTTATCCTTTCACTCATCTATCTGTGCTTCTGTCTGTACACACACATATATATCATACCTGGTTGTACATCCGTGTATTTCTTAGTGACATTTCATCACTGCGGTGGGTCGATTTTATCTTCCCAGTGAACCACTACTATTACTGAAAATGTACACAGCATGGTGTTATTGGAACAAGTCAGTCTGTCTTGTTCTCTAAAGACAACCAATGTTCATGGAAATATTATTTCATTTTGCAATAACTGCTTTTTTAGGGCTGTGGAGTAAAATGATTACCACATCATTGGCACAAATGCCTGATAGCGTGCTATCGTCACGAAAGCTGGTCAGAGTTAAATACGGCCCGACTGTGCACTCAGCTTAGTTGTGTTCTATTGATTGTTCTGCTTCCTGAAGCTTACAGAGCATATAATCTGTGTTCTGAATCTCATGGGCCTCAGAGTTAATGAATGTTCAAAGTCTTAAAGGCCTCCGATATTAATCTGCGCACCGAACTTCATAGGCTTCAGAGCTATTCTGTTTATTAAAACTCAGGTCACAGTTAATCTGCTTACTAAAGTTTGTAGAGCACAATGGCCCTGAAATTACACCATGGGGGTATTAATAGGCGCCTATTTAACATGCTGGTTTGAAATTCCACTCTTTGCTATTTAAAATCTTTAAAATAAATGGGTTAATGTTTCTGCTAAAATGATGGAGAGGAATTTCAGACCAGCACATTAAGTGTTTGTACGTTAGTATCTCAGGGTGTAACTCTGGGTTCCCGTTTATTCTGCTTATAGCAAATCTTACCGATCTTGCAGTTACTCTCTATGCTCAAGCTTACACAGCTTCAGAAATGTAGTGCGAACTGTCAAATAACATATTTATTCATATCCTGCCAGTCATTTTTATCACCCTCAGTTTTTCATGGGCTGAATTAATGATATGTGCAATCATAGTTCCAGTTTTAGACCTCTTATGAAAGCCAGGCATTAGACAGCAGGTAATGTGCTGTAAATTAGCTGTGCATCCAGCCTTCATCTCCAGCACTGTGTGGGATCATCTTGGATGAGTAGAGAAAACATCCTTTAGATTTGCCGAGGTAGAATAGAATTTGCATGAATACAAGAGGTGTCGCACCGTTATTATTTCTCAATTAAATGCAAGTGCAGAAAATCAGTTATACCAAAAAAAATGTACACACACCTCTTATCCCACCCCATTTTAAAATGACTGTTAACTTTTTTGAAGAAAATATATAAGATGGCTGCTACTTTGGCACATTGGAGCTGAATGCCTCCGATCCATAAGAGAAGTAGGCACCCACCTGGTGCCTCCATATCTTCGGACTCTTGGGGTCCTGGGCTTGCAGGCCTGTGTAAAGGCCCACGTATCCCAGGGACGCCTGCAGTTCGCAAGCGTCCCTGGGATCACGTGGGCCAGGCCAACCAATCACAAAGGGGATTCCCATTCTGTTTATGGGGAACCATTTACATATGAAATCCCCATAAGCTTAATAGGAATCACATAAAAGAAATACATTTTCACACAACCTAAATAAAAATAAATCATCACATTTAAAATTAATTAAAATACAATTTAATTAAACATTTAAAACAAAAATTTAATTTTTTGAAAAATTAATGTAAACATTTTTAAAGGGGCCATAAAAACCTAAACCAATTTTAAAGGTTTTTGAATGTTTAAATGATTTTTTTAAATGTATTTTAATATTTATTTAAACCCTTATGCTGGTAAAAGAAAGCCTTATGCCTGCTTTTACCAGGCGTAAGAGTTTTGTGGGCATTCGCTGGGCAGTAGTTGGGCAAATAGCCCAACCCTGCGCCAGCGAATGTCCGTTTCTTTTGGATTCGTACGATCTGTCAAGCTCTAAAACTTGACATCACAAGTTCCGGGTTTTTGCGCATCGCATGCGGAAACCCGGAACTTGTGGTGCATTTACGACCCTGTGTGTACGCGGTCAAAGGCCCCGGAAAATCCGGGCCATTATGTTTTTAAGGTTCCTTATTGCTTAAGTATAAAACTTAAACTAAGTTGTGTTTGAGGTGGAATTAATTTGCACAGATGCTGACAATATTTTAGATAAAATTGTCAAGCGCGCAGTCTTGTCAAATTGCAGTGACATCTGTTCCGTGCTGGCAGTCGCTGGCTGTGTGTCTAAAGTGAGGAGGCAATGTAGAATGGATGTCACTGCAGTCAGTAAACACTGCGTACATTTGAGGATGGCAGTCTCACTCAGTAACATGAAAACTGTTCTGAAACATCTTAATGAGAAAAGCTTTCCTTGGCTGAAATTAGAAGACTGACCAGGGAAGGATTTAGTAAATTATAGGCTAATTGGCGACTGCCATCAAGAAATTGTTAATAGTTGGGATGTTGTTATTAAGTCATTAATGGTAACACAGCCTTTACATGTATTAACCTTTAGAGTACTCAATTTCCATAATGGATTTTAAAATACACCTTCAGTTTTTCTCATACAACCTACAGAACTGGTACTGTGTGAATTGTTGACGTTAAGCGAATTTGTGCAACTGGACATCATAGTTGGGTAGTGACACTTGATGCTAGGTTGGTGCAAATCATGTTCAACCTTCATTGATCTTCTGAGCTTACCCACCTTGTTGTGAGGTGATGCTGAGCTAAGGTCAGATGCTTCCCTACAGGAGGTAGTGGTGGGGGTGGGGGGTGGAATCAGAGGTGTTGTTAAATTGTTCTTGTGCACCTTCTGGTGCAGAGGCTTTGGGAGGAGTCACCCATCGACCCTCTAAAGCCGCTAGAAGTGTAACCAGAAGGTAAGAAAAACAGGCCGAAACAACAAAAGAAAATTCTAATTTAAAATACAATCTTTAAAACAAAGTAGGATATAGAACGTTTTTGTGTTGACGGTTAGGCCCTGAATAAAGTCAGACCTCAACAACTTGTTACATTGTTAGGTTGTAATCAGAATGCTCTGGTAGGCCTTAAGAGGGTTTGTAGTTGAGCTGATATCACTTTGACCACTCGAGCAGATTAATGGTGCCCTTAGCAATTCTCAATGCCTGAATCTTCTTGTCTGTTTCAGTCTCCCAAGTCGGCCTTTATGAGTGCTGCCAAGAAGGCCAGGTTGAAGTCCAACCCTGTGAAAGTTCGCTTCTCTGAGGAGGTCATCATAAATGGTCAGGTCCCGGTAAGTGGAGACGGATATGGTGCACTTCATAGATGTGTGGGGAATCAGCACCTGCCACTGAGATGAACAGCTTTGTGGCAGAGAATGTCATTTGTTCACTTTGCACCACCGAGTCTCTGAGTCTAGTTCCAGCACAGGCTGATACTGAGATGCCAGGTATATAATGAATTTTGTCACCTCTTTCTTACCTCAGAGGTTTTTATTACATAGAATCACATTGAATTTACAGCACAGAAACAGGCCATTCAGCCCAACTGGTCTATGCCAGTGTTTACATCCACACGAGCCTCCTCCCACTCTACTTCATCTCACCCTAGCAGCATATCCTTCTAATTTGAAAGGTTTACAACCCCTGTAAAATATGTAACCTAGCAAAATAGATCAGATTAGTACTAAACATATTTGGAGATATAACTGTGACATTACTGGCATGGGGCTTTAGTTCCCTCGAACCTGCGACGTTGTTGCTACATTTTAGAGTATGAATCAGCGAAACATCTCCTTCAACATAAATCAGTGGATAGCTTCCACATGAAATACTGTTCTCACAGTGGCGACACGGGTCAACAGTTTGTGCAGTGTGTTGTTTGCAGACTTTGCTGAGCTTAAAACACATTTTTATTCAATCAGAAGAATGTATTCTGTTGGGAGCAGAAAGCCCTGAAGTTGATGTAGAGAGACTCATGAGTCAGTGGTGAGATTTTACTGCAAGGAAAAGGATGTTTGTCATCCTCACTACGTTTTAAATGTTTAGATTGAAACCAAGACTGTAAAATCGAAGGGACCCATTTAGTATGTCATCGTTATAGGGTAAATTTTACAATATACTGCACCCAGTGCAGAGCTTTGTGTGACAGGAGAGCATATTGGAAGTTTGACCACGGAGGGTCATGTGCCCGATTCACGGCCCACACACTTTTCTAGCCATTAAACTAATTAAAACGAATAGGCGGGAAATCGCGTGGGCTGCAGATCTGGAGCACTGATCTCTGTATTCCTGTCATGCGCTTCCATCGCACCAAGTTCTGCACCAGGAGCACTGAATTAAATGTATCCCGATATCTACAATTCCATTTTATATATTACATTTATTAAGATTATACTCAATAATATTCCTTTATGTCACAGGGTCTTGTAAGAGTTGGAAATTAATGGATGGATTTAAAAACGACAACAGCCATTAGAGGGATTAATTACTTCTTTTCACTCTATGATTCTGTCAATATATAATTATAAATTTGTGTCTGTATGATTGCAATATTGCAGTGATTGGCTCATGCTAGCCACATTTCATTAATGCCCATTTCATTAATGCCCAATGAAATTCCAGTATTAGTCCATGATAACCATGTGGAACCATGGACCAATGAGCTTTTGGAAGTGTTCCAGCTTTGCTTCACTGCCTCCTCAGGATTAGTTTCAGGAGCAACCACATTCTCCACAGCTCTAGATTCTACTCTGCATATTAAAGCCATGGCAAGGTGTTGCTGCAGACCAGGAGAGTGGCTTACAATCAAGCCAACAGCCTTGCTCCAATTTGGCAGCTGATTTGTAGAGCACTGCGTCTGCTGCTTAGAATCATAGAAACATTACGACACAGAAGGAGGCCATTCGGCCCATCGTGTCCGTGCCGGTAGCAAAAGAGCTTCTAAAAATTAAAGTTGAGAATTAGCTTGAGAAACCATCTGCTAATGCTAACTGTGCACCCTCTTAAAACACACTGCCAATCTACAGCAGTAGCCTGCTGGGCCCTGACTTAGATACCAACTATGCTCCCGCAACCACCAAACACAGAAAGATCAACATTACAAAAGCTCCTACCCGACATTCCTGCCTCATTTTCCACTTTGGCCTCTGTACTTCCTCCCCAGTCCAACTTCAGGTTTCAGGTACAGCTGTTTTAACCTCCCTATCTAGTTTCAGGGTCTGCTGCAATCACCCCCCACTTTAACTGGGGCCTCAGGCCCCATTGTGCTGCTTCCCACTCCAGCAGCGGATCTTGGGCCTTGCCCACAACATCAGGCCCCAGTCTCTCAACCAACCTTTGGATGCCACTGGCCCCCATGCCATGCCCCAACCCCCCTTCCTGCCTAGGCCAACAACTGAAGTCTCTCTGCTTTCCACATGCATTTCAGTTCCTGGATCTTGCAGAACCAATCAGCGCCCCAATTCCGGATCCATCGCAACATCAATCAGAAGGCCATCTGGCCATACAAGGTCCTAATTCCAGATCCATCAGTCCAGTTCTCAGCCTTTCCTTCCTTCACCTCTTCCAGCTCCCTCCTAGGCCAGACCACAGCTCAAATCCTGTCTCGGGCCTCCGTCTCTGTTTCTTTTAGAACTGTATACATTACAACATGTCCCATCGAGGCCCGATCCCCACCAACAGCTAGGTATATTTTCTTTCTCATCTTGCTACATGCCTTAGCCGACAAAATGTGCACTTTCAGTAAATCAGGAAAGGAACATTTATAGGCTGTATAAAGACAGAGTGGGAAAGAGATAATAGAGCACATCAAAGGAGAGGAGGGATTACAGTAAGAGCAAGACAGAAGGAGTGGAGCAGACAAACAACAAGGTACAGGCAGAGACAACAATGAGAAAAAGTGTATGAGAGCCAAACAGAGAGCGAGAAGACAAACAAAGACAGAGAGAATGACACACAGAGTTAGAGTGGGAGAGAAACTAAGAGATAAGGAAAGATACAACTTTTATTTTTTTACTTTGAGCAATCGCGCAAGAGATCAGCTCGTGTTTATTTAATTTTTCCAGTACAGGAATCTGTCTGATTTCTGCCAGGAGGAATAGATCTTACACAAATTATTTTCTGTAAATTTATGATGAATGAATATTCTAAACTGGAGGTAGTCTAATGCAAGGAGTATTTCACAGTTCGATGTACTCGCTGAACATAATGAGGAGAAAATGTAATCATGTATGCTGCAGAAATGCCACTGCAGTTCTGGAAAGGTTAGACTGAAATGTGCCTGCCTTGTCTATTCACAGGACACTGTCAAAGACAATTCCCTCCTGTTTATGCCGAACGTATTGAAAGTTTACCTTGAGAATGGACAAACTAAATCTTTCCGATTTGACAACAGCACAACAATGAAGGTAGGTCTTCGCCTGACTGTAAACAGTACTTTCAGGCAGCGCTGGGTCTTTGCTTTCCAATAGCTATGCAGATACAGGACTAGACTGCATCAAAATATTTAGGTTCTCGGAACAGCCTGTCTCGTGTTCTAACACTGTACTGTTGAATTTGTACGACTGAAGCTCTTAATAACCTATATAAATATTTGCAGTTCCCTCTAGTGGCCTATACCTGTGAGCTGAGACATTTCCAATCCTAGGTCAGTACAATAAGTGCAGTTACTGGCAATTGTAAGTACTAAGGGGCCTACTGTTTTTTCAATTTTTGCATTATAAAGGGAAGGAATATCAGTTCTGTGAGTAGCACAATTTCACTTGGGATATCCAGAGCATCAGTCACTGACAGTTCTGGTACAACGTGGCCCGATGCAGAGTACAGCACCTTCTGCTCAAACCCAAAACTGTATTTAGCCCCAACCTCAGAAGTACATCCCCAGATGCACTAATGTGAGCTTTTCCACTTCTCATACCAAGCATCCTTGTGATTACTCTGAATGAGACTGTCAGTTTAATTTCTGTGGCCCCAAATTCATCAGTAACTGGCCTGAGGCTAGTTATAAGCTCATCTCGCATACGGCACTCGCAGCTACTAAAGAGAAGAGGTTTGAATCAGTGTTGTCAGTATTCCCCATGACTAATGGCTGAGATTGGGAGCTCATTCTGTGGGCTGGGGGCCGGGTGGGGGTGGGGGTGGGAGGGATGGGGTCACAGGTTAAATACGCATCTGTACACATGCCAACACGCTGTAGCACCAAGATATCAAGCAATATTTTATATCTTCTCCCAAATAGGGACAAAGTACTATTCCTAGGGAATGATCACTGAAGCGACGTGCTTATTACATAGGATTACATAGGATATACGGCACAGAAACTGGCCATTCGGCCCAACCAGTCTATGCCGGTGTTTATGCTCCACTAGAGCCTCCTCCTGTCTTTCCTCATCTAAATCTATCAGCATAACCCTCTATTCCCTCCTCCCTCATATGTTTGTCCAGCCTCCCCCTAAATGCATCTGTACTATTCGCTTCAACCACTCCCTGTGGTAGCGAGTTCCACATTCTCACCACTCTCTGGGTAAAGAAGTTTCTTCTGAATTTCCTATTTGATTTCTTGGTGACTATCTTATATCGATGGCCTCTAGTTATGCTCTTCCCCACAAGTGGAAACATTCTCTCTGTATCCACTCTATCAAAACCTTTCATAATTTTACAGACCTCTATTAGGTCACCCCTCAGCCTTCTTTTTTCAAGGAAAAAGAGACCCAGCCTGTTCATCCTTTCCTGATATGTATACCCTCGCATTTCTGGTATTATCCTTGTAAATCTTCTCTGCACCCTCTCCAGTGCCTCTATATCCTTTCTATAATATGGCGACAAAGAGTGTCTGGCTATTTGTATGCTGGATGTACACGTCAATGATTGGCGCAGTGAGTAACACAGGAGCACGATCGCTTCATTCAGCAAGGAGGTACCACCTTCGTTAAAAAATGTTCCGCAAACTTTTCCTTTTTCATTCATAAACAGACCATGTTGGCATATAAGTCGCTTCAAAATACATCATGCCATCACTCGTGCCTGACATTGCCTTGGCAGAAATGTGTGGCTGTTCTAGTTCTTTCCTTCTGCAAACCAAAAAAAGTTTGTCAAGGCAACGCCTCAAGTTTAATTTACATCCACCTTTTCAAGGAACTGCTTAATTTGCTGAGAAGCACTTTTTTTTTAATGGGGAAGGGTGGAAGGGAATAAGTGCAGCATTACAGGGCAACAACAAAATGATAAATGTGGCCTGCCAGAAAATGTAATAGTCTGTCATTGGCAAACTTTCTTTTGGGCCAACTGTTGAGTAATGCAGCTTAAACCAGAATGTCAAGTCACAGTGCGTCTAACTCTAATCCATCCAACTCCAAAACTAGTAAAAGCAGAATGTGTGGCTGTTGAATGCTGGCCTTTCTCCACGGTGTTTTCATCTTCTAGAGATGAAGATATATTGGGAGGATGCGTTATTGTTCCAAGCACTTTCAGTAGAAGTTTTGTGACAGCAAATCTTATTGTAATTCAGCTTTATTAATCCAGTTGTGCATAAAATGAAATTAAATAAATTGAAACCAAATACTAGTTCTGGATAGTACAGGTTGTGCTTGTGACTAAATATATGATGACAGGAAGCCCAAAGCCTATGTTTCTGAATATCTTTAACCTTCTCCAGCTGAGCACTATTTTCTTCCCATTCCATCCTTCCCTTCTGGGCGTGGTATGGTTCTGTAGGTGCTGGGAGCACTCTGGTTCTCACCTAAGTGACTATTCTTCATGTGCGAGCCTAGATGATGAGTACTGGACAGTCTATTATACCATGGGAGGCATCGCAACCAAACCCAATCCTAAGCTGATTGATATCCACACTCATGCCCTTTCCAGCAGCTGCTACTGGATCGCGATCAGGAACAAGAACCCTGAACAATTTCCATCTCTGCCCCACCCACCCCACACCCACACCCAGACCCACACCCACATCCCTTACAACCCACCTCCTTAACCCAGGGTGTAATTGCCATGACAGCTGAGGTCAGCTAACTCAGCACAGAGAGGAATTTTCTGAGCATCTGATCTTCCTGGGGCAGTGCATTTACCAATCAAGCCTTCATTCTGTTGTAAGCTGCATACCTTGTCACTGGCCACGGCAAGATCATTCCATGAATGCAAAGTCTTAAATGACCTTTGTGATCACTGACAGTTAGAATTTTGCCCCTAATTGTTTTTAAGGTAGCCATGTGTAAAGTGTGACCACTGCAGTTAACACAATACATGATTGACACACTGTTGAAGTTTTACTTAATTAAGGATAAATTGACATGGTTTTGTAAAAACCAGGCACTGACAGGCTGCTGAGATGATTCACCAGCAAATCCTTAGCTGCAAACTAAATAAGTCAAGGCTTTCATTCAAAAAGAAAATACTGCAGATGCTGGAAATCTGAAATAAAAACAGAAAATGCTGGAGATACTCAGCAGGTCAGGCAGCTTCTGTGAAGAGAGAAACAGAGTTAACGTTTCAGGTCGATGACCTTTCGTCAGAACTGGAAAAAAGCAGGAAATGGAACAGATTTTTAAGCAAGTGTAGGGGCTGGGAAAGGTGGGAGGGGATGAAAGAACAAAAGGGAAGGTCTGTGATAGGACAGAAGGCAGGAGAGGTTAAGAGACATTAAGAGATATTCAAGGCAAAAGGAGATGGTAATGGGACAGGTTAAGAAACAAAGGATGGCTCTAGATGAAGTGTAAATTGCGCTGGCAGAATGAAAGACAGCTGCCATGTGGGAGAGAAGAAAAGACGCAAACAAAAGGTGTGGATAAAAAATAAATATAGGATAGGGGCCGAGGTTATGATCTGAAATTGTTGAACTCTATGTTGAGTCCAGAAGGCTGCAAAGTGCTTAATCGAAAGATGAGGTGCTGTTCCTCGATTACGCTGAGCTTCCGTGGAACAATGCAAGAGGCCGAGGACGGTGAGGTCTGAGTGGGAGTGGAGCAGAGAATTAAAGTGACAGGCGACCGGAAGCTCGGGGTCCCCCTTACGGATTGAACGGAGGTGTTCCGCAAAGTGGTCACCCAATCTGCGTTTGGTCTCCCCAGTGTAGAGGAGACCACATCGTGAGCAGTGAATACAGTATACTAAATTGCAAGAAGTACAAGTAAATCGCTGTTTCACCTGGAAGGCGTGTTTGGGGCCCTGGACAATGGGAAGGGGGGAGGTATAAGGTCTTGTGTTGCATCCCCTGCGCTTGCACGGGAAGGTGCCGGGCGAAGGGGAAGGGGTGTTGGGGGTGATAGAGGAGTGGACCAGGGTGTCGCGGAGGGAGCGGTCCCTTCGGAATGCTGAAAGGGGAGGTGAGGGGAAGATGTGTTTGGTGGGGGGATCACGCTGGAGGTGGCGGAAATGGTGGAGGATGATCTGTTGAATGTGGAGGCTGGTGGGGTGAAAGGTGAGGACAAGAGGAACTCTATCGTGGTTCCGGGAGGGAGAGGCAGGGGTGAGGGCAGAAGTGCGTGAGATAGAACGGACACGGTCGAGGGCCGTGTCAACCACAGTAGAGGGGAATTCTCAGTTGAGGTAAAAGGAAGACATGTCGGAAGCACTGGTATGGAAGGTGGCATCATCAGAGCAGATGCGGCGGAGACGGAGAAACTGGGAGAATGCAATAGAGTCCTTACAGGAGGCGGGGTGGGAGGAAGTGTAGTCCAGGTAGCTGTGGGAGTCAGTGGGCTTGTAGTGAATGTTTGTCAATAACATATCCCCAGAGATGGAGACGGAGAAGTCGAGGAAGGGAAGGGAAGAGTCGGAGATGGACCACGTGAAGGTGAGGGAAGGGTGGAAATTGGAAGCAAAGTGAATGAAATTATCTTGTTCAGGGCGAGAGCAGGAAACGGCACTGATACAGTCATCAATGTACCGGATAAAGAGGTGAGGGAGGGGACCTGAGTAGGACTGGAACAAAGAATGTTCCACATATCCCACGAAAAGGCAGGCATAGCTGGGACCCATGCGGGTTCCCATAGCAACACCTTTGATTTGGAGGAAGTGAGTGGAGTCAAAGGAGAAGTTGTTCAATGTGAGAACAAGTTTAGCCAGGCAGAGGAGGATGGTGGTGGATGGGGACTGGTTGGGCCTTTCATTCAACCTATTGCACCAAAATTCATTCACCTTCTCACTGCATATGTAGCACTGTAAATGAAAATATTAAATTATTACTGACATTTAGCCAGATAGCAGTATCGGCTTGGCTCAGTTAGTAGCACTCTTGCTCCCTGGCCAGAAGCTCACTATGAACTTGAGCAAATATCTTAAGCTTGACACTTCAGTGCAGTATTGAAGGGCTGCAGCATTGTCAAAGATGCTATCTTTCAGATGAATCATTAAACCAAGACCCTGTCTGCCTACTCTGTTGGACATAAAAGCAGGGTGAAGGCAGGTTTACTCTCAATGTAACCTGCACTGCAGTCAACGTGGGAATGTTTCCCTCCCTTGGCACTATTTGAAGAAGAGCAGAGGAGTTCTCCCAGTGGTCTTGACAATATTTTTCTCCCTCAACCACCACCACTAAAAACAGAATAGCTGATTACCCATCTCAGTACTGTTTGTGGGACTTGCTGTGTGCATATTGGCTCTTGAATTTGGCTACATAGCAGTGAATGTGCTTCAAAAGTAATTTATTGGTTTAAACCGCTCTGAGACATCTTGAGGATGCGATAAGATGCTACATAAATGCAAGTTCTTTCTTCATACCACGCATCAAATGAGCCAAGCTGACATTGGTATATGACATTATGACAGTATTAAGCCTAAGGTGCTAAATATACAGCCTTAATTAACTAAAACCCCAACAAACAGTGTGTCAATCATGTATTGTGTCAACTATAGTGGTCACACTTTACGCACTGGTGACCTTAAAGCAACCAATGCTTTATGCTGTTAACCTGGAGATATTTGTATAATTAGTCCCAATCAATAGTAAACAAGATTTAATTTTGTCATTTAATGTAATATTGATTATCTTAAGTGACTTAGATTTTCAGAATGTTGTCGGGAAGTTATGTCTGCAATGTGGCCAACGAGTGTGTTTTTTAAATTTCCCATTCTGATTTTTCTCCAGATTAACAGCATAAAGCATCGGTTGTTTTAAGGTCACCAGTGCATAAAGTATGACCACTGTAGTTGACACAATACATGAAAGCAGTGAACGGGGCACATACACGCACCCCCGCAGTCAGGCGCCACTCCACACCTGTTTGTTTAAGGTTCTTCCCTTCACAGAAGGTGACATACTCTCCAAAGCGAGCGTGCACTGCCCTGTGCTTGACCAGGTCCCTCCAGAATTGATCACTCTGTTCATCTCTAACTCCGGGGGAGACACTGCCTCCTACATCTACAGGGAACTCTACAACCCTGATAGCCACCAAATCCAACGTAATAAAACCCACTGAAACCCCAGGAAAAAACAAGCACAGGCACAGAATGATCCATGGAGGAATTTAAATACAAATATGATAATGAGGTGGGAAAAGCTTATTGAATTGCCTGAAATAGCCTGCGTGCTTAATGTGCGATGCTTTTCTAATTGATTCCTACAAATGGTCAGCGTTATTTGCCTGATATAGGCAGCTGGCCGTGGTAAGTGTGGACGGTGTAAGTGTTGTTGACTGTTCTTTAGCTCTAAGTTCAGAAGAGCACTGCTTACTGCATCATGTAATTCACAAAGAAATGTTTTGCTGTGCGCTATATAGTAATCTCCATGGCAACATTCAGAAATATTATTCTTGATGGATGTAAAAAAAAACACAACCTGCAAAATGGCAGGAAAATACAGTAAGAAAATGGTGGTTGAAACAAGCAGTGCAGATGATTATATCGAGCAGTTATAACCATATCGTACCTTAGGACATACAATTACACCACGTTTTTACACTTGCCAGATCGTTGTGTTCCTGTTTGGCGAGAGTGACCACCACATACCGTGCTCTCTGTTTTACATTCGGTGTCGGGTGCCGGACTCTGCTGTGTGGCGACATGTGTTACTAGTTCCTCCCATTTACTTTCCTGGAACAATCGGTTTAAGCTGAGAGCAGATATACAATGGGTTTACACAGCTGTGCTGATCCTGCTATTTACACACAAAATGGCAGTCAGTGGTGGGAGAACCATATGGCTGGATTTCTGTAGTGTCAAATCACCTTGACATTTCCATTTCCAGAAATTTTCATCAGCATTTGAAACAAGCCTGCCAATTAATGCTAAATCATGAGGACGTTTCACAGCCACAAGCAACTCAATTGAGACACATCAAACTCACTTAGGGCCCTTACAGCCAAGGACAGGAGGCTTTTGTTCCAAAAATCTGGACTGGAGTCAACTCAGGCCCCAGCGGTGAAAGGGCAGTGTACTCACTCACTGAAGCATCCTGTTCCCTCGAAAATGTACTTGTAATGTGCTGTCTTTCTGCTGTAGTCTGATGCCTTGAAATGAATACTGCAGCACGTCCATTAAGAGTTAGTGGGCAGGGGAGTTGCACACAGCTAAATTTGGGTCAATTTTAACATCGGATGGGAGGGCTCTCATGCTGTGCACCAAGGAGGGTAGATGAGGGTAGTGCGTTTGATGTAGTGTATATGGACTTTAGCAAGGCTTTTGATTAGGTTCCACATGGCAGACTGGTCACGAAGTTAAAAGCCCATGGGATCCAGGGCAAAGTGTCAAGTTGGATTCAAAACTGGCTCGGAGACAGGAAGCAGAGGATAATGGTTGATGGGTGTTTTTGTGACTGGAAGGCAGTTTCCAGTGAGGTTCCGCAGGGCTCAGTACTAGGTCCCTTGCTTTTTCTGGTATATATCAATGATCTAGACTTGAATATAAGGGGTATGATTAAGAAGTTTGCAGATGATACTAAAATCGGCTGTGTGGTTGATACTGAAGAAGGAAGCTGTAGACTGCAGGAAGATATCAATAAATTGGTCAGGTGGGCAGAACAGTGGCAAATGGAATTCAATCCAGAGAAGTGTGAGGTAATGCATTTGGGGAGAGCTAACAAGGAAAGTGAATACACATTAAATGGTAGGACACTGAGTAGTGTAGAGGAACAAAGGGACCTTGGAGTGCATGTCCACAGATCCCTGAAGATAGCAGGCCAGGTAGATAAGGTGGTTAAGAAGGCATACGGAATGCTTGCCTTTATTAGCTGTGGCATAGAATACAAGAGCAGGGGGGTTATGCTTCAACTGTATAAAAAACTAGTTAGGCCTCAGCTAGAGTACTGCCTGCGGTTCTGGTCACCACATTACATAACATAAGAACATAAGAAATAGGAGCAGGAGTAGGCCAAACGGCCCCTCGAGCCTGCTCCGCCATTCAATAAGATCATGGCTGATCTGATCCTAACCGCCAATCTACTATCTATCACAGAACCATCTCCTGCATCTAACAGAATTGCACACACGAAATAGGAGCAGAATCAGGCTACACAGTCCCTGGGCCCGCTCCACTACCCACAGGGCCATGACCGATCCGAACCTAGACTCATGTCCAAATTCCTGCCCGCTCCCCGTAACCCTTAATGCCCTTTACTTCTAGGAAACTGTCTATTTCTGTTTTAAATTTAATTAATGTTGTAGCTTCTACAGCTTTTTGTGGCAGCATATTCCATGGACCTACCACCCTCTGAGTGAAGTAGTTCCTCCTCATCTCAGTTTTGAAAGAGCAGCCCCTTATTCTAAGACTATGTCCCCTAGTTCTCGTCTCACCCGTCATCGGGAACATCCTCCCCGCATCCACCCGATCCAACCCCTTCACAATCTTATATGTTTCAATAAGATCGCCTCTCATTCTTCTGAACTCCAATGAGTAGAGTCCCAATCTACCCAACCTCTCCTCATATGACCACCCCCTCATCCCCGGGATTAACCGAGTGAACCTTTTTTGCACTGCCTCGAGAGCAAGGATGTCTTTCCTTAAGTAAGGACACCAAAACTGTATGCAGTATTCCAGGTGCGGTCTCACCAATACCTTGTACAACTGAAGCAATACCTCCCTATTTTTATATTCTATCCCCCTAGCAATGAAAGCCAACATTCCATTTGCCTTCTTAATCACTTGCTGCACCTGCATACTAACCTTTTGAGTTTCGTGCACCAGGACCCCCAGATCCCTTTGCACTTCAGTACTCTCCAGTTTCTTGCCATTAAGATAATAAATTGCTCTAGGATTTTTCCTGCCAAAGTGCATCACCTCACACTTTCCAGTGTTGTATTCCATCTGCCAAATCTCTGCCCACTTACTTAGCCTGTCTATGTCCCCTTGCAGGTTTTTTATGTCCTCCTCACTCACTACTTTCCCTCCCATCTTTGTATCATCTGCAAATTTTGATATGTTACACTTGGTCCCTTCCTCCAAATCGTTAATATAGATTGTGAAGAGTTGGGGACCCAGCACTGACCCCTGTGGAACACCACTAGTTACTGATTGCCAGTCTGAGAATGAACCATTTATCCCAACTCTTTGCTTTCTGTTAGATAGCCAATCCTCTATCCATGCCAGAATATTACCCCCAATCCCGTGATTTTTTACCTTAAGCAATAATCTTTTGTGTGGCACCTTGTCAAATGCCTTTTGGAAGTCTAAATACACTACGTCCACTGGTTCCCCTTTATCCACTCTATATGTTACTTCCTCAAAGAACTCCAGCAAATTTGTCAAACATGACTTCCCCTTCGTAAAACCATGCTGACTTTGTCCTATTAAATTATGATTATCCAAATGTCCTGTTACTGTTTCCTTAATAATGGACTCCAAAATTTTACCTACCACAGATGTTAGGCTAACCGGTCTATAGTTACCAGCCTTCTGTCTGCTGCCCTTTTTAAATAAGGGTGTTACATTAGCAGTTTTCCAGTCTGCCGGGACCTTAGCGGAATCCAGGGAGTTTTGAAAAATTATTACCAATGCATCTACAATCCCTACCGCCACTTCCTTCAAGACTCTAGGATGTAAGCCATCAGGTCCAGGTGATTTATCCGCCTTGAGTCCCATTATTTTACCGAGTACCACTTCCTTAGTGATTTTGATCGTGTTTAGCTCCTCTCCCCCTATAGCCCCCTGTTTGTCCAGTGTTGGGATATTCTTAGTGTCCTCTACTGTAAAGACTGATACAAAATATTCATTCAGTGTTTTTGCCATCTCCATATTTCCCACCATTAATTTCCCGGTCTCATCCTCTAAGGGACCAACATTTACTTTAGCCACCCTTTTTCTTTTTATATAACTATAAAAACTCTTACTATAGGAAAGATGTGATTGCACTAGAGAGGGTACAGAGGAGATTTACAAGGATGTTGCCGGGAGTAGAGAATCTTAGCTATGAGGAAAGACTGGATAGGCTGGGTCTGTTTTCCTTGGAACAGAGGAGGCTGAGGGGAGACCTTATTGAGGTGTATAAAATTATGAGGGGCATAGATAAAGTGAATAGAAAGGACCTGTTTCCCTTAGCAGAGGGGTCAAAAACCAGGGGGCACAGATTTAAAGTAATTGGTGGAAGGTTTAGAGGGGATTTGAGGGGAAATTTCTTCACCCAGAGGGTTGTGAGGGTCTGGAACTCACTGCCTGAAAGGGTGGTAGAGGCAGGAACCCTAACCACATTTAAAAGGTACTTGGATGTGCACTTGGGATGCTGTAACCTGCAGGGCTATGGACCAAGAGCTGCGCAGTGGGATTAGGCTGGATAGCTTTGTTGGCCGGCGCGGACACGATGCGCTGAAATGGCCTCCTTCCGTGCTGTAACTTTCTATGGTGAGAGGCCCGAGCCATTTTGTGGGCCGGATCTCATTTCCATATCAGTAGTGATCTGCGAGCGCAGGTCCAGCGATGGGGGTCGGGGAGGATTGCAGACAGGCCGTCAGTGGGCCGTACGATTCTTGTTAAAGCCAGGAGGAGCATTCAATCTCCAAAACTAACAGAAACTTACCGTTTTCTGAGCGGCCTGCAACGGTCCATTTAAAGCACCAATGAGCGGAGTGTGCATGCAGCACCCTCCGCCCACTGGTACATGAAAATTACAGCGGCGTCCTGTGTATGTCATCGGACCCCAATCAACATGTTACAAGTATGGTCCCACCTGATGCAGGCAGGGGCGGGGCCGCCCATGTGAAGGCCCCACCAGAAATAAGTGGATCGGCAGTGGCAACAGGGCAGTAAATTCAGCCCCACAATTTTCAGGGCGCTACTTCTTGGTTGCCACCGGGGCAGAGGCTTTCAAATCCCACGCCATTAAATGTGTATACACTAATGTTTGCTTGGTGTAATTGTAAGTCCTAAGGTCAGATACGTTTATAACCAATGTTCCCTGTGGCCCCTTCAAAATACCGCACATATGCCATTTTTCAATTGAAAAGCTGGCAAGCCGGCTGCACGGGACCCTTCGAGGACTGTGCTGCGCGGCCGCGAAGCTTACAGGGAACATTTTTTCCAAACTACTCGATATAATCATCTGCATTACTTGTTTTAACCACCATTTTTTTTTTACTGTATTTTCCTGCCATTTTGTAGGTTGTGTTTTTTTTTTATATCTACCAAGAATAATACTGCTGAATGTTGCCATGGAGATTATTATATAGAGCGCAGCAAAACCTTTCTTCGTGAATAGTGGTTGTGGGTCATAATCCGCTTCACTCGAGTGAAATTCTCCTCTCTCACTTACAAAGCTGATCAGCCAAAATGCATTTTCTGGCAATTTATTTTCTCTGGAAATTGTGGGGCATTTCATAAAAAGAAAGAAGACTTGCATTTCTACAGCACCTTTCATGACCACCGGACGTCGCAAAGCGCTTTACAGCCAATGAAGTACTTTTGAAGTGTAGTCACTGTTGTTTCATAGAATCATAGAGCACAGAAGGAGGCCATTCTGCCCATCGTGCCTGTGCTGGCTCTTTGAAAGAGCTCTCCAATTAGTCCCCCACCCCTGCTCTTTCCCAATAGCCCCTCAATTTTTTTCCCTTCAAGTATTTATTCAATTTCCTTTTGAAAGTTATTAATGAATCTGCTTCTACCACCCTTTTAGGCAGCGCGTTCCAGATCGTAACAACTCGCTGCGTAAAAGCACTTCTCCTCATCTCGCCTCTGGTTCTATTGCCAATGACTTTAACTCTGTGTCCTCTGGTTACCGACCCTCCTGCCAGTGGCAACAGCTTTTCCTTATTCACTCTATCAAAACCCCTCATAATTTTGAACACCTCTGGTAAATCTACCCTTAACCTTCTTTGCTCTAAGGAGAACAATCCCAGCTTCTGTAGTCTCTCCACATGACTGAAGTCCCTCAACCCTGGTACCATTCTGGTCAATCTCCTCTGCACCAGAGATCCCGCCAAGGTGCGCGTGCGCAGCCGCGCAATGCTCTGAGAGGTCCTGCCCAGGCCGCTCACCAGCTTTTAAATAGTAGATATCGCGCATGCGCAAAAAATTGAATGAGTCGCACACTGGGGGAGCCAGGCCACGCAGGTGGCAGTGCAGCTTATGGGGGGACATTGCTTTGCACCCATTGTTTTTGTGAATTTTACAGAAGCCCACATTTGGTGAGATTTTCTGCTTTTAAGGGTCCTAAGTGAACTCGGTCAATTCCATATTGCAGTTGCACAAAACCAGCCAGAAATTCAATCCAGGCAGCTCCATGCAGCAATCTCACTCGGTGTAGTCGTAATCCTCAGCAATTCGAAGAGGAGCAGTGTCATGCTGCTGTTCCACTGAGCCTGGCTTCGAGGCACACAGTGAAAGTGGTGGAGATGAAGCGTGCATTGCCAACTGAGCTTGTATAGCTAATCTGGAACTGCTTGATGCTGGCATCAGGTGGGCACAACAGTGGAAATATCTCCCACTTCCCAGCACTGTCATCTTTCACATTAATCAACACCAATGTTCTCACTAAAGAGAAGTGTTGACTGCAATCATTTTCATATTTTCTGAACACTGCCACCACCGCCCCCCTCCCCCCCCCCCCCCCCCCCCCCCCCTCACCCACCCACCCATCCCCAGCCCGGCAGCAGCTAATCACAAAATCGCAGGTGCTTGACCACCATTTTCTCTCCATGAGCGTCAATGGACCAAAATTGGTGGGCAAGCCACTTGCTGCGTATGAGGACCCACCAGTGGCATTTCAGTGAGATTCCGCGGCAAAGGTTCAGATGAGGTGCCTGCAACAGTTAGACGATCCTGGGGGCAGGAAGATCAGCCAGGGACAGCGGGCACGTCTCCATCACAATGCAAAGTCCCACCCCACCAGCGACGCACTCTACTTCTGCAGAAGCGGGAGATCCAGGCCAGCTCTATTTTTCTCCCTGCCTCCAGTGACAGTTTTAAGCAGGTCAGACTCAATTCACTGCTCCCATTCTATTACTCCAAAAATGCAGCTGGTCTCCTAGGCAAATACACACAGGCATGTAACCTCATAGCTTAAGGTGCACCAGGCCTCAGACCCATGAACACTCGGGGGAGGGAGAAATTGAGGTGAATCTTAAGGGTAATTCCCCCCATTTTCAAGGCCATTCATGATCTTGGTTGTTATGGTTAAGTCTCTGATATATGCCCGCAGTGTTCCATTCACGCCCGCAGTGTTCCATTCATCCCCTCCCCTCCCCCCACCCCCACCCCCTGCAAAAAAAAAATTTGAAAGCTCACTGATGATCTGTGTCCCATTCTTGGCCGACTGATTTCTCCCACAGCTCCTCTCTAAGTCTACATAAAATTAGCCACAGGAATAACTATTCCAGACCAGAGGGAGACCTGAGGAAGGGGCGACAGCTCCGAAAGCTTGTAATTTTAAATAAATCTGTTGGACTATAACCTGGTGTTGTGCGACTTCTCATTTTTGTCCACCCCAGTCCAACGCCGGCATCTCCGCATCAGATATTAGAATGACAGAGAGATGGGGGGAAGAACGAAACAGACTTTGGGGGGGACAGAGAAAGGCAGATATTTGGTGGTAAAGACAAACAGAGTTTGCGGGACAGGGAAAGAGATGGGAAACTGAAAGAGATTTGGGGTAAGGAAAGAAAGTTTGGGGTGACAGAGAGCGCAGTTGATTCGAAGGGCAAAGACAGAGAGAGAGGTGGTGGAGGGGGGGGCCAGAGAGATTCATAGCCAAAACACAAAAGAGATAGACATTTGCAAGACAAAAGCAGATTATAGCGAAAGACAAACAGATTGATAGATAGAGAGTACGATTGGGACACAGACAAAAAGGCTGCAGGGGACACACAGACAAATAGTCTAAAAGGACAGAGCAATCAAGAGACAGAGATAGAGAAATCAGGAGACACAATCAAACATCTGGAATATATGGAGATAGGCACATCAGGACAACACAGAGTGAAATCAGGGCACAAGGACATAGAAATCTGCAGGCACTTAGACAAAGATCAAATCACAGACAGTAACAAATAGAAAGAGAGACATTGACAGGAGGAAAGACACACAGATCAGGGAAGATTCATGCCTTGCGAGAAATGAAGACTTCTCAGAGGGCGTCTTCGAGGAACAGAGAGACAGACACAGAGAGCTGATAGTGATGTAATTAGGAAGTTACAAATATCACTGTGAGCAAAATCATGGGAGATCTAATAATATATTATTACATTTGTGATGTCCTGTCACATTTCATTGAAAAGTCCTCTTTCCTGTGCTGTGATGCCAGTCGGTAGCACTTTTCCTAATAGGGTTTTCCAATGTTGTGATGCACTGAGACACCTGACTGGTGCATTTGTTCGCTGACTGCTGTAGTTTCATACACTGGCCACTGGCGGTGCTGCAGAGCCATTTTTGTTTACTCAAACTGCTTACTGTCAGCCATATTCCTTTTCCCATCTGTGAAAGCAGCCAGGTAAAGTTTTGAGGGTGTTTTTTTAACTAATTATTTACTGGTAGCTTTTTATTTGTTTACTTAGTTTTATTCCCCACCCACCTGAGAGTCAATGTTCCACCACTTACTCCACCTGGCCTGCTAATAATAATTTTCTGGCTGACATGACCTTATGCTTTTGAGGGAAATCAGGGAATCAGTGGTCCATTTTCTTCAGACTGTTCCTCTCTCCTTGCCCACCCCTAAAGTCATGGCCCTTTGCTGCGCCTGCTCCGGCCACCCACCCACACCTGTTCCTCCCAGTAGCATCACGACCTACAAGCACCCTACACAATAGACCAGGCTGATAGAGTGTAAGTAGGTAAACTTACCTTCTCAGCCAACTACAGGATGCAGGATTCCAGTGTCTTAGACTCATTGTGGGTCATTTTGACTTCAATGGAAAAGAAAGAAAAGAAAAGAACTTGCATTCATACAGCACCTTTCACAATGTCAGGATGTCCCAAAGCACTTTACAGCCAATGAAGCACTTTCTGAAGTGTAGTCACTGCTGTAATGTAGGAAAATATGTAATGAAAGTAATGTTGTAATGTAATAAAATGGGGAGAGGTGTGTAATGGGCGGCTGATCCAATATTGCCCATTTTGACAAAGTCTTAATTACCACCATTGAGCCCAAAGCTGGGTATATTTTTTATTTCAGTGAAGTTTAAATGCTCAACTCTCAGTAACTACCTATGACCGATGTCTTCTATAATGCTACTCTCATCAATCAAATAGCATTTCAGGAAAATATAAACCTGGTGCCTGTAGTTTCTGTTTGTTTTTCAAGCTGTAAATCAAAACATGAAAAAAAGGAGCCAAACGATCTTGGTCCTAGCTGTGAGTTTTTAGTGCACAGTAAGGCAGGAAGCCCAGCAGGCTGAAGCGTTTGAGCTGTAACTGATGCCATATCATTTCCAAATTCTAACTCCTATTATTATAAAACAGAAAACCCTCCAACCCGCTGTGAGCAACGCCACAGGAGAGCTGTTAGTGTGTGCATAAGTACAGTTGTAAGAGGGCTGTACTGTTAAATAAAGTCAAGTTTTTTTTACTGAACTTGACAGACCTAAACAGCCACCAGCATTTCCACCAGTCACAATGGGCCGAATGGTCTCCTCCTTCTAAGGTGACAATTCTATGACACTATGATGAGATGCTATCACACACAGATATGATGCAGTGACCTACTTTTAACATACTTATTTCTTTGATCAGTAGCCTTAGAGAATTTTAATGCTGTTAGGAAATGAGAAATTGTATCTGCAATGAATCACTGGTATTAAAGGAAACCATTATGATTCTATCTATCCAATTCAAGCTAAACATTAAGGTACAATTTAACCAAGGGAATGTTAATAAATCCGTTTTCCCCAACCGTCTACTCCCCCACCTCCGGCCCCCTCTTGAAATACTGTTTCATCTTTATATCACAAGACTCTCTCTGCCAGCTGAATAATACATGGCGTTCTGTATTTGATTTTATTGAATTTTAACAAATGGTACAGGCTGGAAGAAAGAGCCACAGTGAAATTGCTCCCTGGTTGCCCTAAATAATCTTTGTTCATTTTAGTCCTGGTTACAAAAATAGACAGAACCACGAACTGCCCAGATAGCAGCCTCCAGCAAATGCACCACTCCATTTACTTACTGTGGCATCTCCCTCTTAGCTAAAAAAGCATTCCATCAAACAGTGTCTCCAGTCACATCTGGGGAAATTACATCAATTCAATTAAACTGCAGTATCTGTTAGAACCTCCATTTGTGAATGGTGCGGTGAAATACATTTAGTGGCAGTGAGATTAATTATGTGATACTCTGAGATGCTCTAGCATATTGGATGCAGTTTGATTTCCATTAGGATTTTCCATCAAAAAACCTTGTCAATAGAAATTGGTAATAAAAACCAAAAATGCTGGAAATACTCAGCAGGTCAGGCTGCACCTGTGGACAGAGAAACAATGTAAACATTTCGTCAGAACTGGAAAAGGTTAGAGATGCTTCATTGGAACAGCGTAAGAGGCCGAGGACAACGGGGTCAGAGTGGGAGTGGTCCGGAGAATTAAAATGACCGGAAGCTCGGGGTCACGCTTGCGGACTGAACGGAGCGGTCACCCAATCTGCGCTTGGTCACCCCAATGTAAAGGAGACCGTATCGTGAGCAACAAATACAGTATACAAGTAAGTCGCTGTTTCTAACCTACATCTCTAACCTTTTCCAGTTCTGACGAAAGGTCATCGACCTGAAATGTTAACTCTGTTTCTATCTTCACAGATGCTGCCTGACCTGACCGGAACGGTAGCATAGTGGTTATGGACAAGGGCAGCAGGCGCTTGGGAACACCACCAAGATCCCCTCCAAGTTACACACCATCCTGACTTCGAAATTTATCTCCGTTCCTTCATAGTGCCGGGTCAAAATCCTGGAACTCCCTCCCTAACAACACTGTGGGAGTACCTTCACCACACGGACTACAGCGGTTCAAGAAGGCGGCTCACCACCACCTTCTCAAGGGCAACTAGGGATGGGCAATAAATGCTGGCCTTGCCAGCGACGCCCAGATCCTGTGAATGAATTAAAAAAATATAATTTGCAAAAACAAATTAACATGAACCCAAACTGAAGTTACTGCACTTTCTAAATTAGCACTACTGAATCCTAATGAATGCACAACTAGATTGTCAGGAACTTGTATGCTTGGATCATAGCTTCTGCAGGAAATCTGTGATATTTGTACCTCAGTCTATTTAATTACTGGTACACCAACATAATTTAAATGTCATTATACAAACCATGACCTTTTTCAAGATATTATAATATTTGAAAGGTGCCTGATATGTCCTACAGTGATTATATTCGGTGTACAATGCAAGGAAAAACAAAGTCCATTCACAACTCCAGGTCTGGTGAGGCTCTTCTGGCACCACCTGGGTACAAGAGAAGGATGTGGTCAGATATGTGACCTCTCTCATCTCCAGCCTCCAATCTCTCTCTCTGTCCAGTGCAACCTTTCTAGTATTTTATCAATGCTACTATGACCATAGCTCCTCCAAACTAACCTCCCTATTCTCCCTAAGCTGCGAATGTGGATGTTTCAGGTGGTGGATGGGTTGCCAATCAAACAGACTGCTTTGTCCTGGATGGTGGTGTTGGAGCTGCATTCATCCAGGCACATGGAAATTATTCCATCGCACTCCTGACTTGTGCCTTGTAAGTGAAGGCTTTGGGGAAGCAGGAGATGAGTCACTCGCTGCAGAATACCCAGCCTCTGACCTGCACTTGTAGCCACAGTATTTATGTGGCTGGTCCAGTTAAGTTTCTAGTCGTTGGTGACACCCAGGATGTTGATGGGGTGGGATTTGACAATGGTAATGCCATTGAATGTCAAGGGGAGGTAGTTAGACTCTCTCCTGTTGGAGGAGTACTGATTCATCAGCTGAGGGAGGGCGGTAGGTGATAATCAGCAGGAGGTTTCCTTGCCCATGTTTGACTTGATGCCATGAGACTTCATGGGGTCCAGAGTCAAAGTTGAGGCTTCCCAGCTGTATATCACTGTGCTGCCATCTCTAGTGGGTCTGTCTTGCCGGTGGGACAGGACAAACCCAGGGATGGTGATGGAGGAATCTGGGACTTTGGCTGATAGGTATGATTCTGAAATTATGACTATGCTAGGCTGTTGCTTGTCTAGTCTGTGCGATAACTCTCCCAGTTTTGGCACAGGATGTTAGTGAGGAGGACTTTGCAGTGTCGACTGGACTGGGTGTTCCTTTGTTGTGTCTGAATCCGATGCCTAGGTTGATGCCGGGTGCTCCATTCGGTTTTATTCTTATTGTAATTTTTTGTAGCGGTTTGGTACAACTATGTGGCTTGCTCGGCCATTTCAGAGGGCAGTTAAGAGTCAACCACATTGCTGTGGGTCTGAAGTCACATATAGCGGGTAAGGACGGCAGGTTTCCTTCCCTAAAGGACATTAGTGAACCAGGTGGGTTTTTACGACATGGTCACCATTACTGACATTAGCTTTTTATTTATAGATTTATTGAATTAACTGAATTCAAATTCACAAACTGGCATGGTGGGATTTGAACTCACATCTCCAGAATATTAGACCCAGCCTCTGAGTTACTAGTCCAGTAACATAACCACTGTGCTACTGTTTCCCCGCAACTTTTTTTAAATTTGCTTATGGGATCTGGGCATTGCTGGCAAGGCCAACATTTATTGCCCATCCCTAGTTGCCCTCGAGAAGGTGGTGGTGAGCCACCGCCTTGAACCGCTGCAGTCCGTGTGGTGAAGGTACTCCCACAGTGCTGTTAGGGAGGGAGTTCCAGGATTTTGACCCAGCAACGATGAAGGATTGGCGATATACTTCTAAGTCAGGATGGTGTGTGACTTGGAGGGGAACTTGGAGGTGGTGGTGTTCCCATGCGCCTGCTGCCCTTGTCCTTCTAGGTGGAAGAGGTCGCGGGTTTGGGAGGTGCTGCCGAAGAAGCCTTGGCGAGTTGCTGCAGTGCATCTTGTAGATGGTACACACTGCAGCCACGGTACGCCGGTGGTGGAGGGAGTGAATGTTTAAGGTGGTGGATGGGGTGCCAATCAAGCGGGCTGCTTTGTCCTGGATGGTGTCAAGCTTCTTGAGTGTTGTTGGAGCTGCACTCATCCAGGCAAGTGGAGAATATTCCATCACACTCCTTACTTGTGCCTTGTAGATGGTGGAAAGGCTTTGGGGAGTCAGGAGGTGAGACACTCACTACAGAATACCTAGCCTCTGACCTGCTCTTGTTACCACACTATTTATGTGGCTGGTCCAGTTAAGTTTCTGGTCAATGGTGACCCCCCAGGATGTTGATGGTGGGGGATTCGGCGATGGTAATGCCATTGAATGTCAAGGGGCGGTGGTTAGACTCACGCTTGTTGGAGATAGTCATTGCCTGGCGCTTCTGTGGCGCAAATGTTACCTGCCACTTATCAGCCCAAGCCTGAACGTAGTCTAGGTCTTGTTGCATTACAACATAATGTTACAAGTTGCCTTTTGGGGAGGAGTTAACTTCAGGGATTCTAATGTCAGAGAAAAGAACCAGAGAAGTTAATAAAACTACAACATGAAGAAACAAGTGATTGTTTGTAAAGGGAAAGAAAAATTCTAAAATCCAAAAAACTCCAATTTTGTTGTGCTGCAGTTTCATTTTAAGAAGTTTTTAAAAATGTATTTGATGTCCTGACTAACTTTCTCTGGAAAATGGAACATTTGGCTTCCCTTTGGGGGGGCCAGTGCCACCAGCAAGCACTGATGAGGTCAGTTATAGCACAGCTTCAATGCAGTTCCCTTTACTCAGCCCCAAACACGGTGCTTTTACCCCACAGCACAAGAGCAACCCACTCCGCACCAAGCCCCCAACACCAGCTGCCCTTGCATCCTCCCTGAGTGAGATTCCTTCCAGCTAAAGTTGCAAGTTTTGTCATATGGCCACTTGGTGATTCGGAATCGAAACTTCCCAAATCGATTTCACCTAGGACCCAAGCAGCTGTTTGAGAATAGATCTTCAGCATCCTCTCACCCTGGATCGGGTTAGATTCCCACAGGTGAAAAGGGAGTATTATCTGCATTACTCAGTCCTTCATAGGACTTTTTTTTAATAAAAGGCGATTGTAGGCCGCAGAGAGACTAAGTGGTCTGTGGCAGCCATAAAAATGGATGGTCCACTGTGGATAGCATTTTGATATAATTGATTCAACTCTAATTAAACCTATGTTAATGAAAACAAAGATTCATTTTTGAACTATTTTCCTGTGTTAACAGGATGTGATCCAGACCCTTCAAGAGAAACTGTCCATTAAATGCATCGAACATTTTTCTCTGATGCTTGAGCAGCGCACTGAAGGAGGTGCAACCAAACTTCTCTTGCTTCATGACCAGGAGACGCTTACTCAGGTAATTGCTCTTAAAGGGGGAACGTGGAACTGTCATCTTGTAAGGAAATAACTAACATTGGAAAAACCTACTCAAGACAACAGCTTGGAGTGCTAGAGGCATCACAAACCTTCACATCACACTGACTAGATGGCACAGTCTCCTTAAATGGGAAGGAAAGTCTGGGAGCCATTTCTGTTCAAGGTACTCCCCCAATTTCTATATGGGGAAAAAAAGCCTAGATACCAGCGTACAAATACTTCATGGGTTCATATCACACCCCTCTGTCTGCTGTTTTAACAGAGGAATTAACTCATTTAACATAGGAACATGAGTAGGCCATTTATTCGTGACTATCTTATATTTATGGCCCCTAGTTCTGGTCTCACTCGCAGTTGACCATGCAGAAGTGCCTTAGGATAAGATAAAAGTTTTTCTTTTAAAACTAAGCGTGCTGTTGGCATTATCAGCGGGTGGACACGTAACACATTTGTATGTTTCCTTGTCTACTACATTAGTGGAGGTGTTAATCCGCTTAGAATAGAGAGGTTGACGCACACCTCCATTAAAATAGCAGGCAGAGGAATATTATACAAATGCATTGAGTGTTCAACCTGTGATGGCACCAACAGTGAATTTAGTCATATTACAAATAGCTGGCAATTGGCCAAAGGCAATTGTCCTGTCTTGGAGTTCTACTGACCACATAAACCAGAGGTTTACAGTGTCATCAAAATCAAAGTACTACCCTGCAACCCACTCTGAACAATATATTGTTACAATGTAGGCTTTTAAAATACTGTCTTCACTTTTAAAGTCATCCAATCCTTCCCGTGACTGTGCCTTGTTCCCAATAAACATGAAAGAGTTTATCTTGCAGGTTCTGTCCCTGCAGAGGCCATACTGCCCAAGTCCAATAATAAGCCCATCAAACTGGACACTGAATTTAATGTAGACCCGCCCTATGTCTCCATAAATTGCTGTAGACAAAAGATCACGGGCTGAAATTGTACAATATTTACTTACAAATTAAAGAACACACCAGAAACATTAATATAAAGACTGGTCAAATGCTAAAGAATTTAAATTGGGCAAACCCAAAAGTAATGCTGTGCTACATACATCTTAGAAAGTCCATTCAAATGTCATGTTGCTTAATACAGCTACTCTCAGTAGAGCAATCTTTTGTGGTTTTAAAACCCATTTTTCCAAACTCCTCCTGCACTAACTTTATGGTTTCTTGAAAGCAGTCCTGTGCCGGGACTCACTGGGTCTCCAAGCTACCTCTGCTCTGGAGTGAAACCTCTGCTTTTAAGCACAAATTCCTTTTGATGTAGGATCTCAAACGAATGTTAAAATAACCGTCCACGAACAGCACAAAGGTTATAGCCAAGGCTCCATTGATCAATTATTAATCCAATCAAAGCTCACAAGATGTTTGCAAAGAATTACTCAAGGTGCAAAGATATAAACCTATGGTGGGATATAAACTATTTTTAAAATTCAGTAATACAAAAAAGACTATACAATGCAGATGTGAAACTCCAGCAGAAACTACCATTTGTTTGCTCAGAAGTGACAGCTAACAATCTAATCTTATTTCAGATTTCCAGCATCCGCAGTATTTTGCTTTTGTAATCTAATGTGCTCAGTGTCTCTCTCTTGCTCTATGCATCAATTCACACTTCAGTCCCACCAATCTAACTCTGTTACCAGGTCAAAGGATGAGTCAATTGTCTTCACAGATCTTGACCATATTGGATACTACACAAAGCATGACAAGACCATTTTTAACTTTAGTTACATAAAATGTTATGTCATAAGAGGATATTTTCCACTTTTCTTCACATCTACGAACGTCAGAACCAACACACAAAGAACACTTGAGATAGATAAAGCAAAAACATGAAGGGATGGTGCTGAGCGAGAGTGTACTGGAGGTCATACAGTGGGATTGAGTTGGCTATTGTTAGAACTGATTATTTAAAGGGGGCATGATTAGGTTGAGATGATGATTCAGGCTTTCAACTTTGTTTCTGGTTGAACAAAACTGTGTCAATTGACCAAACTTGAGAATTCAATGAATTGAAATAAAAGAAGGTAGTTTAAGATTCTGTTTGGAATTCCCTGGGTTTAATTGATGCTGAATACTGAAGATGCTGCTGAGGTTGAAATTAAATTCCTACTCTCATCCCAGTTACTGAGCCATCAACTCAATGTTTGATATAAGAACATAAGAAATAGGAGCAGGAGTAGGCCAATCAGCCCCTCAAGCCTGCTCCGCCATTCAATAAGATCATGGCTGATCTGATCCTAACCTCAAATCTAAAGAACACAAGAAGTAGGAGCAGGACCCAGCCCCGGCCACACAGCCCCTGGGCCCGCTCCGCCACCCACAGGGCCTTGACCGATCCGAACTCAGCCTCATGTCCAATTTTGTGCCCGCTCCCCGTAACCCCTAATTCCCTTTACTTCTAGGAAACTGTCTATTTCTGTTTAAAATTTATTTAATGATGTAGCTTCCACAGCTTCCTGGGGCAGCAAATTCCACAGACCTACTACCCTCTGAGTGAAGAAGTTTCTCCTCATCTCAGTTTTGAAAGAGCAGCCCCTTATTCTAAGATTATGCCCCCTAGTTCTAGTTTCACCCATCCTTGGGAACATCCTTACCGCATCCACCCGATCAAGCCCCTTCACAATCTTATATGTTTCAATAAGATATAAATAATGAAGTAATGGGGCTTTGTGCTCCACCTTCCCTTCAAGGAACTTCTGTTGTTGTAGCGTAGCTCTTGGGGACTCTGTCCAGTTGCCCTTCATCTGATATTACTTTGCTTTAGGTGACACAGAGACCCGGCTCCCACAAGATGAAGTGTCTTTTTCGAATCAGCTTTGTCCCAAAGGATCCTATTGATTTGCTACGGAGAGATGCAGTCGCTTTTGAGTATTTATATGTTCAGGTAAGTGTGTCCAATGCAGTGTGTGCATGCTGTGATACTAATCTACCTGGCAGCTATGTTTCTGATACACTACATGGTTTTGTTTTTGTGCGCTGTGTCTATCAATGTCCACGATCAGAGTGGAATTTAAACATTTATTGTTGTCAACTGACAAGTTAAGGTTTTAGAATGTTTTTAAAAACACAGTTAACCTACTGTTGGCAATATTAATAGACAGACCTGTATCCGTACGATAGCAGCGATTCCACAATTTACAACAGAGAAATGCGCTTGCGGGGATCGCACCTCGAGAAATCGCACAGACGCACAACCAGATCGTGGAATCACCCATCGCATTCCTTTGTCTTCTTTTGTAGCAGAAGTGTTAACTCAATTAAGAAGAAGAGATTAACACCTGCATTAAAGTAATATACTATATAATAAAGTGGTATAGGAATGCCATACTAACTTCAGACTATAGTAATTTATAAGAGTGGCATTTATTATCGTGGGTTACATTTTTAAACCAAAATTGTCACTTCTGATGAGTAACAATTTGCAGGTCTGTGAAAGGGTCCAACTTAGTCACCATTTTGGGGTGGGAAGGTGTGCGAGAGTCCCAACTTTAAAGGCATCTTCTCTCCATTCCTGCTCTTGGGTCTGTTCATAGCCAAAAGGATTTGTGGGTACAGCCTGCTTTCAGGCCTCACTAATGCCACTCATAGACAGGCATGGGAGACTCTGAAAGAAGAGCCTGGATGAATCTCACTCTAACTTCCACTTCCCGTGACTGGACTCTATTCTGTCCCTCCCCAAAGTGGAAATGTTGAGATCAGTCACTCAGTGTGTAACTAATTGCAGGACCAAATTTTGCCCTACTACTCATGAGCCAGTTTATTGAGATCTACAAGGCTCTGTATTGTGATATCGCAGCCACCCCCCACCAGATATAGAGGTAGGACTTTTCAGAAACCTTTCCTTCCTGGTGGCATGTGTTACGAAGATATTCACTCTTTTATTGAAAAGATTCATTTTCTGACTGCACGATTCGGACACATCACTGACCTCTGCACTTTGCTTCTGTGAGGAAGCCAAAGGCAACAAGAGAAGGTCAGCCTGTGGTGAACATCATCACTCCGAAACCACAAAACTGACCTCCACAGATAAAGCCTGAACATGTTCATTGTAGGTAGCACTGAAGTACGGGTCTTTTCTTAATTGGTAGATATCTGAGCAAAGTAGAAGTGGGTTCACTGTTCCTCACAGGCTGACTTCTCCATTTTAACATCCATGGAGGGCACCACAAGATGGAAGGAGGAGAAAGTGGAAGCCAGTTTCCCTCCTAGAAATGCAATCAGTTGGTGCTCTTCACGTAAAGATTTAGCAGAGCTATACAGCGTCCATAGAATGTGCAGAATCAGGAATAAGTGAGAGTAATCAATACCATTGATTTTCACATAGCTTCTCCCCCTCCTGCTGCAGACTGCACAGCAAGGTGACACACACAACCCAAAATGAAATTGATATATGTGATCGTCTTACCAAATTACAATTTGTAATCTCGTCTATACCGTTTATTACCTGTATACTATTACAGATCTTTAAAGAAATAGGGAACCAGAAAAATATGAAATAAATGCTGTAAAAATCCAATATCAAGAAGCTACAGCTGTTCTACAAATCTAATCGCTTTGGGTTCCTAATATATAATTGGGCCTGTTGATGGGAATCACAGATATTATCTCAGGCAGGTGTGGCTGAAGGTATTTATTTGTGTGATGGTTGGTGATATTTCTCCCCCTACTGTTTCTCTGTCAGAGTTGCAATGATGTGGTGCAGGAGAGGTTTGGGCCTGAGCTGAAGTATGACGTGGCTCTCCGACTTGCTGCATTACAGATGTACATTTCCACTGTCAGCACCAAACAATCCCAGAAAGTCTCTCTTAAATACATTGAGTAAGTAATGAAAACACTGTTGATAATGATTCAGACATTGATTTGAAACACTCTGATAACAATGTGCTGGCAAAGCAATGAATCAATCAATGGCGATGACTAACTGGTGACTGGAACTAACTGCCCATAGTTAAATTAGAATGTCACTTGATGTCTTTAGATTGTCTGTGTCTTATAATCCATGTCAAGCAACAAGTTTAACTCTGTGGTCTTATCCTTTCTATTGCCCATTTGTAACTCCTGTTCAGACTACCTTATCTATTCTTCCAAAACAGTTAAGTGTTGGAAACTAATTTTAATGGAGGTTTCTAAAAGTTGATAAGGTGATTTAATAGTCTATATTATGTCACAGGAGCTGTCTCTCATCTTTCTTCAAACTGGCTACCTGATTGAAAGTATCCTAAAACAGGATTAAATAATAAATTCACAGTCTGGTCATCTTCACTTGAAGTACTACTTGTTTCATATGCTTCATAAACGGTTAACTGTATAACTTGATAGAGAGACCAAAAATATCAATATCTTTTCAAGTTTGCCATGGCAACTGAAGAAGACTGTTCATCTGTTTAGCTTTCCCCTGTTGCTGAGATTTATACTCCGGACCCATTCAATCATTTTCATCTCCCCTTAACTTCTCACCGAGCCTGTATCTCTCTGCTTTCAGTTGATCCTAGGTTCTTTCAATTTTCATTTTTGAATGAGTCTGCATCTGCTACAATATATAATTGTCTACCCTTAAATTATTGACCTAGAGTTTCACTGAGTACTGATTTGGGGGCATTACTCTGGTAGGCTGAGGTGGTAACTGGGTTGGGGATCCAGCGTAGGCCATTATGTCTAGTGGTTCTCATCAGTTGCTAGGCTTAAAGAAAATCCACTCTTACTAAGTTTGTTTCATTCTGTCACTATAGTTCCATTGTGTTATAATGCTTTAATACTGCAGAATCAGTGGTGGTGGATTAGAGTGTTACTAGCAACATGGTAAGTTTAGTATCATTGAACAACATTCAGTGTGGCCTCGGACAGATAATATTTCTTAGCATATGTGAGCTCTCAAGTCAGGCTAGGTAAAAATATAATGAGGTAATTGTCCTAGCTGTCACAATTAATTGGACATAAAAATTCCACTGGTGCAAGACCTTTGATAGCTAGCCGATAAAGACTTAATTAAAAAATCACCGTTTTATGCTACAAATGTCAACAGGATATTGCTTCTCATTTAAGTTAGAAAACAGCAGCACATATGCTCATTTTTAGAGAACCAGGGAGGACTGTTAGTAGCAACATGTATTTTCTCTTTTTAAATGAATAAAACCACTAGTGATATTGTACCTCAAGAAATATAATAATCTTTTCTCTCCCCAATAGTAATTACCAAAATCGGTATCTAGTATTCTTTTATGTACAATTATTCACATTTCAAGAACAGCTCAGTTGCCATGACTGCAGGATGTGTTGTGTTTAACAGTTCCTAGATGGAAATATTACTGCATGTGCAGTGGTATTTCTGTTCATGTATATGAATTTGGGTACTACATACTTTAGCTACAATGTTGTAATGAAAACAAACAGAGCTGAAAAAGAGAATGGACTCTCAGTTTACTGCTTTGTCGATTAACTCCTTCAAGAAAGAGCTTGATAACTGGTTAAGAATGAGATTGAGGATTATCGAGATATGTAAAGACAGACACGATCAAACATTGCATGGATCATAACCATTCTTATGCTGATGTGACCATAGAAATGTCATCTCTGCGAAGCAACTGTCTAAGTTGGGAGAATGGAATTAATTCCCGAACTTTCTCTCAGGTGATTAAATAAATGGGAACCAGTGTACATAGTCTATGGAGGGAGGGAGTTTGATGGACCAAGCTGATTTTCCTTGTTCCATGCTTTCTTGTATTTAATTTAATGCGAGCACATTGGGTTCCCAACTAGTGAGCCTAAAAGATCTGAACTGTGCACAATGGGCATCTTTCTCCAGGACTCCTGTAGGCTACAACCTGGGGAGCTGTGTGGTCACTGAGCATCCCATCTCAGGGGGGAGGAGAAACCAAGCACATTCTGCAGAGGTGCTTCTGGGCAATCACAGAGTGACGATGCTGGTTACCAGAGAGATTTCTCTGGTCCCGGATAGTCATAACCAGCTGTATCAAGGAGGAAGCATGGGAGAACTAGCAATTAAACAAACTCAACCTCATCAAAGCCACATTAAAATGTAAAATTTGTAAGAGAGGAACTGTCTGAAGCTGCAAGAAGCTGTAAGCGGCCTGCAAGTCAGACATATGTTTTCTCTAGATTCTGACATTCAGTTCATCTAGGAACACTGATGGCCCTTCCACTCTAAATTTGGTGGTCGGTGGGGGGTAGGGGCATTGTCTCATTGGATTGTGTTAATTGTTTTGTTGGTGACTAAGTCCAATTGTATTATTGAAATTGTTAATGTGGAATTTTAAACCGTCCTGGTTAAAAGTGTGTTCAGTAACCTACTATGAACGTCTTGTTGAAAGGGTCTCACCAAGTATGAATAAACCCAGTGCCAATTATCTAGCCATGGAAACTAAATGATGAAACTATGGGCCAGATTTTGCCCTCAGCGGCGAACAAACGGTGCCAGCTGTTCATTCCATTTGCACTTGCCCACAGACTTCCTATGGGATATTGCACTGGAACCTACTGTAAATTAGAGAGCCAAAAAGGCACAGCGCCCTCTACAGGGGACCTGGGACCTGTGCGAATAGGGCAAGCAACTGTGTATCTCCTCAACCAATCAGATTGAAGAATTGTTATTGAGCAGCGCAGACTTTGAACCAGGAAATGTCAGTTTGAACATTTAATTCAATGTCAAATCAGGTACAGAAAGCAAATTAAAGAAAGGGGAAGAAAGATGGGATTAAGAGAGAGAGAGAAAAAAAGAGACCGAAAGAAAAAGGAAAAACAAATATTTTATTTGAAGTTTTTTAAATCTCCAACAATAATTAAAATCTGAAGGAATGAGACACCACACTTGCCAAAGTTAATTTTCAGTGCCAGAGAAGTTGTTTGGTAGTAATTAAGACTTATCACACCGTTAAAAATGTACTTACACTGGAATGGACAAGACCTAACTTTTTCTGGTGTGTTTAGTGTATATTTATCACGTAACTACAGCAACTTCATTGTTTGAATGTCGAGTCTCTCGGCGAGATACTGTTATCGGCAGCTTCTGGAAGAGCAGGGCAACTCGGACAGCAACTTCTTGATTTCCACGTTAAACTGCAAGTGTGCAGTCACCGGAAGTCGCTGTCCAATTTATTGTTTAATACCGGTGAGCGCTATTAGCCTCACCATTAGTTCTACAGCAAAATTCGGCCCAATGTTTCTATAAGGTATTGGATAAGTTAAACAACCTCTGTCTGATTTGATCCAAGCTGAGTCCATGTTAATGAATCAGGTATATATCAGTGAGACTCATTGTTTATCACACAAGTGACAGATCAGCTGCCAGGTTCTTGTTGGTTTGGATTTGGATTACTTCTGCAACAAGGAATTCCACCATTTTGCATCATATATGGACCCAAAAGCTGGCTTAGATTCCTATTCATTACTATATTTTCACTTAATTAACACTTTCATAAAAAAATATAAAATTTAGAAGCAATCTTAGAAACGATAACCTTTGCCCACTATCTGACATACAATTTTCTCCCAGGAAAGAATGGGGCCTTGAAACCTTCCTTCCTCCAATGGTGTTACAAAGCATGAAGGAAAAGAATGTGAAGAAAGCGCTTTCCCACATCTTGAAAGCAAACCAAAATCTCGTTCCTCCAGGCAAAAAGGTAAAGTTGCACCGTGAATTAATTAATTTTTTTATTCATTTGTGGGATGTGGGTGTCGCTGGCAAGGCCAGCATTTATTGCCCATCCCTAGTTGCCCTTGAGAAGGTGGTGGTGAGCCGCCTTCTTGAACCGCTGCAGTCCGTGTGGTGAAGGTACTCCCACAGTGCTGTTAGGGAGGGAGTTCCAGGATTTTGACCCAGTGACGATGAAAGAACAGTGATATATTTCCAAGTCAGGATGGTGTGTGACTTGGAGGGCAACTTGGAGGTGGTGGTGTTCCCATGCACCTGCTGCCCTTGTCCTTCTAGGTGGAAGAGGTCGCGGGTTTGGGAGGTGCTGCCGAAGAAGCCTTGGCGAGTTGCTGCAGTGCATCTTGTAGATGGTACACACTGCAGCCATGGTACGCCGGTGGTGGAGGGAGTGAATGTTTAAGATGGTGGATGGGGTGCCAATCAAGCGGGCTGCTTTGTCCTGGATGGTGTCGAGCTGCTTGAGTGTTGGAGCTGAACTCATCTAGCCAAGTGGAGAGTATTCCATCACACTCCTTACTTGTGCCTTGTAGATGGTGGAAAGGCTTTGGGGAGTCAGGAGGTGAGACACTCATCACAGAATACCTAGCCTCTGACCTGCTCTTGTTGCCACAGTATTTATGTGGCTGGTCCAGTTAAGCTTCTGGTCAACGGTGACCCCCAGGATGTTGATGGTGGGGGATTCGGCGATGGTAATGCTGTTGAATGTCAAGGGGAGGTGGTTAGACTCTTGCTTGTTGGAGATAGTCATTGCCTGGCACTTCTGTGGCACGAATGTTACCTGCCACTTATCAGCCCAAGCCTGAACGTCGTCCAGGTCATTTACAAAAGATAAAATATTGCCCGGCTGTGTAAAAGCTGACACTAGTATGTGACTTCTGCATATATCATGCAGGAACTATAATGTGTGACATGTACCATTGTTATCACCATTATCTCTGACAAGGTAGAAAAATGAGTAGTAGATGCTTCATCAGCAGTATACCGTGCCCTGTGTTAAATATTGCATCCTCTGTTTTGGTAGATGTATGATGTAGGGTCCATTACATAAGGTCATTTTTTCTTAAATAAGAGAAATACTTAAGTGACTGGAAAATATCAATTTCTCAATTAAAAGGAGCAAGGAAATAGAAATGTAATAGGACTGTGATGTAGTGCAGAAGTGCCTTGAAAAGTAAAAAGTCCGCTGCGTTAAGCTGGCAGTCACTTGCCTCGCTTTTTCAGAATTATATTCTGGGCCAGATTCCACCTTTTGGAAGCAGTTCTTGCAGATCGAAAACTCTGCCAGGCCATATTGTCAGTATCCAAAATGGTGGCAGTCAGTGAAGCAACTGACATTTTTTGATTAAGTTGCTTAAAAATGTCAAAGGTGCAAAAATGCTTTAGCATTTTTTCTTATCACAGAATCATAGAATGGTTACAGCACAGAAGGAGGCCATTCAGCCCGTCGAGCCCGTGCCGGCTCTCTGCAAGAGCACTTCAGCTAGTCCGACTACCCCACCCTTTCCCCATAGCCCTGCAAATTCTTTCCTTCAGGTACTTATCCAACTCCCTTTTGAAAGCCACAATTGAGTCTGCCTCCACCACCCTTTCAGGCAGTGCATTCCAGATCCTAACCACTCGCTGCGTAAAAAAGTTTTTCCTCATGTCACCTTTGGTTCTTCTGCCAATCAGCTTAAATCTGTGTCCTCTGGTTCTCGACCCTTCCGCCAATGGGAACAGTTTCTCTCTATCTACTCTGCCCAGACCTCTCATGATTTTGAACACCTCTATCAAATCTCCTCCCAACCTTCTCTGCTCTAAGGAGAACAACCCCAGCTTTTCCAGTCTATCCATGTAACTGAACCACTATCCCTGGAATCATTCTTCTAAATCTTTTCTGCACCCTCTCTAAGGCCTTCACATCCTTCCTAAAGTGCAGTGCCCAGAATTGGACACAATACTCCAGTTGAGGCCGAACCAGTGGTTTATAAAGGTTCATCATAGCTTCCTTGCTTTTGTACTCTATGCCTCTATTTATGAAGCCCAGGATCCTGTATGCTTTTTTAACCGCTTTCTCAACCTGCCCTGCCACCTTCAACGATTTGTGCACATATACCCCCAGGTCTCTCTGTTCCTGCATCCCCTTTAGAATTGTACCCTTTAGTTTATATTGCCTCTCCTCATTCTTCCTACCAAAATGTATCACTTTGCACTTTTTGCATTAAATTTCATCTGCCACGTGTTCGCGCATTCCACCAGCCTGTCTACGTCCTCCTGAAGTCTATCACTCTCCTCCTCACTGTTCACTATACTTCCAAATTTTGTGTCATCTGCAAATTTTGAAATTGTGCCCTGTACACCCACATCCAAGTCATTAATATATATCAAGAAAAGCAGTGGTCCTAGTACTGACCCCTGGGGAACACTGCTGTATACCTTCCTCCAGTCCGATAAACAACCGTTCACCACTACTCTCTGTTTCCTGTCACTTAGCCAATTTGATATCCATGCTGCCACTGTCCCTTTTTTTCCATTGGCTTCAACTTTGCTGGCAAGCCTATTATGTGGCACTTTGTCAAATGCCTTTTTGAAATCCAAATACACCACATCAACTGCATTGCCCTCATCAACCTTCTCTCTTACCTCATCAAAAAACTCAATCAAGTTAGTTAAACACGATTTGCCTTTAACAAATCCGTGCTGGCTTTCCTTAATTAATCCACACTTGTCTAAGTGACTGTTAATTTTGTCCCGGATTATTGTTTCTAAAAGCTTCCCCACTACCGAGGTTAAATTGACTGGCCTGTGGTTGCTGGGTTTATCCTTACATCCTTTTTTGAACAAGGGTGTAACATTTGCAATTCTCCAGTCCTCTGGCACTACCCCCGTATTCAAGGAGGAATGGAAGATTATGGCCAGGACCTCCGCAATTTCCACCTTTACTTCCCTCAGCATCCGAGGATGCATCCCATCTGGTCCTGGTGACTTATCTACTTTTAAGTACAGCCAGCCTTTCTAGTACGTCCTCTTTATCAATTTTTATCCCATCCAGTATCTCAACTACCTCCTCTTTCATTATGACTTTGGCAGCATTTTCTTCCTTAATGAACCCTAACTCAATCTAGCTATAGTTTGATTGACTTTATTCTTGATGATGAAGCAGAAGGTCACTAGGTATGAGGTAAACTTGTTTCCATTATGATTTTTTTTTCAGTACAAACTTCTACATTGTTAAGAAAAATTGGGGTTCCTGATTTAAGAAGAAAAATACCAATGGTTTTTAAGCACTAAATTTTACCGAGCTGTATACTGGAGACATTCAATGGCAGCAATTCATCATCGCTCTTAAATGTAACTTTTTATCTCAAATTACTTTCTTACTTTCTATTGCAGCTCTCTGCTTTACAAGCCAAGGTGCACTACTTAAAGTTTCTCAGTGACCTGCGTTTATATGGAGGCCGAGTGTTTAAAGCAATGCTGGTGGTAATGTATCTTTTCTTAATTTTTCTCCAATAATATTTCTGCTGACACACACTGGCAACAAAAATAATATTAATGCTCACCTAAATTGGATAAAGGTCTGTAATTATAATCCCCTGAGGTGAGACACTTTACACACATACTAAGGTATCAGGGATAATTTATTAGATTGTTAGATTAGAACTGACAGCTTTCCTTACAAACAAGGCTCATGAATATAACTCCTCGTATTGCCCAACTCTACTTCCAAAAAAGCTGCTGAAATGAGTGCTATTTAAAAGTTCCAATCTGAACCAACTGTCTTCAGATGTCAAATCGCTATCCTGGTTTAATGAGCTTGAGTGCAGTACAATAATTTAGGAAAACTGAATGATGGATTTAGTTGATCCTCTTGGATGTTCAGAATCTTTACTGCTTGCTTATTAAGCTCATTTTATTATGAGTTGTGATTTTGCTCTTCACAGCCTGTTGAAGCATTCCTGCAGCAAAATAAAAAGTATAATGGAGGTGCCGTTTTTGAGTTTATCTCGAGTGCACTGATTCAGGAAATGCACATTTTTTTGTTATTATCCACTATTGGGAACTTACAGAAAGTCACACAATATCCTTTTATTGTTCGGAACTTGGTTTTGATTCCAACTCAGATTGATAACATGAAAGTCTCTTTTCTGCCGGTGAAACTAGATTTGGCAGTCTCAGTCCCGGGTCCACACTAGAAAACAGTCCCTCGTTCTGCACTAACTGGCACTGAATTGACAGTCTTACGCAGAGGAGCTGTTAAGTTAGTGAGTGTGGGAAGTGGAAAACTTTGACCTTTGCTGTTCTGGAGTTTTGGTCTGTTAATGCAGAGTAAAGCCTTAGTGTGCGTGATCCGTGACAGTGCATTCCATTTCCCCAGCAGTGACAGGCCTCAGTTTGATAAAACACTAAAATTCATTTCACTTCAGAGAAAATCAAGAGAAGGAAAAAAAAAAGTACAGCACAACCCGTTTTCAGTTTTATTCACCAGGCGTCCTGCATGTGTTTTGGCAGCTGGAAATGACATTTAGCTCTCAAAGGGTCATACACTTTTGTTTCAAAGACATTAGTTGACATTTACCTCACAGTTCTCCTTCGCTCTAAGCAATAGACGGAGGATAGAACAAAGTCAAGATTACAGACTTGTATATAAGTGAACATCGGTATTACTTTGAAGTTAAGGGACTTTTCCTGTGCAACTCTGCAGTGAGGAGCACTAAGATGACTTACAGTCATTAGGATTGCACTGATAAGACAAGTTCTGACCTTGGTGCACTGCATAACCTACAACAACAACTTGCATTTATATAGCATCTTTAACATAGTAAAATGTTCCAAGGCGCTTTACAGAAGTGTTATCAGACAAAATTTGACACTGATTGTTTATAAGGTAACATTTTGTATGGTTAAGAGGTTGAAGCTGTATGCGTGTGCATCAATAAGAAAATATCCGTTGCAGTGGGTCATTCTTCTGAGGTTAGTTTCTTGACTCTATGGATAGGGAAGTATTGAATAAGAAAAGACCACGTGGTTTATCATGCTTTACTTTTCAAAAACTTGGTAACAAGCATGTTAGCACATTTGTATTAAATTCCTTTGTCCGTTATTTTATCAAAAGCATTAACTGTTTATTTTAACAGGTGAACGTCTAGATTAAATAACAGACAGGAAACTTTTATATGACATAATAAAGTATTCCTTACCAATACAGGACAGATCAATTTCAGCCCCTTTGTCTTCTAGACTTGACTATTCCAACACACTCCTGGCCGGCCTCCCACATTCCACCCTACGTAAACTTGAGGTCATCCAAAACTCGGCTGCCCGTGTCCTAACTCGTACCAAGTCCCGTTCGCCCATTACCCCCGTGCTCGCTGACCTACATTGGCTCCCTGTTATCAACGCCTCGATTTCAAAATTATCATCCTTGTTTTCAAATCCCTCCATGGCCTCGCCCCTCCCTACCTCTGTAATCTCCTTCAGCCCCACAACCCCCCTGAGATATCTGCGCTCCTCTAATTCTGCCCTCTTGAGCATCCCTGACTATAATCGCTCAACCATTGGTGGCCGTGCCTCCAGCTGCCTTGGCCCTAAGCTCTGGAACTCCCTCCCTAAACCTCTCTGCCGCTCTACCTCCTTTAAGACGCTCCTTAAAACCTACCTCTTTGACCAAGCTTTTGGTCATCTGCCCTAATTTCTTCTTTGTGGCTCGGTGTCAAATTTTTGTCTGATAACACTCATGTGAAGCGCCTTGGGACATTTTACTACGTTAAAGGCGCTATATAAATACAAGTTGTTGTTGTTATGAGGATTAACCAATGACAGGTGAAACATTCAGGAAAATAAGGCTGTGTGTAATTTGCCCTCATGAGTCCCATAAATAATCAAATTAAACTCCAGAACATTAGTTCAACCTTACAGCAGACACCATTCAAATGTGGACAACTTCACTCCACAGATGGCACATCATTGGGTCCCAGCAGCAGAGGAATCGGTTGTTCCATAGTGTTCCCAATTAGCTTTCTATATCTTTATCTTTATATCCTTCAATTCCTGTTCATAAGCAGCCAGACACTTGGGACTGGATTTTACCAACCTCGGCGGATCCTTGGCTGGTGATGTTGGTGGCGGGTCCTGACCTCGCTGCCGGCTCCAGCCCGCTGTGTAGAATGATTTTCCCTTGATTGGGCTTGTTAAGCCCGCCCAGCGAGTTTGCCGGCCAATTGAAGGAAGCGGGTCTGATGACGTAATTTGATGACGCATCATCAGCCGGTTTCCTTAAAGGGACTATGCGCAAATTTATTTTGACATTTGTGCTGTCAGTGTTCTACAGCATTGAGGTGCTGCCAACACTGACCAGCACTGCACTGCTTATGGAGGGAGTCACAGCACGCAGGGAGGTCCTCTTCCCTTCCAATTGGCGGAAGAGACCTCCCCAGGAGACCAACACAGCCTGGTTGCACATTGCACAGGAGGACACAAGCAGGGATGTCGTCAGGAGGACCAGGCTGCAGTGGCGCAAACCTTTCAATGATCTCAGTCGATCATGAAGCGTTACTGCAAAGCCACACTCAACCTCATCCTGCTGTACCACTCATCACATCCCCATCACTCTGCCTTCCCTACTCCTGCACACCCTTACTCACACCAACTTACCTTGCACCTCCACCCATCCCTCTCTATCTACATTATCACTTCCCCATCTCACTAGCTACCCCTCACACTCACCCTCATCCTAGTCATCATATCAACTAACAACACACAAGGGTAGGCACTTGGGTATTTTATCCAATGTTCATGTGAAGTTTCTGCGAATGTGGTGTCAAACATTGAAACCTTTATTTTCAACACTTTGTGTTCTTGGACAGATTTGTGTGCACCTTTGGAAGTGGCTTAGTGAGTTACAGTGAATGGTGAGACATAATGGTAACCCCCACAATGGTGATGAGTGTGAACGGAATGGCTTGGGCATTGTAGGGATGCTTTATGGTGTTGGTGTGGGGTGGTGCCAACCTGGCGCATCATGTGGCAGCCAAGGTATGCAGCGTCAAGTGAAGTAAATCTGGCCATAGTGAGGCCATCCCTGGCCTCCCGGGCAGCAATGTGGTCGGGTGCTGCTGTCCCGTGTCCTGTGCAGCATCAGTTGATTGCGGAGAATGTTGGTGTTATTGTAGGTGATGCTGGTGTGCCTGGTGCTGCTGGTGTTGGGGCTGATCGTGGTGGGATTCTGAGGACCAAGGTGAGAGAGTATAAAGTGCACCCATGCTGATGTAATAGATGGCAGGTGAAGTAGAGATGACAGAAGCAATCTGTCAATAGTGGAAAAGGTAATGAGGTCGGACTGGATGGAGACTTGTGTAAAGACTGGCAGCATTCTGAATCTGTAGTGGAAATGCAGTTTTGAGAAGCTAGTGGCTAAGGGAGGATATCTGAATCAGCTGGGAGCTTTGACTTGACATTTGAAGCTGTCAACTCATCAGCTGATTCAATGGCAAGTGACCTCCTGCCTCAGCTTCACTGACGAGGTCTAGGCACAGCAGGAAACCGGTGGGCGACCTGTCAAAATCAAAAAGCTGGGAAAAAAGCATTATGAAGTGACTGTAAACAAGCCACTAATGATTTAAATTGCCTCCCCTACCGCTGCGTGTCGGGTCTGCTCAGCGCTGCCAGACCCGACATTTGGTAAAGGCGCGTGGCGGCGGTTGACAGCGGGGTCCTGACCCGCCGTCAAAAAAAAACATTTTCCCACCCGACCCGCCACCGCTGACCCCCCGGAAAATTCCCCCTGTGGGTTTTTCTCCTGTAAATTCCACAACAATGTGACTGCACTCAGTAGAAGTAATCCAGTGTATCACAGTCAAAGATAGAGTATGACATGTATTTCTGCATTTTATAAGGAAATAAACTTTTAGCCCTTTAATGCCAGATTACTTCAGCTACTATGTTACTAGAATTTTTGCTGTCCTTTTATCCGCATTTTGCAATCTTTCCTATTCAATGAGACTGTTACATACAGGTTAAGATAAAGAATAAAAGTTATTTTTAACAAAAAAACAACTGCACACTGCAAAGAATGATAAATATTTAGTGAGTTTAAGCAAGTCTTTCAGACTCACTCTTGCTGATGTTCACAAGCCATGTAAGCCATACCGTGACATTGTGAGAACGAATGGATTGAAATACACTCTAGTTTATCAATATCAGTCAGCTATTTTTTTTTCAATGGAGTAATATTTCATTTATTTTCTTGGCGATGCAGATAAAACTGTAGTGCTTTTCAGAAGATTGTATAGATCATTCCAGTTCCTAATTTAAAATCTTTGCCCATATTTTGGGGGATTTTTGAATTGCAAATTAAAGAAGCAAGAAAGTTTGACCCTTCTTTGTCTTCCTTTATTGATTACAACAGCAAGGGGAGAAGCACACTGAAGTCACTTTATTAGTGGGACCAAGATATGGAATAAGCCATGTAATCAATGCAAAAACACACCTGGTGGCACTACTGGCTGACTTCAGCCATGTTAACAAGATTGAGATGTTCTCGGAGGAGGAAAACAACGTGAGAGTTGAACTCAACGTGTTGGATGTTAAGGTAAGAAAATGCCATTTAATTGGAGGTGGGGTGGGGTGGTGGAGACAAACTGAGAGGCAGGGCCGTCTCATTGAGGCAGGCAGTCTAGAGTCAGGTTTGGAAGGGGAATTGGAGTTAGAGGCAGAGGGAGTGGCTGGAGCACTGATCAGGTAAGAGAGGAAAATAACAAGTCAACATCACTGCCTATTTTTCCCCAACAAGTTAAATCCCAAAGTTCTAAAGCCACTTTTTGTTACTTCATTACCAGTAAGTACATATTTAACTGGAGGCAACATTTGAAGCCTGGAATTTAAATAACTGCAACAAAAAAAATGAAAGAGGTGAAAATGTCCACTCATTTTTAAATTGTGCATGTAAATCTTGTCAATATAGACCTGGATTTGATATTAGTTTTGGATGTTCTAACTCAGCACAGCCTAATCATGAGATTTGATTTCATGACTTTCCTTATTCATCTTCACCATGAATGCATTTGATACAGTTTTAATTTCAAGCAGATATGTTTGATTTTGACAAAATATAGCAAGTGACAAGACCAATCCCACCATAGTACAGTCTCTGTTATTGTTGAAAGGAGTTCCATGCATTAAACGCTCCTGCATGAGATTGCTTTTGAGTATCAGTCAGTAGATGTGGCCGATGCCCTCACGTGAAACCACATTCTTTCACTATTACTAAGGGAGGGTTCGCTGGCTTAATGAATTGAAACGAATTTTTCCGTTCTCTAGTGCAAGATTCTCAAGCTACTGTCTTTTTATTTTCAGCCCATCATATTATTAATGGAGTCAACAGATGCAATGAACCTTGCCTGCTTGACAGCTGGATACTACAGGCTGTTGGTGGACTCACGGCGCTCCATATTTAACATGGCTCATGGCAAAAGCACTGCAAATAATGAAGCAGGTAGCATCATTAGATGTGAGCATGCAACTTTTCTGAATTTATTACTTTCTAAACATTAATTTAGTAATTACCTCTAAATGTCAGCGTGACTTGTATACAAGACTTTGAGGCATTTTTAACTACTGAAGGCACCGGGGAGAGCAATCAACTAATATGTGGGAGTTGATACGGCATGGATTTATGCCCATGATTTCCTACATTGAGGGAGGGGAGATTTCCTCTATGCACCGTATTTAAAGAAATATGAATGAATTTGTAGTTTTATTATACCTAGCACACAAAGGAAATCTTTCCCTGTGGTGATCTTATCATTAGGAAGAGATTGGCCCAAAAATTCGTGAGGAAGCCTTCGTGCGAGGGTAAGGCTTCCCCGCGATCTCTGACTGCGTGTTGGCTTTTTCAGTTCCAGCTCGCACGAACTTGATGTTCTGGACAGCTGCTGTGCTGGGCTTGCGTATCCCACAGGCGTAGTTAATTCGTGCGAGCTGTGGGATCACGTGACTCAGTTAGAGCCAATGGCAGCACACCATCTTCCATTCATAACTTTCACATAAGTGCTGTGAAAGCTATGAATACTATAGCCCCCCAAAAGAACAGCTAAACCTCAATTAAATTTTTTTTTAAACCATCACATTAATAAAATAAGTATAGTTAAATAAATTAACCATTTTAAATAAAAAATTAAATTTTTGAAAAAATTTAAAATCTTTTAAAAAGTTATAAAAATAAACTTACCTGTCTTTAAAGTCTCTAAAAAAGATATACCTGTTAAAAAAAAATTCAAAATAATACTTAATTCACTACTTACCTTGTTAAAAGTGGGTCTTACTCCTCCTTTTTTTATGTGTAAAATCTTCCATACTTACCTGCGCGTTGAAACCACTAAGTGCACTGCATGCGCGCAGCCTGTAGCGTGCACGCGGTTCATCTAGGAACCGCCCCCTTTTCCATTCACCAAGTGCCGGTTTTCAGCACATGCGCAGTGCATGCAGAAAACCGGCAATTGGAGACAGAATACGCGAGAGTACACAGTGCGTACTCTCGCGTATCAACACAAATTTTTGGGCCAATGTCTTTGTGAGGAGGTGACAATTTTTGACATATTATGATGGAACTCACTAACGTCTGTCTCATCACGAAAAGGCTCAATTTCTCGGCCTCGTGCATTGTTCCACGGAAGCTCAGCGTATGCTCGAGGAACAGCACCTCATCTTCCGATTAGGCACTTTACAGCCTTCCGGACTCAATATCGAGTTCAACAATTTCAGATCATAACCTCGGCCTCCACCACATATATATATATACATTTTATCCACCCTTTTGGTTTGTGCCTTTTCCCTTTTTTTTCTCTCTCTCCCCCTACAGCAGCTGTCTCTCATTCTGCCAGCATTTCACACTTCACACTTCTGAGCCGCCTTTTGTTTCTTAACCTGTCCCATTACCATCTCGTCTTGCCTTGAGCATCTCTTAATGTCTCTACTTACCATTGACCACCCCTTTTGTTCTTTATCCCCCCTCCCCCCAGCCTCCCCCTTGCTTTTTTATCTGTTTCATTTCCTGCTTTTTTCTCAGTTCTGACGAAGGGTTTCGACCTGAAACGTTAACTCTGTTTCTCTCTCCATGGATGTTACCTGGCCTGCTGAGTTTTTCCAGCATTTTCTGTTGTTGTTTCAATTTCCTTCCCCCCTTGTTTACCCACCTATTATCTCTGATCATCTTCCCTGTGCCCCAGAAGGCACTGACTGTTGCTGGGGTGTGGTCCACAAGTAGCTATATATGGTACAAGCGACTATATGTGATCCTGGGAGGCTATTCGACCTCAGAAGGCATTAAAGTCAAGCTCAATCCTGTCTTCAGCCAGCACACACACACACACACACACACACACACACACACACACAAACTCTTTCCAGCAGGGTTACTGGATAGGAATCAGGGAATGTTGCTGATTTGTATGCTCCCTAACTTGATGCTTTTTGACACATTTGCATTTTGTCCTTAATTAGCAACTAAAGAAATTTAAAGCAATGATGGATTTAAATGAAGTTCAGAGCATCTTCTCTCTTCATTGCTGTCACCATAATTCCCTCTTCAATCTACTACTTTAGTATTATTCAAATTATTTTTAAATCTATATTTTCCTCTTTGATTTTCTTTATTCCCTTACCCCTCTGCTTCTCATCTGTTCCAATGTGATGCCCTTGCAGTCAAATAACCTCACAGTTTCTGGTATTTTTTTGGTTTATTACGGCATCTCAAATCAGTGTCTGCTGTACACCCAGAGAACTTGAGCAGCACAGATTTCTAAACACATCACTTCTGCTATAGTTCCCTGACTGACCAGCAGTGTCACTTCAGGTCCAATAGCTTATAAGCCAATATGTATATTTGTGGGGAAAAAAGTACCACAGAAAAATATTTCCAAAGACAACTGAACTCCTTCTTCAATGAGATGTTTCTTTGCTAATCACTTCTTAGGCTGAGCTGTCTTCTTCCAGTTAAAATATATTAAACTTACAACTTCAGATATAAAGGACACACCTTGCAAACCTTCAGTCAGATTCACTTTGGAGATAGTTCTAAAGAAACAGTTACACGTGCCTCATAATGAAGCATATCATAATGTTACACTCATGTGACTTCACCTGGCTATTTCGCCAGGCATATCACTCACTTCACTGAGTGAAGCATCAATATTGGCCCAGATATTCTGATCGCAGGCCTCCCGCGGGTGGAGGGCTGCGATCTGGAAAAATCGGCGCCCTTACCTGAGGGCTCCCGGGAGGCGCACAGTTCTGATGCTGGGCCTCTCCAAACTGTCGGTGCGCAGGGCCCACGTATCCCAGAGGCGCAGGTAGTTCGCAGCGTCCCTGGGATCACGTGGGCCATGGGGAGCCAATCAAAGAAGGGAATCTCCCTTCATACGTTTGACAGGAAGACCGGTCTAATATATGAATGGAGATCACCCCCAAAACATAGTAAAACTTTAAATAAATTTTTAAAAAAATCACATTTTTAAAATAACTTGAAAGTACAAATAAATTAACTATTATTTATAATTAATTAAAGTTTCTTACGGGGCTAAAAATAAACTTACCTTTTTTAAAAGTATTTTTAAATGATAAAACAGTGGAAAAAATGTTTTTTTGTTTTTTTACTTTTTTCAACTCTTATCCTGGTAAAAGCAAGCCTTATGCCTGCTTTTACCAGATGCAAGAATTGTAAGGGTTTTCTGCGGGCGGAGGGTCTCCAAAAAGCGGAACTATCCGCCCGCAGAGGCCCTTCTCCTGGGCAGCCGGAGGAGCTGTCAAGAGCTTTCTTGACAGATCGGAAATGCCGGTTTCCAGCGCATGCGCTGTGCATGCCTGAAACCGACATTTCCGATGTCCCTATGGGTGGGTACACAGCGCGTACCCACCCGTAGGGATCGGAATATCTGGCCCATTGTTACAAATTTCACATCTGCTATAGATGTTCTCTGAGGTCCAGCATCATCGGCCTCTCCCACAAGTGAAGCATGCATCCCGTATGATCAGGAATTTACCTTACTGCCCAGTATCTAGTCATATGATAGAGTGACCCAGAACCATAATAGTAAAGCCCTGTGTCAAATGTAATTTCGCACATATCACCGCATGGATTTTTCCAGTCCTCTGAAAGGTGGACTGATTAACACTTTTTAGTGTGAGGCAAGACCGATGTGACATCAAGAAGCTGGTTTATTTTACAGATTATATGTTACTGAACAGAGTAGTAAATTTTAACTTATTCTGTAATGCTTCGCGTAACATAAAACAGCAAAGATCTCCACGAAGTGCCTGTGAGCAGGCTAAATAGTCCTGGTCAGCCCTTGCTCTGAATCTACTGGAAGTGTATTGTGGAGCTTATGGGTCTGTCTTTTATTTTCCTGTGCATTATAGAAACTGTCCGATTTTCATTTCTGTTTATTTCAATGAGTCTGGATGGCTCACGGGAAGTTCTGAACACCCTCCGTTGTCTAGAACCTAAGTGGTATGTGTGAAACCCCATTCCACAAGCTCGTATTTCTGGCTTGAATACACATCCTCCATAGAATTTAACCCCCTTGAGAGCAAAATGTAACTCAAAAGTAACATTTTAATATAAATCATACCAAGCCTCTTCTGCGGCAAAATTGTCACATGACAAATGCGTCCCCTTAGCAAGCAGCTGAAGTAGGATTAGCATCTCAAATTACTGGGCCATAGCTGATTGTTATCTTATTTTGGTCCTTCCCAACAGAATCTCTAAATGACCTATATTTAGGGCTAATACATTCAGATTTATTGATGTTTGTATTGGCTTTCAGGAAAGAAAGGTCAATGGAACAAAATCTACAATCAGACACGGACAGTGTATGGTCAATAAATATAATTCCCAAACAGATGCCTGTGACTAAGTGACTGCATGAAGGTCCCATTGTGTCTGCTACAGTTTCCACTCATCATTGTAAAGGAAAAACAACAGTCAATGATTTGTGTTCATTTAAATTGACCAAAAGTAACCCAAGCAATATTGGGAAGTACTGCTGAATGAATATCATGACCTTGACTCATTTATCTGGATATTGGTGAGGATCAGAATTTGACGATGGTTGAGAATGAATTGCTGTATCAATGCAAAGGATTTTCAGTTCTCTGCATTGAAGCAACTGAGTGAACCAGGCAAATTAATGCAGCGTGGAATTTTCCTTAGCGTTCAATGGGTGAGTTTACTCCTCTGGGTGTGCTCATCTTCTTTGGGCAGCTCAATAATCGGTTCATTTGTTGACATCCCTTCCTATTTTCATGCATTATTATGCATCAAAGGTTGATCCTGTTAAGTTCATGGCAGAACCATATCATGGCGGGTACAACGGCGATTCACTGGAATTCTGCCTGGCATGAGGAAATATAAAATACAAAGAAAGTCTTGAAAAATTGTTTTTCTTTTCACTGGAACAACGCAGATTATGGGACGATAGTATAGAAGTGTTTAAAATTATGAAAGGATGGGACAGGGTAGATAAAAAAAGACTGTTTCCAGCAGTTGAAGGGTCAAGAACGAGGGGCCATAAAGAACCTTAAATGTAAGAGATTAAAAACAGAGGGCAGGAGAACGTTCTTTACTCAGAGAGTTGTGGAGCGGTGGAGTTCACTTCCAGGGATAACGATTGAGGCAGAAACAATGTCAACATTTGAGATTAGATTGGATAGTTCGTTGATGGAAACAGGGTTAAAGGGTTATGGAAACAGGGTGGGTAAATGTGGTAAGAACTCATGTGGAGGGTAAACACTGACACAGGTTGTTTGGGTGAAAGGGCCTGTTTCCAAGTTGTAAATTCTATACATTCAGTGCCTGGGCTTTTGACTGACTGAGATTTTAACCACTAAAACACCAATCCCTTTGTAAATTACTGTCAACTTCATAGTCATTAGTGGGAGCCTGGAGGAAAAAGAAACAAGAATAGGGTTTTACAGCTTCCTTTAAGGGAAAAAGGGTGAGGAAAATATAGCATAGGTTACTATAGACAGAAAAAATATAAAGTTAAAAGTCTGGAAATTACTCCCCTACTATTGGAGGCGCAGCATGCCCACCACTGGCAGACAGGTGTAATTACAGCGTAACAAGTTTACATAAATGTGGATATGGGAATTTATAATGGAAGTATTAAAACAAGAACAAAAATGTATAATTTTAAAATGGGGACCGAATTATGTCCGTGTGCTCTGGTGAAATGATTCTGCGTCCTCTCACTCCACTTCAGCTGAAGCCTACGCTTGGTTTTCACTCTCCTGTGCAACACCACAGGAGAGCGACTAGTTTGTTTGTATAATTGTTAATGTTAAAGCATTCTGTATTTTATGTGTTAAACAGTGATGCTGAATGTTCGTGAATAATTCTCTTTTTTTTTTACACAGGCCCAGAATACAAGACTAAACACAATACGCACAGCTTAGAGTGGAACTATTTACCGAAGAGCTCGTGCCATGTCAGGGCTAAAAAGGAAGATGCTCAGCCATCATCTATTAGAGAAACAAAGCAGAAAAATGTGGATTTCTCAGATCCAATTTACCATGAAGATTCCAGGGGAATTTTAATAACTGAGATTACAGATGTTAATGAGCATAGTCACCTCGGGGCTGAATATATGGATGCAATGGAAGCTGAAAACAAAGCTTTTAACAGGCTGTCCTCCTGTGCGAAAGAGCCTGCCAAAACAGTGCAGGAATCTGCAAGAGGAGCAAAAGTATCCTTTGTCTTTGAGGATCACAATGTAGCTGCCTTTAACCCAAGAAACCTTGGATATGAAAGATTGCTGGATGATAGTCCAAGCAATTTAGACCAACAGACATCTATGTACTTGGCCAATGCAAGTGACATTAAATGCTCAGAGTTCTCGTTCCCAGGGATCGATGTAGACAATATTGACACGAATGCTGTTTATGCAAACATCAACGATAGCAGAATGTTTGCAAATGCAGAAAGCATTGAAGAACCGTTGTTACATGACATCTGTTACTCAGAGACCACAGATGATGCTGAGGATGAAGATGAGGCCAGCTGTGAGGAAGACATACCACTTGGGGAGGCAGACAAAACTGACATTCTGAATATTTCTGGCTCTAGTGATGACATAATTGACTTAACGTCACTTCCTCCGCCCGGGGGCGATGATGACGATGAAGATGATTTTCTTCTTCACACACTGAATATAGCAATAGCTGCCCCTCCACCTGGCTTCAGAGACAACAGCTCCGATGAAGAAGATGGTCAGCATCAGCCGGCACAAAGTTCGGGAGAGACCGACCAAACCAAATGTTCTCCAAGTGATGACATCCCTGTGTCACTCATAGATGCCATTCCAACACAGGCTGAAGACCAAAGTGGTGAGCAGGCATTGGATGATGCAGTGGTTTCCACTTTGCAAGCACTGGAGGCGCTGGCAGCTTCTGAGGAGCAGTCCGTTCAACAAACAGATGACAGTTCAGGTTCTTTCACCATAGTAACATTTATTCATTGACTGTCATAATGTTCCATCTGTAAACTTGTTAACAACTTGGAAACATTCCAGAACAAATTTTACCATCAGTTGTGTCACCCCATTTTCTGATCTGGCATGCTAATGGAACAATCTTAGTTGATATTTCATGCACTGGATGCTTATTATGCACTGAAATTTAAGAATGCTAAACACTTTGTTTAATAAACCTATTTTATTAAGATTACAAAAGTGCCTATGATGAAGTAATTAATTGGCTGTTTATTCTCTTATGGCATACAGGTGTAGTGATATTAAGAGCTTATAGTCCTGAGTCGTCATCGGATTCTGGCAATGAAACAAACTCCTCTGAAATGACTGAAAGCTCTGAGGTAGCCTCAGCACAGAAGCATTCTGAAGGCTCCATGCATATGCTTGTGGCCACCAGCGAAGGCTATCAGCAACTTCAAGAAGAGCAAACTGAATTCCCAATCTCTCAGAACGAGAATGTAGGGCCCACTTCCAAAATTATTCCAAAAGCCACACATTCCTTGACCGCTCAACGAGGAAGCAACGCAAAGTCCAAAGTTGTGCCTTCAAAACAAATTCTTCCTTCGGAGGAAATTGAAATGGAGCCAGAGACAATGGAGACAAAATCTGTTACAGACTACTTCAGCAAACTGCAGATGGGATCTTTGATGTATTCATGCCCAAGTAAGCAAAAAAGCAAGGCAGGTGATACTAGTATCAAGATAGCGTTTGATGGTAATGTATCAATGAAAAGGCAACATGCAAACAAAAAGACAGAATTGGTTGATGATTTGTCATCCAACAGCAAATACAACACACTGATTGCAAAGAACAGTCATCGCACAACCTCTTTTGACTTAGAGAGCACTACTTTCCGTAGAGAGACACAAAGGTGGTTTCAAGTTTCAGGAGAAAAGATGGCTGATAAGCATTTCCCGGGGTTAATTAATGGTAAAAGTTTTCACAAAGCCTGCGTAGTTTCAAGAACCGAACTTGAAGGGAAAGAAGCTGATACTGAAATGGATGACCATTGTTCCTTGGCCAGCACTTCAGGGCTTGGACGTGATGAAAGCTTTCTTTCTGATACCAGTTACACGTCTTCAGCCAAACACCTGACTGATTCAGAAGACACTGAGCTTTTCCCTGATGATCACTCTTCAGAGCTTCCAGAAGCTGAACAGAGTGTGACTAGACTTTGTGAATACCACATGACAAAAAGAATGTCCTCGTTACAAAGCGAGGGTCATTACTCTTTGCAGAGCTCCCAGTGTTCTTCAGTAGATGCAGCCTGCAGTACGGGCAGTAGTACATGTGCCACCCCAGTGGATTCCCCCCACTGTACAACTGATATTAAGCACATATTATCGGAATCTTCTCTAAAGGGTCTTGGCTACATTTCAGAAGATCAGCGAACACTCTTGCTTCAAAGCCATGGAACATCATATAAAGATCTGCATCCCCAAGCTGAAGCCATGTGTCATAGAAGAACAGCCCATAACACGCATGCGCCTTCAAATGCTGAACCAATATTTGGTACCATACGTGATGGGTGCCACCGAGTACCCAAGATTAAAGAAACCACAGGTACCTCAGTAAACCTCAGAGATAATATTTACGCAGATGTTGAGCTACAACATTTAAGATTTGAAAGTAAGATAGAGAGTGAAGGGAATGATTATTTTCAAGATCAAGAAAGTAGTCCTCTTTTGTTAGGTTCATCTCATGAAGTTAGCTCTCAAAATTGTAATAAAGATATGGTGGAAAGAACAAGTAAGTCCAAAGCTGATGACGGTAGTAGTTCATCTCAAGAAATTAAACTCAGCACATTTCCTAATCATAAAAGCACATCAATCACCTTCCCAAATGAAAATGACTGTGTTAAAGATCATCAGAAATTTTCTAAGTGTTCTAGGTCTAACACGTTAACATTCCCTTCACTAGTTTCAACATCAAAAGACCCAGGCCGTGTTAGACACCAGAATTTATTTGCTTCGAGTAAAAGTAAGTTACCTAAGAATTCACTATGTAATTTTAGAAATATTTTTTTTACATCTTTACCATCCAAGTTGAGGAGGGAGAATGACTTAGCTAAACAGAGGACTCAAAAACCTAGGCAGCTTGAGGAGACAATTAATAAGGAAAGGAGACAAGTTGCCTGTTTTGACAGACATGTAGGACAAGATCTGCATTCTGAGCAATGTCTCAGTCTGAGTAAAGGAGCTGCCAGTGAGAATGATAAAGCTCTGCCTGGAGGTTTTCATGAGAAGCAGCTCTCTGCTGAGGACAAGCAGTGCAACCCAGATTGTAAATTGCAGCATGTTGTCAAGGAGATGCTTAATGATTCTCTGTGTTTTTCTGCCACCCCTAGTGTAGCTTGCACAGAGCCTGAGCAAGGAGGAAGAGGAGGTGCAACTTCAGCTTTCACTAATCAATTCAAAGCCGACAACATTACTCTGCCATCAAACATTTGCAATGATACAGAGGTGCCAAGTACCTGCCAAGAGTCACCTGATCTTCCCAAAGTAGAACAAGCGCATGCAACAGCACTTAATAGAAAGGCCTGTGATGTTGGTGGAGGAAGCCTTAAAATTCCTCCCAGAAGGAAGTTGCTGAGGCGTTGCAGCAGCAGTGTTACACCAGGAATGGGAAGCATAGACACCCGATTAGAAAAATCAAAGAGTTCCATAGGATTCCAATATTCCGATCTCCCCGAAATACCCGATCCTCAACCTGTACAGAAAAGAGTTGAACTTCCTCTGGGTGAGAGATTATCTAAGAGCCACTCTCAAGAATCAGTGACGACAAATTCATCATGCTGCTCCACTACTGCCGACGGAAAGGAGAGTCGGAGGTCATCGCAGATATTTTCAGTACAAAAGGATTTTCGACACACTAGGCCGATGCCTTTCCCAAAGGTGGAGACGAGCAACTGGAAGTGTCATGGTCCTTTTACCTATTGTTTCCTTAATAAAGACAATGATGATGATGATGATGATGGTTATGGCAGTAAGGGCCAGTTGTCTTACCTGGACCAAAATCATCTGTTCTCCAGTTCATCTCAAGCATTCTGTACGTCCTCCAACACTGCAAATGCCAGGAAAGCTGTGGGACCTACTGTGGCCCCTCGCAGGGAGACTGGCAGCAACAGCGGCAAAGAGCAGGAACACCCAGGTGTTAATCGTAATGACATGGCATTTGACAGCAGGATTGCCAGAATCAATGATCTGAAGGACAAGGTGTACGCATTGCCAGGTGGATTTCTTGCAGCACAGAAAGATGCCAGCGAACTGCTGTCTCTATTGCAGGCAAGCGTTGGAAAAAAAGAACACGGAAAACCAGATCTTTATCAACTCCGATTTAACCAATACAAACAACTATTGTCAATCGAATCGAGAGAGTTGGGAAGTGCTTGCAGGAAAATGGCTGCTGTAGAAAAAAGCCCAGAGGAAATGCTCTTAGCTATGACTTCCAGCTTCCAAGTACTGTGTTGCTTAACAGAAGCCTGCATGCGATTAGTTAAAGTAATGAATTCTGAAACACAGCAACAGGAAATCGTTGCTAAGGTAGACGAGGTTGTAATGAACTATATTTGTCTACTGAGAGCTGCTGAAGCAGTATCTGGAGCAGCCCCCATCGACCCTAATGTTAAGGTTTTAGCGCGACATTCAATTACCATGATGGCTATCGTAAGCACACTAACCCGTTCACTTAAAACGCTTTTAAACAAATAAAATGCAAATTGTACTTTAAAATGTACCCTTGTAAAGCCATACATAGAGTTTACTGTAAGTGTGGAACCACCACACGGACTGCTATAAAAGAAACTTGGTTTTGTGTACATTATGTTTTATATGATGAGGCTGTGGGATATTAATATGTTATACAGCTCAATCTGCTAGAACTGAAATGTAATTGAAACTCCCTTTCTGAAGACAAGGAAGTATAGATAGCAATGGTATAAAAATTAGTTATTTTTCTTATGGTACCCATGCTCCAGAATGGTGTAGTGCCCTAACCAAAAGAGTGTTAAGATCCCCTAGTACTATAACTGCCATGGGGGGGGGGGGGGGGGGGGGGGGGGAGGGGGCGGGGGAACTATACTGGTCACACTGTGATACTGCATCACTCTGTAAATAATAAAGTATTATCTAAAATTTTAAAGTATGCTTTTTAACCAATGCAAACAATATAAACAATAAACAATCAAATCAATCTGTTATGTCTTATTATTGGGGGGAACAAATCATGAAAAATTAAAGATTTGCATTTCCTTCCTTTTGCTTTGATTTGTTTTTACAATAAGAATTGTTTAGCACTAAAGCACAATTGGGGGATATTCTAATCTGATTGGAAGCTGGAAATTATATAATCAAGGGAAATATTTGTAAGAGTACGTGATTTCTTTTAGTGCACAGTCATATTGGTCCGTAATTTGCGGTCAGCGGCGAAGCAAAGATGTTCGCCACTGGCCCCCAAAGAAAGCTTTCCACAAAGATCTCACAATCTCTGTGGCGAGAAGTTTGGCTTTTTCGACGTTCAGTTGCGATCGGTGCAGTGTAGTAGGAGTTCCATAGCGCGAACTGCTGTGACATCAACAAGCTGTCTAAGCAGCCAATCACAATGCAGAATTCGCACAGACAGGAAACCAGGAAGTGAAGAAGCTCCTTTTATTCTGACTTTGAAAAATGTTATAGAGAGCAAAACAAAGATTGGGGCTCTCACATGGGGAAAGGGTAAACCTGAAATAAATATGAACAAACTTTTAAAATATATTGGGCCGTATTTTCCGATGCCTACGGGTGTGTACGCGCTGTGTACACACCCGTCGGGACATCGGAAATGCCGGTTTCAGGCATGCCGAGCGCATTCGCTGAAAACCGGTATTTCCGATCTGTCAAGAATGCTCTTGACAGATCGGATACCTGCCCTAGAGAAGGGCCTCTGCGGGCGGATAGTTCTGTTTTATGCAGAACTTCCGCCCGCAGAAAACCCTTAGAAATCTTACGCCTAGTAAGAGTTGAAAAAAAGTTTTAAAATATTTTTTTTCACTTATTTATCATTTAAAAATACTTTTAAAAAAGGTAAGTTTATTTTTAGCCCCATAAAAAACTTTAATTATTTTTTTCAAAAAAGTTAATTTTTGTTTAAAATATTTAATTTATTGTAATTTCAACTCATTTTAAAAATGTGATTAAAAATCATTTTTTTTAATGTTTTACTGTGTTTTTGGGGTGATCTCCATTCATATATTTGACAGGTCTATCTGCCAAGTGTATGAAGGGAGATTCACTTCTCCTATTGGCTCCCCATGGCCCACATGATCCCAGGGACACTTGCGAACCGCCTGTGCCTCTGGGATACGTGGGCCCTGCGCATTTCGAGTTGGAGCGGCCCAGAGCGGAAGTACCCGGACCTCGGGAGCCCTCAGGTAAGTCCATAGATTTTTTCCAGATCAGAGGCCTCCGCACGCGGGAAGCCTCCGATCAGAAAATACGGCTCTTAATTTTTTTTAAGTTCCTTAAAAATTGTAATTTTTATTAAAATGGAGAATTTGACACTCCACAAAATTAAATTCTTTTTCAGGGCCATATCCTTTGTTTAGCAGTCAATACGCTGTTAAAACCCCAGTTGCACCTAATCCAACAAGGTCTAACTTTTAATAGGGTAATTAACAGCGATATTACCGCAGAAAACTCAAAGTTTCCGTCAGTTTCACTGATTTCCCTGATTACACTGATGGCCGGCTATGGGGAGGGAGGAAGGGGTCCACAGCGCAGCCAGTGTCGGAGCAGTGAATAGCTGACCACAACTTCAGGATTTCCGTGTTAGGATGCACATGCGCTAAATCCTGAAGTTGCGGTCAGTTTCAAATATGTAATAATGGCGAACGCTGTTCGTTCGCTGTTATTATCCACTGCAAATTCTGGGCCAAAATAAACCCTACAATGCCCTTTAAAGCCAACTGACTTACAAAGAGTAACTAAACATAAAAGCATTTTTTTTTAAACAGCTGAGCTTTTGAATGTCGTTTCGTACTAGACAGTTCAGTACTTCCCTATCTACAGGAATTCTTGTACTTAGTCTTGGGGGGAAAAATTTGGTTGCTTAGCACCTCCAGGGGGCGCTAACAGGCAACTAGGAAGTTAGCGCCCGAGCGCGGCGATGTTAGCGCCGCACGCGAAATTGACCAAACATTTTGCGGCGGCATTAAACACTACCGCCACAATCTCCTGCGCCCGAAGATCGTGACATCAGGCGAGCGTGCAACGCCCCAGTAGCGCCCCGAACCGGATATTGAGTCGCGCCCCCTGCCTTTCCGCCTGCCGTTAGCAACAACAGGTAGAGGGGAACGTTTTGCAGTCGGGAAGGGGCTGGGGGAGCGCTATTTAAAGGCGGCCGCTTCCTGCCTTTTTTTGTCGGTGACATTTTTGCACCATGCATTCTGAGAGGGAGAGAGACTTCTGGAGAGATTCAACGCCGTGTGAAGGTGTTTTGGGTACTGAGCAGCACTTTGTAGATTCATTTTGATTTGACCTTCATTGCAGCGATTTAGAAGAGACTTTGGGGGCTGCACTGAATCGGGGCGTCGTCCTGCACCTGCAGAATCGGAGGCAGCAGAGTCGCAGAGAGAGAGTGGAAAACATGGCCAGAGGGAGGAGGGCCAACAGGCCTCTGCACAGGAGACCTTACCCTCCCAGGGTATTCAGGGAGCAGTTCTCATACCTTCATTTGTCTGAGGAGCAGTGTTTGCGCAGGCTGCGCTTCAGCAAGGAGGTGGTCACTGAGCTCTGCCACCTGCTGCAACCAGACCTGCAGCCTCAACTGAGGACCAGGACGTCTCTGTCGGTGGCAGTGAAGGTGACAGTGGCTCTGAATTTTTATGCCAGCGGCTCCTTTCAAGCATCTACTGGGGACATCACCAATATCTCCCAGTTCACTGTCCACTGTTGTATCCGGGAGGTGACAAATGCCCTGTATAAAAGGAGACGCCAGTACATCTCTTTCATCATGACCCAGGCCAAACAGCATGAATGCGCATGTGGCTTTGCTAGGATAGCGGGCTTCCCCATGGTGCAGGGCGCCATTGACTGCACGCATGTGGCATTGCGGGCACCCCATGTAAATGCAGAGGTATTCCGAAACCGCAAGGGATACCACTCCTTAAATGTGCAGTTGGTCTGTGACCACAGACAGCTCATACTCGCCGTCAATGCCCGCTATCCTGGCAGCAGCCACGATGCTTTCATCCTGCGCCAGACTGGTGTGCCAGACACTTTTCCAGGCACCGCATCACCCAAGTGGATGGCTCCTCGGAGACAAGGGTTATTCACTCTGCAACTGGCTGATGACACTGCTCCGTAACCCCAACATCTCTGCCGAGCTGCGGTATAATGAGCCATATCGCCACCACCGACATAATTGAGCAGACAATCGGCGTGCTGAAGCAATGGTTCCGCTGTCTGGACCACTCAGGAGGAGCCCTGCAGTACTCTCCTGAGCGAGTCACCCTCTTCATAGTTGTGTGCTGCATGCTTCACAACCTGGCAATCCTGAGGACCCAGCCAATGCCACCAGGGATTGGTGCACCACCTGAGGAGGAGGAGGAGGAGGAGGAAGAGGAGGAGGATGATCAGCAGCAGCACCAAGGCGGGAGGGAGGCGCACAATGTTGCCACTGCAAGGGCCGTCCATCAACGGCTGATAACAAGCCACTTCTAGGCCCCTACTCAGAAGATGGCTTCTGGCATGGAGAACAACATCATGGAAAGCAACCCGCACCCCCTATAGCCGGCCAAAGCTGGAATGATTGCAAAGTCCAAAAATGTAAATTTTGAATACAACAACTTTTTTCTTTAACAAACTCTGTGTGTGTCATTTATTCAGGACAAACAATTAGAAACAAACACAACAAATCATGAACTAACAGAACTGGTTCTCACAAGATGGAGATAAACGGCAAAACAGTAAACAAATGTAATCACACGAACCTCAACCTTTAGCAGAAACATTCCCACCATTTATTTAGACCTCCTACTGTTTGCCCTTCGAGGGTGATCTCCATCCCCTGCGCACTTCCCCCTTCCCACCCTACTGCTCCTCCGTAATGGGGCCCCAGTGGCTGCAGCAAGGCTGGTGGAAGGCTGCTGAATGTCAGATGCTGAGACTATAGATGCCCTTGAAGGACGCCCTCGACCAGCTCTGGGCCTGGAGGGCCCGGCTGCAGACTGCACCAACTCTGCATGGGCGGCAGCAGTCTGGACTGGCTGTGTTGCAGGCGGTGGCAAGTGCAATGGGGAAGTGAGAGTGGTGGGAGCAGGAATGCTGTCATCCTGAGAGAGGACAGCACCTTCCTGCTTGACTGACACACTGGCACTCCCACGGGGCAGTATCTCAGCATCCGGAGCACAGATTGCTGGCATGCTGCGGCGCCGTGAGAGCCCCGGGGCAATGTGGCCCACCCAGCGAGGATGGCAGCAGTCAGTGCTTGCGTGACATCAATCTGAGACTGCATGAGAGCAGTTTGAGACTGGATGGCAGCAGCCAATAACTGAATTGCAGCACTAAGCCGTTGCGTTGCGTCAGCCTGTGCTGCAGCGGACTGCTCCACACTCCTAGCCTGTCCATCCATGCTTTCGGGCACCCTTGCCATTGCACCCATGAGCTCAGTGTGCATGCTCAAGGCCTGGTGATTCATGGCCGCGATGACGCAGTCCTACTCTGCGTCCAGTGCAGCAGGACTCGCTTGCCTACTCGCCCTCCGGGGAGATGGCCCCCGAGCTTCCCTACCCCCATGCCGTTGCTGCAGCCCGCTGGGTCTCGGAGCTTCGCCCTCATCAGACCCTTCCCCCCTGCCCCCCTCCAGGGAAGGCGTGGTCCCTCGGGAGACACAGGCGGTGAGGCTCCGGCTTCCTCTTCCTCCTCGCCTGGGGCGTCGCTACCACTGGTAGGTTGAGGGACAGGCTGGTCAGCTGGTGGTTCACTATCTGAAAGCAGGGAGGTACAAGAGTGGCTTTAGCGTCAGGACAGGGGGGCAGTAAGGGAGCAAGGACTGGAGACATTTAGTAAGTTGGATTGAAAGTGTAAAAGGCTGGTGTTGTGAGGGGAAAGTGGAATGAGAGAGGAGAGAAAGCTGATGAACTTACCATTGCTGTCCACAAGGGTGTCGACCTCTCCAGCGGCCACGGCACCTATCATCTGGTTGGCAACGATCCTGTGCATGCGCACCTCCAAATCGGTGAGGGTGTGTAGGTCAGCCAGTCCTCCTCTCGTGCGTTGCTGCTGTTGCCTGTTGTGAGAGAGCTTGGCCTGCAAGAAAAAGGACAGCGTCTGAGTGAATGTGCAGCCATGTGCTTGCCTGGTGTGCCTCCCATAGTTGAATAGCACTTAATGTATGCAAGGTGTGGAATATGCGTGTGTGTTTTATGAGATGGCCATTGGTCTTGGATGAGTGTTGGGCATTTGGGGTTTTTAAACCCTCTGGGCACAGAGTGAAGTTGAGATGGAGGGATGTAGAGGTATTGAAAAGCAGCCACTCACCCTGATCACCCGAGTGAGGTCGCTGAACTTCTTATGAATGGGTCTTCTTACTTCTTGGGTATGGGTCCTCGGCACCAGGCTCCTCGAGGAGACGTGCTGAGCGACCTCCCTCCACAGTCTTCTGTATTCACAGGACAATGGCCTCCTGCCACTCTGTGGGTAGAGCAGTGCCCGTCGCCACTCCACAGCGCCAACCAGAGCCACCAAGGCCCGGTCGCTGAAGCGCTGAGCTCTTTCCCTGGGCCTATCCATTGGTGGTTCCAGCACAATTGCACTACAGGTCTCTCCAAGCTGAGATTCAATGAGCAGGATGTGGCTGGACAGCAACATGGACCCTCCCCTTTAAGAACTGGCCAGCGCCAGTCTGTCCTGTGTTCCATTGCTAACTGACATCACCTGAGCTTCGCCAGCGCTCTGAGGTAGCGCCTCGCTCCTCGATGTTAGCACCTTAAAACAGGTGTGTTGCGCCTGATTTAGCGCTCAAATCACCTCCAGGGGCGATAGAGGCAAAGTTTGCAGTCGGAGGCGATAATTAGCGCCGGGCGCTAAACTTTGTGCCCGGCCGATAATAGCGCCCCAAACGGGGCGATACCGAATTTCTCCCCCATAGAGTCATAACGGCACAGAAGGAGGCCATTTGGCCCATCGAGTCCGTGCCGGCTCTCTGTAGAGCAATCCAGTCAGTCCCATTCCCCCGCTCTATCCCCGTAGCCCTGCAAGTTTATTTCCCTCAAGAGCCTATCCAGTCTCCCCTTGAAAACATTGCGTGTCTCTGCTTCCACCACTTCCGTCGGCAGTGAATTCCAGGTCATCACCACTTGCTGCGTAAAAAAGTTTTTCCTCACATCCCCCCTATATCTCTTGCCCAAAACCTTAAATCTGTGTCCCTAGTCCTTGTACCATCAACTAGTGGGAACAGTCTTTCCCTGTCTAGCCTATCCTAACCCGTCATAATCTTGTACACCTCTATCAAATCACCCCTCAACCTCCTTTGCTCCAATGAAAACAAATCCAGCTTCTCCAACCTGTCCTTGTAGCTAAGATCCCTCATCCCCGGAACCATTCTGGTAAATCTCCTCTGCACCCTCTCAAGGGCCTTCACATCCTTCCTAAAGTGTGGTGACCAGAACTGGACGCAATACTCCAGTTGTGGCCTAACCAGCGCTTTATAAAGGTTCATAGGAGAGTATCTGTAAGTAGGTGCTCTAAGAAAATAAGGAAGGCTGGGAATCTGCAGAGGGAGAGGACAGAATGTCCCGGTATCCATTAAGAATCCACTACTAATATTATATTAACAGTTTTTGATTTTATAATATTTAAGACCAGGTGCAGTAACAGAACAGGGAGGATATGAGGCTTCTCCTTGGGAAAGTGGTATCATTGAATTACCAACCTTCAGTGCACTAGCCTATTACAGCAGTGCCACTTATATCTTTATGTGGTGCTCTGCTTTCAATTAGGGATGCCTTTTACTTTATTCATCGTTTCTATACTTGAGTGCATTTTCACTCATTAACACACAGTGGGGTAGATTTGGAGTATTGGGCGACTGACTGGCTGAGCGAGATAGCCGGTCGCCCGCACTCGAACCAAAATAGTGGCAGTGATTCGAAGCCGCGGCCCCATTAACATCGAGGCACAAAATGGGCGTTCCGATGCAGCGTGCCGGATTCAGGCCTATGAATATCGGGCCACCCTAGCCGGCAGAAAGATAGGTGCCATTTTGAAAGGGGCCTGCTGCTAGTTGCCCAAAGCGTCCGCCTGCTTCAGGCAGTAGCCCTATTTCAAAATGCAAATAGGGATCAAGGCTTGGGGGTAGTTGCGATCACGGAGGATGGGGGTTCTGGGGCGGCAGTGGCCCAGATTATTTTTAATGAAAAATAATATCAAACTTAGCTTGGCTGGGCCTCTTCGGCACTATCGCCCGTGGAAATGATTGGCGCATGCTCTGATCATTTCCAACCTAAAATGGCAATCAGGGGCCTAGGACCCCTATTTGCATTTTGAAATAGGGCTACTGCCTGAAGCAGGCGGACACTTTGGACACCTAGCAGCAGGCCTCTTTCAAAATGGCACCGGCCGCAATGTCGGGGTTAACGGGGTGGTAAGGCTACTAACCTCATTTGGAGGCTGTTACTGCCCCGTTAACGCCAGATGATACAATTTAAAATCGAGCCCAGAGCAACCATCAAGTAAATAGAGAGAAAATGAAAGAAATATGTAGTCTGCAAAAAACAGCTGAATATGACTGGAAGCACTGAATATTTATAAATACGAGTGCATTTGTTCAGTAATGCTGCATCATTTATGTATTTATGTCATCATGTGGAACATTTCTGGATACATGGGAGTATTGTGTATAGTAAGTGTTGTTTAGGGGAAAGTCCCTTCTAATGATCTTTGGCTGCATCAATGATACAATTAAATTTAGTTGGATGATAATCAAATGAACTTTTCAATAATATATATGGCACTGACATACATGTGCTTCAGTGCCCAACTTCACTGTGATTATTTCACATTTTTAATACACATGTAGTTGATATGTTTTGGTGGGGCAATATAAAAGTAAACATCTCTGAAAATGCAAAGACCCAGTAACCTGCTTTTAGATATTGATCTGAAGACTGTGCGGTGAGCATGGGCTTGTGTTTTAGATATTGATCTGAAGACTTGGCTTGTATCTCCAAACTCCCACACAGTGAGTTCCTGATCTCAGCTGTGCCATCGTGGAAAGGTGCAGGGTGCAATGTGGGCACTACTCCATGGGGATGGCAGGTCGTACCAGGCTGCTCTTCCAGTTGAGCGGCTGGTTTTAGAGCAGCATTGGTAGAAGCCTAAGAGTCGGTTGCCTGCCCAAGCTCTTGCCTCTTGGCCAAAGATGGTGTGTGGCGCGGAGAGACCCAATAGAGGGAAAGGAGGAGAGGAGAAGAAAAATAGTAATTGTATTCATCTGAATTGCCCCATGATTGTGATGGGAGATACCTGTGTACTTCATTGGCTTGTGCTATAAAACCGCTGGTTGAAGGCAACCTGTCGGCTGTATAGAATTCCCTGTCGGTGACATTGTAAAGTTCTACTGCAATGAGTGGGGAAACAGTTCAGAATGTTACTGAAGAGAAGGTAGTACATAAAATGTTCACTACCAAGCAGCCTCAAGACAACAGGAGCAACTTGCATTTGTATAGCACCTTTAAAATAGAAAACCTCCCAAGGTGCTTCACAGAGGCGTAATCAGACAAAAATCGATGTATTAAAAACATGTCGTGTTAAAGTATAAAACAGACACAGAAAGGGGGACTTTATATTACAAATCTGTCATTGATGCTACAGCTGATGCAAGCAGCCAATATGTAATATAAACAAGTTGATGTCTGTTGCCTCTGATTTCGCAGAGATCGAGCTAAGGTGTTCGTCTTTGGAGGCACAAGCTGGAATCCTGTCTCTATTGTAAACAACGGTATAAACACAAGTGGAACAGACAGTGGAAGTAGGAGTGGCAATTAAACATGCTCATCACATCTGAGGTGCTCGACATCCCCTCTGTAGAGATAGTGAAACTTTTTTTACTGCTGCTGCTTTGTACCAGCCATTGGAGAAGTTAATAAAGTGAAAAGTCAATCTTTCCCATAACCACTGAATGTATGCTCATCTGCTGTAGGTATGTGCAATGTTGTACTAAAAGCTTTTGCAAACTACTTTTTGCTTCAAAGCTTCCCAATTGGGTGTGAAAGCTCAGTCCAGGTGAACGGCAGTAAAACCACATCATTATCTCGACAGAAGGGAGAGGGCATCTGTTCAGTAGGCATGTTACAACCCTCACTGAAGTTAAAATTACCTTTTGATACAAAACAGAATTACTTCTTGAAAAGGGCTACTCATAGCGCTCTCAACATTTTACTAGGCATGAGATTGTCAGATATTAACCACGTATCCCAACCATTGACAAGCACCAAAACATAAAGATGGCTCAAAACAGCAAGCTACATCAGTCGCATAGACCACAGGGATGGGCAAATACCATTAATGTATTATCTCCACTTATCTTTTTCTCTGTCTTTCTCTCTGTCTCTTCCTTCTGTATTTTTCCTTCTCTCACAGCTGACCATGCTGCAAGATTTGCAAGTATTTTACATAGGATTTCATAGGATATACGGCATAGAAACAGGCCATTCGGCCCAACCTGCCTATGCCGGTGTTTATGCTCCACTCGAGCCTCCTCCCGTCTTTCCTCATCTAAATCTATCAGCGTAATTCTCTATTCCCTTCTCCCTCATATGTTTGTCCAGCCTTCCCTTAAATGCATCTATACTATTCGCTTCAACCACTCCCTGTGATAGCGAGTTCACATTCTCACCACTCTCTGGGTAAAGAAGTTTCTTCTGAATTCCCTATTGGATTTCTTGGTGACTATCTTATATTGATGGCCTCTAGTTTTGCTCTTCCCCACAAGTGGAAACATTCTCCCTGTATCCACTCTATCAAAACCTTTCATAATTTTATAGACCTCTATTCGGTCACCCCTCTGGCTTTCTCTCACTACAGTGCAAGAAAACAACCGAATGTTACATTATCATTCATAAGCTATCTCAGCATGCACAGTGGTATGAAAACTCCCTATTAAAGCCCGACAGTTGAAGTGCAGGGCTGACCTGCTAACCAGTGTATTTCATATTGGCCCGAAAATTAGACCTAATACGCGAGAGTACGCACTGTGTACTCTCGCGTATTAGGTCCCGAAGTGACGGTTTCCTGCATGCACTGCGCATGCGCGGGAAACCGGCACTTCGTGTATTGCAAAGTGGGCGGTTCCAAAGTGAACCGCATGCGCACTACAGGCTGTGCGCACGCAGTGCACTTAGTTTTTTTTCAGGTTTGAACGCGCAGGTAAGTGGTGAAGATTTTACACATAAAGAAAGCAGGTGTAGGACCCCTTTTAACAAGGTAAGTAGTTAATTAAGTGTTATTTTAAATTTTTTTCAACGGGTTTATCTTTTTTAGAGACTTTAAAGAAAGGTAAGTTTATTTTTATAACTTTTAAAAAGATTTTAAATTTTTTCAAAAATTTAATTTTTTGTTTGAAGTGGTTAATTTATTTAACTATAGTTATTTTATTAATGTGATGGCTTTTTTTAATTTAATTGAGGTTTAGCTGTTCTTTTGGGGGCTTGTAGTATTCATAGCTTTGACAGCCCTTGCTGTCAAAACTATGAATGAAAGATGGTGTGCTGCCATTGGCTCTAACTGAATCACGTGATCCCAGAGCTCGCACAAACTAATTGCACCTCTGGGACATGCAAGCACTGCACGGTTGCAACAGGGAGAGGCCCTGAAACTGAAGTTCGTGTGGGCCCCAAACAAAAAGGTAGGCGCGGAGTGCGATATCGCGGGGAATCCTTACCCCGCGGAAACCATCGATGTTTAATTTCTGAGCCATACTCTCCATCGGGCTCTTGTTATCATGTTAAATGCCAGTGTAACCTCACTTTCATCGAGACCTCTTGCGTTTCCCCCCCACTTCTGTATGGGAAGCTGCATATCCATACACGGGGGAGATTGCCCATTTTACATTGAAATTCATGACCCTCTCATGAAATTGTGGGAGCTCAAGGTTTTTCACTCGTTTGCTTCCCAAGAATGCAACTTCAATAGTGACAACAAAAATGCTTCTGTATTAACGCCTGTAGCAGGAACAAAACACACTTTTTTTTCGCTTTTTGCTATTTGTTAATCTATTCTGGAGTGGTAGGTAGTGCTAAACATGCACTACCTACATTCTATCACTTTTTACTCACTTTTTCACAAACATTAACAAAATCAGGAACATTGACCCCTTTTTATAGATATCTCCTTTTATAGCTTTTAGCGTTGTGTGACAATTTAGGTGTATACCCATCTCTTTAAAATGCGCAGCAATGACTATATTACATACTTTGATAATACCTACATGTCAAAAACTCCCACACTCATCCCTTTTAGTGTTAGCTGTGGCTCAGTGGGTAGCACCCTCACCTCTGAGTCAGAAGGTTGTGGGTTCAAGTCCCACACCAGAGACTTGAGCACAAAAGCTAGGCTGACACTCCAGTGCAGTGCTGAGGGAGTGCTGCACTGTTGGAGGTGCCGTCTTTTGGATGAGACGTTAAACCGAGGCTCTGTCTGCTCTCTCAGGTGGACGTAAATGATGCTATGGCACTATTTTGAAGAAGAGCAGGAGAGTTCTCCCTGGTGTCCTGGCCAATATTTATCCCTCAACCAACATCAGTAAAACAGATTCTCTGGTCATTATCACATTGCTGTTTGTGGGAGCTTGCTGTGCACAAATTGGCTGCCGCGTTTCCTACATTATAACAGTGACAACACTTCAAAAAAAGTACTTAATTGGCTGTAAAGCGCTTTAGGATGTCCGGTGGCTGTGAAAGGCGCTATTTAAATACAAGTCTTCTTTAAACTGAGGCCTCTCTTGCCTGTTTGGGTGGATGTAAAAGATCCCAAGGCACTTAATGTCGTGGTCAACATTCATCCCTCAACCAATACCACTAAAAAACAGATTAACTGGTTGTTCACCTTATTGCTGTTTGTGGGACCTTGCTGTGGGCAAAATGTTAGCTGCGTTTGCCTACAAGACAACAGTGACTTACTTCAGAAGTAATTAATTGGCTCTGAAGCGTTTTTGAGGCTTGCTGAGGAAGTGAAAGGGCATTTTTATAAATGCAAGTCTTTATTTGCAAGCAAAGTAAACTGGTTTTCAAATTCTGTCATTAGAGCACAGTTTAGCAATAAATAGTTATTTACATTTTCCAATATTATTCAGCCATTGCTTTTCATTTAGTTGGCAATATGACAATCCATCCACACAGGCGTGTCAGTAATATCAGCCAACTTTATTGAGGTCAATCCATCGCACAGCAGCCATGAATTACCCATGAATGGAAAGACCGAAGACAGCAGGACTTGCCGACAATTGCCATGCTTATTAATTGCTGTATGAAAAATGTCAGGAAAGCACAGACATTGTATTTGTCAAAACAAAGGCAAAATACTGCGGATGCTGGAAATCTGAAATAAAAACGAAAAAATGTTGGAAACGCTCAGCAAGTCAGGCAACATCTTTGAAGAGAGAAACAGAGTTAACGTTTCAGGTCGATGATATTTCATTTGTGTCCTGCAATTTCATTCATCGTCAGTTTTTAACTTGGAATATTGTTCCCAGCTGACCACTTGTCAGATTTCCATCTTTTTAAGGTAGGCTGATTGATTTCTTGCCACACAGAGTTCTAAGTGTTCCCAACTATCCCATCTGTGTGTCTCTTTAGACTTTTTGTTGACTGGCTTTGAAGGTCACAAATTCATGTTATGTCACTCTCAGAACTGAAAAGAAAATGTTTGTATGAAGATGAATGTAAAATATGCTTTTTATATAACTGAAGAATTTACAACACTTTATTTTTTTTTTTAATTCATTTTTTGAAACAGGTTTCTGATTGAGAGGAGCCAAAGATGAGTTTTCATGACTAGCCAAACACATTATTCTTAACGATGGCACATGAGAGTTGCTTGTTCGATGCAGTGATAAATTTAGTCATGTTTTTGTGCTAATTTTTAAAGTCACTGCATCAAAAGCCCTGTCAGAAATCAAGCAGTTATAAGATTTTGAACAAACTTTGAGCTTATTTTCAATATTGTTGTTTGACAGAGAATGCTGATGACATTAAGAGGGGAACTGGTAAATGGGGCTTTAAGCTCAAAAGTATGAAGCAGCTGAATTAATATTATCAGAGATACCCTCTTCAATCCTTTAGGCTTTGGTGATCATACCAATTCAACTGTGTCTGTTAATTCAGCTGCCTCAAACTCTCAAGCTTGGGGGCAACTTGGAATTAGATCTCCCAATAGTTACGCTACAAAACAAAAATATCCAACAAAGAAACACAATTCAATTAAAAAAACACACTGGGCTGGATTTTGCCATTGGTGGCGGGTTGGGGGCGGGTCCGGTGGTCGGCGGGTCCCGCAGGCGCCTCCAATGTCAGGCGGGATAATTTAGCTGTTTTGCCCTAATTGGGCAATTGGTTCCCAGCGTGTGCGCACCCCTGGCCCAATGAGTCTGTTGGGCCTGAAACTCGCCTCTGATGACGTCATTTATGCAGCTGCATTTAAGGGCTCCCAGCAGCCTTGGTTCATTTTCATCCTCAAAACTTTGATTTGCTAATCTTCTAACTGTTTGGTGCTCGTGAGATGTCTAGTTCCAAGGCCCAAGGCCTCACCACGATTTGATGATGACTCCCTCCATGCTCTGGTGGAGGGAGCCAGAGCTCAGAAGGAGGTGCTCTTTCCTTCCTCTGGGAGGAAAAAACCTCCCCAGCAGACCAAAGCTGTGTGGCTGCAACTGGCTCAGGAGGTCAGTTCGAGATCAATGTGCAGCAGAACCTGGCTGCAGTGCCGAAAGAGGTTCAATGACCTTCTCTGCACAGGAAAAGTGAGTATAACATCACCTTTACCCTCAATTTGCTCCCCATCTCCTCTCATCACCAGCGCTCTGCATTGTCAACCTACTCCTCCACATCCCGCTTTACCCTTACAACCCTTGCATCCTTAACCATCCCTCTCTCTCTATGTACACAATCACTTAACTATTCAACTATGCTGGCCTTGCACTCCCTATCACTGTGATGCTATGACAACAACTAACAACACACAGGGAGGGCCCTTGGTCTTGGGACCTCACTCCATCTTTGTGTCCTTCTAAGCATCTATGCTATGGATTCTCTACACTCGCTCCATCATTCTCACTCAAACTCCACTTGTGTCCCTCATTGCAGGAAAAGAGAGCCAACAATAAGAGGGAAAGGGCGAAGACAGGAGGAGGGCTACCCTCAATAGCCCATCTCACCAGCGCTGAGGAGGCGGCCCTAGAGATCGTGGGAGCCGAGGAGGATGTGGAAGTGGGGGACGGACAGACGGGCGCTTCAAAGCAAGCTGGTGACAGAATGGGTTTGCATCTCTCTCAATGACATTGCATGAGTGACTGATATGGCTTCTGATGCTCAAACAGATTGACTTATGATCATCTGCACAATTCCATGTGCATGCAACGTTTGTATAACATGTCTAACTCATTCCTTTACTCCCCCACCGGTCCATCGACAGCCCCCCTCCCCACTGTTCAGGAGGAAGAGCCTGAGCCAGAAGACTCCTTAGAGGAACCTGCAACCTCTGAGGGCGCAGCGTCAGCAGAATTAAGCGCTCCCAGCACCAGCGCAGACACTCACACCTCGGTGGGACCTTCGGGAGATAGAGTAGTGTTGTCACCTGGTGTATCACAGCTCACAAGTGAGCTTCAGCAGTTGGTGGAGACAGGGACAGCAGTGGAGAGTCCTCGTCAGAGGCCGCAGGGCGCTCCCAGCTTGGTTCAGCTGCATGTCGACCCTGTGCCTCCGGGTCCATCCAGAAAGAGAGCGGTGATTGAACTCCAGGAACAGGTGCAGGAGTCTCTGGCAGGTTTTGTCTCCAGGGTTGCTGCGAGTGTGGAGAGGATGGAGGAGTCCATCGCTAACATGAGCAGAGCCTTTGTGGAGGCACTGGCACATGAATGCATCACCACAGAAAGGATGGCAACCTCCGTGGAAAGGATGACTACGATAGAGGAGAGGATGGCTACGGCCATGGAGGAGCTAAGTCTCCAGAGTGTTGAAAACATGGTGATTGTTCAGAATAGACTGACATCTCTGGAGGAGCGATGGGCACCTATTGAGCAGAGAAACCAGAGCTTCATGGAAGTCCTCTGGAGTAGGACTTCCAGTGCAGAAGCGGGTCCTCATGGCCCCCCTGAAGTGCAGCAAGGTGCTGTCAAGCCACTTGCTAGCTCTGAAGTCGGGCTGACCCATGAGAGAGATGTTGGTGGCAGACAACAAGGAAGTGGGGGCTCCTCTCCAAGTGCTCACACTCCCATGCCACTGCGGAGCCCTTGGTCAGAGCCCCACCAGAGTCCTCACCCAACAGAGATGGGCGTCTCATCCCCTGCACAGCCGCAGGAGGAGCAGACTGTGGGCAAGCCCTCATAGGCTCGCAACCCCAGAGGATGCCCACCAAAGGTGTTGAGGCAGGAGCAGCATAAAAGTGAGCAAGGGGCCTCCACATCTGCTGAAGCCACAGGGGAAGCACCACGTAGGAGCATGCATAAGAGGAAGATAAAGCACAAGTAGTCACAAGGGTAGTCACTTGGGTGTTCTGTTGTGTTTAATTGTTAAATGCCATCCTTTAGTCAATGTAATAAAATTAAGTGATGGCAAACTGTTGAAGTTCAGGGCTGTGTCATTTCGCAAATGGAAGTTCCACATTGAGGGCTCATGGCGACTTGGATTTGTCATGATGGTGGTCAGAGTGATAGGATGCCACAGGTCTATGGTGTGGTAAGAAGGAGTGAGCCAAATGTGTTTGATTGGGCAACCTAAGCAAATCTGGCCAAGATGAGTGCATCCCTTGCATCCCGGGCAGCAATGTGCTCGCGTGCTGCTGCCGCTGGTTGATGCGCCTCCGCAAGGTCTTCGTTCTCGTTCTCCTCCTCCTCCTCATCCTCCTCCTCATCTGACGAGGTTATGTACTGAGCCACTTGTTCCTCAGGCAGCTGCAAGCCACGATGCTGTGTGATGTTATGAAGTGCACAGCAGACCATGATGATTCTGGAGACCCTGGCTGCTGAATACTGCAGGGCTCCACCTGATCTATCAAGGCATCTGAATCGCATCTTTAGCAAGCTGATGGTTTGCTCGATAATGGATCTGGTCAAAATGTGGCTGGAGTTGTAGCGCTCCTCAGCTTCGTTGGATGGCCTCCTGAATGGCCTCATTAGCCACGTCTTCAGGGGATAGCCCTTGTCTCCAAGTAGCCATCCGCAAAGTTGGTTTGGCGGACTGAAGAGTGGAGTCACACTAGACTGCCGCAGGATGAATGAGTCATGGCAACTGCCAGGGTACTTGCTGCAAACATGCAAAATGTCCTTCTTGTGGTTACACACCAGCTGTACATTGAGGGAGTGGAAGCCCTTGCAGTTGACAAAAAGAGCTGGGTTGTGATAGGGTACCTTAAGGGCCCCATGTGTGCAGTCTATGATGCCCTGCATCCTTGGCAAGCCTGCCATATTGCAAATCTAATAACACACGCGGTTAAACTTGCTTGATCCTTGGAGAAGTAATTGTGCGCCTTTGCAAAGAGGGCATCGGTAACCTGTGTGATGCAAGTGTGTGCGGCCGACTGGGAGATGCAGCTGATGTCTGCTGATGATCCCTGGAATGAGCCTGAGGCAAAAAAAGTTGAGTGCGTTGGTGACTTTTACAGCCAAGGTAAGGGGTGTCCACCTGCTCCTCTGGGCTCCAGGTCTTGCTGCAGCATTGCGCAGATGTCACCCACTACCTCTCGCGAAAGTCTCAGCCTCCTTTGGCACTGCTGCTCAGTCATGTTGAGGTAGCTCATCCTCAGTCTGTAAACCCTGTTTTGGGGGTATCTCCTGCGGCGATGTGCTTCCCTGCGCTGGTGCCTTCTGGCCTGTGCACCATCAGGTGGGTGAGCAGCAGGTTGGCGCTCCTGTTGTTGGTGCTGCTGTTGGTGCTGCTGTTGTTCCGGGTTCTGCTGCTGCCGCGGCTGGTCTTCATCCGAATCTGAGGTCCAGGAGGAAAGGAAATAAATGGTACCCATGCTGCTGGTATATACCTCAGTTGAGGAAGCGCTCATTCAATGTGGGGAGAGGGTTTTCCCAGGAGGTCACAGTGGAGATGGATCTCAGCTTCACCACTTCCAAAATCAGTAGACCTGCAAAAAGTTCTCCAAGACCTGAGAAAACAAAGTTCTGCCACTTGCAACTGATCCTTGTTGAAAACTCCGTTTTTATGGTGGAGCTGCAGCTGTTCGGAAGCCAGCCACTTGTGAACCCGACAGGATTAGCTGGCGTGTTTCAGGAGAGATGTGCAGCATGCTGGAAATGTGGCAAAATTTGAAAGGCCTCTCAAAATGGGATTATAGAGGTTGTTAAGTAGTAGTTAAGTGCCTTAAGAGCCTATCCCGGCGCTTGAAGGCGGGACCGAAACGGAGTCTGCAAGCCCGCCTTTGGGAAAGTTGCGCGGAGGCGGGTTGACGGCGGGATCGGAACCCGCCATCTTTTTTACAACTTTCCCACCTAACCCGCCTTCAAACCCACCTCCTCAGGGCTGGCAAAATCCAGCCCTATAAGTTCATCTTTGATTTGTAACTTAAAAAAAAATATCTGGTGATGGTGAGATGCCTTTAACTGATCGACAGCTGCAACTACCATACAAAATGATTGAGATAAGGATTGCAATTAGTAATCAAACCCATCATAAAACAACAAAATGGATGATAACTGTGTGTATTTACTAACAGGGTCATAAAGCAAATAGAACTCTCTCGACTGGTTATAGGTATTAGTCATCCAGAGTGACCCATTTAGCTGTCGAGCTGGATCTGTCACTTTCAAACATTTGGGCCAGGCGCCACCAAACAAAATTCATAGCCTGCCTTGTCCCACCAGCCATGGATACTGGCAAGTCTCCACAGCTACATTATTAGCCTTCTTTTCTCTTACTTGCTCTTCACATTTACCTGTTTTCTCCTTCACGACTGTTCCTCTCCTCTCTTCACTTCATTTTTCGCTCCACTGTCATTTCTCTCTTCTCCACTTCTATCTCTCTCCCTCTCCCATCACTTCATTCCTCTTTTCCTCTCCGTGCCTGCTCTTTTTTTTCTCCTCCTTTTTCATTTTTTTCCCCTTCTCCCCTTTCTTCCCAGAGACGAGAGGGACCCTGGCCATCTTGCCTTCGTGCAGGGTCTTCTTTGTTGGCAGCAGGCTGGGAGACTGTGCTAGGAGGCAGCACTTCAGGAGTTGGATGGGCGTCAGCACATTGCGCGGCGGCAGCACATTGTGGGGAGATGGCAAATTTGATTGACATTAAGCTTACGACTTTCCTTTACTTTGTTCCCGGCCCACCTGGACAGGCCTCCTACCGCACACTATGAGAACCATTGCAAAAAAGTGTGATGCAGAATCAAAGAATCTTCTATTTCCATCAGTAGCTGAGTGACAGCTGAGCTGAGCTGTTGCAAGTTTAAGCCCTGATCTGTTCTGAATGAACTGATCTCAGCTGGGGCCATGGTAGGGATGGTACAATTGGCCTCAGCATTCATTGGTTAGAGGAAGGAAATCAGCCAGAATTCCCACTCCTGATCATTATCCAGTGACTTCCTGCTGGAAGTGTGCGAGTGTGGGTGTTGGGTGAAGACAAGGTTAACTGTGACTTCCCCCACAGTTCAATAACCTGCCAACACACACTTTCCAGGCTCATACGTGAATAATGGCCACTTGAGCAAAGTACTGGAAGGTGACAGATGATGTACACCAGCAAGGAGTTGGTGCCTTCAGGAGAGGAGGGGGTGAGAGGATTGAGGAAATTGCTGGAAAAAGTTCTCCTATTCCATTTCGGTTTAAATGTAATGAGCTGGCTACAAAGTTCTGTAGCACCATACTTTTTCAACCCTTGCCTTATTCTTGTTCCATCTAGTCCTTGATCTCAATACTATTGTCCAAATCCCCCTCGCATCCCTCAAACCTGGGAGTTCAATCTCAGGAGTGGGGGAAGTTCATTCTCAGGAGTGGGGGGAGTTCATTCTCAGGAGTGGGGGGAGTTCAGTCTCAGGAGTGGGGGGAGTTCATTCTCTGGAGTGGGGGGAGTTCATTCTCTGGAGTGGGGGGAGTTCAATCTCAGGAGTGGGGGGAGTTCATTCTCAGGAGTGGGGGGAGTTCAGTCTCAGGAGTGGGGGGAGTTCAATCTCAGGAGTGGGGGGAGTTCAGTCTCTGGAGTGGGGGGAGTTCAGTCTCTGGAGTGGGGGGAGTTCAATCTCAGGAGTGGGGGGAGTTTGATCTCAGGAGTGGGGGGAGTTCAATCTCAGGAGTGGGGGGAGTTCAATCTCTGGAGTGGGGGGAGTTCGATTTCAGGAGTGGGGGGAGTTTGATCTCAGGAGTGGGGGGAGTTCATTCTCAGGAGTGGGGGGAGTTCGATTTCAGGAGTGGGGGGAGTTCAATCTCAGGAGTGGGGGGAGTTCAATCTCAGGAGTGGGGGGAGTTTGATCTCAGGAGTGGGGGGAGTTTGATCTCTGGAGTGGGGGGAGTTCATTCTCTGGAGTGGGGGGAGTTTGATCTCTGGAGTGGGGGGAGTTTGATCTCTGGAGTGGGGGGAGTTTGATCTCTGGAGTGGGGGGAGTTTGATCTCTGGAGTGGGGGGAGTTTGATCTCTGGAGTGGGGGGAGTTTGATCTCAGGAGTGGGGGGAGTTTGATTTCAGGAGTGGGGGGAGTTCAATCTCAGTAGTTCGACCCAATGCAGCAGTGGCCCAGTCTGGTTTCCTGGAGCCTGGAGCAATATTCCCACTCCTCCTGGCCTCACACCTCCACGGCTGGACTGCCAGCTGATATTGGACGGAGCATCCGTGGCGCATGCCCAACCCAGAACTCTCCTGTAATGGGAAACGGGTTCCTATAGACGTCATAGGACCCCGATTTACATATTGAAATGGCCCACTGCCGGACTTAGGAGGGTGCTCCGGCCACCCAGCGGAAGGCCTGAGGGGAGGACTGCGGCGGCAGAAACATAAGAACATAAGAAATAGGAGCAGGAATAGGCCACTTGGCCCCTCAAGCCTATTCAATAAGATCATGGCTGATCCTGGGCTCAAAGCAACTTCCCAGCCCGCTCTCCATAACCCTTCACTCCCTTATCTTGCAAAAATCCGTCTATCTCCATTTTAAATGTATTTAATGACCCAGCCTCCACGGCTCTATGGGGCAGAGAATTCCACAAATTTATGACCCTCTGAGAGAAGAACTTCCTCCTCATCTCAGTTCTAAAAGGGCAACCCTTTATTCTGAAACTATGCCCCCGAGTTCTAGATTTCCCCATGAGGGGAAACATCCTCTCTGCATCTACCTTGTCGAGCCCCCTCAGCATCTTATATATTTCGATAAGATCCCCTCTCATTCTTCTAAATTCCAATGAGTATAGGCCCAGCCTGCTCAACCTTTCCTCATAAGTCAAACCCCTCATCAGGAATTAACCGAGTGAATCGTCTCTGAACTGCCTCCAATGCAAGTATATCCTTCCTTAAATAAGGAGACCAAAACTGTACGCAGTACTCAAGGTGTGGTCTCACCAATACCCTGTACAGTTGTAGCAGGACTTCCCTGCTTTTATACTCCAACCCCCTTGAAATAAAGGCCAACATTCCATTTGCCTTTTTGATTACTTGCTGTACCTGCATGCTAACTTTTTGTGTTTCATGCACAAGGACCCCCAGGTCCCTCTGAACTGTAGCATTTTGTAATCTCTCTCCATTTAAATAATAGTTTGCTTTTTTATTTTTCCTGCCAAAGTGGATAACCTCGCACTTTCCCACATTATACTCCTTCTGCCAAATGTTTGCCCACTCACTTCGCCTGTCTATATCCCTTTGCAGATTCTTTGAGTCCTCTGCACAACTTGCTTTCCCACCCATCTTTGTATCATCCACAAACTTGGCTACATTACACTCGATCTCTTCATCCAAGTCATTAATGTAGATTGTAAATAGTTGGGGCCCCAGCACCGATCCTTGTGGCACCCCACCAGTTACCGTTTGCCAACCAGAAAATGACCCATTTATCCCGACTCTCTGCTTTCTGTTAGTTAGCCAATTCTCTATCCATGCTAATATATTACCCCCAACTCCTTGAGCTCTGATCTTATGCAGTAACCTTTTATGTGGCACCTTATTGAATGCCTTCTAGAAATCCAAATACACCACATCCACTGGCTTACCCTTGTCCACCCTACTTGTTACATCCTCAAAGAACTCCAGCAAATTTGTTAAACATGATTTCCCTTTCCTAAAACCATGCTGACTCTGTTTGACTGCAGTATGTTTTTTCTAAATGCCCTGCTACTGCTTCTTTAATGAAGGACTCCAGCATTTTCCCAACGACAGAGGTTAGGCTAACTGGTCTATAGTTTCCTGCTTTCTGTCTCCCTCCTTTCTTAAACAGGGGTGTTACATTAGCGGTTTTCCAATCCACTGGGACCTCTCCAGAGTCCAGGGAATTTTGGTATATTGCAACCAATGCATCCACTATCTCTGCAGCCACTTCTTTTAAGACCCTGGGATGCAGGCCATCTGGTCCAGGGGACTTGTCACCTTTTAGTCCCATTATTTTACCGAGTACTATTTCCTTAGTGATAGTGATTGTCTTTAGTTCTCCACTCCCTGTGGCCCCTTGATTATCCATTATTGGGATGTAGTTGCTGTCTTCTACAGTGAAGACAGATGCAAAATATTTGTTCAGAGTCTCTGCCATTTCCCCGTTCCCCATTATTAATTCCCCAGTCTCATCCTCTAATGGACCAACGTTTACTTTAGCTACCCTCTTCCTTTTTATATACCTGTAGAAGCTCTTACTATCTGTTTTAATGTTTCTTGCCAGTTTACTCTCATAATTCATCTTCTCTCTCTTTATTATTTTTTTAGTCATCCTTTGCTGGTTTTTAAAAATTTCCCAATCCTCTGGTCTCCCACCAATCTTGGCAACATTGTATGCCTTCGTTTTCAATTTGATACCATCCTTTACTTCCTTAGTTAGCCACGGATGGTGCTCCCTTCTCTTAAAATCTTTCTTTCTCACTGGAATATATTTTTGTTGAGAGTTATGAAATATCTCCTTAAATGTCCACCACTGCATTTCAACTTTCTTACCCTTCAATTTGTTTTTCCAGTCCACTTTAGCCAGTTCTGCCCTCATGCTATTATAATTGCCTTTGTTTAAGATCAGGACACTGGTTTGGGATACAAGTTTCTCACCCTCCAACTGAATTTGAAATGCAACCGTGCTATGATCACTCAGGCCATGAGTCATTGCCGCCATTTTCGAGGTGCTATCGCCTTGCTTCTGCTGGGTGGGAGGCCTCAAAACTTGCCTGTAGAATCTAAATATGGCAACAGCATTTTATTTTTTATTCAGATTTTTTTTCAGGGAGGCATTCTAGTTTTAACTATCCCTGAGGTGCTCCTAACTAATGGAAGTGAAACAAGAAATGATTATGAGGGACTACGGCTGTCAGCGACCAGAACACCAGATTAACTGAAATGAGAATCATTACACAGTCCTATTAAAATCACAGCACTGCATCTGTATATCAGTCATTTGCTGATCCTTTACTTTGTTGGGCACAAGGTTCTTTGAAACTACCTCTTTATGATGGCACGCTTGTGAATATTTTTGAGATTTATCAGTAATCTTCTCAGAACTAAGTACTTGGCACCAGAGCTGAGACAGACACTGCTCTTATCACGAACATTTGTAAAACAGGAGCCACCGCACAGCAGTCAGAAACACGAGCCCTGGGTAAGGGGAAAAATTGGGTCGCTGGTGAAAAGTTAGTGCCCCCGCGCCCAAAATTCACCGGTAGCGCCCCACCTCCCTCTTGGGGCGCAGCGAGTGAATATCACGCCGTTACGTGCCGCGGTACTGCAGGCCTTCCTCCCCTTATTAAAGGGGAGGAGCCTTGTTCAGCGCAACCCGGGGCCCAGCTGGGCCACCAGGGATCGGAGTGCCGGCAAAAGAGCCCGGCACTCAAGAGAAGTGCCGGGCTCACGAAGCGCAGCCGGCACTCCGCAGGGGGGCCTCACAGGAGGCCGGGGACGGCAACGGGGACAGGTGCTGGCAGGCGGCCAGCAACAGAAATGGCCTGCCCAGCACCTCCCCTTTAATTTGCGCCGCCCCGGCCGCAGGTAGGCCCCCCTGACCCCGTCGGACATAGCGTCCGGCGGTAAGTCAAGGGCGCTACCGAAGATCGTGGCTGGGGCGCGAGCGGGGCGCTGCGCACAGCAATGATGTCATCGCCGGCAGTGCAGCGCCGCAGGGCGCTAACGGTTACCGCTGCTGCTAACCTCCCGCTGAATTTCGCGGGAGGCGTTGGCGGCGCCGCGCCCGGGCGCTAGTTGCTTTGCGCCCCATTAGCACCCTCTTAGGGCGCTAACGGGAGGCGCAAATAAACCGAATTTTTAGGCCATAGAATCATACAACGCAGAAAGAGGCCACTCGACCCACCATGCCTGTGCCGGCTCTTTGAAAGAGCTATCAATTAGTCCCACTTCCCCACTCTTTCCCCATAGCCCGGCAAATTTTTTCTCCTCAAGTATATGTCCAGATTTTTTTCTGTTCGTAGTCCAGAGGTACTGAGGTCCGCTATAGTGCCTCTCCACCACCCCAACTGAGATCAACTAACTGAGCACAAAGATGGGTGAAATCTGGAAGTCCGCACATTTTGGTTCCACACTGGTTAACAATCTAAGCACCAAGGGTCATTGCAAATGCCTATTTTAGATGCTTGAATGATTTAAATAGTTATGTATTTTTGACAAATTGCCATTTGCTTGTTGTAGTACAATTATCCAAGTGAGTTTGTCCATACATGTTGGTTATAGTCTGCACCCTAGATGGACAAGAACTCTGAAAAAAGAGTAAACCTAGAGCAGAAGTAACAATAGATAGCATCCTTCTGATTAAAGTACCATCGGCTAATAAGTATTTAAGATTGTACATGTTTCTATTAGTACTTACTGCTCGTTATAGGATTGTGAGAATGACTGGGTTTAAGTTTACACAAATGCCTCTGATTAAGATTTGAAATTTTTCGTGTCCATTCCAACTTTGGAATATTGCATGTACATCATTCATTGATTATGGTTCATGACCAATGTAAGGCTACAGTGGGACAAAAGGACTAGAAAAATGCAACTTTTTTTAATTGTCACTATTAGCGTTAACCACCAAATTCTGCTTCGTATGCTTGCATCGTGTGTTAGCAAAGCCATTGTGCGGTGTCCTACATGACAGAAATTAGCAGTTTTATTTTTTTTAATCTGCTATGTTTTAACCAGGATATTTGTGATTCCGTTCACAGTATAAACTGGGGAACCACAAGCAGTAACGAGTGTCATAATATTGGTCACTAGATGCTGTCATTCCTCAGGTTTGAATGTCATAATACCCTTAGGTCTACATAACATTACATTTTTCCATATGTATGTTAAAGAATCTCCTTAGATACCAGACTCTCATTGTTTTTAATTAACCTTTTAACCCATGTTTAACAGACCAGACAGTGTAAAAGACAAGCATTTCTTTTCAAGCACCTGGAATATGTAATTTAAAAGAGCACACTTTGAAGTAAACTGAAGACTATAATTAATCTAAGGCTGTAATTGAATCTTGGAGACCAAATGGTCTTCAGAAATATTAGTGATCTGTGTCCCCCTTGGCTAAAATACAGCCCTAAAGCTCAGTCTCAGCCATTTATTATTCTGTGTGCTGTACCTATAAGTACTCAATTGAATGGTTCATGATTTATTTAGTGGCTGTTGTATCAAACCTAAGCACGGTCTCTTCAGGAGTTTTAGTCAATATTTGAGCAGGTATAGGGGGACAGAAATGGAAGCAAGGGATCCCAAGAGATTTTTCTTTGCTTATTATACATATGAAAAATGTAGTGTTTCCGTATATAGATAAAATTAAATAGAACTTTACAGCACACGCGCCTCCTCCCACCTTACTTCATCTCACCCGATCAACATATCCTTCTATTCCTTTCCCCCCTCATGTACTTAACTAGCTTCCCCTTAAATGCATCTCTGCTATTCGCCTCAACCGTTCCAAAAGGTAGTGAGTTCCACATTCTCACCACTCTTTGGTTAAAGAAGTTTCTCCTGAATTCCTTATTGGATTTATTAGTGACTATCTTATATTTATGGCCCCTAGTTTTGGACTCCCCTGCAAGTGGGATACCTTGACTCATTCATGTATTTTAGAAGGTAAATTCACTAATCCCACACTCCCAGTGGGGTGCTGGGCTTGAAGGTTATGTGGATCAGAGAGAGACGGGTACAGCACCACAGTACCTATGATCCGACCCACACCCTCTTCAAGCTTGGCTCCCTGCTGGTACTGTCAGATCGGTGAGTTTACCGTATTATCTCTACCCATAAACATGAAGGCAATAAAGAAAGATAGCAATCCATAGCGAAATGTGAGTGTGTGTGTGCTCTGGCTGTGGCCCCTGCCTATGAAGAGCTTGAGTTATTTAAAACTGGGACACTACAGAATGGTGGTAGATCTTGACTTTGTGCAATAGTGTAAAATGGATGAAATGGCAGCGAACTTCAATGGAAATAAAAATCGGGAGAGATGTAAAACGGACTCGCTATCACGCTGTCGCACGAAGACAAAATTGCCACCGATGAGTGAAACAGAAGCAACTCCATCAGTTGTAACTTACCTTGGCCAAACGGCAATTGTAACTGTGTGGAATCCATTGTACTTGTTAATTAATAAGGTGCATCAATCTCAACCAAGGCTGACCAATGGATTTCTTTAGGGTTTCATAAAATATCAGAGCAATTTAACTTTTTTCGATATCTCTCCTGGTATACTTTCATTATTTTGACCACACAGGAAAACCACTGGGAAAAATGCCTGATCATCATCACAAAGCACGATCTATATGGGGTAAATTTTACGAACTTATGTAAGACTTTCCATCCGTTGATTTTAATGAGTGTGATATCCTGCAGGGATTACCGGCCTCCCCACTCACATTCCCTAAATGTTCTCCTGTTGCATGAAGCCCTGTGTCACGATCGCCAATTCATAAAATCAATCCCATGTTATTAATGGGTCGGATCTTGCTGGAGCGGAGCATCTCACAGCGTGCCCTGTTAGTTAGACCTTTTTCTGCACCTTCCAGTTCAAAATTTTTTTGCGCCATAACTTGTTGGAAGTGTGAGCTGATGACATAAGTGCAAGTGCCATGGGTCATCTGGTACCTTAGTTAACGGCGGAACTAACCGTGTATCTCCTTAACCGATGAGATTTAAGGATTGAGAAAGAAACAGAGGGAACGGCTGAGAAGGAAATAGGGTGAATTAGAGTGAAATCAGGTACAGAAAGAGAAATAAAGAGAAGGAAAGAAAGATTGGATTGAGAGAGTTTTGAAAAAAGAGACAGAAATGAAAAGTTAAAAAAAATTAATGAAAAATGTGACATTTTTAAAATCTCCAACAACAATTCACTACCTGAAGGAATGAGGTGCCACAATTTTAATTGTTCACTTTCTGGGCCAGAGAAGTTGATTGGCAGTCATTAACAATGATTACATCGTTAAAAGGGTACTTACGCTGTCAATGACTAGACTTAACTTTCTTAATGGGCAATTAATGTGCATTTCTCATTCCACAGTGGGGGTTAAGGGCAAGATGCCATTTTCACTAAGCTAACAGCGGAGCGATGCAAATTAGCCAGCAACTTGTGGCGATTCGCAATTCACGGGGCATATCTCTTCTTCGTCACAAGTTTCTGGCCGATTTGCACATTAATAATGGCGTGCGTCATTCAAGCGCCGTAATTTATTCAGCAAATTCCTGCTCAACATGTTTAAATGGGGATGATTGTTGCAGTAGCTAAATGTTACCACAAGATGGTGAAAAAAATCACCTTTCAGAAAGCACCCAGTCAGAGAGCTGAATCAGTTGATGCAGCATTGGTTAAAACAGAGGCTTTTTTTTATCTGTACAGCGGACAGTAGCTTCGTGACTGGAAGTTTGCCAATGCAGCCGCTCCAATCAACATCTTAATGCGTCAGAGAATTAAACATACTGCGTGCTCACTTTTTAAAAGCACTGCATCGTTGCAGTTATAAAGACTTTGACAAGAGAAGTCGTTTCATAAGCACTTTGTCCTTTTTTGTTATTGGTGAAGGGAGTGTATATTTGAAAAATGTAAAACATATTGTGGCTTTGATCTAATTTTAGCCTGACACAGTGCTACACGCCCAACATTCATATAAACTCCAGAATATTTTATTTTGACAATTGGCATGTCAATTTACAGGTATTTTTATAACTTAGTGGCAGATGAGTATGGAATGAGAAATGACTTTCAGCCTATCTTGTTCGCAAAGAGAATGTATAATCTGCTTAGTTTCCACGTGGTCCAATAAGTCTTGGGTATACTAGGGTACTGAATTTAAATAAAGGAAACTACGATGGTATGAGGCGTGAGTTGGCTAGGATAGATTGGGGAATGTTACTTAAAGGGTTGACGGTGGATAGGCAATGGCAAACATTTAAAGATCGCATGGATGAACTACAGAATTTGTTCATCCCTATTTGGCATAAAAATAAAACAAAAAAGGTGACTCAACCGTGGCTAACAAGGGAAATTAGGATAGCATAAGATCCAAGGAGAGGACATATAAATTGGCCAGAAAAAGCAGCAAACCTGAGGATTGGGAGCAGTTTAGGATTCAGCAAAGGAGGACAAAGAGATTAATTAAGAGGGCAAAATTGGAGTATGAGAGTAAGCTTGCAGGGAACATAAAAACTGACTGTAAAAGCTTCTATAGATATGTGAAGAGAAAAAGATTGGTGAAGTCAAGCGTAGGTCCCTTGCAGTCAGAATCAGCGGAATTTATAATGGGGAACAAAGAAATGGCTGACCAATTAAATACATACTTTGGTTCTGTCTTCACAAAGTAGGACACAAATAAACTCCCAGAGATGTCGGGAAACATAGGTTCTAATGAGAGGGAGGAACTGAATGAAATCAGTATTTGTAGGGAAATGGTGTTAGGGAAATTGATGGGATTGAAGGCTGATAAATCCCCAGGGCCTGAGAATCTACATCCTAGGGTACTTAAGGAAGTGGTCCTAGAAATAGTAGATGCATTGCTGGTCATCTTCCAAAATTCTATAGACTCTGGAACAGTTCCCATGGATTGGAGGGTAGCTAATGTAACCCCACTATTTAAAAAAGGTGGGAGAGAGAAAACAGGGAATTATAGACCGGTAAGCCTGACATCGGTAGTGGGGAAAATGCTAGAGTCCATTATAAAAGATGTAATAGCTGAGCACTTGGAAAACAGTGACAGGATTGGACAAAGTCAACATGGATTTACAAAAGGTAAATCATGCTTGACTAATCTAGTGGAATTTTTTGAGGATGTAACTGGTAGAATAGATAAGGGAGAACCAGTGGATGTGGTGTATTTGGACTTCCAAAAGGCTTTCGATAAGGTCCCGCATAAGAGATTAGCGTGCAAAGTTAAAGCACATGGGATTGGGGGTAAGGTACTGACTTGGATAGAAAACTGCTTGGCAGACAGGAAGCAAAGAGTTGGAATAAACGGGTTTTTTTCCGAGTGGCAGGCGGTGACTAGTGGGGTACCGCAGGGATCGGTGCTAGGACCCCAGTTATTCACAATATATATGAATGATCTAGACGAGGGAACTAGATGTAATATCTCCAAGTTTGCAGACAACACAAAGCTGGGTGGGCGTGTGTGCTGTGAGGAGGATGCAGAGAAACTCCAGTATGATTTGGACAGGTTGGGTGATTGGGCAGATACATGGCAGATGCAGTATAATGTGGATAAATGCGAGGTTATCCACTTTGGTGGCAAAAACAGGAAGGCAGATTATTATCTGAATGGCAATAGATTTGGAAAAGGAGAAGTGCAACGAGACCTGGGTGTCCTTGTGCACCAGTCGCTGAAGGTAAGCATGCAGGTGCAGCAGGCGGTTAAGAAGGCAAATGGTATGTTGGCCTTCATAGCGAGAGGATTCGAGTACAGGAGCAAGGATGTCTTGCTGCAGTTGTACAAGGCCTTGGTGAGACCACACCTTGAGTATTGTGTGCAGTTTTGGTCGCCTTATCTGAGGAAGGATGTTCTTGCCATGGAGGGAGTGCAGCGAAGATTCACCAGACTGATACCTGGGACGGCAGGAATGACGTATGAAGAGAGATTGGGTCGATTAGGCTTATATTCGCTAGAGTTTAGAAGAATGAGAGGGGATCTCATTGAAACTTATAACATTCTAACAGGACTAGACAGACTAGATGCAGGAAGGATGTTCCCGATGGCGGGGGAGTCCAGAACCAGGGGTCACAGTTTAAGGATAAGGGGTAAGCCATTTAGGACTGAGATGAGGAGGAATTTCTTCACCCAGAGAGTGGTGAACCTGTGGAATTCTCTACCACAGAAGACAGTTGAGTCCAATTCATTAAATATATTCAAGAAGGAGTTAGATATATTTCTTAAGGCTAAGGGGGATCAAGGGATATGGGGAGAAAGCAGGGACAGGGTACTGAATTTGGATGATCAGCCATGATCGCATTGAATGGCGGAGCAGGCTCGAGGGGCCGAATGGCCTACTCCTGCTCCTATCTTCTATGTTTCTATGTTTCTATACACACTCCCCCACCCGCCCTCTCCATGCATGTCCTATTTTTGACATATCTCTCCAGTTTAGAATGACTTATATTGCATACCTCATTCTTTGCCAATACTCAATAAAACTCTTAAAGAAAACATAAGACACAAGAGTCATTCAAAAAAAACATTCACCATTCAGCTGACTACTTTATGAATTTATATTTTTGACCCCTACAGTAATAAATACATAGAAATGAGTTGCATTGTCATATTTGCATAGGTGTTACATAGAATTACATGGAATGTACAGCACAGAAACAGGCCATTCGGCCCAACTGGTCCATGCCGGTGTTTATGCTCCACATGAGCTTCCTCCCACCCCTCTTCTTCTAACCCGATCAACATGTCCGACTACTTCTTTCTCCCTTTTGTGTTTATCTAGCTTCCTCTTAAATGCAGCGGGAGGGACAACACTGGGAGTCTGATAAATCCTGTTTCTCACGATGAAGATATTTCATGATAAACCCATCTGCATGATTTAAAGCGTGCGTCACTTAGGGCTTGAAGTTACACTTCCAGTGTGGGAGAAACTTTTGCCTGTGCAAACTTGCCCAGTGCAGAAATGGCCTGACTGCCCTGAAATTTCTGCTTCGGTCTTTAGACTAATTATGCACAGTTGCCAATGCAGCTTTGCCCATGTGCAGGGAACAAGCCAATGATGTACGTGGAATGACTGGCTTGCCAGTCCAAATTAAAGGAATGTGCGCACTTAAAGGTGAGTGCCTGCATATGGGGACAACAACTTTTTTTCGGCTTTGTCAAGGTTCAAAATCAACTTCAACTGTTTCTGAGCCTTGATCAGGCGTAGATAAACCTAAAGAAAACTGAATTTTGGCTGGCACAAAACTGATCCTGTGGGCAAGCGAATGAGTGATACAGCAACCGCTCCCTTGTTTCAGGGATGGCTAGATGGACATGCAGCTGCATGAGGTGGGTGTGAGGAGAGATATCTAATTTGGCACTTCAGGGCACCATTCGTGGCAGCAGATGGTAAGCAGGCTCAATGTTGTGCACACTGCCCGCAGGACCTGGGGCCAGATGGAGAAGACGAGAGGCCACCACCCCGCCTGCCACCTCCACAACCCAACTGCATATAATAATGGGACTTGGCTCATGGAACAGCACCAGCCTCTTTTGCTCCCGGCGCAGACACAGTTCAAAGCGTGGCTCATGTGCAGGGATCAAACCCCCCATTTTCTGCTCCCTCGAAGTCACGTTTACATCCTGGCGCGAGGGGCACAATTTCAGGCCCAAAATGACCGCTTTTCACCAATGCTGCCACAGCCCCAGAAGTAGATATTTGCTCATGCTCATTGGGTGATAGTTGCTAGGTTACAGTTAGCAACTGTAGACAATGGGTCGAAAAGATGATACAGTTCTACAATTCTGCCTTCAGCAACAACAAACCCAACAATACACAACACTCTCAGCTGGAGGTTTGTACTTCATCATCAAATATTCCCGTCTAGTTTATATTTAATGATTAATGCCAGAAAATATTACTTTAAGTAAAAGTAATATTGCCTCAGTCTATATATTCGGATAAGGAGCACCTTCTATGCCACCTCACCAGCCTGTCCTCCCTTGGGTATTCCTCTTCGTCCTCCTGAAAAAAGACCCATTGTCGTCTCTTTAGAATGTGTGGGGAGTGGGAGGGATGGCGGGGGGAGGGAGAGAGGAGTAATGGGATCCGCCTAGAGATCACATAAACACAGATGGCAAATCAGTAGTCAGTAGCGAAATAAACCCAAAAATGTATAAACAGTTCAGAAATAGGGGGATAAAATTTCCGACCTATTTTGGGCACGAAAGCGGCATAATCTGAACGGGGGTGAAGGAATTTGAAGCAAAACCCATTTTATGCTGGGTTTCTGCTCATGTTCTGAAACGCAGACGTTGGGAGTTTGTGCTTCTTCCCCCACCACCCCCCACCTCTGCCACCACCCCCACCCCACATCCACCCCCCCCACCCCCCTGCAGTGGTCACAGTTGGGGAGAGGACTGGCCGGATGATGGTCTCCTCCAGAAATCCCACCAGTTCCACCTAGCATATGGCCAACATAATTCAGGTATTCTTGCAAGATGCTACTATATTAAAATTAATTGTCTGATTAATGAAAATCACTTTTGTGAAGTTAGTTTACTGTTGCAACATTTTGTACTTAACTTAAGAGAAACAAAACTGGAAGTGAGTATTTAGAATTCCCATTGTAGATTGTCAGGTTTTAATGCATATGGATAAAATAATACAGAAAATTGAGGAGGTGTTACTATTTATGGTAAATCTAATATCCCTAAATTACAGCAGCTGTCTCTCATTCTGCCAGCATTTCACACTTCACACTTCTGAGCCACCTTTTGTTTCTTAACCTGTCCCATTACCATCTCGTCTTGCCTTGAGCATCTCTTAATGTCTAACTTACCATAATGAGAAGTCGCACAACACCAGGTTATAGTCCAACAGATTTATTTAAAATTACAAGCTTTCGGAGCTATCGATCGCCCCTTCTTCAGGTAAAGTTACTATGAGTGAATCTACAAAAATTCACGGAATATAAACACAGAGAAAATGCAGAGATACAATCTTTCCTTACATCAAAGACACACCAAGAGCACAGCCAAGACAATGAGATGTGTCCCAGGGGGTCCAACGTGTCAAAACCTGCTGTCTGCATATCCTCTCCATTTGTGTTTGTTTTTTGTGTTTGTTTTTTGTGTTTGTTTTTTTTTTAAACTGGAAAGACAAACAACGATGTCAAGTCACGTTCTGTAGCGTGACATGAACCCGATATCCCTATTGAGGCCGTCCTCATGAGTGCGGAACTTGGCTATCAGTTTCTGCTCGATGATTTTGCGTTGTCGTGTATCTCGAAGGCCGCCTTGGAGAACGCTAACCCGCAGATCCGAGGCTGAATGCCCTTGACTGCTGAAGTGTTCCCCGACTGGGAGGCAACCATCCTGCCTAGCGATTGTTGCACGGTGTCTGTTCATACGTTGTCTCAGTGTCTGCATGGTCTCGCCGATGTACCATGCTCTGGGGCATCCTTTACTGCAACGTATCAGGTAGACAACGTTGGCCGAGTCACATGAGTATGTACCATGTACCTGGTGGGTAGTGTCCTCACGTGTGATGACGGTATCTGTGTTCATGATCTGGCATGTCTTGCAGAGGTTGCCGTGGCAGGGTTGTGTGGTGCCGTGGTTGCTGTTCTCCTGACAGCTGGGTAATTTGCTGCGAACGATGGTACTTTTGAGGTTAGGCGGCTGCTTGAAGGCGAGTAGTGGAGGCGTGGGGATGGCCTTAGCAAGGTGTTCATCGTCATCGATGACATGTTGAAGGCTGCGAAGAACATGGCGTAGTTTCTCCGCTCCGGGGAAGTACTGGACGACGTAGGGTACTCTGTTGGTTGTGTCCCGTGTTCGCCTTCTGAGGAGGTCTATGTGGTTTTTCGCTGTGGCCCGTCGGAACTGTCGATCGACGAGTCGAGCGTCATATCCCGTTCTTACGAGGACGAAAAACCGCATAGACCTCCTCAGAAGACGAACACGGGACACAACCAACAGAGTACCCTACGTCGTCCAGTACTTCCCCGGAGCGGAGAAACTACGCCATGTTCTTCGCAGCCTTCAACATGTCATCGATGATGATGAACACCTTGCTAAGGCCATCCCCACGCCTCCACTACTCGCCTTCAAGCAGCCGCCTAACCTCAAAAGTACCATCGTTCGCAGCAAATTACCTAGCTGTCAGGAGAACAGCAACCACGGCACCACACAACCCTGCCACGGCAACCTCTGCAAGACATTGCAGATCATGAACACAGATACCGTCATCACACGTGAGGACACTACCCACCAGGTACATGGTACATACACATGTGACTTGGCCAACGTTGTCCACCTGATACGTTGCAGTAAAGGATGCCCCAGAGCATGGTACATCAGCGAGACCATGCAGACACTGAGACAACGTATGAACGGACACCGCGCAACAATCGCCAGGCAGGATGGTTGCCTCCCAGTCGGGGAACACTTCAGCAGTCAAGGGCATTCAGCCTCGGATCTGCGGGTTAGCGTTCTCCAAGGCGGCCTTCAAGATACACGACAACGCAAAATCATCGAGCAGAAACTGATAGCCAAGTTCCGCACTCATGAGGACGGCCTCAATAGGGATATCGGGTTCATGTCACGCTACAGAACGTGACTTGACATCGTTGTCTGTCTTTCCAGTTTTTAAAAAAAGCAAACACAAAAAACAAACCCAAATGGAGAGGATATGCAGACAGCAGGTTTTGACACGTTGGACCCCCTGGGACACATCTCATTGTCTTGGCTGTGCTCTTGGTGTGTCTTTGATGTAAGGAAAGATTGTATCTCTGCATTTTCTCTGTGTTTATATTATGTTAATTTTTGTAGATTCACTCATAGTAACTTTACCTGAAGAAGGGGCGATCGATAGCTCCGAAAGCTTGCAATTTTAAATAAATCTGTTGGACTATAACCTGGTGTTGTGCGACTTCTCATTTTTGTCCACCCCAGTCAAACGCCGGCATCTCCGCATCATAACTTACCATAGACCACCCCTTTTGTTCTTTTATTCCTCCCCCCAGCCTCCCACTTGCTTTTTTATCTGTTTCATTTCCTGCTTTTTTCTCAGTTCTGACGAAGGGTTTCGACCTGAAACGTTAACTCTGTTTCTCTCTCCACGGATGTTGCCTGGCCTGCTGAGTTTTTCCAGCGTTTTCTGTTGTTATCCCTAAATCAATGTTTAGCATTACAATCTACACTGTGTTATGGTTAGATATCAGCTGCTACAGACCTTTTTCAATTTTAAATGGAGTTTTTAATTATATGCAGGAAATAAATTGTTATATCATCGTTCAACTGACTTGGGAGAATGCCTTGTGGTTTAACCACAAAACAAGCCATATTCCTGCCAGAAAAAGGACAAAAACAGAGAAAGGAATATTAATTTGTGTATGATATACAGTCCAGAGAATGTTTCAAGGGAGTAACACATCCTGGGTTTAAAATGACATATTTCAGTGGTCCTAATATCAAATCTGAGGCTATTTACGGTTTAGCTCCTTCCCTGACCTCTGACCCTCAGCAGACCTGCTTCTTCAGTTGGCTGTGGCTCTCCATCCCATTTCATCAGCTCTGAGATGCAACTGGAACTGAAAATCAGGAGCAGAGGAATAGGGAGAAGCTGGGCTCGATTTTTCACTCCCTTCGCCTGAAGTTAACACTCACAAAATTGGGGCCTTCCCGCCCTGTTAACATTGGCAATGTGACCGTCCTCACCGCTGGGAGTCCAAAGTGCCTGCTTCTTTCAGGCACTAGGCCCCTATTAATATGGAAATCGCCGTGCAGTCTCCGACCAGTTCAACAGTCGATGGAACCGAAGAAGCCCGCCAAAGGAGTGTTCCGAGGAGTCCCGCAGAAATAATCTGGGCTGCTGCCGCCCCGCGACCCCCACCCTCTGCGATCGCGACACTCCCCGCTCGCGGCAGCCCCGGCTCGATCTTGAGGCTTCAATCGTGCAGCTCACCTGACAGATTTAAATCAGGCCAGGGCCTTAAACTCGCGGGGCCTTTTCACCGCCGGAATGACAGCTGACCAATCTCTAAAAACCAGATAGACCCCTTAGTCTTAACATTGTGTTATTTAATTTTAACCGCCTGACTGAAATCATATTCTTGGTTTGTCAAGACCATTTTCAATTGTATCAGTTGATAGCTAAACTGAAAATAGCTGCTGAACACTCTTGAACCAATGCAGTGATAGTTCCTTTCTTAATTTTTTTTAATTAACTAAGGGGGAGAAATTCAGTATCGCACCATTTGGGGCGCAATTATCGGCCGGGCACAAAGATTAGCGCCTGGCGCTAATTATCGCCTCCGACTGCAAACTTGACTTTTATCGCCCCTGGAGGTGATTGGAGCGCTAAATCAGACGCTTCACACCTGTCTTAAGGCGCAAAGGCCGAGGAGCGAGGCGCTACCTCAGAGCGCTGGCGAAGCTCATGTGATGTCAGCCAGCAATGGAACACAGACACACTGGTACCGGCCAGTTCTTAAAGGGGCGGGTCGATCTTGCTTTCCATCCACACCCTACTCATTGCAGCCTTGAATCTCGGCCTGGAGAGACCTGTACATGAAATCTGCTGGAAAGAACAATGGAGAGTACCAGGGAAAGAGCTCAGAGTGCAGCCCCCACAGTCTCTTCTAAATCGATACAAGGAAGGGCAAATCAAAATGAACCTGCAAAGTGCTGCTCAGTACCCAAAACTCCTTCACACAGCGTTGAATCTCTCCAGAAGTCTCTCTCTCTCTCTCTCAGAATGCGTAGTTCAAAAATGTCACCAACAATAAAAGGCAGGAAGCGGTCGCCTTTAAATAGCGCTCCCCCAGTCCCTTCCTGACTGCAAAACGCTCCCCTCAACCTGTCGTTGCTAGTGGCAGGCGGTAAGGCAGGGGGCACCACTCAATATCCGCTCCGGGGCGCTACCGGGGCGTTGCGCACTCGACTGATGTCACGATCTGCCGGCGCAGAAGATCGTGGTGGTAGTGATTAGCGCCGCCGCAAAATGTCTAGTTAATTTCGCGAGCAGCGCAAACATCGCCGCGCCTGGGCGCTAGTTGCTTTGCGCCCCATTAGCGCCCTCTTAAGGCGCTAACAGGAGGCGCAACCAACTGAATTTTTCCCCCTAAATCTCCAATGATTCAGCTGGTTACGCCAGTAAGTAATACAGAACAGGGAGGTCCCAGGTTTGGTCCCCAATCTGTGCTGAGTTAGTTTCTCTCAACTGGAATGGTAGTTGGGGTTTTACAATTGGCATCAATGCCTCTGGGTTAAGGAGAACAAAATCAGCCAGGGTTCCCATTCCCGATCGCAATCCAATAACACCATTCCAGAAAGATACAGCTTACTTTAACCATTACTGAAAGAAACAATTTGGTGTTTTCCCTTGGAATTCATTAGCTCAGACTTTTAATGACCTTATCCACTCATAGTTATTGGAGCTCATTAGCTTTCATCTCATTGAAATGTAATTACAATTATTTTTAATCAGTATTTTTATTGAATTGCACTAACCTAGCATCTGGTCTCTTGTGTCCTTATTTTCACTTCTATACTTATGGTGCTTGGTTTTAATATGTTTTTGTGCTCCCTAGGCAGTCCTTAGTCTTATTTGCCACATGGCCACTTGTTAGTTTATTAGCATGTGTACGATATATTTATAACATATCAGATGCTGGATTAAATATTTTACTCAGGACTGAAAAAGTGAAATACAATGAACAGAAAAGCTGTAAAAGAAAGGATGATATTGGTGAAATGTATCAGGGCAGATTACTGTAAATTGAGGCTGAACCTAACATGCCTCTCAGGGCTATATTTTCCTTTGTTGTTAACTTTTAAGAAAATGGCCCTGAGATTCCTGGGTTCGGGGAGCATAAGTCGACAATTATACCTTTGCAGGGCCAGGAATTTCAGATGGGGCTGATTTACATCAGGGTTCTGCCAGAGAAGCACTCAAGTATAAATTCCATTCAGTTTCAGGATTTCAGGAATGGATGGTAGTAATGGTAGGTGTAGGGGTGCAAAGACCAGGATGTGAGACTTCAGTGTGCGTTACAAGATGTGAGACACTTAACATGAGCACTGCCAAGTGTCTTTGTTCTGGGACATAAGAACATTAGAACATAAAGAAATAGGAGCAGGAGTAGGCCATTTGGCCCTTCAAGCCTGCTCCGCCATTCAGTAAGATCATGGCTGATCTTCTACCTCATCTCCACTTTCCTGCACTATCCCCATATCCCTAGATTCCCTTAATATCCAAAAATCTATCGATCTCTGTCTTGAATATACTCAACGACTGAGCCTCCACAGCCCTCTGGGGTAGAGAATTCCAAAGATTCACCACCCTCTGAGTGAAGAAATTTCTCCTCATCTCAGTCCTAAATGGCCGACCCCTTATTCGGAGACTGTGACCCCTGGTTCTAGACTCCCCAACCAGGGGAAACATCCTCCCTGCACCTACCCTGTCAAGCCCTGTAAGAATTTTGTATGTTTCAATGAGATCACATCTCATTCTTCTAAACTCTAGAGAATATAGGCCTAGTCTACTCAATCTCTCCTCATAGGATAATCCCCCCATCCCAGGAACCAGTCTGGTGAACCTTCGTTGCAGTCCCTCTGTAGCAAGTATATCCTTCCTTAGCTAAGGAGACCAAAACTGTACACAATACTCCAAGTGTGGTCTCACTAGGGCCCTATATATTGCAGTAAGACATCTTGGGGGGAAAATTGAGTCGTGCCCCCTTTGGGGCGCTAACTTCGCTGGGGCGCTACTTTTAAAACCCTGAAAAAAGTAGCGCCCCCACTGCCGAAATTCATCGGTAGTGCCCCAAGAGGGAAGCGGGGCACTACTGGAAGCCAAATTTCGCGGGAGGCGTTGGCGGTGCCACGCCCGGGCGCTAGTTGCTTTACGCCCCGTTAGCGGCCTCTTAGGGCGCTAATGGGAGGCGCAAAGCAACCGAATTTTTCCCCCCTTTACTCTTATAGTCAAATCCTCTTGTAATAAAGGCCAACATACTATTTGCTTTCCTAATTGCTTGCTGTACCTGCATGTTAACTTTCAGTGAATCGTGTACAAGACACCCAGGTCCCTCTGCACACCAAATTTCCCAATCTTTCACCATTTAAAAAAATACTCTGCTTTTCTATTTTTCCGACCAAAGTGAAAAACTTCACATTTCTCCACATTATATTCTATTTGCCATGTTCTTGCCCACTCACTTAGCCTGTCTATATCCCCTTGAAGCCTCCTTGCATCCTCCTCACAACTTACATTCCTACCCAGCTTTGTATGATCAGCAAACTTGGATATATTACATTTTGTCCCATCATCCAAATCATTGTGAATAGCTGAGGCCCAAGCACTGATCCTTGCGGTACCCCACTAGTTACAGCCTGCCAACCCGAAAATGACCCGCTTATTCCTACTCTCTGTTTTCTGTCCGTTAACCAATCCTCAATCCAAGCTAGTGTATTACCCCCAATCCCATGTGCCCTAATTTTGTTTAATAACCTCTTGCGTGGCACCTTGTGTGACAAAAAACATGGTGTGATTCCCTTCAGGCCAATGCTTAACTATTGTTCTAGGGAAATACATTGTATACTTCTCTGTCAGTCAGTTATCTGCCCTGTTATTCAACTGAAAACACTTGCTGACCCAGTGAGATCACTAAACCTCTTCTGACACTGCAAGGGGGTCCTTGTGATTATGGAGGTCCCACTCACAGCCACAGCCACCACCTCGTTCGACGTGGTCCATGCTGCTGCATGTGATGGCTTCCTCCTTGGTATTCCAGCAGTGGCATCCATATCTCCTCTACTTTGTGCCAGCAGCTTCTGAAAAGCTAGAAACTCGTCTTTGTCCTTCTTTCAGCTCCAGCCAGTTTAGCCCCAATTCCGAGAGCCTGCTCAGCCCTTTAACTGCATGGAGCCCTTTAAATACAGAAGTTGCGCTTATGCTCCACCCGGTTCCTGAATTTTCTGGGCTCCTCTGGCTTATCCCCTGCCGGTGGAACTCCCACTCTTGTTCCACCAGCATTATTCGAGTTAGCTGACCCCAGAGCTCCAGACGAGGTCAGCTTCTTCTGATCTTGGCAGGTATAAGTCCCACTGTGTTGCACTTACACCAGCCCAGCGGGATACCTGGAAATTCCAGGCCACTGCCTTGGCTTAAGTATGGAGATTCAGAATCACAGTTTAGCAAAATATGTTTTCTCTCATTTTACGCAGGGAGCGAAATATACCCCTTTGTGGAATAAAGTGGCACGGGACAGCGGAAGCCCAGATTATTTTTGTGGATCCTGGAGGAGCACTCCTGCTTCTCCTGGCCCAACAAAATCATTTAAAACAGGCCTTTTCGGGGCCTCTTCAACTATACCGGCAGCAAAAGTTCTGCCCTAAAATGGCAGTCGGGGTCCCAAGCACATCATAGGACCCTGACTTGCATATTAAAAGAGACCTACCGCATGAAACAGGCGGGGTCTTCGGACGCCCAGTAGTAGGCCCTGTCAAAATGGTGGTGACCCAAGCGTCAGTATTAATGGAGCAGTCAGTCTGCCATTTTGAGGCCATTACTGCCACCTTTAATGGCGACTTAGGCCAGTTAAAATCGACCGCACGTTGTAGCACAGGGAGGTTGCCCCTGCAGGACTTGGTGCCCGAGATTTGAAAGATATGTTATTAGCAGTAGATGACTTAGTTTTGTTTTTGGCAACCATACAAGATAGATCAGTGTGCGCATGTGACCACCATCTGTATAACGGAGAGGGTGGCCGGAACACCCATCCAGTTACTCAGCTTTAGGGAGTTCAGCGGACAGTATGGGGATGAATTCTCCTGCTCACCCACCGCAACTTCAGCAGCAGAGCTCTGAAAATCCCCCCAAAAAACACCATAAACACTGTGTACGCCATTTTTCTGGGATTGCGGCAGCTCTTCCACCAAAGTTAGGGTGGGAGAGCAGGAGAATCCCGTGCAAATTCACCCCCTATATGTTTAATTCTAGTACGCATTATGAAGTCTAATTTAGCAATGCCAATGCGTGCATCACATACTATCATATTGTATTTCTTTGTAACATACTGGAAAAAATAGCTATATGATCTTCTGTTCATGCTACGCGGTGATGCTCGACAGTGCTTCCTTGCAGTGCAGCTTAAAGTCTCTTACGTCAGTTACCATGACTGTCTGACCCCAAGGATAGTGACCAGTCACGGTACAGCTTATGTCAGTACATCTCGCCCCATCTGAAATTCTCTCATAAAAATCAAAGGGCATGACCTGACCTCCCATGGCATTTGTTGCAAGTAGGGCTAGGGTTGGGAACACAATTGTGTTGTTTAGCTGCTAAAATGGAGCCGTCTTTAACCGGGACGGCCGGATTGGATTTGTTAAAGGTTGAAGTGTTCTGTTCCGCCAGAGAACAAAAACGTCGGTACGCCTCGCGTAGTCAGTGGCCCTTCACTGTAACCCAGCCCACTTTTCTCCCCTCGCCACCCACCCACCACCCACCCCCCCTCACCACCCACCCCACCCCGCCCGCACCCCTCCCCGCTCCACCGGCACTCCCAGCATGTGCTGAGAATGCCAGAAAAATATTATGGTACAGGATCAGCTCACAGTGGCACAAGCACACAGAGCACCTCGAGATTGCCAGCCCAGGTGGCACAACGCATTATCAGCCACCTTGATGTTATCTGAGACACTGAATGCATTCCATCCGTGTAACACATTACCAGCTCGTACTTTACTGGCTTTGCTAAAGCCCCGAGGGAAGGTCAAGCAGCAACAACTTGCACTTGTATAGCACCTAAACCATCACAAGGCGCTACGCAGCAGCGATTAGCAAACAAAATTTGACACCGCGCCACATAAGGAGATATTAGGACAGCATCTGAGTCCACTGCAGCAGGGTTAGTATGTGATCTCACCCTCCGACGAGCTGGAGCCTGTGCCATCCTATCCACCTGCTCTAGCTCCTGCACACTTGTGCCCGGTGATTCACCATGTGAAGATCCCTTCTTTCGCCTACCCTCTAAAGTATGTGTGGTGCCAGTTTCTGAGCTGGTGCTTGCTAGGGTCAGATCAAGTGGCGCTGCATCTTCAAGAAGGCTGCCCTCCTCTTCCTGCACTGGCACAGGTGCCTCAACATTTTCAGCACCTGAACTGAAAGAGAGGGACAGGGTTTAGGTCCCTGTGTGGTGTGAAAGGAGAGTAGAGGGAGATGAGTAACTGTCAAAATCAGCTGCGGTTTATAGTGCAGTGTGTGTGGGGTGAGATCGAAGTGAGAAGGGAAAAAGAGGGTAAAGAAGCCATACGTGACGTCTCCTCCAATGTGGCCAGTCACCACGGCCATGGCTCGCCCCCTGCCTGTGATGTCTATCACGTTCTCCTCAAGTGGAGAGAGGGTGTGCAGGCCTTTGGTTTCTCCGGTTGCCTTCTGCTGCCTCAGTTGTGTGCGACCTTCTCCTACGAGTGAAATGTGGTGCAGTGATTGTAGGAGACTGTAGGGAAATGGGGGAGGTATGTGTTGTGAGTGGTGAGGCTGCAGGTGGTGCAGGTACGAGGAGAGAGTAATTGAGGTGAGAGGTAAGATTCTTACCTTGACAACTCTGCTGAGGCCATTAAACTTTCGGCATTACAGTCATGTCCTGGGAGCTAACCTCCTTGCATTGACTTCTTCAGCGACCACTTCCCACTGGTGATGGAGATGTTGGCTGGAGGGTTTTCTGCCCCTGTGGGAACAGGATCTCCATCCTCCTGTCCATTGGCTGGACTAGGGCCTCCAGAGCAGAATAGGAGAACCTAGGGGCCCAATCTACAGGTCTTGCAGCCATATCTATCTTCACAAGTGTTCCCTCTGTCTGCCACCACAGTGCACCATCCCTCTAAGGGGCGCTGACTACCTTTAAGTGGCGTAAAAGATGCCTGATTTTCTGCCCCTCCCCGAAACAGGCGTGCAGCCAATAAGAAGTGCGAGTAATGCTGGCTGCACTCCTGACCCATTATAATGAGCTGCCAGCACCAATTTCAGGTGGTCTTTGCGCCCATGTGAACAGGCAGATGCAGCGTGACCCTTGCCCCTTGTGCACCTGTTGTAGGGCGCAGGACCAAATTTCTATGCCACAATGTTTCATAATCCATGATATATCCTCGGACAATTTTGTTTCTGGTCATGTGCAGTTTCCACAGATGATACACAGAGTTCAGTCATGCGCTCACAGTTCCTTTTATTTCCATATAAATAAATTTTACAAATGAGAAACTATTTTCGAACACTGTCGTTTTGCATTTAAGACCTTTGTCTTCAGTCCAGCTCATACTAATGGGATGAATATTACCTCTGTTAGTTATATCTGAAATGCCTAGACATCATTAGCTCTCAGCCTGCTATGGATCTTTCCTTCTGCAGTCTCAACAAAATTTATAGTAACTACAAGTCTACAGCACAAAACTGCATACATTTCATCACTGGTTCCAAGTGACTGAGGAAGGCAATGATGATGTGGGAAATGGAAATGTCACACTGGAGTCGTAAAAGGAAAAAGAAAGATTTGCATTTATACAGCGCCTTTCACGATCTCAGGACATCCCAAAGTGCTTTACAGCCAATAAGTATTTTTGAAGTGTAGTCACTGTTGTAATGTAGGAAACGTGGCAGCCAATTTGCGCACAGCAATGTCCCACAAGCAGCAATGTGATAATGATCAGATAATCTGTTCTGGTGCTGTTGATTGAGGGATAAATATTGGTCAGGTCACCAGGAGAAATCCCCTGCGCTTCTCTGAAACAGTACCATGGGATCTATTACATCCACCTGAGAGGGCAGACGGGGCCTCGATTTAACGTCTCATCCGAAAGACGGCACCTCTGACAGTGCAGCACTCCCTCAGTACTACATTGGAGCATCAGCCGAGAGTACGTGCTCAAGTCTCTGGAGTGGAACTTGAACCCACAACCTTCTGACTCAGGCGAGAGTGCTACCCACTGAGCCACGTACAGCAGCTACACCAGTTTTAAGGACCATGGTTAAGAACTAATAGAATTTTGACTTGTGAATCATGTGCTTTTTACCGTAGATTTAAGCGCTTCTAATGAAAATGGTTAACAGTCACGGCCATTATGATTTAGGTACCGTGGCTGCCATCATCCAAGGTGGAATAGGAATAGTGGCAAATATATGATCAACCTAAGACATTTAAAAAAAAATCAACTCATCTCGTTGAGTATCTGATGATTTATGATGAATATATGAGCAGAATTGCAAACCTAAATACATATTTCATGGATCTGAATCAATATTTTACTTCCACGTCACCAAAGTTCGAATTCTCTTTCTTCTGAACTCTAAACTTATCTGCTGTGAAAACACTTGCATCAGAAGATAAAACACCTGAAAGTCATATGTTGCAAGTTTTATTTTAGCGAGCGGGGTTTTGCAAAAAGGTGTATGCTTTTATTCCACTCCTCTACATTTCCTAACTGCCTTTGAGATCCACTTGAGAAATTACAAAGGAACCATTGTGTAGATTGCTGTTTGGCTCTTCACATGTTAGATAACAGGAATTCTGCAATAGCACAGAACAGTAAGCATCCACAGGAAGGATCAAAGGAGCTGTGGAACGCACAGTAGTCATGAAATCAGCAAGGGCTCAATTTTCCCGTTGGTATGTAGTATAGCTTTATTGTGGCCAGATGTTAGCTAATGCCGCAGCTGCAGCTGTGTTGCTGCGTTGTCCGTTACCCCGTTATTTTAATATTGAGGGAAAGGGGGTTCCCAGTGTAGTGATAATATATGAAACAGCTGTATATATGTCAGAAATATTTTGAAGCGCTTTTCTCCCTATCTTCAAAGCATCGCTCTGAGCCCGGACCAACTGAGGACACAAATCTAGCTCTCTGCAAGATGAGAAAACATTTAAAAAGCAGTCCTGAAGGCACTGACTCGTGTTAGGATACCAGGTTGCAGTTCCATTGCAGCTCACCCAGGCAACATGCACTGGTGCTTCATGTGTGGGCCTGCACATTGAGCTTTAATGGGCCACTTGATCACGGAAGCATCACTGTTGAATTCAAATGCAGCCTCAGCCACCATCCACCCACACAGTGAGCACTGGTATCTAGCAGTGTTCGCTGGATATTGATCAGGAGAAAAAATTCTGGATGATTTTCCCTTCCCGAACCCAGCCAGTTCTGGCTCTCCCATTTCTACCTCGACTGAGATCTGTTAACTCAGCACAGAACGGCGATCAAACCTAGGACCTTCCTGGTCTGGGTTCAGTGCCATGCATGCATCTACCCAGTGAGCCATTAGTGCACGCAGGGCTTTTTGTTTGACCTTATCCTTGAGAATTGCAATGGACTAAAGGTTGCCCCTTTAACACAATTTCAGGGTCCAGATTATGTTTATAACCCACTCGAACTTTACTCTGGCACGGACTCGATGGGCCGAATGGCCTCCTTCTGTGCTGTTGTGACTCTATGAGGGAGAAATTCGGTATCGCCCCGTTTGGGCGCAATTATCGGCCGGGCGCAAAGTTTAGCACCTGGCGCTAATTATCGCCTCCGACTGCAAACTTGGCTTCTATCGACCCTGGAGGTGATTGGAGCGCTAAATCAGGCGCTACACACCTGTCTTAAGGCGCAAAGGCCGAGGAGCGAGGCGCTACCTCAGAGCGCTGGCGAAGCTCATGTAATGTCAGTCAACAATGGAACACACACACAATGGCGCCGGCCAGTTCTTAAAGGGGAGGGTCGATCTTGCTGTCCAGCCACACCCAGCTCATTGCAGCCTTGAATCTCGGCCTGGAGAGACCTGTGCCTAAATTTTCCAGCCAAAGATTATGGAGAGGGAGAGAGAACGAGCTCAGCACTTCAGTGAGCGGGCCTTGGAGGCTCTGGTTGACGCGGTGGAGCACAGAAGAGCTATACTGCACCCTGAGAGTGGCAGGAGGCCATTGCTGCGCGACTACAGAAGAGTGTGGAGGGAGGTGGCTCAGCACGTCTCCTCCAGGAGCATGGTGCCCAGGACCCATACGCAATGTCACAAAAAGTTCAATGACCTCACTCAGGTCGCCAGGGTGAGTGGCTGTTTTTAAATACCTCTCCATCCCTCCATCTCAACCTCACTCTATGGCCAGAGGGTCTTAAAACCCCAATGCCCAACACTCATCCAAGACCTATGGCATCTCATAAAATGCACATGCACATTCCACACCTTGTATACAGTAAGGGCTATTCAACTATGGGAGGCACATCAGGCAAGACCATGGCTGTATATTTACTCGGATGCTGTCCTTTTTCTTACAGGCCAAGCTGGCGCATAATCGGAGACAGCAGCAACGGACAGGTGGAGGGCGGCCTCAGCTGCAACCTCTCCGCGATCTTGAGGAGCGCGTCCACAGGATTGTGGCAAGCCGGGTGATCGGTCCCGTCGCCACTGGAGAGGTCGACCCCGTTCAGGACAGCAATGGTAAGGTCATCAGCTTTCTCTCCTCTCTCATTCCACTTGTCCCTCACAACACCAGCCTTTTACACTTTCAATCTAACTTACTAAATCGCTCCACTCCTTCCTCCTTACTGCCCCCCTGTCCTCACGCTTAAGCCACTCTTGTACCTCCCTGCTTTCAAGCTGCCAGTGGGAGCGAAGCCACAGGCAAGGAGGAAGAGGAAGCCAGAGCCTCAGCGCCACCCTCTCCCGAGGAAGCCCATGCCCACAGTGGGACCACGTCTTCCCTGGAGGGGAGCAGGGGGGAAGGGTCTGATGAGGGTGAAGCTCCGGGACCCAGCGGGCTGCAGCAACGCGATGTGGCTAGGGAAGCTCGGGGGCCTTCTCCCTGGAGGGAGAGTATGCCAGCAAGTCCTGCTGCACTGGATGCAGAGGAGGAGCGGCTCATCGCTGAAATGAACACCCAGGCGGTGGACATGCACACTCAGCTCATGGGTGCAGTGGGAAGGGTGCCTGAAAGCATTGAAGCACTGGCAAGGAGTGTGGAGCACTTCGCTGCAGCACAGACGGATGTCACGCAAATGCTTAGTGCTGCAATTCAGTCGCGGCGCCGCAGCAGGCCAGCAATCTGTGCTCCAGCAGATTGCTCCGGATGCTGAGGTGCTGCCCCGTGGGAGTGCCAGTGTGTCGGTCGAGCAGGGAGGTGCTGTCCTCTCTCAAGATGACAGCATTCCTGCTGCCACCACTGTCACTTCCCCATTGCACTTGCCACCACATGCAGCCCAGACTGCTGCCTCCCATGCAGAGTTGGTGCAGTCTGCAACCAGGCCCTCCAGGCCCAGAGCTGGTCGAGGGCATCCTGCAAGGGCATCTGTAGTCTCAGGATCTGACATTCAGCAGCCTTCCACCAGCCTTGCTGCATCCACTGGGGCCCCATTACGGAGGAGCAGTAGGGTGGGAAGGGGGCAAGTGGGCAAGGGAAGGAGATCACCCTCGAAGAGCAAAAAGTAGGAGGTCTACCAAAATGTTGGGAATGTTTTTATTAAAGGTCGAGGTTCATGTAATAACTTTTGTTTAGTGTTTTGGCCATTATCTCCAGGTTGTGAGAACAAGTTATGTTAATTAATGATTTTTGGTGTTTGTTTCTATTAGTTTGTCATGAATAAATGACACACACAGAGTTTGTAAAATAAAAAAGTTGTTGTATTGAAAATGTACATGTTTGGCCTTTGAAATCATTGCTGCCTTGGCCGGCTATAGGGGTTGCGGGTTGCTTTCCATCATGTTGTTCTCCATGCTAGAAGCCATCTTCTGAGTAGGGGCCTAGATGCGGCTTGTTATCAGCAGTTGACAGACGGCCCTTGCAGTTTCAACATTGTGGGCCTCCCTCCCGCCTTGGTGCTGCTGCTGATCATCCTCCTCCTCTTCCTCCTCCTCTTCCTCCTCCTCCTCCGGTGGTGCACCAAGGCCTGGTGGCAATGGCTGGGTCCTGAGGATTGCAAGGTTATGAAGAATGCAGCAAACAACTATGAAGAGGGAGCATCACTCAGGCGAGTACTGCAGGGCTCCTCCTGAGTGGTCCAGACAGCAGAACTGTTCCTTGAGCACGCGATCGTCTGCTCAATGATGTTCCAGGTGGCGAGATGGCTCTCATTGTACCGCAGTTCAGCAGGGGTGTTGGGGTTATGGAGCGGTGTCATCAGCCAGGTGCAGAGTGGATAACCCTTGACCCCGAGGAGCCAACCACTTGGCTGATGCGCTGCCTGGAAAAGCTCTGGCACACCAGTCTGGCGCAGGATGAAAGCATCGTGGCTGCTGCCAGGATAGCGGGCATTGACAGCGAGTCACATGCGTGCAGTCAATGGCTCCCTGCACCATGGGGAAGTTCGCTATCCTCACAAAGCCCAATGCGCGTTCATGCTGTTTGGCCCGGGTCATCGGGAAAGAGATGTACTGGCATCTCCTTTTATAGAGGGCATTTGTGACCTGACGGATGCAGCAATGGACCGCGAACTGGGAGATATTGGCGATGTACCCAGTAGCTGCTTGAAAGGAGCTGCTGGCATAAAAATTCAGAGCCACTGTGACCTTCACTGCCACCGACAGAGACGTCCTGGTCCTCAGTTGAGGCTGCAGATCTGACTGCAGCAGGTGGCAGAGCTCAGTGACCACCTCCTTGCTGAAGCGCAGCCTGCGCAAACACTGCTCCTCAGACAAATGAATGTAGGAGAATTGTTCCCTGAATACCCTCAGAGGGTAAGGTCTCCTGTGCAGAGGCCTGTTGACCCTCCTCCCTCTGGCTATGATTGCCACTCTCTCTCTGCATCTCTGATGCCTCCGAATCTGCAGGCGCAGGATGACGCCCCCATATTCTCTTGACAATCGAAGTAATGAAGGTCAAATCCAAAAGACCTGCAAAGTGATGCTCAGTAGCCAAAACTACTTCACACAGCGTTAACTCTATGCAGAAGTCTCTCTCTCTCAGAATCTCTCTCTCAGAAACTCTCTCTCTCTGTCAGAATGAGTGGTGCAAAAATGTCTCCCACAAAAAAAGGCAGGAAGAGGGCGCCTATAAAAGCGCCCCCCCAGCCCCTCACCGACTGGAAAACGTTCCAGTCTCCCTGTCGTTGCTTGCGGCAGGCGGAAAGGAGGGGGACGCCACTCAATATCCGGTCCGGGGCACCACCGGGGCGTTGCACGCTCGACTGATGTCGCGATCTGCGGGCGCAGGAGATCAGGGCAGTAGAGTTTTGCGCTGCTGCAAAAACTCTGGTCAATTTCGCGAGCAGCGCAAACATCGCCGCGCCCGGGCGCTAGTTGCATTGCGCCCCATTAGCGACCTCTTAGGGTGCTAACGGGAGGCGCTAAGAAACCGAATTTTTCCCCCTATGACTCTTGTGATCCACCACTTACCCCCCACTGATCAGTGAGTAAATGAGTGCTGAACAATACAAATCAGGTGTGAAGGAATAGCCATATTCAGAAAATACACTATTCTATGAAATATTCTGACTTTATTAAACATGACAAACTGGGCTTGGAAATCTGAAAGCCTCAACAATTAGAAGCTGTAAAAAGCCATACAGGCTTTTGAGATAAGATAAGTTGTTGACACTGAAACAATAGCCTTGTTGGAACAGAGGGTTAGAGCTTCCAGAAAGTCTGAAGTTTTGGAAAGAGCACAATGGCATAATGTTAAGGTGTCATGAACCAACACTTCGGGAAAGAAACACAGAACATTAAAGAAACATATGCCTTCATAAATATGACATCAAATGAAACATGGAGACACGAGTCTGTAATACAACCAGTTGAGGCAACTAAGAAGACAATGGTGCATCCGGTCGAGGTGTTCTAAATGCAGAAGATACAAACAGAAGACCTTCGTGAGAATAGCATCAAGTGGGAGAGGCACCACCCATCACATTGTTTTTGTGTTGAACTTGGAACACCTAGGAGACATGAAGTCTGTGTTGCAACCAGCTAAGGTGACTTAAGAATTGCACAGAAGACTTTGATAAGAATGACATCAAATAGATACATCTGTTACAACCATTTTTTATGATAAACTTCGAACACCTAAAGGAGGAGACATAATTCTTAATGCTACAGCTGAACTGACTGTAAGAATAGAGGGGTCAACAGAAAAATGACTAGAGATAATTAGCTTACATCAGCAGAAAACTTCAAAGGATATACCATTGAGAAAGAGTATAAAGATTGGATTTTCAAATGGGAAGACAGAATTCGCTGGAAGGGGCAAAGCGATTCTTGGCTTCAGAGGCAGGCTCTGTAAGCCTACAACTCTTTGAGTCTCAGGTATCAAAGGTATTTGATTTTGGTGGATATCCTGGAATAACTAAGAACTGCAAAAATGTAACGAAGTTAAGATTTGAGAATAAGGATCTCTGATAATAAGAATTGTAAGCTTTTGTATTTTGAACTGTTAAAGTTGCGATTGAATCACCAACTGTAATTACATGTCAGTTCTTTAATAAATCTATATATTTTTAGAATTATCTCACATAGTACTTCTGTATCAAACTCGCAAACTCAATCTCTGTACACTCTTTGGTGAGGAGTTGCAGAATTCTGGGGGAGTTTTCCGGACCCTCATAATATCCGGAAGGTTACAGTCTAGCTAAACTTATTAAAAGTGCTATCTGGAGGACAGTAACATCTTCAGGTCGTTCCTTTCCTTTATGGAGAGATAGTTTGGACCTTTAGACCCAATTAAGCGTCTTTAGGATTCGGCTACCTCTAACTTTAGTTGAAGGTGAATGTCTGGGGAATACGCCTGATCCGGAGTAGCCCAAAAGGGGCTAGGACTAGTAATAATCCTTTCACAGGTAGGTCCTAGCTTCTGTCTTTGGTCTGTGTTGCGTTTAGCCGATCTCCGATAGGGTGGGAGTAGGAGCGCTGCATTTGGCTTCACCATCCCTGAGTTAGAAATTGGAAGCTCCAATGCTGATCCCTGTTCAATGAGCTCTGCTGGATCCCTGTGTGTGGATACCAGAGCCCTAGAGATTACAGTTCCCAATATTAGAGAATGAATGCTTAGCGCATTCTTTGACATTTTTTTCCCCCCGCATTAACCAAGGCATTAAAATATCTGACAGAGGAATATCATAAGAATATAATAGATTTTCATGCACTAATATCAGCGACAGCCACTTCTAGGATCAGGCCAGGACAGGATCAAAGATAGCTGTGATAGTCTTCATGGTCAAACAGCCCATTAACACTCACTGACCAGGCTCACATTTGGAGAATACACTTGGATGAAATCTGCTGTCGTCTGTGGAACTGTAGCCCAGAGAGAGTCAAATTGTTAAGGAGACAATGGTAGAAAAGGGAAAGAATTGAAGGGGGAACTTTTCTCTGGTAGTTTATGATATTATGTGAACCTCTTGATTTTGTTGCAGCCTAATCATTCACTGCTATGGTAGGTATCTATTATTGGAGACAGAATTATATAACCTATGGTCATACTGTGGTTACTGATGTAAGAAAACTACTAGGCACTTGGTCTAAGCGTTAAACAAAGCTTTAATCAACTGTTTTTCAACATGGAGATCTAGTTGTGTCCTTCTCTAGTTCCTGTTGAGGAATGTCCTAAGCAAGCTGGGCCCATGCCTGAGTATTTATACTCTCCCTGGACAGCGCCACCAGCAGGCCGCCCAGTATTATTTCATACATGAATGACAAGATTCATGTCAGTTACCATACGGCAAATTGTTATTTCCATTACTTATCAGTGAATAATCCTCTTTTGTATGAGAAATGTGTATATTTTACCTTGCTGTCTTTTTTGAAGCCAAAATATTACAGAACAGGCTTTGCACCTGTACATACTGAGCATGACCAATCTCTTTGAATCTTCTCAAATCAACCCTACTTGACTATTCAAAACAAGCTCCCTGTCTAGATTCAATCTTAGAGTCATAGAGTCAGAGTCATAACAGCACCGAAGGAAGCCATTCGGTCCATCAAATCCATGCCGGCTCTCTGTAGACCAATCCAGTCAGTCCCATTCCCCCGCTCTATCCCCATAGCCCTGCAAGTTTATTTCCCTCAAGTGCCGATCCAGTCTCCCCTTGAAAACATTGAGTGTCACATTTCAGAAATTCCTCCCCCTCCTTTCCCTTTACCTTAGCATTATCCCAATCGATATTTGGGTAATTAAAGTCCCCCAATATCACTACTCTATAGCTCTTGCATATCTCTGCGATTTCCCTGCAGATTTGCTCCTCTACCTCCCTCTCACTATTTGGAGGCCTGTAGCATACCCCCGATAGCGTGATCATACCCTTTTTGCTCCTCAACTCTAACCAAATGGATTCTGTCCTTGTCCCCTCAAGAACATCCTCCCTTTCCAACACTACAATGTCTTCCTTAATCAGCACTGCCACCCCACCTCCCTTTTTTCCTTCCTTATCTTTTCTGAACACCTTGTACCCTTGAATATTAAGTGCCCAGTCCTCACCATTTTTAAGCCATGTTTCCGTTATTGCCACAACATTATATTGCCACACAGCTAATTGTGCTTGTAGCTCACCAACCTTATTCACCACACTTTGTGCATTTACATAAATGCATCCTAAACCCATTTTTGAATTTTCGTAGTCTTTCTTATTCTGCTCCTATCTAATATGGTACTACTTCCGCCTCTAGTACTACTTTCTTCTCGAGTACTATCCAACACACACACTCTTTTATGCACCTTATTCCTCTTTTCTACTCCTATATGCTGGTGCCCATCCCCCTGCCAAGCTCGTTTAAACCGTCCCCAACGGCAGTAGCTAACCTCCCCGCGAGAATACTGGTCCCAGCTCTGTTGAGGTGTAACCCATCTGGCTTGTACAAGTCCCACCTTCCCCAGAAACGTTCCCAATGCCTCAGGAATCTAAAGCCCTCCCTCCTGCACCATCTCTCCAGCCACGCATTCATCTGCTCTATCCTCCTATTCCTGTACTCACTAGCACATGGCACCGGGAGTGATCCGGAGATTACTACCTTTGAGGTCCTGCTTTTTAATCTCTCTCCTAGCTCCCTATAGTCTGCCTGCAGGACCTCATCCCTCTTTCTGCCTATGTCATTGGTACCGATATGGACAACGACCTCTGGCTGTTCACCCTCCCCCCTCAGAGTGTCCTGCAGCTGCTCAGTGACATCCTTGACCCTGGCACCAGGGAGGCAACATACTATCCTGGAGTCACGTCTGCGTCCACAGAAACGCCAATCTGTTCCCCTAACCAATGAATCCCCTGTCACTATTGCTCTTCCACTCATCTTCCTCCCCGCCTGTGCAGCTGAGCCACCCGTGGTGCCGTGGACTTGGCTCTGGCTGCTTTCTCCAGAGGAGCCATCGCCCCCACCAGTTTCCAGAACTGTGAACCGGTTAGTGAGCGAGATGCACTCTGGGGATTCCTGCCCTACCTGCCTGGTCCTCCTTCTCTGTCTGATGGTCACCCATTCCCTCTCTGTCTGCACATTCTGAGGCTGCGGGTTGACCACTTCTAGAAACGTGCTTTCCAACTATTTCTCAGCCTCGCGGATGCACTGTAGCGACTCCAGCTGCCGCTCAAGCTCCGAAACCCGGAGCTCGATTTGCTGCAGTTGGCGACACTTCTTGCACACGTGGTCGTCCAGGCTGCAAGAAACATCCAGGATTTCCCACATGGCACAGGATGTGCAAATCACAGGACTGAGCTGCCCTGCCATGCCTCTATTTACCAGACTATGGAGGTAATTTAGCAGAAATAAACTTAAAACTTTACAAGAAACACTCAACAGCTACCCACCAATCAGCACTTCCCTATATTAGCTGGCTAGGAACTACTGAAATATACTGAAAACAGAACAAAAAAAAACTTACCACAAATACTCACCGTATACTCACCTCTCAGCTCCTTTGTGCCAGCGACACCTTTGAATTCTGACGTCACTCCTTCGTTGTGTCGCTGGCCGACTGTCTCCACTCACTCAGACTCCCAGGCCTCTGCTCCGCGCTGCCTTTATCTCCGTTCTCCGACTCCGTTCTTCCCACAGGACCACTCACTCAGACTCTACTGCTGCCCTGTGAACCACACCTTATTTTTTGGAAATCGTGGAAGGTCCCGCTGCCGCCGCTGGTGTCTCCATTTAAGTCTGCTCCCGCTCTGTTTAAAGTACTCTGCCACTCTGGCTCTCCACTCCCGCTCTGTTTAACGTACTCTGTCACTCTGTCTCACCTCCCGCTCTGTTTAACGTACTCTGTCGCTCTGGCTCACTGCTCCCACTCTGTTTAACGTACTCTGTCGCTCTGGCTCTCTGCTCCCGCTCTGTTTAAAGTACTCTGTCACTCTGGCTCTCCACTCCCGCTCTGTTTAAAGTACTCTGTCGCTCTGGCTCTCTGCTCCCACTCTGTTTAAAGTACTCTGCCACTCTGGCACTGCGCTCCCGCTCTGTTTAAAGTACTCTGCCGCTCTGGCTTTCCGCTCCCGCTCTGTTTAAAGTACTCTGTCGCTCTAGCTCTCTGCTCCCGCTCTGTTTAAAGTACTCTGTCGCTCTGGCTCTCTGCTCCCACTCTGTTTAAAGTACTCTGTCGCTCTGGCTCTGCGCTCCGGCTCTGTTTAAAGTACTCTGTCGCTCTGGCTCTCTACCCTCGCTCTGTTTAAAGTACACTGTCGCTCTGGCTCTCTGCTCCCACTCTGTTTAAAGTACTCTGCCACTCTGGCTCTGCGCTCCGGCTCTGTTTAAAGTACTCTGTCGCTCTGGCTCTCTGCCCCCGCTCTGTTTAAAGTACACTGTCGCTCTGGCTCTCTGCTCCCACTCTGTTTAAAGTACTCTGCCGCTCTGGCTCTCCGCTCTCGCTCTGTTTAAAGTACTCTGTCACTCTGACTCTCCACTCCCGCTCTGTTTAAAGTACTCTGTCGCTCTGGATCTCCACTCCCGCTCTATTTAAAGTACACTGTCGCTCTGGCTAGTGGCTCCCGCTCTGTTTAAAGTACTCTGTCGCTCTGGCTCTCCACTCCCGCTCTGTTTAAAGTACTCTGTCACTCTGGCTCTCCACTCCCGCTCTGTTTAAAGTACTCTGTCGCTCTGGCTCTCCGCTCCCGCTCTGTTTAAAGTACTCTGTCGCTCTAACTCTCAGCTCCCGCTCTGTTTAAAGTAATCTGCCGCTCTGGCTCTCCGCTCCCGCTCTGTTTAAAGTACTCTGTCGCTCTGGCTCTCTGCCCCCGCTCTGTTTAAAGTACACTGTCGCTCTGGCTCTCTGCTCCCACTCTGTTTAAAGTACTCTGCCGCTCTGGCTCTCCGCTCTCGCTCTGTTTAAAGTACTCTGTCGCTCTGGCTCTCCGCTCCCGCTCTGTTTAAAGTACTCTGTCACTCTGGCTCTCCACTCCCGCTCTGTTTAAAGTACTCTGTCGCTCTGGATCTCCACTCCCGCTCTATTTAAAGTACACTGTCGCTCTGGCTAGTGGCTCCCGCTCTGTTTAAAGTACTCTGTCGCTCTGGCTCTCCACTCCCGCTCTGTTTAAAGTACTCTGTCGCTCTGGCTCTCCGCTCCCGCTCTGTTTAAAGTACTCTGTCGCTCTGGCTCTCCGCTCCCGCTCTGTTTAAAGTACTCTGTCGCTCTAACTCTCAGCTCCCGCTCTGTTTAAAGTAATCTGCCGCTCTGGCTCTCCGCTCCCGCTCTGTTTAAAGTACTCTGTCGCTCTAACTCTCCGCTCCCGCTCTGTTTAAAGTACTCTGTCGCTCTGGCTCTCTGCTCCCGCTCTGTTTAAAGTACTCTGCCGCTCTGGCTCTCTGCCCCCGCTCTGTTTAAAGTACTCTGCCGCTCTGGCTCTCTGCCCCCGCTCTGTTTAAAGTACTCTGCCGCTCTGGCTCTCCACTCCCACTCTGTTTAAAGTACTCTGCCGCTCTGTCTCACCTCCCGCTCTGTTTAAAGTACTCTGTCGCTCTGGCTCTCTGCGCCCCCTCTGTTTAAAGTACTCTGTCGCTCTGGCTCTCTGGTCCCGCTCTGTTTAAAGTACTCTGTCGCTCTGGCTCTCTGGTCCCGCTCTGTTTAAAGTACTCTGCCGCTCTGGCTCTCTGCTCCCACTCTGTTTAAAGTACTCTGCTGCTCTGGCTCTCCGTTCCCGCTCTATTTAAAGTACTCTGCTGCTCTGGCTCTCCGTTCCCGCTCTATTTAAAGTACTCTGCCGCTCTGGCTCTCCGCTCCCACTCTGTTTAAAGTACTCTGTCGCTCTGGCTCTCCACTTCCGCTCTGTTTAAAGTACTCTGTCGCTCTGGCTAGTGGCTCCCGTTGTTTAAAGTACTCTGTCGCCCCGGCTCTCTGCTCCTGCTCTGTTTAAAGTACTCTGCCGCTCTGGCTCTCTGCTCCCGCTCTGTTTAAAGTACTCTGTCGCTCTGGCTCTCTGCTCCCACTCTGTTTAAAGTACTCTGTCACTCTGGCTCTCTGCTCCCACTCTGTTTAAAGTACTCTGCCGCTCTGGCTCTCTGCCCCCGCTCTGTTTAAAGTACTCTGTCGCTCTGGCCCTCCGCTCCCGCTCTGTTTAAAGTACTCTGGCTCTCTGGCTCTCCGCTCCCACTCTGTTTAAAGTACTCTGCCGCTCTGGCTCTCCGCTCCCACTCTGTTTAAAGTACTCTGTCGCTCTGGCTCTCCGCTCCCGCTCTGTTTAAAGTACTCTGCCGCACTGGCTCTCTGCTCCCGCTCTGTTTAAAGTACTCTGTCGCTCTGGCTCTCCGCTCCCGCTCTGTTTAAAGTACTCTGCCGAATCTTGTGCAATGGGAGGGGAATCGAATATCCAGCACTTCTGTAGCTCTTAAAGGGCTGCAGCAGCCATTTAAAGCGATGCAGCCACTGAACGGTGAGTAGCAGCAGATGGTGTGAAGGTTTGTTTCAAAAACTGTAGTGAGTAAAAATTGCAAAGGCTGCATAAAGTCTTTGGCTAAAAAAGAGGTTGTGTCAGAAGAAAGAAAGAATGAACTTGCATTTATATAGCGCCTTTCATGAACTCAAGATATCCCAAACACTTCACAGCCAATGAAGTACTTTTGAAGTGCAGTCACTGTTGCAATTTAGGGAAACACAGCAGCCTATTTTCACACAGCAAGATCCCACAAACAGCAATTACATAAATGACTAGCCAATCTGTTTCCATCAGTATTGGTTGAGGGGTAAATTTTGGCTAGGACACCGTGAGACCTTCCCTGCTCTTCTTGATATACTGCCGTGGGATCTTTTAAATTCCCCTAAGAAGGTTGATGGTGTCTCAGTTTAACATCTCATCCGAAAGATGGTCCAGTGGATGGCAGTACATATGGAGGCAGGGAACAATATCTGTGGGTAAGTGTTGTTGCACTGCAGAACTGGAGCCCCCTGTTTTCTGGATAGCAAAGTGGAGATGCTGCTACATAAGAAGGGTTGTCCTACTTGGCAGCCCAGGGAACAGCATTGCAGCATAACCGGCAGGAATTGGCGGCCAGGGTTTAATGTTGTGTGCTGTAATCACAGGACCTAGCTAACGGGAGGCGCAAATCAACTGAATTTAGCCCCTTCGTCTTTTAAAATGTTCCTGTTCAGCTGAACTCTTATAAATGGTTCATATATGGTCCACTTTCTTCTGATTTTTCAAAGAATATTAAATCTGCTCTTGTCCTACCTGTTTTGATAATTAAAATATGAGAAAACCCAGCCAAAAACACGAAAAGAAAAGAACAGAAAAGGAAAATCGCACTAAATGACTCCATCCCTTCAAAAGCTCATTTGTGACTGGAGCTTCACTTCATACCCACTCCAGGGTGGTGAGGGATTCCTCGTAATTATGGTATATTTATGTTAATGATCGATATGAAATTCAGTGGCCAGACTAAAATGGATCAGCAGCATGCTTTGAAGCAATGTGCTTTAATTTTAATTCTAATTTTACAACATCTTAATTCATTATCCTTCCTTATAGAATGGTATAGAATTTTTTTTCTGATTATATAGTTTAAAAAAGTGTTAGGATAGTGCTCCTTCATCCCAGCCAGTCATGTGTGTTGTTTTCCTGTCTCTGGGTCTCGAGTCTATTTTGCCTGTTACTGCCTGGGACATAGGTTCAGGCGGCAATGGATGGGAATGCACAGTTCTGTCACATGCAATGAAAGCGGTGAATTGAGCTTGAGCTGGGCTTGCACACTTCCTTCAGCAAACAGGCCAAGCTTGAAAACTGGCAAAAACTAATACAGCTTTCAAAGGCTGACAACAGCCCTGAATTTAGGCCTGTGCCATACTGTCAGTGACAGTGCAGTGGAGCAGAGACTGGTTATAACTTAAGCAGCAGGTATAGCCAACATTCCAATAACACGACAACAATAAATTGTGAGGCACATTGTGGGATATTCTTGCACTTCTTGCAGAGAAATTATGGAATGTGTTGGATGTGCATTGGTAATCTCTGTTGCGAAATCTGATTATTAAATTAATGTAAAGTTGCTTCTATGGCTGTCACAGTGACAGGCACTGTTCTCTCTCCAAATTTAAATCATAGATGCATTCTTCTTCTCCCCTATCTCCCCCCTCACCCCCGCAGTTCACATTGGCTCACTTCACACCTCCGTCCCTTGATTCACACTAGAACTCATCACTCTCCTTCCCTTGATTCACACTAGAACTCTTCACCCTCTTTCCCTTCATTCACACTAGAACTCCTCACTCTCCATCCCTTGATTCACACTAGAACTCTTCACTCTCCTTCCCTTGATTCACACTAGAACTCTTCACTCTCCATCGCTTGATTAACACGAGAGCTCTTCACTCTCCATCCCTTGATTCACACTAGAAATCTTCACTCTCCTTCCCTTGATTCACACTAGAACTCTTCACCGTCCTTCCCTTGATTCACACTAGAACTCATCACCCTCCTTCCCTTGATTCACACTAGAACTTTTCACTCTCCTTCCCTTGATTCACACTAGAACTCTTCACACTCCTTCCCTTGATTCATACTAGAACTCTTCACTCTCCTTCACTTGATTCACACTAGAACTCTTCACTCTCCTTCCCTTGATTCACACTAGAACTCTTCACCCTCGTTCCCTTGATGCACACGAGAACTCTTCACTCTCCTTCCCTTGATTCACACTAGAACTCTTCACCATCCGTCCCTTGATTCACAATAGAACTCTTCACTCTCCTTCCCTTAATTCACAATAGATCTATTCACCCTCCTTCCCTTGATTCACAATAGAACTCTTCACTCTCCTTCCCTTGATTCACACTAGAACTCTCACCCTCTTTCCCGTAATTCACACTAGAACTCTTCACCATCCGTCCCTTGATTCACACTAGAACTCGTCACTCTCCTTCCCTTAATTCACACTAGAACTCTTCAACCTCCTTCCCTTGATTCACACTAGAACTCTTCACTGCTCCTTCCCTTGATTCACACTAGAACTCTTCACCCTCCTTCCCTTGATTCACACTAGAACTCCTCACTCTCCTACCCTTGATTCACACTAGAAATCTTCACTCCTCCTTCCCTTGATTCACACTAGAACTATTCACCCTCCTTCGCTTGATTCATACTAGAACTCTTCACTCTCCTTCCCCTGATTCACACTAGAACTCTTCACTCCTCCTTCCCTTGATTCACACTAGAACTCTTCTCCCTCCTTCCCTTGATTCACACTAGAACGCTTCACTCCTTCTTCCTTTGATTCACACTAGAACTCTTCAGTCACCTTCCCTTGATTCACACTACAACTCTTCACTCTCCTTCCCTTGAATCACACTAGAACTATTCACTCCTCCTTCCCTTGATTCACACTACAACTCTTCACTCTCCTTCAATTGATTCACACTAGAACTTTTCACCCTCCTTCCCTTGATTCACACTAGAACTCTTCACTCACCTTCCCTTGATTCACACTAGAACTCTTCAGTCACCTTCCCTTGATTCACACTAGAACTCTTCACTCTCCTTCCCTTGATTCACACTAGAACTCTTCACTCTCCTTCCCTTTATTCACACTAGAACTCTTCACTCTCCATCCCCTGATTCACACCAGAACTCTTCACTCTCCTTCTCTTGACTCACACTAGAACTCTTCAATCTCCTTCACTTGATTCACACGAGAACTCTTCACCCTCCTTCCCTTGATTCACACTAGAACTCTTCACTCTCCTTCCCTTGATTCACACTAGAACTCTTCACCCTCCTTCCCTTGATTCACACTAGAACTCTTCACCCTCCTTCCCTTGATTCACACTAGAAATCTTCAACCTCCTTCCCTTGATTCACACTAGAACTCTTCACTCTCCTTCACTTGATTCACACTAGAACTCTTCACTCTCCTTCCCTTGATTCACACTAGAACTCTTCACTCTCCATCCCTTGATTAACACTAGAGCTCTTCACTCTCCATCCCTTGATTCACACTAGAAATCTTCACTCTCCTTCCTTGATTCAAACTAGAACTCTTCACTCTTCCTTCCCTTGATTCACACGAGAACTCTTCACCCTCCTTCCCTTGATTCACACTAGAACTCTTCACCCTCCTTCCCTTGATTCACACTAGAACTCTTCACCCTCCTTCCCTTGATTCACACTAGAACTCTTCACCGTCCTTCCCTTGATTCACACTAGAACTCATCACCCTCCTTCCCTTGATTCACACTAGAACTTTTCACTCTCCTTCCCTTGATTCACACTAGAACTCTTCACCCTCCTTCCCTTGATTCACACGAGAACTCTTCACTCTCCTTCCCTTGATTCACACTAGAACTCATCACCCTCCTTCCCTAGATTCACACTAGAACTCTTCACCATCCGTCCCTTGATTCACAATAGAACTCTTCACTCTCCTTCCCTTAATTCACAATAGATCTCTTCACCCTCCTTCCCTTGATTCACAATAGAACTCTTCACTCTCCTTCCCTTGATTCACACTAGAACTCTCACCCTCTTTCCCGTAATTCACACTAGAACTCTTCACCATCCGTCCCTTGATTCACACTAGAACTCGTCACTCTCCTTCCCTTAATTCACACTAGAACTCTTCACCCTCCTTCCCTTGATTCACACTAGAACTCTTCACTCTCCTTCCCTTAATTCACACTAGAACTCTTCACCCTCCTTCCCTTGATTCACACTAGAACTCTTCAACCTCCTTCCCTTGATTCATACTAGAACTCTTCACTGCTCCTTCCCTTGATTCACACTAGAACTTTTCACTCTCCTACCCTTGATTCACACTAGAAATCTTCACTCCTCCTTCCCTTGATTCACACGAGAACTCTTCCCCCTCCTTCCCTTGATTCATACTAGAACTCTTCACTCTCCTTCCCTTGATTCACACTAGAACTCTTCACTCCTCCTTCCCTTGATTCACACTAGAACTCTTCTCCCTCCTTCCCTTGATTCACACTAGAACGCTTCACTCCTTCTTCCTTTGATTCACACTAGAACTCTTCAGTCACCTTCCCTTGATTCACACTAGAACTCTTCACTCCCCTTCCCTTGAATCACACTAGAACTATTCACTCCTCCTTCCCTTGATTCACACTACAACTCTTCACTCTCCTTCAATTGATTCACACTAGAACTTTTCACCCTCCTTCCCTTGATTCACACTAGAACTCTTCACTCACCTTCCCTTGATTCACACTAGAACTCTTCAGTCACCTTCCCTTGATTCACACTAGAACTCTTCACTCTCCTTCCCTTGATTCACACTAGAACTCTTCACTCTCCTTCCCTTGATTCAAACTAGAACTCTTCACTCTCCTTCTCCTGATTCACACTAGAACTCTTCACTCTCCTTCCCTTGATTCAAACTAGAACTCTTCTCCCTCCTTCCCCTGATTCACACTAGAACTCTTCACTTTCCTTCGCTTGATTCACGCTAGAACTCTTCACTCTCCTTCCCTTGATTCACACTAGAACTCTTCACTCTTCCTTCCCTTGATTCACTCGAGAACTCTTCAATTTCATTCACTTGATTCACATGAGAACTCTTCACCCTCCTTCCCTTGATTCACACTAGAACTCTTCACTCTCCTTCCCTTGATTCACACTAGAACTCTTCACCCTCCTTCCCGTGATTCACACTAGAACTCTTCACTCTCCACCACATGATTCACACTAGAACTCTTCACTCTCCTTCCCTTGATTCACACTAGAACTCGTCACTCTCCTTCCCTTGATTCACACTAGAACTCTTCACTCCTCCTTCCCTTGATTCACTCGAGAACTCTTCACTCTCCTTCCCTTGATTCACACTAGAACTCTTCAAACTCCTTCACTTGATACACACGTGAACTCTTCACCCTCGTTCCCTTGATTCACTCGAGAACTCTTCGCTCTCCTTCCGTTGATTCACACTAGAACTCTTCTCCCTCGTTCCCTTGATTCACACTAGAACTCTTCACCCTCCTTCCCTTGATTCACACTAGAAATCTTCACCCTCCTTCCCTTGATTCACACTAGAACTCTTCACTCTCCTTCCCTTTATTCACACTAGAATTCGTTACTCCTCCTACCCTTGATTCACACTAGAACTCTTTACTCTCCTTCCCTTGATTCACACTAGAACTCTTCACTCTCCTTCCCTTGATTTACACTAGAACTCTTCACTCTCCTTCAATTGATTCACACTAGAACTCTTCACTCTTCCTTCCCTTGATTCACACTAGAACTCTTCACCCTCCATCCCTTGATTCACACTAGAACTCTTCACCCTCCTTCCCTTGATTCACACTAGAACTCTTCACCGACCTTCCCTTGATTCACATTAGAATTCGTTACTCCTCCTACCCTTGATTCACACTAGAACTCTTTACTCTCCTTCCCTTGATTCACACTAGAACTCTTCACTCTCCTTCCCTTGATTTACACTAGAACTCTTCACTCTCCTTCAATTGATTCACACTAGAACTCTTCACTCTTCCTTCCCTTGATTCACACTAGAACTCTTCACCCTCCATCCCTTGATTCACACTAGAACTCTTCACCCTCCTTCCCTTGATTCACACTAGAACTCTTCACCGACCTTCCCTTGATTCACACTAGAACTCCTCACCCTCCTTCCCTTGATTCACACAAGAACTCTTCACCCTCCTTCCCTTGATTTACACTAGAAATCTTCAACCTCCTTCCCTTGATTCACACTAGAACTCTTCACTCTCCTTCCCTTTATTCACACTAGAATTCGTTACTCCTCCTACCCTTGATTCACACTAGATCTCTTTACTCTCCTTTCCTTGATTCACACTAGAACTCTTCACTCTCCTTCACTTGATTCACACTAGAACTCTTCACTCTCCTTCCCTTGATTCACACTAGAACTCTTCACTCTCCATCCCTTGATTAACACTAGAGCTCTTCACTCTCCATCCCTTGATTCACACTAGAAATCTTCACTCTCCTTCCTTGATTCAAACTAGAACTCTTCACTCTTCCTTCCCTTGATTCACACTAGAACTCTTCACCCTCCTTCCCTTGATTCACACTAGAACTCTTCACCCTCCTTCCCTTGATTCACACTAGAACTCTTCACCCTCCTTCCCTTGATTCACACTAGAACTCTTCACCGTCCTTCCCTTGATTCACACTAGAACTCATCACCCTCCTTCCCTTGATTCACACTAGAACTTTTCACTCTCCTTCCCTTGATTCACACTAGAACTCTTCACCCTCCTTCCCTTGATTCACACGAGAACTCTTCACTCTCCTTCCCTTGATTCACACTAGAACTCATCACCCTCCTTCCCTAGATTCACACTAGAACTCTTCACCATCCGTCCCTTGATTCACAATAGAACTCTTCACTCTCCTTCCCTTAATTCACAATAGATCTCTTCACCCTCCTTCCCTTGATTCACAATAGAACTCTTCACTCTCCTTCCCTTGATTCACACTAGAACTCTCACCCTCTTTCCCGTAATTCACACTAGAACTCTTCACCATCCGTCCCTTGATTCACACTAGAACTCGTCACTCTCCTTCCCTTAATTCACACTAGAACTCTTCACCCTCCTTCCCTTGATTCACACTAGAACTCTTCACTCTCCTTCCCTTAATTCACACTAGAACTCTTCACCCTCCTTCCCTTGATTCACACTAGAACTCTTCAACCTCCTTCCCTTGATTCATACTAGAACTCTTCACTGCTCCTTCCCTTGATTCACACTAGAACTCTTCACTCTCCTACCCTTGATTCACACTAGAAATCTTCACTCCTCCTTCCCTTGATTCACACGAGAACTCTTCCCCCTCCTTCCCTTGATTCATACTAGAACTCTTCACTCTCCTTCCCTTGATTCACACTAGAACTCTTCACTCCTCCTTCCCTTGATTCACACTAGAACTCTTCTCCCTCCTTCCCTTGATTCACACTAGAACGCTTCACTCCTTCTTCCTTTGATTCACACTAGAACTCTTCAGTCACCTTCCCTTGATTCACACTAGAACTCTTCACTCCCCTTCCCTTGAATCACACTAGAACTATTCACTCCTCCTTCCCTTGATTCACACTACAACTCTTCACTCTCCTTCAATTGATTCACACTAGAACTTTTCACCCTCCTTCCCTTGATTCACACTAGAACTCTTCACTCACCTTCCCTTGATTCACACTAGAACTCTTCAGTCACCTTCCCTTGATTCACACTAGAACTCTTCACTCTCCTTCCCTTGATTCACACTAGAACTCTTCACTCTCCTTCCCTTGATTCAAACTAGAACTCTTCACTCTCCTTCTCCTGATTCACACTAGAACTCTTCACTCTCCTTCCCTTGATTCAAACTAGAACTCTTCTCCCTCCTTCCCCTGATTCACACTAGAACTCTTCACTTTCCTTCGCTTGATTCACGCTAGAACTCTTCACTCTCCTTCCCTTGATTCACACTAGAACTCTTCACTCTTCCTTCCCTTGATTCACTCGAGAACTCTTCAATTTCATTCACTTGATTCACATGAGAACTCTTCACCCATCTTCCCTTGATTCACACTAGAACTCTTCACTCTCCTTCCCTTGATTCACACTAGAACTCTTCACCCTCCTTCCCGTGATTCACACTAGAACTCTTCACTCTCCACCACATGATTCACACTAGAACTCTTCACTCTCCTTCCCTTGATTCACACTAGAACTCGTCACTCTCCTTCCCTTGATTCACACTAGAACTCTTCACTCCTCCTTCCCTTGATTCACTCGAGAACTCTTCACTCTCCTTCCCTTGATTCACACTAGAACTCTTCAAACTCCTTCACTTGATACACACGTGAACTCTTCACCCTCGTTCCCTTGATTCACTCGAGAACTCTTCGCTCTCCTTCCGTTGATTCACACTAGAACTCTTCTCCCTCGTTCCCTTGATTCACACTAGAACTCTTCACCCTCCTTCCCTTGATTCACACTAGAAATCTTCACCCTCCTTCCCTTGATTCACACTAGAACTCTTCACTCTCCTTCCCTTTATTCACACTAGAATTCGTTACTCCTCCTACCCTTGATTCACACTAGAACTCTTTACTCTCCTTCCCTTGATTCACACTAGAACTCTTCACTCTCCTTCCCTTGATTTACACTAGAACTCTTCACTCTCCTTCAATTGGTTCACACTAGAACTCTTCACTCTTCCTTCCCTTGATTCACACTAGAACTCTTCACCCTCCATCCCTTGATTCACACTAGAACTCTTCACCCTCCTTCCCTTGATTCACACTAGAACTCTTCACCGACCTTCCCTTGATTCACACTAGAATTCGTTACTCCTCCTACCCTTGATTCACACTAGAACTCTTTACTCTCCTTCCCTTGATTCACACTAGAACTCTTCACTCTCCTTCCCTTGATTTACACTAGAACTCTTCACTCTCCTTCAATTGATTCACACTAGAACTCTTCACTCTTCCTTCCCTTGATTCACACTAGAACTCTTCACCCTCCATCCCTTGATTCACACTAGAACTCTTCACCCTCCTTCCCTTGATTCACACTAGAACTCTTCACCGACCTTCCCTTGATTCACACTAGAACTCCTCACCCTCCTTCCCTTGATTCACACAAGAACTCTTCACCCTCCTTCCCTTGATTCACTCTAGAACTCTTCACTCTCCTTCCCTTGATTCACACTAGAACTTTTCACTCTCATTCCCTTGATTCACACTAGAACTGTTCACTCTCCTTCCCTTGATTAACACAAGAACTGTTCACTCTCCTTCCCTTGATTCACACTAGAACTCTTCACTCTCCTTCCCTTGATTCACACTAGAACTCTTCACTCTCCTTCCCTTGATTCACACTAGAACTCTTCACTCTCCTTCCCTTGATTCACAGTAGAACTCTTCACTCTTCTTTCCCTTGCTTCACACTAGAACACTTCACTCTCCTTCCCTTGATTAACACAAGAACTGTTCACTCTCCTTCCCTTGATTCACACTAGAACTGTTCAATCTCCTTCACTTGATTCACACGAGAACTCTTCACCCTCCTTCCCTTGATTCACACTAGAACTCTTCACTCTCCTTCCCTTGATTCACACTAGAACTCTTCACCCTCCTTCCCTTGATTCACACTAGAACTCTTCACTCTCCACCACATGATTCACACTAGAACTTCGCACTCTCCTTCTCTTGATTCACACTGGAACTCTTCACCCTCCTTCCCTTGATTCACACTAGAACTCATCACTCTCCTTCCCTTGATTCACACTAGAACTCTTCACTCTTCCTTCCCTTGATTCACTCGAGAACTCTTCACTCTCCTTCCCTTGATTCACACTAGAACTCTTCAAACTCCTTCACTTGATACACACGCGAACTCTTCACCCTCCTTCAATTGATTCACACTAGAAATCTTCAACCTCGTTCCCTTGATTCACTCGAGAACTCTTCGCTCTCCTTCCGTTGATTCACAGTAGAACTCTTCTCCCTCGTTCCCTTGATTCACACTAGAACTCTTCACCCTCCTTCCCTTGATTCACACTAGAAATCTTCAACCTCCTTCCCTTGATTCACACTAGAACTCTTCACTCTCCTTCCCTTTATTCACACTAGAATTCGTTACTCCTCCTACCCTTGATTCACACTAGAACTCTTTACTCTCCTTCCCTTGATTCACACTAGAACTCTTCACTCTCCTTCACTTGATTCACACTAGAACTCTTCACTCTCCTTCCCTTGATTCACAGTAGAACTCTTCACTCTTCTTTCCCTTGCTTCACACTAGAACACTTCAGCCTCCTTCCCTTGATTCACACTAGAACTCTTCACTACTCCTTTCCTTGATTCAGACTAGAACTCTTCACCCTCCTTCCCTTGATTCACACTAGAACTCTTCACTCCTCCTTCCCTTGATTCACACTAGAACACTTCAGCCTTCTTCCCTTGATTCACACCAGAACTCTTTACTCTCCTTCCCTTGATTCACACTAGAACTCTTCACCCTCCTTCCCTTGATTCACACGCGAACTCTTCACTCTCCATCCCCTGATTCACACTAGAACTCTTCACTCCTCCATCCCTTGATTCACACTAGAACTCTTCACTCTCCTTCCCTAGACTCACACTAGAACTCTTCACTCTCCTTCCCTTGATTCACACTAGAACTCTTCACTCTCCTTCCCCTGATTCACACTAGAACTCTTCTCCCTCCTTCCCTTGATTCACACTAGAACTCTTCACCCTCCTTCCCTTGATTCACTCTAGAACTCTTCACTCTCCTTCCCTTGATTCACACTAGAACTTTTCACTCTCATTCCCTTGATTCACACTAGAACTGTTCACTCTCCTTCCCTTGATTAACACAAGAACTGTTCACTCTCCTTCCCTTGATTCACACTAGAACTCTTCACTCTCCTTCCCTTGATTCACACTAGAACTCTTCACTCTCCTTCCCTTGATTCACACTAGAACTCTTCACTCTCCATCCCCTGATTCACACCAGAACTCTTCACTCTCCTTCTCTTGACTCACACTAGAACTCTTCAATCTCCTTCACTTGATTCACACGAGAACTCTTCACCCTCCTTCCCTTGATTCACACTAGAACTCTTCACCCCCCTACCCTTGATTCACACTAGAACTCTTCTCCCTCCTTCCCTTGATTCACACTAGAATTCTTCACTCTCCTTCCCTTGATTCACACTAGAACTCTTCACTCTCATTCCCTTGATTCACACTGGAACTCTTCACTCTCCTTCCCTTGATTCACACTAGAACTCTTCTCCCTCCTTCCCTTGATTCACACAAGAACTCTTCACTCTCCTTCCCTTGATTCACACTAGAACTCTTCACTCTCCTTCCCTTGATTCACACTAGAGCTCTTCACTCTCCTTCCCTTGATTCACACTAGAACTCTTCACTCTCCATCCCCTGATTCACACCAGAACTCTTCACTCACCTTCTCTTGACTCACACTAGAACTCTTCAATCTCCTTCACTTGATTCACACGAGAACTCTTCACCCTCCTTCCCTTGATTCACACTAGAACTCTTCACTCTCCTTCCCTTGATTCACACTAGAACTCTTCACCCTCCTTCCCTTGATTCACACTAGAACTCTTCACTCTCCACCACATGATTCACACTAGAACTTCGCACTCTCCTTCTCTTGATTCACACTAGAACTCTTCACCCTCCTTCCCTTGATTCACACAAGAACTCGTCACTCTCCTTCCCTTGATTCACACTAGAACTCTTCACTCTTCCTTCCCTTGATTCACTCGAGAACTCTTCACTCTCCTTCCCTTGATTCACACTAGAACTCTTCAAACTCCTTCACTTGATACACACGCGAACTCTTCACCCTCCTTCAATTGATTCACACTAGAAATCTTCAACCTCGTTCCCTTGATTCACTCGAGAACTCTTCGCTCTCCTTCCGTTGATTCACAGTAGAACTCTTCTCCCTCGTTCCCTTGATTCACACTAGAACTCTTCACCCTCCTTCCCTTGATTCACACTAGAAATCTTCAACCTCCTTCCCTTGATTCACACTAGAACTCTTTACTCTCCTTCCCTTGATTCACACTAGAACTCTTCACTCTCCTTCACTTGATTCACACTAGAACTCTTCACTCTCCTTCCCTTGATTCACAGTAGAACTCTTCACTCTTCTTTCCCTTGCTTCACACTAGAACACTTCAGCCTCCTTCCCTTGATTCACACTAGAACTCTTCACTACTCCTTTCCTTGATTCAGACTAGAACTCTTCACCCTCCTTCCCTTGATTCACACTAGAACTCTTCACTCCTCCTTCCCTTGATTCACACGAGAACACTTCAGCCTTCTTCCCTTGATTCACACCAGAACTCTTTACTCTCCTTCCCTTGATTCACACTAGAACTCTTCACCCTCCTTCCCTTGATTCACACGCGAACTCTTCACTCTCCATCCCCTGATTCACACTAGAACTCTTCACTCCTCCATCCCTTGATTCACACTAGAACTCTTCACTCTCCTTCCCTAGACTCACACTAGAACTCTTCACTCTCCTTCCCTTGATTCACACTAGAACTCTTCACTCTCCTTCCCTGATTCACACTAGAACTCTTCTCCCTCCTTCCCTTGATTCACACTAGAACTCTTCACCCTCCTTCCCTTGATTCACTCTAGAACTCTTCACTCTCCTTCCCTTGATTCACACTAGAACTTTTCACTCTCATTCCCTTGATTCACACTAGAACTGTTCACTCTCCTTCCCTTGATTAACACAAGAACTGTTCACTCTCCTTCCCTTGATTCACACTAGAACTCTTCACTCTCCTTCCCTTGATTCACACTAGAACTCTTCACTCTCCTTCCCTTGATTCACACTAGAACTCTTCACTCTCCATCCCCTGATTCACACCAGAACTCTTCACTCTCCTTCTCTTGACTCACACTAGAACTCTTCAATCTCCTTCACTTGATTCACACGAGAACTCTTCACCCTCCTTCCCTTGATTCACACTAGAACTCTTCACCCCCTACCCTTGATTCACACTAGAACTCTTCTCCCTCCTTCCCTTGATTCACACTAGAATTCTTCACTCTCCTTCCCTTGATTCACACTAGAACTCTTCACTCTCATTCCCTTGATTCACACTGGAACTCTTCACTCTCCTTCCCTTGATTCACACTAGAACTCTTCTCCCTCCTTCCCTTGATTCACACAAGAACTCTTCACTCTCCTTCCCTTGATTCACACAAGAACTCTTCACTCTCCTTCCCTTGATTCACACTAGAGCTCTTCACTCTCCTTCCCTTGATTCACACTAGAACTCTTCACTCTCCATCCCCTGATTCACACCAGAACTCTTCACTCACCTTCTCTTGACTCACACTAGAACTCTTCAATCTCCTTCACTTGATTCACACGAGAACTCTTCACCCTCCTTCCCTTGATTCACACTAGAACTCTTCACTCTCCTTCCCTTGATTCACACTAGAACTCTTCACCCTCCTTCCCTTGATTCACACTAGAACTCTTCACTCTCCACCACATGATTCACACTAGAACTTCGCACTCTCCTTCTCTTGATTCACACTAGAACTCTTCACCCTCCTTCCCTTGATTCACACAAGAACTCGTCACTCTCCTTCCCTTGATTCACACTAGAACTCTTCACTCTTCCTTCCCTTGATTCACTCGAGAACTCTTCACTCTCCTTCCCTTGATTCACACTAGAACTCTTCAAACTCCTTCACTTGATACACACGCGAACTCTTCACCCTCCTTCAATTGATTCACACTAGAAATCTTCAACCTCGTTCCCTTGATTCACTCGAGAACTCTTCGCTCTCCTTCCGTTGATTCACAGTAGAACTCTTCTCCCTCGTTCCCTTGATTCACACTAGAACTCTTCATCCTCCTTCCCTTGATTCACACTAGAAATCTTCAACCTCCTTCCCTTGATTCACACTAGAACTCTTTACTCTCCTTCCCTTGATTCACACTAGAACTCTTCACTCTCCTTCACTTGATTCACACTAGAACTCTTCACTCTCCTTCCCTTGATTCACAGTAGAACTCTTCACTCTTCTTTCCCTTGCTTCACACTAGAACACTTCAGCCTCCTTCCCTTGATTCACACTAGAACTCTTCACTACTCCTTTCCTTGATTCAGACTAGAACTCTTCACCCTCCTTCCCTTGATTCACACTAGAACTCTTCACTCCTCCTTCCCTTGATTCACACTAGAACACTTCAGCCTTCTTCCCTTGATTCACACCAGAACTCTTTACTCTCCTTCCCTTGATTCACACTAGAACTCTTCACCCTCCTTCCCTTGATTCACACGCGAACTCTTCACTCTCCATCCCCTGATTCACACTAGAACTCTTCACTCCTCCATCCCTTGATTCACACTAGAACTCTTCACTCTCCTTCCCTAGACTCACACTAGAACTCTTCACTCTCCTTCCCTTGATTCACACTAGAACTCTTCACTCTCCTTCCCCTGATTCACACTAGAACTCTTCTCCCTCCTTCCCTTGATTCACACTAGAACTCTTCACCCTCCTTCCCTTGATTCACACTCGATCTCTTCACTCTCCTTTCCTTGATTCACACTAGAACTCTTCACCCTTCTTCCCTTGATTCACACTAGAACTCTTCACTCTCCTTCCCTTGATTCACACTAGAACTCTTCACTCTCCATCCCTTGATTCACTCTAGAACTCTTTACTCCTCCTACCCTTGATTCACACTATAACTCTTTACTCCTCCTACCCTTGATTCACACTAGAACTCTTTACTCTATTTCCCTTGATCACCATAGAACTCTTTACTCCTCCTACCCTTGATTCACACTAGAACTCTTTACTCCCCCTTCCCTTGATACACACTAGAACTCTCCTCCCTCCTTCCTTTGATTCACACTAAAACTCTTCACCGTCCTTCCCTTGATTCACACTAGAACTCTTCACTCTCCTTCTCTAGATTCACACTAGAACTCTTCACTCTCCTTCCCTTGATTCACACTAAAACACTTCTCCCTCCTTCCCTTGATTCACACTATAACTCTTCACTCTCCTTCCCTTGATTCACACTAGAACTCTTCACTCTCCTGCCCTTGGTTCACACTAGAACTCTTCACTCTCCTTCCCATGATTCACACTAGAACTCTTCACTCTCCTTCCCTTGATTCACACTAGAACTCTTCACCCTCCTTCCCTTGATTCACACTAGAACTCTTCACTCTCCGTTCCTTGATTCACACTAGAACTCTTCACCCTTCTTCCCTTGATTCACACTAGAACTCTTAAATCCTCCTACCCTTGATTCACACTAGAACTCTTCACTCTCCTTCCCTTGATTCACACTAGAACTATTCACTCTCCTTCCCGTGATAAACACTAGAACTCTTCACCCTCCTTCCCTTGATTCACACCAGAACTCTTCACCTCCCTACCCTTGATTCACACTAGAACTCTTCTCCCTTCTTCCCTTGATTCACACAAGAACTCTTCACTCTCCTTCCCTTGATTCACACTAGAACTCTTCACTCTCCTTCCCTAGATTCACACTAGAACTCTTCACTCTCCTTCCCTTGATTCACACTAGAACTCTTCACTCTCCATCCCCTGATTCACACCAGAACTCTTCACTCTCCTTCTCTTGACTCACACTAGAACTCTTTAATCTCCTTCACTTGATTCACACGAGAACTCTTCACCCTCCTTCCCTTGATTCACACTAGAACTCTTCACTCTCCTTCCCTTGATTCACACCAGAACTCTTCACCCTCCTTCCCTTGATTCACACTAGAACTCTTCACTCTCCACCACATGATTCACACTAGAACTTCTCACTCTCCTTCTCTTGATTCACACTAGAACTCTTCACTCTCCTTCCCTTGATTCACACTAGAACTCGTCACTCTCCTTCCCTTGATTCACACTAGAACTCTTCACTCTTCCTTCCCTTGATTCACTCGAGAACTCTTCACTCTCCTTCCCTTGATTCACACTAGAACTCTTCAAACTCCTTCACTTGATACACACGCGAACTCTTCACCCTCATTCCCTTGATTCACTCAAGAACTCTTCGCTCTCCTTCCGTTGATTCACAGTAGAACACTTCTCCCTCGTTCCCTTGATTCACACTAGAACTCTTCACCCTCCTTCCCTTGATTCACACTAGAAATCTTCAACCTCCTTCCCTTGATTCACACTAGAACTCTTCACTCTCCTTCCCTTTATTCACACTAGAATTCGTTACTCCTCCTACCCTTGATTCACACTAGAAATCTTCAACCTCCTTCCCTTGATTCACACTAGAACTCTTTACTCTCCTTCCCTTGATTCACACTAGAACTCTTCACTCTCCTTCACTTGATTCACACTAGAACTCTTCACTCTCCTTCCCTTGATTCACAGTAGAACTCTTCACTCTTCTTTCCCTTGATTCACACTAGAACACTTCAGCCTCCTTCCCTTGATTCACACTAGAACTCTTCACTACTCCTTTCCTTGATTCAGACTAGAACTCTTCACCCTCCTTCCCTTGATTCACACGAGAACTCTTCACTCTCCATCCCCTGATTCACACTAGAACTCTTCACTCCTCCATCCCTTGATTCACACTAGAACTCTTCACTCTCCTTCCCTAGACTCACACTAGAACTCTTCACTCTCCTTCCCTTGATTCACACTAGAACTCTTCACTCTCCTTCCCTTGATTCACACTAGAACTCTTCACCCTCCTTCCCTTGATTCACACTAGAACTCTTCACTCTCCTTCCCTTGATTCACACTAGAACTCTTCACCCTCCTTCCCTTGATTCACACTAGAACTCTTCACTCTCCACCACATGATTCACACTAGAACTTCTCACTCTCCTTCTCTTGATTCACACTAGAACTCTTCACCCTCCTTCCCTTGATTCACACTAGAACTCGTCACTCTCCTTCCCTTGATTCACACTAGAACTCTTCACTCTCCTTCCCTTGATTCACTCGAGAACTCTTCACTCTCCTTCCCTTGATTCACACTAGAACTCTTCAAACTCCTTCACTTGATACACATGCGAACTCTTCACCCTCATTCCCTTGATTCACTCGAGAACTCTTCGCTCTCCTTCCGTTGATTCACAGTAGAACACTTCTCCCTCGTTCCCTTGATTCACACTAGAACTCTTCACCCTCCTTCCCTTGATTCACACTAGAAATCTTCAACCTCCTTCCCTTGATTCACACTAGAACTCTTCACTCTCCTTCCCTTTATTCACACTAGAATTCGTTACTCCTCCTACCCTTGATTCACACTAGAAATCTTCAACCTCCTTCCCTTGATTCACACTAGAACTCTTTACTCTCCTTCCCTTGATTCACACTAGAACTCTTCACTCTCCTTCACTTGATTCACACTAGAACTCTTCACTCTCCTTCCCTTGATTCACAGTAGAACTCTTCACTCTTCTTTCCCTTGATTCACACTAGAACACTTCAGCCTCCTTCCCTTGATTCACACTAGAACTCTTCACTACTCCTTTCCTTGATCACCATAGAACTCTTTACTCCTCCTACCCTTGATTCACACAAGAACTCTTCACTCTCCATCCCCTGATTCACACTAGAACTCTTCACTCCTCCATCCCTTGATTCACACTAGAACTCTTCACTCTCCTTCCCTAGACTCACACTAGAACTCTTCACTCTCCTTCCCTTGATTCACACTAGAACTCTTCATTCTCCTTCCCTTGATTCACACTAGAACTCTTCTCCCTCCTTCCCTTGATTCACACTAGAGCTCTTCACCCTCCTTCCCTTGATTCACACTCGATCTCTTCACTCTCCTTTCCTTGATTCACACTAGAACTCTTCACCCTTCTTCCCTTGATTCACACTAGAACTCTTCACTCTCCTTCCCTTGATTCACACTAGAACTCTTCACTCTCCATCCCTTGATTCACTCTAGAACTCTTTACTCCTCCTACCCTTGATTCACACTATAACTCTTTACTCCTCCTACCCTTGATTCACACTAGAACTCTTTACTCTATTTCCCTTGATCACCATAGAACTCTTTACTCCTCCTACCCTTGATTCACACTAGAACTCTTCACTCTCCTTCCCTTGATTCACACTAGAACTCTTTACTCCCCCTTCCCTTGATACACACTAGAACTCTCCTCCCTCCTTCCTTTGATTCACACTAAAACTCTTCTCCCTCCTTCCCTTGATTCACACTATAACTCTTCACCCTCCTTCTCCTGATTCACACTAGAACTCTTCACCGTCCTTCCCTTGATTCACACTAGAACTCTTCACTCTCCTTCTCTTGATTCACACTAGAACTCTTCACTCTCCTTCCCTTGATTCACACTAAAACACTTCTCCCTCCTTCCCTTGATTCACACTAGAACTCTTCACTCTCCTTCCCTTGATTCACACTAGAACTCTTCACTCTCCTTCCCTTGATTCACACTAGAACTCTTCACTCTCCTGCCCTTGGTTCACACTGGAACTCTTCACTCTCCTTCCCATGATTCACACTAGAACTCTTCACTCTCCTTCCCTTGATTCACACTAGAACTCTTCACTCTCCTTCCCTTGATTCACACTAGAACTCTTCACTCTCCTTCCCATGATTCACACTAGAACTCTTCACTCCTCCATCCCTTGATTCACACTAGAACTCTTCACTCTCCTTCCCTAGACTCACACTAGAACTCTTCACTCTCCTTCCCTTGATTCACACTAGAACTCTTCACTCTCCTTCCCTTGATTCACACTAGAACTCTTCTCCCTCCTTCCCTTGATTCACACTAGAACTCTTCACCCTCCTACCCTTGATTCACACTCGATCTCTTCACTCTCCTTTCCTTGATTCACACTAGAACTCTTCACCCTTCTTCCCTTGATTCACACTAGAACTCTTCACTCTCCTTCCCTTGATTCACACTAGAACTCTTCACTCTCCATCCCTTGATTCACTCTAGAACTCTTTACTCCTCCTACCCTTGATTCACACTATAACTCTTTACTCCTCCTACCCTTGATTCATGCTAGAACTCTTTACTCTATTTCCCTTGATCACCATAGAACTCTTTACTCCTCCTACCCTTGATTCACACTAGAACTCTTCACTCTCCTTCCCTTGATTCACACTAGAACTCTTTACTCCCCCTTCCCTTGATACACACTAGAACTCTCCTCCCTCCTTCCTTTGATTCACACTAAAACTCTTCTCCCTCCTTCCCTTGATTCACACTATAACTCTTCACCCTCCTTCTCCTGATTCACACTAGAACTCTTCACCGTCCTTCCCTTGATTCACACTAGAACTCTTCACTCTCCTTCTCTTGATTCACACTAGAACTCTTCACTCTCCTTCCCTTGATTCACACTAAAACACTTCTCCCTCCTTCCCTTGATTCACACTAGAACTCTTCACTCTCCTTCCCTTGATTCACACTAGAACTCTTCACTCTCCTTCCCTTGATTCACACTAGAACTCTTCACTCTCCTGCCCTTGGTTCACACTAGAACTCTTCACTCTCCTTCCCATGATTCACACTAGAACTCTTCACTCTCCTTCCCTTGATTCACACTAGAACTCTTCACTCTCCTTCCCTTGATTCACACTAGAACTCTTCACTCTCCGTTCCTTGATTCACACTAGAACTCTTCACCCTTCTTCCCTTGATTCACACTAGAACTCTTAAATCCTCCTACCCTTGATTCACACGAGAACTCTTCACTCTGCTTCCCTTGATTCACACTAGAACTATTCACTCTCCTTCCCGTGATAAACACCAGAACTCTTCACCCTCCTTCCCTTGATTCACACTAGAACTCATCAGCCTCCTTCCCTTGATTCACACTAGAACTCTTCACCCTCCTTCCCTTGAATCACACTAGAACTCTTCACACTCCTTCTTGAGTTCACACTAGAACTCTTCACTCTCCTTCCCTTAATTCACACTAGAACTCTTCACTCTCCATCCCTTGATTCACTCTAGAACTCTTTACTCCTCCTACCCTTGATTCACACTAGAACTCTTTACTCCTCCTACCCTTGATTCACACTAGAACTCTTTACTCTCCTTCCCTTGATTCACACGAGAACTCTTCACCCTCCTTCCCTTGATTCACACTAGAACTCTTCACTCTCCGTTCCTTGATTCACACTAGAACTCTTCACCCTCCTTCCCTTGATTCACACTAGAACTCTTAACTCCTCCTTCCCTTGATTCACACTAGAACTCTTCACTCTCCTTCCCTTGATTCACACTCGAACTATTCACTCTCCTTCCCTTGATAAACACTAGAACTCTTCACTCCACCTTTCCTTGATTCACACTAGAACTATTCACTCTCCTTCAATTGATAAACACTAGGGGGGAAAAATTCAGTTGGTTGCGCCTCCCGTTGGCGCCTTAAGAGGGCGCTAATGGGGCGTTAAGGCGCTAACGCCCGGGCGCAGCGCTGTTTGCGCCGCTCGAGAACTTAACTTGAGATTGTGCGGCGGCGCTAAAACTTACCGCTGCGACCAGCTGCGCGCGCAGATTGTGACGTCATTCCATGGTGCAATGCCCTTGGGGCGCCCCGGAGCGGAAATTGAGTGGCGCCCCCTGCCTTACCGCCTGGCGCTTCCAACGACCGGAAGACTGGAACGTTATCAATCGGTGTGGGGCTGGGGGGGGCGCTATTTAAAGGGGGCCTCTTCCTGTCTTTTTCTGTGGTTGACATTTATGCACCACTCGTTCTGAGAGAGAGAGAGAGATTCGGAGAGAGAGAGAGAGAGACTTTTACATTGACTCAACGCTTTGTGAGGTAGTTTTGCCTAGTTCATCCTAACTTTGCTGCTACTTTAGTTGCTGTACCTCATTACTTTTCTGGCAAAGAGAATATGGGGGCTGCAATGATTGGGGGCGTCGTCCTGCTCCAGCTCAATCGGAGGATAGTGAGACGCAGACAGAGAGTGGCAATGATGGCCAGACGGAGGAGGGCCATCAGGCGCATGTACAGGAGAGCTTACCCTCCCAGGGTATATCGTGAACAGCTCTCCTACATCCATATGTCCGAGGAGCTGTGTTTGCGAAGGCTGCGATTCAGCAAGGAGGTGGTCACTGAGCTCTGCCACCTGCTGCAGCCAGATCTGCAGCCTCAGCTGAGGTCCAGGACGTCTCTGTCGGTGGCAGTGAAGGTCACAGTGGCTTTGAACTTCTACGCCACTGGCTCATTCCAAGCTGCTGTTGGGGACCTCGCCAATATCTCCCAGTTTGCGGTGCATCGCTGCATCCGGCAGGTCACCAATGCCCTCTTCACAAGGAGACGAGACTTCATCTCCTTCCCTATGACCCCAGACAAGCAGCATGACCGTGCTATGGGCTTTGCGAGGGTAGCGGGCTTCCCCATGGTGCAGGGCGCCATTGACTGCACGCATGTGGCTTTGCGTGCTCCGCGAGAGAATGCAGAGGAGTTCCGGAACAGAAAGGGGTTCCATTCCTTGAATGTGCAGTTGGTCTGTGACCACTGACAGGTGATTCTCGCTGTCAATGCCCACTATCCGGGCAGCTGCCACGATGCTTTCATCCTGCGCCAGAGTACTGTGGCAGAAATTTTCGAGGCACCGCATCAGCCAGTTGGTTGGCTTCTGGGGGACAAGGGGTACGCATTGAGCACCTGGCTGATGACACCGCTCCGTGCGCCAAACACCCCTGCTGAGCTGCGGTACCAGGAAAGCCAACAAGCAACCAGGAACATTATTGAGCGCACAATCGGCGTGCTGAAACAACGATTCCGCTGTCTGGACCATTCTGGAGGAGCCCTGCAGTACTCGCCTGAGCAAGTTTCGAAATTCGTAGTCGTGTGCTGCATGTTGCACAACATGGCAATCCTCAGGACGCAGCCAATGCCACCAGGCCTTGCAGCACCACAAGAGGAGGAGGAGGAAGAGGAGGAACAGGACGAGGACGATGATCAGCAGCAGCACCAAGGCAGGAGGGCGGCCCACAATGGTCAAACTGCAAGGGCCGTCCGTCAACGACTAATAGCAAGCCGCTTCTAGGGCCCCTGCCATTGCTACAAACACGAATCAACCCAGCACGCAACCCCTAAGCCGGCCAAGGCACCAATAATTCCAACCACCAGCCATGTATATTTTGAATACAGAAACTTATTTATTGTACAAACTCTGTGTGTGTCAATTCCTCATGACAAACTCATAGAAATAAACACAAAAAAACAGTCAATAACATAACTGGTTCTCACAACCTGGAGATAATGTCCAAAACACTAAACAAAAGTTGGGCCATGAACCTCGGCCTTTAATAAAAAAATGACCAGCATTTTGGCACACCTCCTACTTTTTGCCCTTCGAGGGTGATCTCCTTCCCTTGCGCACTTCCCCCCTTCTAACCCTACTGCTCCTCCGTAATGGGACCTCAGTGGCTGCAGCAAGGCTGGTGGAAGGCTGCTGCTCGTCAGACCCTGACACTGCAGATGCCCCTGAAGGACGGCCTCGACCACTTCTGGGCCTGGAGGGCCCGGCTGCAGACTGCACCAACTCTGCATGGGCGGCAGCAGTCTGTCCTACAGGCGGTGGCAAGTGCAGTGGAGAAGTGACAGTGTTGGCAGCAGTAATGCTGTCATCGTGAGAGAGGACAGCAACTCCCTGCTCGCCCGACACACTGGCACTCCCACGGGGCAGCACTTCAGCATCCGGAGCAATTTGCCGGAGAACAGATTGCTGGCCTGCTGCGGCGCGGTGACAGCCCCGGGGACATGTGCACGAACCATCGAGGATGGCAGCAGTCAGTGCTCGCGTGGCCTCAATCTGAGTCTGCATGAGAGCAGTCTCAGATGGGTTCCTGGCAGCCAGTGACTGAATTGCAGCACTAAGCTTTAGTGTGGCATCCGCCTGTGCTACAGCGAAGTGCTCCACACTCCTTGCCAGTGCCTCAATGCATTCGGGCACCCTTCCCACTGCACCCATGAGCTCAGTGTGCATGCCCACCGCCTGGCTGTTCATTTCTGCAATCAGCCGCTCCTCCTCTGCGTCCATTGCAGTAGGAGTGTCTGGCATACTCTCCCTCTGGGGAGAAGGCTCCCGTTCTTCCCTCCCCCCCCCCATGGCGTTGCTGCAGCCCGCTGGGTCCTGGAGCTTCACCATCATCAGCCCCTTCCCCCCTGCTCCCCTCCGGGGAAGGCGTGTTCCCAGTGTGGCCATGGGCTTCCTCGGGAGAGGGTGGCACTGATGCTCCGGCTTCCTCTTCCTCCTCAGCTGCAGCATCACTCCCAGTGGCAGCTTCAGGGACCATCTCCTCAGCTGGTGAATCACCATCTGAAAGCAGGGAGGTACAAGAGTGGCTTTAGCGTGAGGACAGGGTGGCAGTAAGGGAGGAATAAGTGCAGCGAGTTAGCAAGTTGGATTGAAAGTGTCAAAGGCTGGTATTGTGAGGGACAAGTGGAAGGACAGAGGACAAAAAGGTGATGACCTTACCATTGCTGTCCACAACGGGGTCGGCGTCCCCAGTGGCGACGGGACCGATCACCCGGCTTGCCACAATCCTGTGGACGCGCTCCTCCAGATCGCTGAGGGGTTGCAGCTGAAGCCGCCCTCCACCCTTCCGTTGCTGCTGTCTCCGATTATGAGCCAGCTTAGCCTGCAAGAAAAAGGACAGCATCTGAGTAAATATACAGCCATGGTCTTGCCTGATGTGCCTCCCATAGGTGAATAGCCCTTACAATATGCAGCCATGGTCTTGCCTGATGTGCCTCCCATAGGTGAATAGCCCTTACAATATGCAGCCATGGTCTTGCCTGATGTGCCTCCCATAGGTGAATAGCCCTTACTGTATGCAAAGTGTGGAATGTGTGTGTGTGTTTGATGAAAGGGCCATAGGTGTTGCATGAGTGTTGTGCATTGGGGTTTTAAGACCCTCTGGCCATATAGTGAGGTTGAGATGGAGGGATGGAGAGGTATTGAGAAAAAGCCACTCACCCTGACGACCCGAGTGAGGTCGTTGAATTTTTTGCGGCACTGAACATGGGTCCTGGGCACCATGCTCCTGGAGGAGACGCTCTGAGCCACCTCCCTCCACACTCTTCTGAACTGGCGTGGCAAAGGCCTCCTGCCACTCTCTGGGAACAGCATGCATCGTCTGCGCTCCACTGCGCCAACCAGAGCATCCAAGGCCTGCTCGGTGAAGCGATGAGCGCGTTCTCTCACCCTCTCCATGCTTGGCAGCAAAATGGATTACAGGTCTCTCCAGGCTGAGATTCAAGGCTGCAATGAGCAGGGTGTGGCTGGGGAGCAAGTGGCCCCCCCCCCGCTTTAAGAAGTGTCCGGCGCCAGTGTGTCTGTGTTCCCTCGCTAACTGGCAGCAGCTGCGCTGCGCTCGTGCGCTGAGGTAGCGCCTCACTCCTAGGCCTTTGCGCCTTAAGAGAGGTGTGCAGCGCCTAATTTAGCGCTCCACTCACCTCCCGGGGCGGTAAAAGTGAAGTTTCCTGTCAGTGCCGATAATTAGCGCCAGGCGCTAATATTTGCGCTCGGACGATATTTGCGCCCCAAATGGGGCGCGACCTAATTTCTACCCCTAGAACTCTTGTCCCTCCTTCCCTTGATTCACACTAGAACTCTTCACCCTCCTTCCCTTGATTCACACTAGAAGTCTTCAGCCTCCTTCCCTTGATTCACACTAGAACTCTTCACCCTCCTTCCCTTGATTCACTCTAGAACTCTTCACTCTCCTTCCCTTGATTCACACTAGAACTCTTAACTCCTCCTTCCCTTGATTCACACTAGAACTCTTCACTCTCCTTCCCTTGATTCACACTGGAACACTTCACCCATCTTCCCTTGATTCACACTAGAACTCTTCACTCCTCCTTCCCTTGATTCACACTAGAACTCTTCACTCTCCTTCCGTTGATTCACACTAGAACTCTTCACTCTCCATCCCTTGATTAACACTAGAGCTCTTCACTCTCCATCCCTTGATTCACACTAGAAATCTTCACTCTCCTTCCTTGATTCAAACTAGAACTCTTCACTCTTCCTTCCCTTGATTCACACTAGAACTCTTCACCCTCCTTCCCTTGATTCACACTAGAATTCTTCACCCTCCTTCCCTTGATTCACACTAGAACTCTTCACCGTCCTTCCCTTGATTCACACTAGAACTCTTCACTCCTCCTTACCTTGATTCACACTAGAACTCTTCACTCTCCTTCCCTTGATTCACACTAGAACTCTTCACTCTCCTTCCCTTGATTCACACTAGAACTCTTCACCCTCCTTCCATTGATTCACACTAGAACTCTTCACCCTCCTTCCCTTGATTCACACTAGAACTCTTCACCGTCCTTCCCTTGATACACACTAGAACTCTTCACCCTCCTTCCCTTGATTCACATTTGAATTCTTCACCCTCCTTTTGTTGATTGACATTCAAACTCTTCATATGGTGACTGGACGAGCCAAGATTGAGTGATGAGGATGCAGTTGAGACCAGCATGATACTCATTTGTGAACTGACAGTAAACTGACAACACTTTCTTTCTGCGAAATACAGATGATTGGTGTGTATTATCCAAGCTGGTAACAGAGTGACATTCCTGTAATACTGGGACAGGTCATAAGCTAACATTATGAGAGATGGTCCTTGAGACAGGGATGAAAAACTTTAAACAAGTTGAAAAGTTACAGTTTTTTTTAAAATGGAACCGTAAATCCGTAGGCCAGCAATTTATCTGGGATTGAGCCTGTTGAGACCCTCCACTGCTGATCCTGGGAGATATTCCAGGGTCAGTTGGGTGGGGGAGGTTCCCACTTTGAATTAAATTGGTGGGTGCCCCCGCCACTAGGAGCACATCTAGGGCGCCTGCTATACTGGAAAATCAGGCAGAGTATGCTCATCTGGGCAGAAGCTGGGTCCCGACCTAATTTCCGGCATTTGCAGAGGCCTCCCACTGAAGTTCCGATGGGTGTACATGGGAACGACTGTGGCTTTTGGAACCAATAAGTCTTGAAAAAAAAACAAAGTTACCTAAGCACTATGTCAGCAGCTCCTATATCGTGACTCTCAACCATATGGAAGCTGGGATCCATGACTTTCTATCTCAAATACCTCATTTGTTGCAATTCTTGAACAGTTAATAGGGCACTGCACAGTTATGAACACCCCCATCTCTAGGGTATGGGAGAACAAACTAAAATCTTTGATATTATTTTCATATAACTTCCCCAAGGCTTAGTGGATAAATGCGCCGCCAGGCATAACAGTGAACTATGTAGTTGAGGAAAGTCCCTCCGCTTCAATCTCCGATCAATGCTGAGTTCGCTGGCTTTAGGCAAGGCAGCAGTAAAGGCGATAGGGTTGGCATAAAAAAGGGAAAAATAAATTACCAAAGGTTCCTGGGTTTCTTCGCTGCCCATTGACCCGTGCTAGAATATGTGCATGGATTGACATTGGGTAAGGACAGGATTAGACTTGACAGAGCTAAAACAAATACAAGCACATAAATCCATGGAAACGAAGCATACTTTAGCTGTTCGCATAGTGTGAAAGCCTGGGGCAATTATCATTCCAGCCTTATGGTCTGGTGCCAGTTAATGGAGTTAAATTTCAAGTACTGGCAAAGCTCAGTGATAGAACAGGTTTTCTACAACTGTCACAAATAAAAATTGTTTTCACCTAAAAAGAAATTCAGATATCTGTGCTGTTTCATTTTGATGTCAAACAAATTGGGGGTAATTTTCATCTCCCTAGTGCCCTGATTTGGTGTGCTAGTGGGACAATAGAGGTCCGTAAATCCAGCAGAAATCAGTTCCACTGGATTTCCACTTGTTCTTCCAGAGGCGAGCTTCTGAAGCTCCCAGACAAGGCAGGCAGGAGCCTCAGTAGCATATGTACAAAGAGATCGGGATGGGGTGGGGAGCTCTCACCATTGTCAGGCCCACGGACAAACTGAAAGCCGAGTGGAAACAAGGCCTCCTGCAGACCTGCAGACGGGAGGGCTTTTAAAAGGCCCACACACTTTAAGGGGCCCTGATGGCTACACCAGCAGACCTCTCAGTGCCATCACAATGAGACGTGAATGCCTGTCCAAGCGTTATGCTGCAAGGTTCTTCATAAGCATACCAATTCCAACATGTCATGTTTTACATGATGGATGGAGTCTCCCGTCAGATCATTGGCTGAGCCTCAGTTGTTATTATGGGAGAAGAGCCCTATCCTGAACGCACATGTACAGTCGCACATGTCGCACTGAAAGCCAGATGAGGCAGATGGATGACTTGCCTTGCGTGCCAGGCGCATGGCAGCCAGATCTTGCAACTTCAAATTCATTCAAACTGATCGGGCAGACAAGCCGCCATCGTGGTCTGTTGGTGGCTGTGTCTTCTCAGGTGCTGGGGTCAATATTGCAAGATTTCAAGATGGCCTTTAGTGTGTCTATAGCGTTTGTTCTGCCCACCTCTGTCCTGATATCCAGACTAAAGCTCGCGGTAGAAGAATTTTATAATCAGGCATGTGAATGACATGTCCAGACCAACGCAACGCTTGAGAGCAGCGTCTCCTGCCACTTGATGCCAAGCAATGGTCAAGTCGCTTGATGTGACGGCGGTAGCAGATCCACGACTCAGATCTGCATAGTAGGGTGCTGAGGACAGCAGCTTGAGATATAGCAACTTTTGTTGGCTTCACATGATATTGCATGAAAAAGGACATGCCAGGGTAATTAACAGCCTGGCATGTTAACATGTCTGTTTGGCTGCCTCTGCTAAGATGCCACCCACCATTTCTGTGGACCCTGGCAAACCCACCTGGAAATTACTGTGGTGAACCAGTCTTCTCAGAATCTGGATCAGCAGAGAGGAAGATGCCGAGCTCTGTCATCTGCTGCAAGGCCACCTGCAGCTACCATGCAGCATAGAGCTTGCACATGTGCAGGGAACGTAACAGTCTGCTGTGGCCTGAAACTTGGCTGCACCTCCTTGCAGGTATGCTGCAGTGCTGATCTATGGGCTGGTGCTGGACAGTAGTACAGATCCTCCTCACAAACATCTCGTGCAGCACCACCTCGACTACAGGAGCCCTCAAAGAGAGGCCAAACATTGGGCTACACCGTCACGTACCTACAGACTCACCCTGCACCTACAGGCTCCATTCCCTTCAATCTGGCCCACCACTTCTTCATCCCATGCCTCTGCAGCCTTGGGAAACGTTGCTGATGGGTTAAAGATATCTTTTAATGTTCATCAAAAGCTTTCTAAATTTTTGTTCCCTACTTGTGACACTGCCCTTTAATTTTCCCCATCCCTTTAAAAATGGACTTATGTGCAATTTTTGTCTCCTGACGGTTGTGTCATCCCTAAATCCACTTGAATTTGCATCTGGAGTTGTGAATCATTATGCAAATAAGGATAGACAGGAAAATTGAATACACTTGGGATTCAAGTGTATCTTAAAACAATGCAAACTAGAATAGAACTGATTCACACCTGAAGCTGAAAATCACCCCCATTCATTCTCAGTGACTACAGATGTCACATGGTAGGAATTGTGCAATAACATGTTTCTTCAGTCGAATTTCCAGAGTATTTTGTGCCTCTTCAGTTTGAACTTTTGGTTTATTATTTTAGCTCAGTCATGTGGTCCACTTGTGATATAATTCCAACTGTGGAAACTTAGGGGTAGAAATTAGGTCGCGCCCCATTTGGGGCGCAAATATCGTCTGGACGCAAATATTAGCGCCTGGCGCTAATTATCGGCACTGACTGGAAACTTCACTTTTACCGCCCCGGGAGGTGAGTGGAGCGCTAAAGCAGGCGCTGCACACCTGTCTTAAGGCGCAAAGGCCGAGCTGTGAGGCGCTAACTCAGAGCGCTGGCGAAGCTCATGTAATGTCAGTCAGCAATGGAACACACACACAATGGCACGGGCCAGTTCTTAAAGGGGATGGTTAATCTTGCTTTCCATCCACATCCTGTTCATTGCAGCCTTGAATCTCGGCCTGGAGAGACTTGCACATCAAATGTGCTGGAAAGAACAATGGAGAGTACCAGGCAAAGAGCTCAGAGTGCAGCTCCCACAGTCTCTGCTAAATCGATACAAGGAATGGCAAATCAAAATGAACCTGCAAAGTGCTGCTCAGTACCCAAAACTCCTTCACACAACGTTGAATCTCTCCAGAAGTCTCTCCCTCTCTCTCTCAGAATGCGTAGTTCAAAAATGCCACCAACAATAAAAGACAGGAAGAGGCCCCCTTTAAATAGCGCCCCCCCCAGCCCCACAGCGATTGATAGCGTTCCAGTCTTCTGGTCGTTGGAAGCGCCAGGCGGTAAGGCAGGGGGCGCCACTCAATTTCCGCTCCGGGGCGCCACAAGGGCGTTGCACCATGGAATGACGTCACAATCTGTGCGCGCAGGTGGTCGCAGCGGTAAGTTTTAGCGCCGCCGCACAATGTCAAGTTAAGTTCCCGAGCGGCGCAAACATCGCTGCGCCCGGGCGTTAGCGGCTTTGCGCCCCATTAGCGCCCTCTTAAGGCGCTAACGGGAGGCGCAACCAACTGAATTTTTACCCCTTATTGTTCAGCTCTCATACCTCCAGCAGGGCTGAATTTTTAAATTCAGTTAATAAGTAGTTTTATTTTGGTCTAGCCATCTCCAGGAACAGGGTATAGAGCCGTTGGGTAGGGAATGGAGCAGGGGCTCGGGGAGTGAACGAGTGAGATGGGAGCTAGGCCAGGGACGAAGTGAGTCATGAGGCTCGAGTCGAAACAAGAATGGAGCGGAGCCGATTTCTTCCGACCTCGCAACTGGTAGCGGCTAAGTTCAAGGACTAGAACGCACTGAGATATTAATGGGGTTGATGCCATGACTGAAAGCATTTCTGGAGTTAGGATTGCCTTCATCCATCTAGGCCCCAGGCCCTGGAATTCTCTCCCTAAAACTCTCTGATTCTCCATGTCCGTCTCTTGCATTAGGACCCTCCTTAAAACCCATCTCTTTGACCAAGCTTTTAGTTACTCCTCTTAATATCGCCTTCTTTGGATTAGCATCGACTTCTGTCTGATTACGCTTCTCGGAAGCGCCTTGGGATGTTTTTCTACGTTAAAGGTGCTATATAAATTAAAGTTACTGTTGTTGGGAGGTCAGGCTTTCCTTTTTTGAGGTTGGGAGCAGAGGAAATCTTGGGGCTGGGGCCAGAAGGAGAAGTGTAACTGGGTCTGAAGTTGGGAGTGGAGGCTTGCTGGTGTTGAAGTTTGGAGTGGATGCTTCTTCTTCATAACAGCTAACGTGTTTGCTCTACTATGGTATTACGATAGGTTATGAATCCTTGTATGCAGTTAGCTCTTTGTTTTGCAGATCAAAGTTATCTGAGACATGGGGGGTAAATTTCCATGGAATTCTCCTGCTCATCCACTGTAACTTCAGAAATCTCAGAAATTCACTCCTCTACGTCAAGACTTTGGGAGCTAAATTGGATAAGACCCGTTGAAAGTAATACAGGCAGCACGTGAAATTTGTGCTACCTGCTCATTAACATGATTGCAGCGATGAGCCCAGCGCTAAACTTACTGCTGGTTGGCTCAGCACTCAACAGGGGCCCCAATATCGTGGGAAGTCTGTCCGGTATTTAAAGGTTGCCTGCAGAGTGAAGGGCTGTTTGTTTAAAAGGGAGGTGCTTTGTGAGAGAAGTACCTCATTCTGACTGAAGGTGGAGGTTAGCAATGTCTCAACAGGGCAGAGAAAGTGTACTTTGGTTCTCCGATGTAGCACTGGAGGCCTTGGTGCAGGGGGTCTACAGGAGGAAACAGGTCCTCCACCCTCAGGGGGCCAGGAGGCCTTCCAGACACACTGTTCAAAGGCAGTGGGAGGAGATCGCTGAAGCGGTCAGTGCCACCAGCCTTTCCCCCAGGACCTGGATCGAGTGCTGGAAGAAGTTTAATGACCTCACACGAGTGGTCAAGGTGAGTGAATGCATCTTCGAATGCCGTATCCCACCGACTGCACCACTAGCCTCACACACTGCTCAATACACCACACCCCCATCACTCACCTACCAACAATCTCGAGCAATCACGACTCATACCTCACAATCATAGCTTCACCTCACCCTCACACACTTACCACTGTTGCAAGACTCACACCCACATCTCACACCTTGCACACAATGCCAGCTATTCAACCATGACAGGGACATCACCCAAACACATTGCACCACACTCACTGACACACTTCCCTTTCTCTTGCAGGCCAAGGTGACTCACAACCGGCGAGAGCAGGAGCAAACAGGCGGGGGGGCAAGCACGGCTGCAGAACCTGACCCAGCTGGAGGAGACCAGTTCTGGAGATAATTGGGAGGGGCCGTCACTAAGGCCGTGGCGAATCGGTGAGGCTGAACGCATTGCTGATGATGGTATGCTCATAGCTAATCCTTCTTCTCACATTCAACTTCCCTGTCATCCCACAATCTCTTTTCACTTACAAGCTGCTGATGGTGTAAGCATGCACATCTTGCTTTCCCCCCTCCCCTCACCACAACCCAACTCTTGTGCCTTTCTCCTTTCAGATACCAAAGAACTGCCACCATCCCAGCCTGTGCAGGAAGAAGTAGAGGAGGAGAGTGATGGAGAAGAAGAGACACCGTCCTTCGATCTGTAACTTCCAGGCACCAGTTCAGAAAATGGCACTGCACAAACTTTAGAGGGTAGTATCGAGGCAGGATCTGCACGTGGTGAGTCATCAGGCATGAGTGGGCTGCAGCCAGGCCAAGGGAAAAGGGTAGCACAGGTGCCAGCTCTATTGTTTCTTAACTCTAACCAAATAGATTCTGTCCTTGACCCCTCCAGGACATCCTCTCTCTCCGGCACTGTAATATTCTCCTTAATCAATACTGCCACCCCACCTCCTTTCTTTCCTTCCCTATCTTTCCTGAACACCTTATATCCAGGGATATTTAGTACCCTATCCTGCCCTTTTTTGAGCCAGGTCTCCGTTATCGCCATGGCATCATATTCCCATGTGTCTATTTGCACTTGCAGCTCACCAACCTTATTTACTACGCTTTGTGCATTTACACACATGCACTGTAAACCTATCTTAGACCTTCTTGTATTCTCTCTTAGTCTGACCCGACCTAATACCGTACTATTTCTTACTTTAGTGCTATCTGTCACTTTCAATCCTTTGTGCATCTTGTTTCTCCTTTCTAATGCTACATCCTGGTACCTACCCCCCTGCTAAATTAGTTTAAACCCTCGCCAACAGCACTAGCAAACCCCACAAGCCCCCGCCCCGCCCCCCAGGAGGATATTGGTCCCTGCTCTCTTGAGGTGCAACCCGTCCGGCCTGTACAGGTCCCACCTTCCCCAGAACCGGTCCCAATGTCCCAGGAATCTAAAGCCCTCCCTCCTGCACCATCTCTCCAGCCACACATTCATCTGCTCTACCCTCCTATTTCTATACTCACTAGCTCGTGGCACCAGGAGTAATCCGGAGATTACTACCTTTGATCCTGACCAACGGATCCACCACTGACCCAATTCACGTACGAACCGGGGTCAAGCAAGGCTGTGTCATCGCACCAACGCTCTTCTCGATCTTGCTGGCTGCAATGTTCCATCTCACCCTTGGTAAGTTCCCCGCTGGAGTGGAGCTAATCTGCAGAACAAACGGGAAACTGTTCAACCTCCGTCACTTCCAGTCCAGATCCAAGGTCATCCCATCCTCTGTCATCGAATTACAGTATGCAGACGACGCTTGCGTCTGCGCACACTCTGAGGCCGAACTCCAAACCATCATCAACACCTTCACCGAAGCGTATAAGAGCATGGGCCTTACACTAAACATTCGTAAGACAAAGGTCCTCTACCAACCTGCCCCCACCACACAGTACTGCTCCCCAATTATCAAAATCCATGACGAGGCCTTGGACAACGTGGACTACTTTCCATACCTCGGGAGCCTACTGTCAACAAGTGCAGACGTCGATGACGAAGTCCAACACTGCTTTCAGTGTGCCAGTGCAGCCTTCAGTCGCCTGAGGAAGAGAGTGTTTGAAGACCAGGACCTCAAACCCAGCACCAAGCTCATGGTCTACAGAGCAGTAGTGATACCCGCCCTCCTGTATGCTTCAGAGACATGGGCCATGTACAGCAGGCACCTCAAAGCACTGGAGAGGTACCACCAACACTGCCTCCACAAGATCCTGCAAATCTATTAGCAGGATAGGCGCACCAACGTCAGTGTTCTCGCTCAGGCCAACATCCCCAGCATCGAAGCTTTGACCACACTCGATCAGCTCCGATGGACGGGTCACATTGTCCACATGCCCGATACGAGACTCCCAAAACGAACGCTCTACTTGGAGCTCCGACACGGCAAGAGAGCCCCAGGTGGGCAGAAAAAACACTTCAAGGACACCCTCAAAGCCTCCTTGAAAAAGTGCAACAACCCCACCGACTCCTGGGAATCCCTGGCCCAAGACCACACAAAGTGGAGGAGAAGCACCCGGGAAGGCGCCGAACACCTCGAGTTTCTTCGCCAGGAGCAAGCGGAAGCCAAGCGCAAACAGCAGAAGGAGCGTACGTCAACCCAAGCATCCCACCCACCCGCCCCTTCAACCACCATCTGTCCCACCTGTGACAGAGACTGTAGGTCCCGCATTGGACTCATCAGTCACCTGAGAACTCATTTTTAGGGTGGAAGCAAGTCATCCTCGGTTCCGAGGGACTGCCTAAGAAGAGAAGAACTACCTTTGAGGTCCTGCTTTTTATTCTCTTTCCTAGCTCCATAAAATCTGCCTGCAGGACCTCATCCCTCTTTCTACCTAGGTTGTTAATACTGATATGAACCGCGACCTCTGGCTGTTCACCCTTCCCCCTCAGAACGTTCTGCAGCTGCTCAGTGACATCCTTGAACCTGGCACCAGGGAGGCAACATACCATCCTGGAGTCACGTCTGCGGCTGCAGAAACGCCTGTCTGTTCCCCTAACTATCGGATCTCCTATCACTATTGCTTTCCCGATCTTCTCCCTTTCCCCCCCCACCCCAACTGTGCAGCTGAGCCACCCGTGGTGCCGTGGTGCTGTGGACCTGGCTCTGGCTGTACTCCCCAGAGGAACTAACGCCCTCACCAGTATTCTGGTTAGAGAGTGAGATGCACTCAGGGGACTCCGGCCGTACCTGCCTGGTCCCCCTCATCTGTCTGATGGTCACCCATTCCCTCTCTGCCTGCACACTCTTATGCTGCGGGGTGACCACCTCCTGAAATGTGCTATCCATGTAGTTCTCAGCCGCACGGATGCAGCACAGTGACGCCAGCTGCTGCTCAAGCTCCGAAACCTGGATGAAGTAGACTGAGAGGAGGCTTGTGTGGAGCATCAACACTGGCATAGACCTGTTGGGCCAAATGGCCTGTTTCCACAATTGGAGGCTGTGGGGGAACCTCCGCTTCCCCACTGACACCCAAGGCCCTCCTGATGCAATTTTTAAGCGAGCCTGTAAATGGATGAGCAGCCTGCTAGCCTGAAACAGTCGGAAAGCTGCTTAAACATAAAAATCATGTGCCCCACCAGAGATGCAGACTTCAGGGGCCCAGCATTTTAACATGATATCTGTGCATGCCATGGAGCTCCCAAAACATAATCGGACAATATGGTGAAATCTACTGTTCAATTGTGCGGGTTCTCATGCATGGCATAGACACTTTGTAGTCATCCATGGTGCATAAAAAAAGAAAGAAAGTCTTGCATTTATATAGCACCTTTCACGACCACGGATGTCCCAAAGTGCTTTACAGCCAATGAAGTACTTATTGAAGTGGAGTCACTGTAGGAAATATGGTCACCTTGATAGCCATTCCAGTTGAGCCCCTCCCTGCAGGATTATGTGACACCAGTAATAGCATCTTTCAGGGATGCTCATAGTGGAGTCACATGGATTCTGGGCTCAACCACCTCCTTTGCCTTGAACAGGCTGGGAGAATGAATGGATAGGGGCTTCACTTGGATCACTGATTCCTAGAATCTGCGCTCCCGCAGATCGAGTGCTGAACTGCAGCCCAGTAGCAGGGGCAGCCATGCAATGAGAATGGAACATAATATCATTGCTCATGATGACACTTCTGCACCCTTGTGACCTCCTGAACCAATGCTCACCCTTGAGACCTCCTGAACCAATGCTCACCCTTGTGACCTCCTGAACCAATGCTCACCCTTGTGACCTCCTGAACCAATGCTCACCCTTGTGACCTCCTGAACCAATGCTCACCCTTGTGCCAAAAAGCAAGTTGGGCCAAATTTCCACAGTAGAATCTCAGTTCTTGCAGTCTGCTATTTTACTATAAATAATAATATAAAATCAAAATATTGCACAAAAACAAGGACAAACTGTATCACTTGAAAAGGAAAATTGAATTACATCTGTTCAATTACCCCCTCCCTGCTAACCCCACTTCACCTGAAGGTTGCACTTGGTTTTAACTCCCCATGTGCAAAGCCTTGAGAGATTGACCACTCAGGCCCGATCTGCTGGAGGTTGCCAACCATGAACATCTCATGAGCCCTTCAATGAGCCACAGCAACCGCCCACCTCCCATGTTGCAACCACTGGGGGAACACTTCGCAAAAACACTAATGTAGATAAAAGAATACTTCAGACAGGAACTAGAGGCTCGCACTGGGGTGAGAAATACTATTTAGGACTTTCTGAATGGCAGTAAAACCACAATGCTATTTGAAATCTGTTGTGTGCACAGTGTGGGGAAAGGGCGGGGGAGTGGGACTAGCTGAAGTGCTCTTGCAGAGAGCCGGCATGGGCTTGACGGGCCGAATGGCCTTCTTCTGTGCTGTAACCATTCTATGATTCTATAAGTGTTTCTGTAGTGGCTGGTGACCCTGCAGTGTTAGGTGACATGAATATTCATTTAATTTTTTTGGGCAGATACTGTTGATTGTAGGGTGGGAGGACTGGGACAGATGTTGGACCTGACAGTTAATGTAGGAGAGCACAGATTGTTCAGCTGAAGTTCTTGTCAATGAGCTGCTGCTGAACAGCTCTGGCTGCAGGCAACTGTTGGACCCCTTCTCGCTTCCTCGTCATTCTCTGTGCCATCAGTGTCCTGTCTCTCATCTTGCAGAAGGCCCTTCCAGTGATGGCTTCAGGTGCTGCCCCTGTTTCAGAGGAAAGTTATGCAGCATACAATGTAAAAGCATCATGGCAGCTGCCAGCTAAACCTGCATGATGCACCGCTGGTCAACACACACCAACTGCTCTTGAATAGAATGGAACCCTTTGAGATTCAAGGAGGTGGTTGCATTGTGTGAAAGAGCTCACAGGCAACATGGATGCAGTTAATAACATCCTGGACTTGGGGGAATCCTGCAAGCTGTGCTAACCCCAGAGTCGTATCCTGCTGCTTCCGGATGTTCATGGGGAAAGTGATGAATGTGTTTCCTTCAGTAAACAAGGCATCAGGTACCTATTTAATACAAGCATGGGCTGCAGGCTGACTGATGTTTCTGATACCCCCTGTGGCAGTCGGGAAAGAGCTGGAGGACTGCAATGACCTTGACTGCAATAAGAAATGCTGTACTCGCTGTAGCAGTTGGCTGCGGGTCTTCTTGCAGGATATGACACAACTCTGTCAGGGGCTCCCCGGAGAATCAAAACCTCCTTAAGCAAAGTTCCTCAGATCTGCCGGAAATTTTTTACATGCTTATAATCTCTGTTGGGAGGGTAAGGATTGATCCAAGCTCATCTCTTTCTGTTTGCTCTCCCTTTCCTTGCAGCTCTGTTTGCTCCTTCCTCCTCCTAGAGTGGGATTCCTAGAATGGCCCACATCAATAAGCAACTGCAATGTCTGAGGCCCCTTAACAGTTCAAAAACTACAACAGTGATTACAAGAATTTCGAATTTTTTCAGGTCAATATCCCACAAGCTACATTGCAACAGTGGCTACACGTCAAGAGTGATTTGTTGGTTGTAAAGCGCTTTGGGACATCCTGAGGTCGTGAAACGTACTGACTAAATGCAAGTTCTTTCTTTCTTTACTGCAAGAAAAATATCTCCAAAAGCTCCATACAGCTTTACCTGGGATCAGCTGAGGATCCTTTTAAGTAGCATTTGAAAAGGCCACCTCAGGACTTGCTAGTCTTTTTGATTAATTTTTGTAATTGTGCACTAGCTTATAATGATCTGTGCACATGGACACCCAAATCCCTTTGCTCCTCCACAGCAGCTGCTCTCTCACCATTAAGAAAATATTCTGATTTGTCCTTCTCGGATCCAAAACCATACTTCCCCACATTGAACTCCATCTACCATAGTTCTGCCCACTCACCTAGTCCGTCTATGTCCCTTTGTAACTTACTGCTCCCATCTACACAACTTACCGTGCCTCCTAACTTAGTGTCATCTGCAAACGTGTATATACAACTCTCTATTCCTTCATCCAAGTCATTAATATATATGATGAAAGGCTGCGGCCCCAGTACAGATCCCTGGGGAATGCCACTTGTTGTAACCCAGCATTCAGAGAACATTCCCTCTCTGTGTCCTTCACCCCAACCAATTACCAACCCTTGTCATAAAGTTACCTCCAATTCCGTGTGTTCTAATTTTTGCAATTCCCTCACCTATTTCTTTTAATACTCTGGGGTGGAGACCATCATGTCCTGGAGATTTGTGTATCTTAAGCCTCATTATTTTCTCCATTGCCATTTTTTACTTATATTAACTCCACTAAGTTCCTTGCCTTGACTTATTTTTAGGTTCCCTTGTTAATATTTTGTCCTCTTTCTCCACTGTGAAAATGGATACAAAGTACTCAGTTAACAAGTCTACCATTTCCTTTTTGTCCATTATAGTCTCGCTTGCATCTGCCTTTAATGAGACCACATTCTCCTTTACCACAATCCTTTTAATATATTTCTAAAAACATTTGCTGATAGCTTTAATATTCTTTTCAGGTTTTTTTCAGAATCCCTTTTTTGTGCCTCTTATTACTTTCTTTGTAACCCCTTATTGCTTTTTATAACTGGATTTCCACTTTTCCTTGCATTTGTGTGTAAGCCTTTTCTTTTAGCTTGATACTGTCTCTTACCTCATTTGTTGACCGTGGTTGCTTAACTACTCAAGTGGAGCCTTTGCCTTTTTGGGGTATGTATTGGTTTTGCATCATATTAACTACTTCTTTGAATACTTCCCACTGTTTGTCTGGTGGTTTACCCATTAATAGTTTAGCTCAGTTTTCTGTGGTTAGTTCATTGTTCATCCCTTCAAAGTTTGCCTGACATAAATTTAAAACCATGGTTTGAGACTCTCCATTCTCCCTCTCAAACCTAATATCAAATTCAATTATATTATGGTCACTATTAGCAAGATGTTCCAAGATTGTGATTGGTAATTCTGGTCTGTTATTAATCAGTAATTCTAGTATGGCCTGTTCTCGAGTCAGTTCTAAAACACATTGGGGGGAAAAATTCATTAGCAACCGTTTTGGGTTGCTAACATCACTAGGCGCTAAATTTCTACTGGTCGCTTTAGCTGACTTTGGTAATTGGTCATTTGTGCACTTTGTATTTAATAGGTTTTAGTTCCACTTGCTAGATATTGATTGGCACTTTATGCACCTGCTCAATTGTGATTCGTCAATATTTTATGAAAATTATATTAATGCCAATCACATGCAAGTGTGATGTCCACTTGAAAGTGTGATGATGTGCAGTGTGATGTTTTAGTCATGCGATAAAAAATACATAAATAGCTGATAAGAATACATCAATTAGGAAGTTTTGCATTCAAGTTGTTTTTTGTGGTAATGGACATCAATTTCAACTTTGTTTCATCTGGTGGTGGTTGGTTTGAATTGAACTGAAATGCACTGACTGATGCTTGTTCCACACATCCCAAATACCAGGGTGTCCAAGCTGTGACCTTTGGCCATATGCAGCCCCTCAATCCTATCAATCTGGTCCAAGAATTCCTGACAATTCAGTCTTATTTGTGCTTATATGAAAGTTTGTGGGGCTGGAGGTTTGGATAGGGCTTATTTTAGCACTCTTATTTTATTGATGAAATAGCAAACATCAAGATCTACTTGTATCAGCAACTTGAAATATATGCAAATAAATAGAACATAGATTTAAATTTTATGTATGGCCTGCCAGATTCCATGGTAGGCACTGATGTGGCCCACGAAGGGAAACGTTTGTGCACACGCACACAACCTGCAGGGGTTCCAATGAACCAGGGGATCTCATCTGCTTTGTGGCCTCTCCCTGATCGACAGGAGGAGAGACAAGACCGCGGGCAGCGTGGTTTATGTGATTGACAGCAGGAAAGGCCGGGGGAGCGGGCCCTCTGTGATTGACAGGTGGAGGGCGGGGCGGGGCGGGGCCTCGCCTTCATTGACAGTGGGAGGGGCGGGGCCTCGCCGTGATTGATAGTCGGAGGGGCGGGGCCTCGTCGTGATTGATAGTCGGAGGGGCGGGGTCTCGCCGTGATTGATAGTGGGAGGGGCGGGGCCTCGCCGTGATTGATAGTGGGAGGGCGGGGCCTCGCCTTCATTGACAGAGGGAGGGGCGGGGCCTCGCCTTGGTTGACAATGTGAGGGGCGGGGTCTCGCCTTGATTGACAGGGGGTGCATGGTTCGGCGTCATTTGCCTTCCCACCTGGCGGTGTTGTGAGATGGTGGCCGGGAGCTGGCGTTGTGAGAGACGCTGAGAGCGGATCAGAGAGAGAGAGAGAGAGAGACACGGGCCGCCGCCATGCCCAACATCGTGCTGTTCAGCGGCAGCTCGCACCAGGACCTGTCGCAGAGGGTGGCGGACAGGCTCGGGCTGGAGCTGGGCAAGGTGGTGACCAAGAAATTCAGCAACCAGGAGACGTGGTGAGTCCGGGGCCGGGGGTGGGGGCGCTGAGGTCAGGGCCGGGGGTGAGGGCCGAGGTCTGGGGGCCGAGGCCGGGGGTTTGAGGGTCTGGGGGCTGAGGTCAGGGCCGGGGGTGAGGGCCGAGGTCGGGGGTCTGAGGTGGGGTCTGGGGACTGAGGCCGAGGGCCGGGGCCGGCTGTCCAGGGAGCCGCTGACACCGGCCTTGCATCTTTGCCTCGGTCCTCAGACCCTGCCGTGGGTGGGGGCGGGAGCAACTGCCCCTGGGCCCGTCTGGCCGAGCGGCGCTTTGTCTTGTGGGCCCGCACCTGGCGCAGGTGGGCCTTTCCTCGGGCAGTCTGCAGCTAGCGGGGGAGCTGGGCAGATCCAGCCGCCCCCGGCACAGGGAGGGGGTTAAACCCGGCGGAGGGGCTGGGAGAACAGAGCCGTCACCAGGGGCGACACACAGTCAGACTGAGTTCTGCTGTCTGTCACACACAAAGCTTTCAGACCTGACCGCACCTTATGCCGCTCTTAATAAACCAGATATTAACCGCCCAACATCACTACCATGTGGGCACTGCCCTATATTTCCACGTGCTGGGCAGGGGTGACTGGTTCAAATGCAGCTAGCCAGTGCCCACCTTTGTGTGTGAGAGATGGTTTGCAGGGCTGTGCATCTTTTTTACTCTGCAGCGGTTTGAGAGTTTACCAGTTCCCTCAGTGGCTGGTGAGCAGCTCGCCCAGGACAGGGCGGCATTTCAGCCCCTGGCCAGTGCTGGTGCTTCATTTCAGTCCTGGCAATAGGGATGCCCCAGTTAGCCTCGGTGCTGAGTTAAGGAAGAGAAAGGCAGCCAGGTTCCTCTTGTCCCTGATTGCCCATCCAGCAGCCTCTGCTAGAAGTGTGCATTTTGTCTGTTAGGGGAGCACATCATCAAGGATATGCTTTTGGAATAACTTGCTGATCAATAGCAATGGCGATCAAGGCTCATAAACAACCATCCGGCGAGTGACCAGTGGTAGTGGACCTGTATGCCAGCAAGGAGTCAATATCTCCAGAAGAGGGAATTGCGGGGGGGAGAACTAATTTGCTCATTTGCAATATCTACTTTCATACTCTTCAGGCTGTCTTTTCAGCCGTCTTGGTGCTACACGCTGAAATTCCCTCCCTGAACTCTCTGCCTCTCCACCTACCCCACCTCCTTTTAAGACCCTACTTGAAACACACCTTGTTGACAAAGCTTTTAGTCATCTCTCCTAATTTCTCATCCATTTCTGTCTGATCACGCTCCTGTGAAGTACCTTGAGATGTTTTTCTACATTAAAGGTGATTATATAAATGGAAGTTATTTTGATTTGAGGGTCCTGTAAATGCACCAACCGAACTTTAAGATTGGGGAGGAGAAATTAATCTGTTTGTTATGGCAAAGATGGGCTTGTAAACCAAGAACAAAGAGGTTGTAGAAGCTATTGTTGTAAGCAGAAATGAAAGGGTACAATGGGAGATTGTTTATCGAAGCAAAACTTAAATTGGCTAGTTGACCCAACTGGTTGGTCTATCGGTCATTTTCTTTACTGGGTTAATGTTTCTAGTGCCGTATGATGGAATTAATTCTTGATAAATTATACAAATTATTTGTTTATCTGGACAGTGGTAATTCTCATTGTTAAGGTAACAGTATCTGAACCAATTACTTTCAATTTGCTTTTCTAAACTTACTGGTTCTCGACCAGTAACTTGTTCCCTCATCTGCACCTAGAAACCAATGTTCAAAGATAAAGGGGTATATAAAGAAAAGGATTTGGGGATTGGTTAAACTGGTCTTTGAGAAGTTTGTGCAATTTAAAGATGACAAAATCAGCCAAATGTTAGACAGTGATTTGTTGGAAAATGTTAAGGAAACTGGAGGATTCCATTTCCTAATCAAGTGGGAACACATTATAATAGATCTGATTGCACTATTTTGAAGAAGAGCAGGGGAGTTCTCCCTGGTGTCCTGGCCAATATTTATCCTTCAACCAACATCACTGAGGCAGATTATCTGGTCATTATCACATTGCTGTTTGGGGGACCTTGCTGTGTGCAAATTGCCTGCTACGTTTCCTACATTACAACAGTGACTGCACTTCAAAAGTACTTAATTTCTTGTAAAGTGCTTTGGGACGTCCGCAGGTCGTGAAGGATGCTATATAAATGCAAATCTTTCTTGCAGTCATTTGGCATCCAAGATCTTGAAATTACTTTAAAAAATCAGATTGACTGTTGTAATTGCTATTTCTTTTTGTAATCGTTATTGGAAAACCTTTCTTACTGGTTTATTATGAGACCATTACTGCAAAAGTACAGCAGTGTCCAAGAGCTGGTGAATATCTGTTGAACATGGGAGGGATCAAGAAAATAGTAACTAAGGACCAGAAAGTCACAAGATTGATTTGAATGGAAACTTGGCAGCTGGATTTCTATCATGCTGCTATGAGGGTGGATTAAGCAACTAATTATTAACTCCATTTCAAGATTTGCATTGAGAGTTCTTTGCTTTTCAGTGACTTAAAAAATATTGCACTCGTCACTGTTGACAGTGTGGCTTGTTAAGCAACACAAAATGTAGCCAGTGTTTGAGGCTACAGGTTCCTTTAGTTTTGGAAGAACAGGTTGAGGCTTGTCTGGTTTGGATAATGTTGGTTTGGTGAGTTTGTAAAGTCACGAGGATTAGTCTTTTTTTTAAAGCAGTATGTCGTTTGAAAGCTCGCACTCTCAACTCAATTCTGCAACTTGGAGCAAGCAATTATCTTGGTAAACAGTGACTTACTATAAATCTAAAACAGAAATTTGACCTGTTACTACAACTTAAACACCTAGTATTTTTGTACGGTATTTATATCCAGTTCCTGTCTCAACCCAATGTCTCATAAGCCCAAATTCAGCTTGGGCTCAATTCCTTGAATTGAAATTTTCTTTTGAAAAATTCAGTTTTGAAAAATCTTGCATACAGTAAACTATTTCTTTTGACCTTAAGCATCTCCATAACTGCAGGCTTTGGGGCAAATCTGAAACTTTTCACAAACTTCTATATATTTCTGATGGCCATATTTATAGGGTGGAGTAGAGTAGTACTGAGGTGGTACCCTTAGCATCTTTTAAAAATATAATTCATACATTGAATTATTTTTTCAATTTATTTCCTTTGTGAATCAGTGTCTAGATTCTTGGCTGGCATAACTGTCTTTCTGATGAGGTGTTCAACCGAGGAGGCCTCGTCTAACTGTTCAGGTGAATGTCAAAAATTCCATGGCACTATTCGAAGAAGAGCACGGGCTTCTCCCAGTCACCCGGCCAGTATTTATCACCCCAACCAACTCGATTAAAACAGATTAACTGGTTATTTGTCATTTTGCTGTTTGTGGGACCTTGTGCATAAACTGACTGCTCCGTTTGTCTCCATAACAGTGTTTGCACTTCCATGTAATTCATGAGCTGTGAAGTGTGTCGGAACTTCCTGAGGGTGTAAAACATAAATGCAAATTTTCTTTCTAATTTCCTTTGAAAGTTTTGCGAGCAGATCTATCTGAAGTGAAGTGCGAAATGCCGACTAAATTTCTCTCGAGTACAGCAGTTAAAGATTTCTCAATGTCCAATTAGTTCTTCATCCTGACCAATCCCTTTTTCCAGCCACGCTATATTGATGCTTTAGAGCTCTGGGATTTGAATCTACAGCCACTTTGCTTACTTGCCTAATTGTTTCCCTGGGTTTTATGTGTGTTTAATGTTGTGCTGCAGAAGCCTGCAACTAACTTTAAAAATCTAGTGGGCGGGATTATGTACAGATTGCTGTTTATTTAATCGGCGGTATAATAAGACCTGTCAATAATCCAGTCTTTTGAAGCAGGGTTGTACACCTGGCTTTCAAAGTGTTTAATTAAATATTGTAGATTTCTGACATCTCTGGTTGAGAATCGATGATTTTAGATCAAAGGGTGCAAGCTACTGCATCTTTTTGCTTCCAGTAGCTGGCTCTTGGCAAGAAGTTAAACATTACCAGATTTAATGATGTCCAGAAGGACAGAACTCCAATATGGTGCGAAAGTGTTCCAATCTTCATCTTTTCATGTATATCCTGTTCTTCCTTTTAACTTGCAGTAAGATGGCATTCCATACAATGTTCCTTGAGTTGTCAAAAGTATCATCCACTTGACTAATTATTTTGCATGCTAAAGGTGCTCAGATTTCTTTGCTTTAAAGTGGACGAGCTTGTTTTTATTTTCCATAGGCCCCAAGTTATGTAAATTTGTATTGTCTTGCATAACTTGGACGTGTGGGCTTGTGCTTCTTTATTGAAGTGTGATTGGCCCTCTTGAGAAATGTGCTTTTTATTGTTTTGACCAATTATATTCCATCAAAAAAGGTACCGGCACCATGACGTTTCCTTTAATACAAAATCAAAATGTTGCGGATGCTGGAAATCTGAAATAAAAAACAGAAAATGCTGGAAATACTCAGCAGGTCAGGCAGCATCTGTGGAGAGAGAAACAGAGTTAAAGTTTCAGGTCGATGACCCTTCGACCCTGTTCTGACGAAGGGTCATCGACCTGAAACGTTAACTCTGTTTCTCTCTCCACAGATGCTGCCTGACCTGCTGAGTATTTGCAGCATTTTCTGTTTTTTATTTTATGACGTTTCCTTTGCCTGGCTAACCTAAGCCATGACTCCCCTCGGTCCCAGCTTCTCCACTCCTATTAAATATTGAATATTGTTAGATATTTCTGCAGAATATCACTTCTGAACTTTCTTCGCATTTGGAATGTTTGAGGTTGAATTTTCTGGTATTTTTATAACTATGTATGAGACACTTTCATTAATACATGATTAAAGTAAAATGTGTCTAGAAGATGCAAGGGTTGGGGATATTCACGAGAGTGGGGAAGCAGAAAGTTATTATTGATTCACTTTGTACTTGTAGCAATTGATATAAATATCATTTGAGAAGCTACAACATCTTGATGCAGATTAAATATAAATTGAGTATAAATATATAGTTAGAAATATAAAGAAAGACCTTAAATATATATTACATAGACGGTACAGCACAAAAACAGGCCGTTCGGCCCAACTGGTCCATGCCACGTTTATGTTTCACACGAATCTCCTCCCACCCTACTTAATTTAATCCTATCAGCAGAATCTTCTATTCTTTGCACCTCAAATACTCCATATGGTAGCAAGTTCCACATTCTAACACTCTCTGGGTGAAGAAGTTTCTCCTGAATTCCTTATTGGATTTATTCTTTCTTACTCATTTTTTTAAAAGTTTGTTTTGTATCTGTAACAAGTGTGATACTTTGAAGTTTGATGTGTGGTGGACATGTGCTACATGCAGAACTTTTACATCTAGACACTGGATCTTCCATGGCATTGATATAGCACCTTTCACCTCAGGATGTCCAAAAGCGCTTTACAGCCAAGTGTAGTCGCTGTTTTAGGGAAAGGTGGCAGCCAATTTGCGTACAACAAGGCCCCACAAACTGCAATGATATAAATGACCAGATCTATTTTAGTGATGTTAATTGAGGGGTAAATATTGGCCAGGACACAAGGAGAACTTCCCTGCTTTTCTTTGTGTCATGAGATCTTTTATGTCCACCAGAGAGCAGATGGGGCCTTGGTTTAAAGTCTCATTCAACAATAGTGTTTATGGTGAATGGGAGATCAATGGGAAGGATATATTTTTTTTATTCGCTTATGGGATGTGGGCGTCGCTGGCAAGGCCAGAATTTATTGCCCATCCCTAGTTGCCCTTGAGAAGGTGGTGGTGAGCCGCCTTCTTGAACTGCTGCAGTCCTTGAGGTGAAGGTACTCCCACAGTGCTGTTAGGTAGGGAGTTCCAGGATTTTGACCCAACAACGATGAAGGATCGGTGATATGCTTCTAAGTCAGGATGGTGTGTGACTTGGAGGTGGTGGTGTTCCCATGCGCCTGCTGCCCTTGTCCTTCTAGGTGGAAGAGGTTGTGGGTTTGGGAGGTGCTGCTGAAGAAGCCTTGGCGAGTTGCTGCAGTGCATCTTGTAAATGGTACACACTGCAGCCACGATATGCCGGTGGTGGAGGGAGTGAATGTTTAAGGTGGTGGATGGGGTGCCAATCAAACGGGCTGATTTATTACAGAAATCAAGACTACAGGTCTCCAAAATGTGAATAAAGGCTTCAGCAGCATTGTTAGTGAGGTGGGCTTGTAGGTGGATAGTTTTGCGGAGATGGAGGTAGGTAGACATAACGATGTTTAGGATGTGGGGTTTGAAGGGTCGATGAAAGAGGGAGCCAAGGACGGATCCTTGGTAGACTCTGGAGATGCTGCAATGGGAAGAGATACTGTTGTTGATGGGTTTGCTGTGTTGGAACAGGAAGAAGTGGAAACACGCAAGGGCAGCGTCACGTAGCTGGATGAAAGAGATGGGGATGGGGAAAGATAGTGTGCTCAAATACTGCAGTGGATGAAAAGGACAAGGAATGAGTCACAGCATGTCATGTGTGACTGATCAGGGTGGTGTCAGTGCTGTGAGCAGTGTGGAAGCTGGACTGAAGGGATTCCAAGTCCTTGTCCTCCAGATGATTCTAGAGTAGGAGAAGGATTTAGTTGAGAGTGAGACACAGTCATGCTTAACATAGTCTTCGATCTGAATATGAATGACTAGACCAATGCATGATTTATTTGGATTTTAAAGTGTTTGGGTGTTGTATGAGCTTACAGAATATAGCAGCATTGGGGAATCCACCTTCTTGGGGTTCCCTGGACAGCCAAAAACAGCTTGCTGGGTAAGTGCATCTTGTGGTGTGGTAATAACCCCAGCAATTCAATTTTGTGTGCACGAGACACGATTGTGCTTGGCTGCGATGTCCCCCAAAATTAAATTGCTCACATGAAGAATAGCCACTTTGAATCATAACCCAGCGTGAGTCAGAGTCTTCGGGAGAGGAAAAGATGAGTTGGATAGTGGAGGGCATGTACAATGTGGGGAATGGGACATTTATTACATGATTGGAGAAGTCTTTCCTAATTCTTGTCCGCCTCAGTCTTCCTTGCTTGTGAATCAACTGCATGTCCACTGTCAGTTGTTCATATTCTGTGAAAGTAAACTTTTAATTGCTATTTGGGTGTTCCTTTTCTGTTGGAGCTTTGTGTTGGAGGCACAAATAATTGCTATAATTAAGTAATGGTGCTTAATTTGTACCCTTGACTGAATCTGGCTGGAGAGTAGTTTACTGATCTTTGTTACTGGATGCAAATTATTGATATTGGATGATAACGTTTTCCGTAGCCTGATGCCGCCCCAGCCAGCCTGGTCCAGTGAAGTGATAAGTGAACTCTACATTTGAATGTCTAGACAGCTCGTGCGAAGCTTGCGATTCAGTTATAGAGGTCTTGTGTTCTTGACGTAAACATGGCATTGCGCTTTCAATGTCCGCTGCCATTGTCTTGCTGTCGTCCTCATCCTGTAGAACAGGGTGGCCAAGCTTTTTGTTTTTATGGACTGCACTGGTGCGTACCATGAAGCCTGAGACACAAATATGAAGTAAAATTCCGTGCTCCCCTGAGTTTGCATATATCTCAGGTGGTTGCTACTAACAGATCTTAGTGTTGTGACCTACCATTTATCCATCAATAAAGCAACAGTGCTGTTAATTCCTTTCCAAACCGCCAGCCCCACACAATTCAAACATGATTGATAATGAATAAGAAGTGCAAATGGGACAGAGTTGCCTGGGCTTTGAAAGTTATGTTGCCAAGCTTGGTGGGTAGATCCTGCCATGGACTGGGCTGTCTGCACATTTTTGTCTGGCTTTGGATTATACTGAGGTTAGGACCAATAAATGGATTTCTGTGCATGCTCTGCAGGCTGACAAATTGCATTTTGTTCAGAGCTAGGTTAGAATGAATGAATCCGGGAACATGTGAAGTTAATTAGTAGTTGGTTAAATTGAGGCGCACAAAAAGGGTAAGTTTTGACCTAAACGATTTTTGAAATTGTTGTAATTGACGAGGTATAATTAAACTCTTGCTTTGTGGTTTTGGGTCTAGCTGCAAAGTTTCACCAAAAGACGTTGTTGAGTGACATGTAGATCAGGCTTCTTTAGGTTGTTGTAGCCAGTTGTGGTTTGTTTTGTTGTTGATTAAAGTAAACTTTCCTGTTTGCTAGATACGAAGCAGGCAAAAGTCCATGGTGGAAATGTTGAAATCTGCCCTTGTAGATTAATCTAGATCTGATCACTTGACTTCCTACAGCATACACAGCGCTGTTCCTTTTTAAGTTGTAACATCATATTACCTTAGTTTACTCAGTATTCTGTTTTAAGGCAAGAACAGTTTATGTTCTATGTTTTGGACATTAATGTTGAAGTCTGGATTTAAAGCTGATTTGGTTGTTACATTATTATCAAGGTCAATGATTTGTGGTTTCACGTAATCATGTAATAAAAATGGAATGTGACTCGGCTACCATAAACCAGTGATTGTCATGATGCTGAACACCAAGGGAGGCCAAAATCATGCAGGGCCCCTTCCACTCTGGCCCGGAGCCTAACCAATGCCCAGAACACAATACCACTCGATGCTTCACACTCGCCCCCCCAGCCCCCTGACCTGCATTGCTCCGAGTGCAAGTGCATTCATACCTAGATGCGCTGTTGTGTTCTTCCCACAAGCACCGTGCAATGAAAAGTTAAAATAACTTCATATTAAATGTATGTATAGGAATGTGCACTTAAATGTTATGTAGTCATTGTATATTTGTGAATTGTACATGTGTTGTGGAAACTATATGTCTGAATGTTTGTGAGAACCTGAGAGAATTTTTTTTTAAAATCAGCCCCGAGGGTGTAGTAATATCCCATTTATTTTGTCAGAGCATATTTTCTGCAAACGTTTTAGATGAAATAATTGAAGTCTTAACTTTGCACTGGACACCTTTTTTTGCCACTCATCTCTCCTGAAGGTGTTGATTTCTGACAGTGTGGTTCCACACATGGTGGATGTTCTTTGTACAAAAACCTAGAACACAAATTTTGGCAGGCTATTCCGCCTCTGGGGCATCACAACTGAGTCCAATCCTGTCTTCACTCAAAGCAATGTGTGTGTGAGAGGCCAATATGTCTTATTGGCTAGTGATTGGGTGTGGAAAGCCTTGCCATGTTCCCCACCCCCTCCCCTTTCTTAGTTGAGACTAAGTGTATCTTACTTTCATCCTACTGAGCGTTTACGAGCCATTTGTTCATAAGGTGTTGCTGAATAAGTTATGTGCTTGCTGACCTACATTGGCTCCCGGTTAAGCAACGCCTCAACTTTAAAATTCTCATCCTTGTTTTCAAATCCCTCCATGGCTTCGCCCCTTCCTATCTCTGTAATCTCCTCCAGCCCTATAACCCTCCGCCATATCTGCGCTCCTCCAATTCTGGCCTCTTGAGCATCCCCGATTTTAATCGCTCCACCATTGGCGGCCGTGCCTTCAGCTGCCGAGGCCCTAAGCTCTGGAACTCCCTCCCTAAACCTCTCTGTGTCTCTCTACCTCCCTTTTAAGATGCTCCTTAAAACCTACCTAATATGTCCTTATGTGGCTATGTGTCAAATTTTGTTTTATAATGATCCTGTGAAGCGCCTTGGGATGTTTTACGATAAAGGTGCTATATAAATAAAAGTTGTGTTTTACTTTTTTGACTCTCTACTTAAACTTTATAAATGGCTTTCTTTCTCTCCAAATTTTTTTTTACTAACTGCGATACAACATTGAAGTGTGCATTATGGAGTAAAAAATAATCTTGTTTTAGTGACAATAAGTGTTGCAAAAAGTCCACAGATTCCTTAGATTCCTCTGTAAATCAATGTGTTTAGTTTGATGCTTGCTTTATAAAGAATCCTGAACCATTGAAAAAGCTTGGTCTTTTGTAGAAGTTCCAAATTTCTTTATAAAAAGCTTCTGCATTGTATCTCTAGAATGCTGGAAAATATTTTTTATCAATAGTTGTTGAAACTGGAGTACTCCATTCAGAAGGGATGAAACTTGCCGATTTGGTTTCCTTTTTGGGGCAGCCTTAATTTTAAGCTGTGTTTTAAAGTGATTTGCAGCCCTGGTATGTAGTCGCACTGAAGACACACCTTGCAAATCCTGTAACATTCATAGAATTCATACAGCACAGAAGGTGGCCATTCGGCCCATCATTGAGCATTAAATTCGGGTTGTTTATCCTTGTCTAGATTGTAGGTCTGACTGGGTAGAATAAACATTTTAAATGTCAGTAGTTATGTAATCTACAGTGTTTAAGTACCTCTTTGGAATCTGAACAGTGTTTTGATTCTCTTTTTACATATGTCCACAGAACTTTCCAAAAATGATGGCTTGCCATTTTTCTGTTTTTGCAGTGTGGAAATTGGGGAGAGTGTGCGAGGTGAAGATGTGTACATCATCCAAAGTGGCTGTGGGGAAATCAATGATAATTTGATGGAACTGTTGATCATGATCAATGCCTGCAAGTTTGCATCATCATCTCGAGTCACCGCAGTTATTCCTTGTTTTCCCTACGCTAGACAAGACAAGAAGGACAAGGTAATACTGAGCTTTCTGGCCATTTGTTTTTTCATCTTGTTAGATTGGGAGAGTGGAGACTGGTTAATGTAGAATGATTCATAGAATAAATATATAATAGAACAACAATAAATATGGTCAGTTTTTTGAATTTCTATTAACTAAGTATGTCGCGTATACTTAGTTTTCATCTTGTAATTGAGGTGTGATGACTCTTGGATCATCAGATTCCTTTGGTTTTAATTCTGGAATATTCTACAAATGAGATTGAATGTCTCCTTTTAGAGCTGATTTTTAATCTTTGTCATAATTCATTTTTTTTTAAAGAAAAAGCTTCAAAAGGATTCTTTTGGTATCCCATGATTCGGTCATTTCTGTTAACCAAATGGAGATACTGTAGTTCTATATTAAAAGGGGACAGCGGGAACTTGTAGAATATTTTCTTTTACTATATATATAATATATATTTATTTATTTTATTTATTTATTTATATATATATATATTTATATTTATATTTTATTATATATATATATATATATATATATTTATATATTTATATTTATATATTTATATATTTATATTTATATATATATTTATATTTATATATATATATTTATATATATATTTATATATATATATATATTTATATATATATATATATATATATATATATATATTTATATATATATTTATATATATATTTATATATATATATTTATATATATATATATTTATATTTATATATATATATATATTTATATTTATATTTATATATATATATATTTATATTTATATATATATATATATTTATATTTATATATATATTTATATTTATATATATATATATATTTATATTTATATATATATATATTTATATTTATATATATATATATATTTATATTTATATTTATATATATATATATATATATATATTTATATATATATATATATATATATATATATATATATATATATATATATATTTATATATATATATTTATATATATATATATATTTATATATATATATATATATTTATATATATATTTATATATTTATATATATATTTATATATATATATATATATATATATATATATATATTTATATATATATATATATATATATATATATATATATATATATAAAAAATCTTGTGTAGTCTGTGCAGCTCATGTCCACAAACCGTACTTCCTGTTACGATATTTTGTCACTGCTTTTCTGCCAACATTTCCCATTCAATTTTGTTCTGTCAGTTATCAAAGAGCTTCTATTTATATAGCACCTTTTGATGTGAAAAAATATCCTAAGGCTTTTCACAAGTTGGCAACGATCCCTTCAGATAGATACAAATAAATGCAGCAGAGCACATTCAACCAAATCATTCGAAATGATGTTTCTGATGCTGGTCTGCTCTGCAGTCAATAAAAGTGAAACAAAATTTGCACACCAGTCCTTCACTTTTGGTGTCTTGCACCCTATGCGAAACCTTGGTGTGAATGCACTGTATCTCTTATTTTGATCGCATGGTTATCAAGTGAATACGAGCGAACTGAAGCAACTGCTAGGCGGTAATTTCTAGGGGTGGGGTGACGAGTGCGAGTTTTTACTTGAAGCAGGATTTCCAGTTCTTGAATGGGGAAAATAAAATGGGTTTTAATCAGAAAAAAATAAAATGAGGGGTGGTGGGATACAGGAAAAAAGTTAGAAACTGAACATCAGGTATGACCTGTTCTCATTGGGGGAGGAGAGACAGCCTAGAGTCAGCTTAACTCTATGGATTCTCTGAAAGTTTGTTTCAAGAAAGATTGGCCACGTTAGTATTGTGAAGTAGGTATAACAGAAGTAATAGCTGCTGACATTTATTATCTAAAAAGTAAAAGGCTTTGTTAAGGCGCATGGCAGCACCATCACCTGCAAGTTCCCCTCCAAGTTACACACCATCCTGACTTTTTTTATTTGTTCCTGGGATGTGGGCGTCGCTGGCAAGGCCAGCATTTATTGCCCATCCCTAATTGCCCTCGAAGGTGGCAGTGAGCTGCCGCCTTGAACTGCTGCAGTCCGCGTGGTGAAGGTACTCCCATAGTGCTGTTAGGGAGGGAGTTCCAGGATTTTGACCCAGTGACTATGAAGGAACGGCGATATATTTCCAAGTCAGGATGGTGTGTAACTTGGAGGAGAACTTGCAGGTGATGGTGTTTCCATGCGCCTGCTGCCCTTGTCCTTCTGTCGAAGAAGCCTTGGCGAGTTGCTGCAGTGCATCTTGTAGATGGTACACACTACAGCCACGGTGCCACGGTGCACCGGTGGTGGAGGGAGTGCATGTTTAAGGTGGTGGATGGGGTGCCGATCAAGCGGGCTGCTTTGTCCTGGATGGTATCGAGCTTCATGAGTGTTGCTGGAGCTGCACTCATCCAGGCAAGTGGAGCGTATTCCATCACACTCCTGACTTGTGCTTTGTAGATGGTGGAAAGGCTTTTGGGAGTCAGGAGGTGGGACACTCACCGCAGAATACCCAGCCTCTGACCTGCTCTTGTAGCCACAGTATTTATGTGGCTGGTCCAATTAAGTTTCTGGTCAATGGTGACCCCCAGGATGTTGATGCTGGGGGATTCTGCGATGGTAATGCCATTGAATGTCAAAGGGCGGTGTTTAGACTCTTTTGTTGGAGATAGTCATTGCCTGGCACTTGTGTGGCGCGAATGTTACTTGCCACTTATCAGCCCAAGCCTGAATGTCGTCCAGGTTTTGCGGCATGCAGGAGTGGACTTCTTCATTATCTGAGGACACTGTGCAATCACCAGCGAATATCCCCACTTCTGACCTTATGATGGAGGGAAGGTCATTGATGAAGCAGCTGGAGATGGTTAGGCCTAGGACACTGCCCTGAGTAATTCCTGCAGTGTTGTCCTGGGGCTGAGATGATTGACCTCCAACAAACGCAATCATCTTCCTTTGTGCTAGGTATGAGTCCAGCCAGTGGAGAGTTTTCCCCTTAATTCCCATTGACTTCAATTTTACCAGTGCTCCTTGATGCCACACTCGGTCAAATGCTGCCTTGATGTCAAGGGCAGTCACTCTCCCCTCACCTCTGGAATTCAGCTCTTTTGTCCATGTTTGGACCAAGGCTGTAATGAGGTCTGGAGCCGAGTGGTCTTGGCGGAACCCAAACTGAGCATCGGTGAGCAGGTTATTGGTGAGTAACTGCCGCTTGATAGCACTGTCGACAACACCGTCCATCATTTTGCTGATAATTGAAAGTAGACTGATAGGGCAGTAATTGGCCGGATTGAATTTGTTCTGCTTTTTGTGGACAGGACATACCGGGGCAGTTTTCCACATTGTCGGGTAGATGCCAGTGTTGTAGCTGTACTGGAACAGCTTGGCTAGAGGAGCGGCTAGTTCTGGAGCGCATGTCTTCAGCACGACAGCCGGGATGTTGTCTGGGACCATAGCCTTTGCAGTATCCAGTGCGCTCAGCTGTTTCTTGATGTCACGTGGAGTGAATCGAATTGGCTGAAGACTTGGAATATGTCGCCGTTCCTTCATCGTCGCTGGGTGAAGGACATTCTCTGGGTTCACACTACAATCTCCATCATCGCTAGCTCGAGTGGCTAGTGCATTCCTCCTAGGTTGAGGGACACTTTTTTTTAAAGCATTTAAAGGAACTACTTTTGCTTTTTTTTGTTCTCTCATTGGCCGTCTCTTGCAGTATGCGGAAATGGAGGTGATTCTGCTGTTGGGTGATCCAATTATCTTCAGAATGGTGATGAAAAATATTGACTTTCTGAATAGAGATGAAATTAACTTAATGGTTGTAAGGTTCGATTTTGCACATTCACCCTTAATCATGCTGATTAAATAAAACAAAATGGCAAGCACAATTGCTGCAGATAGTGGTTTTTTTTTTAAGGGTTCGAATCTCTAGTGCTATCAACATCTACTACCTGCGAGTCTGACTTTGAACTTTTCCCTAGATCTGAACTTTGCGGTGGTTCCATTGAGAAACTGTTGCTCATGTCCTGAGTTGCCTCTTTTATCTCTACTTGAGGATGTAAACGGAGTGAGAAAGTAAAACTAAATTACTCGTGCAGTCTGTCACCATCACATCTGTAGGCTAAAAATTGTTGGCTTTTTAAACAAAGTTTGTTTCCACTGTTAGCAAACGGGAATCCCACAAGCCACAAAATAAGTCTTTGAATGTTTTCATGTGCCCAGTCTAAACTCTTGAAATAAACTTGGCTCAACTGTTTGTCAATGATTGTGGCTGGCTGATTTTTTTTTTCATTCTATAGATGGGTAGAAGGCTTAAATGTGTTGCCGGTAAAGTCTTTCTCATTAATTGATTAAAGTAGCCAAAGTTTTAGCATCCAAAATATTTATTTTATGAGCTGATAGGCAGGGCTAGATTGTCGTAGTTGGGTGCATGAGATTTTAACAAAAGGTCCAGTAGCAGTCCGCAGACTACTTATCTTGTTTGTATTTTGGACCTGACCTCCTCCCATTTTGATAGAGCTAACAAAATTGATCTGTTTGTTAACATTTCAGAGTTTGATTGGGTTGCGGCTGTTGGTTGATCCAATGAACTTAAAAGTGTGGCAACTCTAGTTTGTGAATTGTTAACCAGCTGGATGTTTTGAAATAACTTGTTCCATTTATGCTTAATGCAAATAACATTGATAATTATTGGTAATGGCAATTTTATACAGTATAGTTTAAGTTCTTGTATTGTATTCACTTAATTGGGACGGCATTAGAAAGACAAACTAGAGTTGCCACACTTAAGTTCATTGGATCAACCAACAGCCGCAACCCAATCAAACTCTGAAATGTTAACAAACAGATCAATATTTAATAATGCGTAAATCTAAATATTTTAACAGAATATAGTTTTGAGGTGTGTCTGTGATCTTGCTAAAATATATTATTACTGCACAGCTATCGGATTGGTTTATTTTTTGACCTTGGACAATCAGCTGCATTTCTCTCTCGCCTGGTTTACACGTGGCATATTGTTCAAGAATGTGCCCTAGTAACGCAAATCAACTTATGATTTTACTGATCATAATCTGATTACTGCAATGGCACACCTCCAAGCTCTCAAATAACCTTTTGGAAGCAATTGTTCAAATATATTAGCTACTGCCACTTACGAGACACTACTCTGTTGAACTGCTGTTTAAAATTTGCTTCCAAAATTTGCACTTTTACATATTCTACTAACTGGTATTTACAATGAGTGAGGCTCAACAATTTTGGTGCTTCCAAAAGTGCATGGATTGATCTAATCTTAATCAGTTAATTAAATAGTTCAGGCATCGAATTAATTCCTAAAATAGAATAAAATGGCTCTTTGATATCCAATACAGTTCGTCTGCTGTTAGAAAAGCAGCTCATTAATAGTTGCCATTGACAAGAAGCCATCTTTGTATTATGCTTGCCGACAAGACCAAGATGTCCAAATAAGATGCAGGAGAAACTAACTTCAAATGTTTTTCATCTGACTCAAATCTGTCTTATTTTAGAGTCGCGCACCTATTTCAGCTAAGCTTGTGGCCAACATGCTGTCAGTTGCTGGAGCAGATCATATCATCACCATGGATTTGCACGCCTCTCAGATACAGGTTAGCGCAAAACATTGCATCGTTTTAGTCCAACAACCTCTTGTTGACCATGTGACCTTGCCAAGATGTATTTTGTTGGGTGAGGTGTTTCTCCAAAGGTTTCACGGGGTCCGGTTTATAAAACCTTATTGGCCATACTTCTTCTTTTATTTAACTGCACATTCTGTTTACTTTACACAGCCAATAGAAAGCTACAAGAATTGTCCCCCCACCAAAAAAAAAGGCTTTCCATTATTGGATGAAAATACCTGTATATTTAACGGCCCTTAAAGGAATACTCGAGGGATATTGCTGTCGGGTGCTAAATTAAAATAAAATCTTGTCTTTTCATATGCTGCTCTGCCAGCAGATTAGTCCATTCCAATTAGCATCTTGTGAAAATGATAGCTGGACTGTCTGCTGAGATTAGTGTATTGGGGTTTTATTTTAGTCCAGTACCTGGAGGAGCAGGGACTCAACTTCAGCGCTATCGCATCGTTTGGCATCATGGTAGACCTCAGATCAGCGTGGGATGATTCCAGTGGTGGCACAGATCAAGATATGTGGCTATTGATGAGAGAGAGAGAAAAAAAAAACAGATTGCAGAGGTAGGTGTAAATCTGTCCTTTTTTTTAAAACATGGGGAGCTGGCAGACATTGTGCAGAGAAATGAAATGAGAGCCTTCCCTAGAGTATTCCTTTAATGAATGCCTGCCTCTGCACCCATTATTGACCTGAGATTTGTAGTGAGCCATGATGGGAGGACGAACTGATGAGGCGCTGGGCTGAATTTTTAAACTTTAATCGTGCCGACTAATGTGCTGCTGTCGGGATATTATGTAGACTTCGTCTCTGTGGGTGGTAAAATTAATCTCTGATCTTATTTGTAACTGCAAATTCTGGTGATTAATCAGGTTCTACTTGGCTTTTTTTTTAACATTGATTCAAGTACATTCAGATTTTAGGCATTTAATGGAGATGAAAATCTGAATAAAGAAATCCTCAAAATGGATTTGATTAAGCTGTTGCAGTACAGGTACTTGCTGATTGTATTTATTGTATCTATGAATACATGCATTCTAACTGTTGAATCACACTAATGACAGCAACTAAGGATTGTACATCTTTCTATTTTTAACTTGGATGAAATGTTCTGTTTTGTTCAATATGTGCCTTAAATTGCTGTGCACCGAGGAGTTGTGTACAATTTGTATCTGACTCAATGCATAGTTGTTCAATTTTCTATCTGCACCAGCCCTTGGAACAAGTATATTTGAAAAATTTGTGATTGTAACAATGAATGTTGGTTAGTATAATGAGTGGACTTTTGCTGCCAATTGATGAAAAGCAAAAACTAAAAGTTCCAGGTGAAAGGTTCAGTGGGCAGGAAGATCCAGTGCTCGTAGCGGATTTACTCGATGTGCTGCTTCAGACGTATTAGTGGAGCTAAGAATAACGTACACCTAGCCTTTTTACAAAACTGATGGCTTTAATTTTCTTCTGTTAGGGTTTCTTTGATATCCCTGTGGATAACTTGTATGCAGAACCAGCAGTACTGCAATGGATAAAGGAGAATATTCTAGAATGGAAGAATTCTATAATTGTCTCTCCAGATGCTGGTGGAGCTAAAAGGTGAGTTGATAAGTCAAACTGAGACACAAAAATGCGCATGGCCTGAGTTTTTAATAGATTGCTCTGGTTGCATTGTGAAAGTAGAGTCAATACAACTTGCTGTTGCCAGTTAAAGATAAAATTGCACTTTAATTACTCTGCTAATTCTTCAGGCTTTACTAAAACCAGATTTGATGCCATAAGCAAATGTTAAAAGAATGATTGATTGTATTGTGCACGACCTTCAATTATGAATGCAAAAATAACTTGCCCAATTCACATCACATGCCTCGCAGCTTGATTTGTATAATGTAGCATTATTCCAGCTGAGGAAACTGTTAACTTTTGGCACAAGTTGCAGTTTACTGGTATGTTGTAATGCAGTTGTTTGCGGTTTTGTCTTCAGGGTGACATCAATTGCTGATAGACTGAATGTTGAATTTGCTCTGATCCACAAAGAAAGGAAGAAGGCAAGTGAGGTGGATAGAATGGTGCTCGTTGGTGATGTTAAAGACCGGGTGGCTATTCTTGTGGATGACATGGCAGACACATGTGGAACCATATGTCATGCTGCCAACAAGTAAGTAAATATGAGAAAAATGGATCCTGAAGGGTAGTTTTTTCCAGTGAGGTGTGTCCTGGTTTTGCATGTGTACACAGCGCTGGGAGAAGGGGAGGGTTTGGAAAACCCTGGGAGGAGGCTTTGTGCCTGCTGTTCCCTTGAATTGAACTCATCCAGGGGTACTCAATATTCAGGAAAGATAGGCGAAAAGGAAAGGGAGGTGGGGTAGCATTGCTGGATAAAGAGGGGATTAATACAATTGAAAGGAAGGATATTAGCTCTGATGATGTGGAATCTGTATAGGTTGAACTGAGAAATAACAAGGGGCAGAAAACATTAGTGGGAGTGATATATAGACCTCCAAACAGTAATGCGGAGGTTGGGGATGGCATTAAAAGGGAAATTAGAGAAGCGTGCAATAAGGGCACAGCAGTCATCATGGGTGACTTTAATCTACATATAGATTGGGCTAACCAAATTAGTAACAATACTATGGAGGAGGAATTCCTGGAGTGTTTACGGGATGGTTTCCTGGACCAATATGTCGAGGAACCAACCAGAGATCAGGCCATCTTAGACTGGGTATTATGCAATCAGAAAGGATTAATTAGCAATCTTGTTGTGCGAGGCCCCTTCATTTGGATGGAGAGTGAAGTAGTTGACTCAGAGACTAGGGTCCTGAATTTAAATAAAGGAAACTACGATGGTATGAGGTACGAGTTGGGTAGGATTGATTGGGGAATGTCACTCAAAGGGTTGACGGTGGATTGGCAATGGCAAACATTCAAAGACCGCATGGACGAACTACAGAATTTGTTCATCCCAGTTTGGCATAAGAATAAAACAAAAAGGGTGACTCAACCGTGGCTAACAAGGGAAATTAGGGACAGCATAAGATCCAAGGAGAGGGCATATAAATTGGCCAGAAAAAGCAGTAACCCTGAGGATTGGGAGCAGTTTAAGATGCAACAAAGGAGGACAAAGGGATTAATTAAGAAGGGGAAAATAGAATACGAGAGTAAGCTTGCAGGGAACATAAAAACTGACTGTAAAAGCTTTTATAGATATGTGAAGAGAAAAAGATTAGTGAGATCAAGCATAGGTCCCTTGCAGTCAGAATCAGGGGAACTTATAATGGGGAACAAAGAAATGTCAGACCAATTAAATACATATTTTGGTTCTGTCTTCACAAAGGAGGACACAAATAACCTCCCAGAGATGTTGGGGAACATAGGGTCTGATGAAAGGGAGGAACTGAAAGAAATCAGTATTTGTAGGGAAATGGTGTTAGGGAAATTGAAGGGATTGAAGGCCGATAAATCCCCAGGGCCTGATAATCTACATCCTAGGGTACTTAAGGAAGTGGCCCTAGAAATAGTAGATGCATTGCTGATCATCTTCCAACATTCGATGGAATCTGGAACAGTACCCATGGATTGGAGGGTAGCTAATGTTACCCCACTATTCAAAAAGGGTGGTAGAGAGAAAACGGGGAATTACAGACCTGACATCGGTAGTGGGGAAAATGCTAGAGTCCATTATAAAAGATGTAATAGCTGAGCACTTGGAAAACAGTGACAGGATCGGACAAAGTCAACATGGATTTACAAAAGGTAAATCATGCTTGACTAATCCACTGGAATTTTTTGAGGATGTAACTGGTAAAATAGATAAGGGAGAACCAGTGGATGTGGTGTATTTGGACTCCCAAAAGGCTTTTGATAAGGTCCCGCATAAGAGATTAGCATGTAAAGTTAAGGCACATGGGATTGGGGGCAAGGTATTGACTTGGATAGAGAACTGGTTGGCAGACAGAAAGCAAAGAGTTGGAATAAACGGGTCTTTTTCTGAGTGGCAGGCAGTGACTAGTGGGGTACCGCAGGGATCGGTCCTTGGACCCCAGCTATTCACAATATATATTAATGATCTAAACAAGGGAACTAGATGTAATATCTCCAAGTTTGCAGACGACACAAAACTGGGTGGGCGTGTGTGCTGCGAGGAGGATGCCGAGAAACTCCAGGATGATTTGGACAGGTTGGGTGATTGGGCAGAAGCGTGGCAGATGCAATATAACGTGGATAAATGCGAGGTTATCCACTTTGGTGTCAAAAACAGAAAGGCAGATTATTATCTGAATGGCAATAGATTGGGAGAAGGGGAAGTGCAACGAGACCTGGGTGTCCTTGTGCACCAGTCGCTGAAGGTAAGCATGCAGGTGCAGCAGGCGGTTAAGAAGGCAAATGGTATGTTGGCCTTCATAGCGAGAGGGTTTGAGTATAGGGACAAGGATGTCTTGCTGCAGTTGTACAGGGCCTTGGTGAGACCACACCTTGAGTACTGTGTGCAATTTTGGTCGCCTTATCTGAGGAAGGATGTTCTTGCCATGGAAGGAGTTCAGCGAAGATTCACAAGGCTGATACCTGGGATGGCAGGAATGACGTATGAAGAGAGATTGTGTCGATTGGGCTTCTACTCGCTGGAGTTTAGAAGAATGAGAGGGGATCTCATTGAAACTTATAAAATTCTGACAGGACAGGACAAACTAGATGCAGGAAGAATGTTCCCGATGGTCAGGGAGTCCAGAACCAGGGGTCACAGACTAAGGATAAGGGGTAAGCCATTTAGGACAGAAATGAGGAGGAATTTCTTCACCCAGAGAGTGGTGAACCTGTGGAATTCTCTGCCACAGAAGGCAGTAGAGGCCAATTCATTAAATAGATTCAAGAAGGAGTTGGATATATTTCTTAAGGCTAAAGGGATATGGGGAGAAAGCAGGGACAGGGTACTGAGTTTGGATGATCAGCCATGATCGCATTGAATGGCGGAGCAGGCTCGAGGGGCCGAATGGCCTACTCCTGCTCCTATCTTCTATGATTCTATGCAGGAAGCTCTGCCGGCTTCATTAAGGGTTTAATAAGGTTGATGAGGGTTGGGCTAATACAAAGCATTTTTGTTTTTCAATTACTTTGTGGTATGCCTTTTTTTTGGGGGGGGGGGGGGGGGTTAGGTTATACATATAAAATGGATGCATTTTCAAGTTCACTTTCTGGCTTTTGAAAGTGAGTTTTTTTTTAAGTGTTTAACTTCAATTCAAGTGAGTATGAGCTAGTACTAGTTTTGGATTGCATTTGCTTTGGCATGTTTTCCTGTCTTGCACTTAATTTTTGTATTTTACTTTTTTTCCCACACTCTTTTAAAAGTGCCCCTCTTAAGAAGGGAATGCCTCTGAGAATTCTTACCTTCAGCTCCGTGGGAATGCACAGAGGCAGATGCGCCTTCATCAACCCGTTCTTGACTAAGTAGACTAGTCTGTAAGTCCTGCCCGAGTAACTTGGGCATGTCTTGAGATCTGCCTCCTCCACTTGTTTCACCAGGGAGGCCGTCTTGGAACGTTGCTACCTCCTGTAAGCCGATCTGCAAACTTCGCCTGGGATTAGGATAGCTGTGCTTATGTTGTACATCAAGTTGCTGATGTCCTGTTTACCACAGCTCATGGTCACTTGCTCACTTTGAAAACTATCAGAGCAGGAGAGGGCTTATACGCTGTCCGTGTGTCACATTCCCAAGAGTGCAGGGCCTTGTCAGTGGACCCATGTGACTATCTAAGCTCCTTCCAGCAATGCTCAGGCTTTTTTGAAGTGGCTGTTGGTGGAAAAATTAGAGCGTTTCCTTTAGAAGCTGGAAGGTATGCCATGCGTGAACATCGGCTGCCTTGTAATTTTGTGGGAAAGGCTAAAGGATTCTCAAGTGATTATCATGCGTCTAAAATCAAATGAAAGTGTTTATTGCAACCATTCCATAGCATTACACTTTTAAGTAGTTACATTCAGGCTACACTGACCTTGGCAAACTTCCCCAACATATTCATATTTTTCCTGACATATACTGATGACCTTGTCTAATAGGGAATGGCATTTACCTGCTTCCTCCCCTCTTCGCAGGAGAACAGACTTCTGAGAAGGTGACCCTCTGACCCAAAGATGGCAATCTTGCTTTGCTGCACAACCCTGAATATCACCTGCAAAATATGCTCTGTATAGGAGATGGTCATTTCTCTCTCTAACCCCCCCCGGGGTACTTTTGTACCGCCCTCAATCTGTTTCAATGCCAAAACTGCAATTTTTCTTGCAATTTTATCAGTGGAAGTTTGTGGATCTGCCTTTTTAAGAGACTGTAGCAGCTCTTTAAACTTGTGCTGTGCTGGTTACCCTGCCCCATGTCCTGCACGATCCCAGCGGTTTGCCCAACCTGCAGTAGGAGCACTGAATAATTATTAACATGAACAGACTTCACCGAATCGTGTGAGGCCCATTTCTTTCGCCTCTGACCTGAGATGCACTTGTGAATGCACTGCCAATGCACCCCTACTGGAAAACTGTTTATTAAATGTCAAAGATAGGCATCTACTGCACTGCCTGTGAGCTGGTGTGAAATAGAGGATTACAACTAGTGATATTTGCTCCTAATTCACCCACTACTTTCGCCGTGGTGATCTGCGGAGATCATGACTGCATGTAAACTTTTTTCAAATTCTATAGACTATTTCAGCCACTGCTTTTTAAGGTTTTCCTCAAGTGTATGCTCAAATTTACCAAGAAATGAGGATTGTTGCTGGAGTACCTGCTGGGTTAAGACCAGGATTTTTTTTGCTAAACTTGAGATCTCAAAACAAATTTAATGGCATGTTTTCCATCAATTTACACGTTGCATGTATAAACAATGCAAATCATAATACGTTTGACCCTCCCTGTCTTAAAGCAGTCTTCTAGAAGTTGTCCAACTGAGTAAATTTTGCTTTTCATGTTTGTAGTTTCCAAGCTAAGGAATCTGATGAGCGGGAGCTTGAAAAACCACCCCTTCAATGAGTGTCTTACTGTCTCTTAGCACATGATTCCCATTTCCTCCAAGCAGCCTCTACTTATTGAATTCATGTGATTTTGTTTCTTTCTTTCTTGGTTTGGCTTAAGATTTTTCTTGGTGCTTTCACTTCACTTTGGCTCTATCTTGGATTAAGTGTATAAATGTTACAGGAAGGCCTTGAAGTTACTGATCACAAACTCATATCTGACGAGCAGTGCGCGCAGTCTCAAAATATAACATTAAAAGAAAGGCAAATGTAAATGAATCTCTAGAGTCTAAAAGTGGAATCCTGCAATCTCAACAGAAGACAAAGGAGGCACATCTGTATGCTGGGTACACGCCAAAATCCAATAGTACAATAAACATGTACTGCATAGAATTAAAGACTGGACCAAGTGTCTTGCTTCAGACTTTCCTATGGTGCCCATCCTGTGCATGAGTGCAAGCAAGTTTCTGGGAGTCCATCTGCTGGTGAATTCCACTTGGATGGCGTCAGGTTAATGCCCTGCGCGGTCATTGCAGTAAGGGGAGAGGGTGATTGTAAAATTATTACAGAAAGAGCCAGCACAGAAAAATATCTATGTGGAAATTCCCAAGTCTGGCCTGCTCCTGATGGGCAGCACTCCTTGTATAACGTAAGCTTTAATGTTTACATCGCTTCCTAACAGGTAAATTATGTCAACACCCAAATATCGTTAAAACTCCTGTTGCCCCATAAAAGGAATCCAAATAGCTTGATGTGAAGGGGAGGGAGAGAGAAGAGAAGCTGCACCCATGGACACTATAAATCCGGATGGTCTACCAGGCTTATTTAGATGAAACTTGTACATAAATTAGATTTATCTTAAATTGGCTACTACTACTGTTAAGGACAAGATGCGGGCTAGTGTTAATGAATACTGGTGAACTGCGTAATATGGTTGCCCAATACTGGGGCCAGGATGGTATTTAAAGGTATGAGTGCCATAAACTATATCTGGCTTAGAGTTTTTGATTTGTACCAAATCTTCAGAAAATCCTGAGTTGTCATTCATAAAAAATGGCTAGTTTGATTGGATGCCACCTTAGAAAGTTTTAAGAAGCATAAGTCGAGCTTGCAGATCATTCCAGTAATGATCAAAAATTAGTCTGCAGAGTCCTTCCAGGTCAGTATTTACTAAGCCATTTTGCTGCCCTAACAGATGTAAGTAGGACTGCTTCTTCTGATCATAAGAACATAATAAATAGGAGCAGGAGTAGGCCATTTGGCTCCTCGAGCCTGCTCCGCCATTCAATAAGATCCTGGCTGATCATCGACTTCAATTCCACTTTCACGCCTGATCTCCATATCCCTTGATTCCCCATGAGTCCAAAAATCTATCTATCTCAGCCTTGAATATACTCAAAGACTCAGCATTCACAGCCCTCTGGGGCAGAGAATTCCAAAGATTCACAACCCTCTGAGTGAAGAAATTCCTCCTCATCTCAGTCTTATATGGCCTACCTCTTATCCTGAGACTATGCCCCCTAGTTCTGGACACTCCAGCCAGGGGAAACAACCTCTCAGCATTTACCCTGTCAATCCCCTTCAGAATCTTATGTTTCATTGAGATCACACCTCATTCATTCTTCTAAACTCCAGAGAATATAGGCCCATTATACACAATCTCTCATCATAGGACAGCCCTCTCATCCCAGGAATCAATCGAGTGAACCTGCGTTGCACTGCTTCCAAGGCAAGTATATCCTTCCTTAGATAAGGAGACTAAAACAGTGCACAGTACTCCAGGTGTGGTCTCACCAAGGCCCTGTACAATTGTAGCAAGACTTCCTTACTCTTATACTCCAACCCCCTTGCAATAAAGGCCAACATGCCATTTGCCTTCCTTATTGCTTGCTGTACCTGCACGCTAGTTTTCTGTGTTTCTTGCACGAGGACACCCAAATCTCTCTGAACAACATTTGAAAGTTTCTCACCATTTAAAAAAAAAAAATATTCTGTTTTTCTATTCTTCCTACCCTTTCCCTACATTATACTCCATCTGCCACCTTACTGCCCACTCACTTAGTCTATCTATATCCCTTTGCAGACTCTTTGTGTTCTCCTCACAGCTTACTGTCCCACTTAGCTTTGTATCATCAGCAAACTTGGATACATTACACTCGGTCCCTTCATCTAGGTCATTAATACAGATCATGGCTGATCTTCTACCTCAACTCCACTTTCCTGCATGATCCCCATATCCCTTGATTCCCTTAATATCCAAAAATCTATCGATCTCTGTCTTGAATATACTCAACGACTAAGCCTCCACAGCCCTCTGGGGTAGAGAATTTCAAAGATTCACCACCCTCTGAGTGAAGAAATTTCTACTCCTCTCAGGGCTGATCCCTTATTCTGAGACTGTGACCCCTGGTTCTAGACTCCCCAGACAGGTGAAACATCCTCCTGGCATCTACCCTGCCAAGCCCTAAGAATTTTGTATGTTTCAATGAGATCACCTCTCATTCTTCTAAACTCTAGAGGTTATAAGCCTAGTCTACTCAATCTGTCCTCCTCATAGGTCAATCCCCCCATCCCAGGAATCAGTCTAGTGAACCTTCGTTGCACTCCCTCTATGGCAAGTATATCCTTCCTTGGGTAAGGAGACCAAAACTGTATTTAAAAAAAAAAAAAAGTATGTTTGCAGTATCTTAATGTAGAGTTACTATAGTTTTTAGCCTCTTGTATTTTTTTTTTGTTCAGATTGCTGTGTGCTGGTGCTACCAAAGTTTATGCTATCCTTACTCACGGTATCTTCTCTGGCCCTGCCATTAGCCGAATAAACCATGCTGCTTTTGAAGCTGTTGTTGTAACAAACACCATTCCACAAGAAGAAAAAATGAAGGTTTGCTCAAAGGTTCAGGTAAAAATGATCTTTGTTTGGCTTTCATTTCAAAGAATGAGTAATGCATTGAATACACAGACACTTAGCCTGTCCGCTTACCTTTCAGGTGATTGATATATCCATGATCCTCGCTGAGGCCATACGAAGGACCCACAATGGAGAATCCGTGTCTTACCTGTTCAGCCACGTTCCCCTGTAAGGTGATGACATTTCAGCTTTGCTACATTGTTCTGGACTGAACAGTGCTCTGCTCCATTTCTGAGGAACCCATCGTTATTTACTGGAATACTGCAGTTAACCAGACCCAGCTTGAAAGGGCCCACTGCTGTGTCAAACTGTATAAGTTACATTCATTCTTGCAAGTTGAAGGCATGAAAACTTAACTCTATTTTAAATGTCATGGACTGGATTTTATTTCTCACCATCACTTTGTTTCTAGAGGAAAAAAATGTGCTGTGGAAAAGACAGCAGAGTTCTGTTTTTGTACTTTGTTAGAAATGTAAGCTTTTGAGAAGTGAATTTCTATGAAATCTCACATGTTACTGGTTACGTGGCTTTTCTACACCAGCGCACAAGCCTGTTAAATACTTGTGGTTATGTACTGATTCTTTTTATGGGAAACAAATGTTTGAAAAAAAAATTCTGTTCCAGGTGCAACACAGTAGTAATAATTATCAACCAACATTCCATAAGATATTAAAACTGATTTGGACATTCAGATATGGTTGACTACTTGCATTCTGCAGCAACGGAGGAAACTGGTCAGTGAACTCACAAATTGGTTAATAAATTAATTCCAATACCTATACAATTTTTGAAATGTGGGAACTGTTGATTTACAACCAAATTACAATGTGTTGAGTGGCTTAAATAAAATGTTCTCTCTGCAGAAAAAATAGTTTGCTGCAATAATTTGCTATTTTTATCCAGAAGCCAATCGAGCAGGTATGTAGAAGTTAGTAAGCAGTATAAGAATTAAATTCTTAAAAGTGCAGCGGTGTCATATTAAGGTGCAAAACACAAATCCAGACTCCTTCTGTTTACAATATCTAAAGTACAGCTGTTATGGGTTAACAGGGTGTTGACTTAAATTGAGTACTGGTCCCATTAGGGAAGAGGCAGCTGCTGAGCTTTTGTTTGAGCTTTGCATGTGGCCTTTCTTAAAGGCAGGTTTTATTAGTCAGATGAGCAAGCTGTTTTGAAATTTGAGAAATAAACTATTTGAATAAATAATTTGGAGAGCGTCACTTAAAATAAAGTTGGTACTCTTTATCTGCACTGAATTATTGAAGAAGACTGCAGTACTGTGGTCCATATAGCAGGAGGGCTTGCTGAGAAATAATTTATGGCTTTCTGGTCAACAGAAAGCAGGTTTTTAATGCTGGGGACGAGATTTCTATTCAGCAAGCCTGCAGTGTGTTCCCAGTCGCTTGCTAATATTGTCCCTGCCTCCTTAAAGTAAGGGAGGCTGCAACTAATATTCCAGTAACTCTGAATTCAAGACTTCTCCCTTCATATTATTTTGCTTTTAACCATATAATGTCGACATGGGGTAAAATACTTCAAATGACCATACTAGCAGACCTCCTGTGCTACTGCTCATGTTGGCTTGGCGTTTACATTTTAATAAGGAGCTAGTATTCAAGCATGTAACACACAATGTGTCCTGCTAAAGTGATGCTATGTGTAACTTTGTGTGTCCCAAGATGTAACTGCTATGTTTCCTCCATTAGAGGCTGATTGCTCTTAGCAAATACTCAGGCCAATCCGAAGTCAAACTGACTTGCACATTTTTACTTTTATGCTATGTAACTTAAAATATATATTAAGGTGACTGAATAAGTGAAATTGTTATTACAAGGTATTATGGAATTGTTTGGTGTGATCACAATTTTGTGGACATTTTAAATTGGTGGCCTTGATTATTGTATGCTTAACCTTGTACTCTATTTTGTGTTGCCCTTTGCAGGATACAGAGAATGATAGGAAGGATGTTGTAGTAGGTAGGAGGTAGGTAACCTGACTAGGGAGGTCATGTGGTTTTTGTTGATCTGTGGGAGCAGTGGGATGGGACTGGTGGGGAGGGGGGAGCCCTTAAATCTCAGTAGTGAGAGTGGCATCTGGGAATGATCTGATTGTGAGCGTGGGGATGTGGCAGGAGTGGTCTTGAGGTGTGTGCACTTTGGGATGGTGACAAACTGAGAATGGGAGGAGAAGTTGGATGTGGCAGTACCGGGAAGGCAATTGGGAGCAATAAGGGGGCGTTCCAGTATCTGGGAGTAATGGGAATTGTATAGCAGGGTTTAGGAGCAACAGATGGGTGGTGAACTTGGAGCATTGGGGAAGGAGGTACATGAGTGTGGCACTACTGAGAGAAGGCTGCTGTGGTCTGGAACCATTGGTAGGAGGGTACAGGAAGTGGGACCATGGGGGTGGCCCTGTGATTAGCAAATACTGGAGGAAGGGTGCAAGGGTTGGACAATTTGGAGAAAGGGGTCTAGGAGAATTTAGGAGGATTAATGTGTGGAACTATGTGGAATGCCTGGGAAATGAGGGTGGAGGTGTCTGGGAGTATTTTTGGGAGAAGTGGTTGAGGGTGAATGAAAGCCTTCATGAATACATAAATTCTCCCGCCCCCCACCTCCACTAGTGAAAACTTTAGAACGTTTTCTGAACATGAGCTGCAAAGCCTGAGAGTTATTTAAAGTGCTTAGTTCCCTGACAACTTCTGATTGTACGTTGGCAATTTATAGTATAAACAAACCATGCACTTTTTAATGACTCTGGCACTGCTCCTGGCTCAGCGCCATGAAAGCCGTTTACGGAAGCCTGCTCCTGCTGTGAGAAAAGTCACATTCCTGGCCACCAGCCAGCTTTAAGGTTACTAAAGCACTTGTTGCACATTGGACCAGAGATTTGTTCCTAGTCATGGCTGAGCACACAGCTTTTCTTGGCACAGGTGGGAGGGCAGCCTGGGTGAGCGGCACAGTGCAGATAATGTACAGGAAACTCTTTATTAACTGGGACCGGCGTGGTGCCGGTTAATCAAAAAGTCCGGATAATGGAGAGTTATATCTCCCAACGCACGAGAGCCCCGTACACACTGACATGCGCCTGCATTCGGAGCTCTGTCTCCCCGGGGACCGCCAGCTGACCATCTGTCGTGTCCACTGCCTACCCGGGCTGCACATTCCCCTCCCAATCTACATGCTCCGATACAAGGCAAACGCCTCGGGGTTTTTTTAAAGTTATTTTTAAAGGAGAGATGAAGGAAAACCCCGGTTACCTACTCAAGAATTTTGCCGGTTAAGAGAGATTTCCGGTTATTTGGGTGCCGGTTAAAAGCGAGTTTCCTGTATCAGGAGCTAGAAGAACTCCGTCAAAGGCAAGTAGTTTTTGCGTGGCTGGCAGGAGTAATAGAAATAGTGTAAAAGGAGGAGGTAATCAAGGATCATGAAACGGAGTGCATTCTTGCACAAGCCTTTTGATATAGCTAGATATTCTAGAAGCGTTTAATAAAGAGGGTTGTAACTTGCTGTACACTAAATCTTGGAATTTTGAAGTCAGTATGGCAGAGGTGGCATGATGGATTAAAGGTCTAAGTTCCCAGCACCACATGGCACATATCCTAGAGTACTAAAGTTGACAATGGAAGAATTGTGGCTATTAGGAAGCAATGACTGGGCAAAGCTAACATTGCACAGGACTGGAAGCAAACAAACGTTTAAAAAGGATAGCATCTGACTCGAGCAACTAAAGGCTCATCAGCCGAAATGGAGCAAGCACTTGCATGTGTATCGTGCTTTTGTGTCCTCAGGATATCCCAAAGTGCTTTGCAGCCAATGAACTACTTGTGAAGTGTAAGCAATGTTGTTTTGTAGGTAAATTTGACTCAATCTGTTCATAGCAAGATCACACAGACACACGAAAAAAAAAAGACCAGCTAATCTTTTGGTGTTGGATGAAGGATGAATGTTAACTCAGGACCCGGTAGAACCCTTCGAATAGCACCAGGGGCCTTTTCTGAGCAAGCAGAAAGGGCCTTGCATCAAAGCTAACAGATTAACATCAATATAACAATAATGGGAATCATTCTAAGGCATATGTTGGTGGAGTACTTCTGTAGTAAGGATTTAGAAGAGAAAAGTCCTGCCTTTTTTGTTAATTCTTGGGATGTGGGTGATCTGGCATTTATTGCCCATCCCCAGTTACCCTGAGGTTGATGGGCCTTCTTGAACTGCTGCAGTTCTTTTGCTGCTGTTAAATGGGTTTACAGACCGTTGGCTATGAAGGATTGGCAGTATATGTGTGACTTGGAGATGGTGGAGTTCTCATGATCTTGCTGCTCTTGCCCTTGGTGGTGGAAGTTGCAGGGCATGAGAGGTGCTGCTGAAGTAAGCATAGTGAGTTGCTGCAGTGCATCCTGCAAATAGTACATAGTGCAGCCACACAATGTGTCAGTGTTGAAAGGTGGTGGATGTTGAGTTCACTGGCAAGCAACGTTCCTGTTAAGCTGTGCTTTAAATAGCAGGGATATTGTCAGGAGGACCTGGGTGCAGTGCTGCAAATGTTTCAATGATCTCATTAGATCAGGAAAGGTGAGTGCAAAACCACATTCAACTTCATCCTGCTCCTCTCATCACAGCCCCATCACTCTGCTTTCACAACCCTTCCTTACACCAACATACCTTGCATGTCCACCCATCCCTCTCTATCTAAACACTCACATCCCCATCTGACGAGCCACCCCTCACACTCGCCCTCATCGTAATAAAATCATACCAACTAACACCAAGGAGGCCACCTGGCTTTGGCACCCCACTCCATCATAGGCTCCCTCTAAAAACAAAAATATAACCCATCCATCACTCTCACTCAACCTTTTCTTTCCCTCCTTGAAGGAAAAGAGAGCCCACAATAAGAGGGAGAGCACCAGAGATGAATGCCATCACTGGCGACCCTAACCACAGCTGAGGAGGCTGCCGTAGAAGTTTCAGGAGTCGCTGAGCAGCTGGAGGTGGGAGATGGAGAGAGGGGGACATTTCAGCAACCTGGTGACAGAATTACATATCATACAGCTACATGACATACATCAGTCACTCATATGGGGACTGATGTCAGCAGCCAGTGAATGGTCATCAGATGCATAATGGTATCTATCCATTCTTCATATGACATATCTAACTCATGTCTTTACTCTCCCACAGGTCCATCAAGAGCCTCCCCCCACCATTCAGGAGGGACATAAGAAGTAGGAGCAGGAGTCGGCCATACGACCCTCGGGCCTGCTCCGCCATTCAATAGGATCATGGCTGATCCGAACCTAGACTCACGTCCACTTCCCTGCCCGCTCCCCATAACCCTTAATTCCCTTATCAGCTAGGAAACTGTCTATCTCCGTTTTAAATTTATTTAATGTCGCAGCTTCCACAGCTCTCTGAGGTAGCAAATTCCATAGATTTACTACCCTCTGAGTGAAGAAGTTTCTCCTCATCTCAGTTTTGAAACGGCAGCCCCTTATTCTAAGATTATGCCCCCTAGTTCTAGTCTCACCAATCAGTGGAAACATCCTCCCCGCATCCACCCGATCAAGTCCTCTCACAATCTTATATGTTTCGATAAGATCGCCTCTCATTCTTCTGTATTCCAATGAGTAGAGGCCCAACCTACTCAACCTTTCCTCATAAGTCAACCCCCTCATCTCCGGAATCAACCGAGTGAACCTTCTCTGAACTGCCTCTAGAGCAAGTATATCCTTTCTTAAATATGGAAACCAAAACTGTACGCAGCACTCCAGGTGTGGCCTCACCAGTACCCCGTATAGCTGAAGCAAGACTTCCCTGCTTTTATACTCCATCCCCCCTGCAATAAAAGCCAAGATTCCATTGGCCTTCCTGATCACCTGTTGTACCTGCATACTAACCTGTGCTTCATGCACCAGGACCCCCAGATCCCTTTGTACTGTAGCACTTTGCAGTTTCTTTCCATTTAGATAATAACTTGCTCTTTGATTTTTTTCTGCCAAAGTGCATAACCTCACACTTTCCAACATCTGCCAAATTTCTGCCCACTCACTTAGCCTGTCTATGTCCTTTTGCAGGTTTTTTATGTCCTCCTCACTCACTGCTTTCCCTCCCAGGAAGAGGAAGATGACTCCTCAGAGGAGCCTCCAGCCTCTGAGGGCGCACCGTCACCAGACATAAGCGCACCCAGCACCACCGGAGAGCTGCACATCTTGGTGGGTCCCATGTGAAATAGAGTAGTGTTGTCATCTGGTGTCTCATAACTCTCAAGTGAGCAAGAACAGATGGTGGAGACGGACAGCAGTGGCCACTCTTCGCCGGAGGGTGCAGGATGCTCCCAGCTCTGCTCAGCTGCATGCAGATGCTGAACCTCGGGGCCATCCAGAAAGAGGGCGTTCCTGGAGGTGCAGGAAGTGGTGCAGGCTTTGACACATTTTGTGAGCATGATGTCTGCAAATGTGCAGAGAATGGAGGAGTCCATCTCCGAGTCGTAGGTGATGGCATCTGTAGGCTCTTAAATGGATAGGATGGCCATCTGCATGGAGTAGCTAATGCGCCACTCACAGGAGCACATGGTTTCTATGGCGAATAGATGGCATAGGCTCATCGACCTCTCAAGGAGGGATGTCAAAGTAGACATGGGTCCTCATGGCCCCACTGATGTGCAGCAAGGTGCTCTCCAGCTCCATGCTAGCAGGGAAGTATGGGTGGCCCATGAGAGGGATGATGGTGAGAGGGCACATGGAAGTGGGGCTCCTCTCAAACCGCTCTCACTTCTCCCCTGTTGCCACCCCCAGAGCCCCAAATTCCTCCTCGGCCAGCAATGGCTGAGTCTATCTCTGCACAGTTGCAGGAGGAGCGGACTTTGGCGGGGCCAGCAGAGGCTCCAAAACCCAGAGGACATCCGCCAAGAGTGTCTAAGCAGTCGCAGCAGGGAAGTGAGGAGGCTGCCTCTGCCGAAGCCACAGGGAGGTAGCACCTCGTAGAAGCATGCATAAGAGAAAGATGACACACAAGTAGATTCACAAGGGTAGCCACTTGGATGTTTTATTCAATGTTTCTGTAAAGTTTCCATTACTGTGATATCACACATAAAAAAAATTATTTTCACCACTTTCTGGTCTTGGACAAATTTGTATCCACCTTTGGAAGTGGGTAAGTGAGTTGGAGTGAATGGTGAGACATAATGTTACCTCCAGCAATGGTGGTCAGTGTGAAAGGAATGGCTTGGCCATTGTAGGGATGTTTTATGGTGTTGCTTGGGTGGTGCCAACCTGGAGCAGCATATGGCAGCAATCTGAGTGTACTGCGTAAAGTTAAGTAAATCTGGCCATGATGAGCCTATCCCTGGGCAACAATGTGCTCGAGTGTTGGTGTAATCTGGACCACAGGCTCCTCCTCGTCCTGCTCTGAAGAGGCTGTGTGCTCAGTGCCTTGCTCCTCATGCAGCACTAATCTGCGTTATGTTGTTCAGGGTGCAGCAGACCACAACAATTCTGGAGACGCTAGCTGGTACGTACTGAAGAGCTCCTCCAAAACTGTCAAGGCATCTGAAGTGCATTTTCAGCGTGCCTATTGTCTGCTCTGTGACACATCTGGTGGAGATGTGGCTTTCATTATATATCTCTCCTCGGCCTCAGTACTTGGCCTCCTCAAGGGTGTCATGAGCCACTTCAATGGATAGCCCTTGTCTCCAAGCAGCCAGCCGGAAAGTCTGTTTGGAGGAGCGAAGAGCTGGGGGAGGGTGGACTGGCGAAGGACGAATGAGTCATGGCAGATGCCAGGGAATTTGGCGCACACCTGCATGATGATCTTCCTATGGTTGCAGATGAGCTGCACATTGAGGGAGTGGAAGCCCTTGCAGTTGACAAAGACGCCTGGGTGATGATGGGGTGCGCTGATGGCCACGTGTGCAGTCGATGACGCCCTGCAGCCATGGGAAGCGAGCCAGAGCGGCAAAGCAGAGCGCGCGCTCTGTAATACCGGCATCATCAGTGGCAATGTTGATATAATTGGCTGACTTGTCAAAGAGGGCATCGATGACCTGTGTGATGCCGCAAATGTCTGCTGCAGATCCCTGGAAGGAACCTGAGGCGAAGAATTGAGGGCGCTGGTGACACAAATAGAAATAAATGGGTATGATCTGATAGCCATTACAGAGACGTGGTTGCAAGGTGACCAAGGCTGGGAACTGAATATTCAGGGGTATTTGACATTTCGGAAGGATAGGCAGAAAGGAAAAGGAGAGGTGGGGTAGCTCTGTTAATAAAGGATGAGATCAGTGCAGTGGTGAGAAATGATCTTGGTTCAGAAGATCAAGATGTAGAATCAGTTTGGGTGGAGATCAGAAATAGTATGGGAAATAAGTCACTGATGGGAGTAGTCTATAGACCCCCCTAACAGTAGCTACACTGTAGGACAGAGTATAAATCAAGAAATAATGGGGGCTTGTAAGAAAGGTACTGCAATAATCATGGGCGATTTTAATCTTCATATAGATTGGACAAATCAAATTGGCAAGGGTAGCCTTGAGAACGAGTTCATAGAATGTATTCAGGATGGTTTCTTAGAACAATACGTTGTGGAACCAACCAGGGAGCAGCCTATTTTAGATCTGGTAATGTGTAATGAGACAGGATTAATTAATCTCATTGTAAAGAATCCTCTAGGGAAGTGTGATCATAGCATGATTGAATTTCAAATTCAGTTTGAGGGTGAGCAACTTGTGTCTGAAACTAGTGTCCTAAACTTAAATAAAGGCAATTACAAAGGTATAAAGACAGAGTAGGCTAAAGTGGACTGGGAAAATAGATTAAAGGGTAAGACGGTAGATAAGCAGTGGCAGACATTTAAGGAGATATTTCATAACTCTCAGCAAAGGTTTATTCCAGTGAGAAAGAAAGACTCTACGAGAAGGATGAACCATCCGTGGCTAACTAAGGAAGTTAAGGATGATATCAAATTGAAGGAAAAGGCATACACTGTTGCAAAGATTAGTGGTAGGCCAGAGCATTGGGAAATTTTTAGAAACCAGCAAAGGATGACTAAAAAAAAATAAAGAGGGAGAAGATAGATTGAGAGTAAACTAGCAAAAAAATATAAAAACATAGTAAGAGCTTCTACAGGTATATAAAAAGGAAGAGGGTAGCTAAAGTAAACATTGGTCCCTTAGAGGATCAGACTGGGGAATTAATAACAGGAAATGACAGAGACTTTGAACAAATATTTTGTATTGGTCTTCATGGTAGAAGACACTAAAAGCATCCCAATAATAATTGATGATCAACCGGCTATAGTGAGGGAGGAGCTTAAAACTATCCCTAGAGAAAAAGTACTAGGCAAACTAATGGGACTAAAGGCTGACAAGTCCCCTGGACCTGATGGCCTGCATTCTAGGGTTGTAAAATAAGTGGCTGCAGAGATAGTGGATGAGTTGGTTGTAATCTACCAAAATTCCCTGGATTCTGGAGAGGTCCCAGTAGATTGGAAAACCACAAATGTAACTCCCCTATTCAAGAAAGGAGGGAGACAGAAAGGAGGAAACTATAGGTTAGTTAGCCTAACATCTGTCATTGGGGAAAATTCTGGAATCCATTATTAAGGAAGTAATAGCAGGACATTTAGAAAATCATAATACAATCAAGCAGAGTCAACATGGTTTTATGAAAGGGAAATCGTATTTGACAAATTTACTAGAGTTCTTTGAGGATGTAACGAGCAGGGTGGATAAAGGGGAACCAGTAGATGTAGTATTTTTGGATTTCCAGAAGGCATTCGATAAGGTGCCGCATAAAAGGTTACTGCACAAGATAAGAGCTCACTGTGTTGGTATATAATTAACAGAAAACAGAGTCGGAATAAATGGGTCATTTTCAGGTTGGCAAACTGTAACTAGCGGGGTGCCACAGGGATCACTGCTGGGGCCTCAACTATTTACAATCTATATTAATAACTTGAATGAAGGGACCGAGTGTACTATTGCCAAATTTGCTGACGATACAAAGATAGGTGGGAGAGCCAAGTTGTGAGGAGTACACAAAGAGTCTGCAAAGGGATATAGATAGGTTAAGTGAGTGGGCAAAAAATTGGCAGATGGAGTATAATGTGGGAAAATGTGAGGTTATCCACTTTGGTAGGAAGAATAAAAAAGCAAAATATTATTTAAATGGAGAGACTACAGAATGCTGCGGTACAGAGGGATCTGGGTGTCCTCATACATGAAACACAAAAAGTTAGCATGCAGGAATAGCAAATACCTAGGAAGGCAAATGGAATATTGGCTTTTATTGCCAGGGGGATGGAGTATAAAAGTAGGGAACTCTTGCTACAACTGTACAGGGCGTTGGTGAGACCTCACTTGGAGTGCTGCGTACGGTTTTGGTCTCCTTATTTAAGGAAGGATATACTTACATTGGAGGTAGTTCAGAGAAGGTTCACTAGGTTGATTCCTGAGTTGAAGGGGTTGTCTTATGAAGAAAGGTTGAGCAGGTTGGGCTTATACTCATTGGAGTTTAGAAGAATGAGAGGTGATCTTATTGGAGCATGTAAGATTCTGAGGGGGCTTGACAGGGTAGATGCAAAGAGGATGTTTCCCCTCATGGAATCTAGAACTAGGGGGCATAGTTTCAGAGTAAGGGATTGCCCATTTAAAACGGAGATGAGAAGGAATTTCTTCTGAAGGTCGTGAATCTTTGGAATTCTCTACCCCAGAGAGCTGTGGAGGCTGGGTCATTGAATATATTCAAGGCGGAGATAGACAGATTTTTGAAAAACAGGGATTATGGGGAGCGGGCAGGAAAGTGGAGTTGAGGCCAAGATCAGATCAGCCATGATCTTATTGAATGGAGGTGCAGGCTCGAGGGGCCAAATGGCCTACTCCTGCTCCTATTTCTTATGTTCTTAACAGCCACTGGTAAGGCGTGGCCACCCGCTCCTCTGGGCTGCAGGTCTTTCTCCAGCAATGTGCAAATGCCTGCGATGACAGGGCCCCATAGCCTGAGCCTCCTTTGGCACTGCTGCTCAGTCATGTTGAGGAAGCTCATCTTCTGCCTGTATACCCTGTGTTGGGGTTACTGCCTCTGGCGCGGTGTAGTCCTGCACTGATGCCCTCTGTCCTGTGCAACATCAGGTGATTGAGGAGAAGGTTGGTGGTGGTGGTGGTGTTGGGGCTCATCGTGGTCTGATTCTGAGGACCAAGGTGAGACAGTATAAATGGCACCCATGCTAATGGAGTAGATGGCAGGTCAAGTAGAGATGACAGAAGCAATCTGTCAATGGAGTTATCGGTTGTAACAATGAGGTGAGACTGGATGGCGACTTTGCTGCAAGCACTTGCAGCCTTTAGAAAGCTAAATCTGTGCTGGGAATGCAGTCAGCAACAGCTTCTGCCTGAGGAAAGTGATCAGCTGTGAGGTGAGAGTTTTTATAGTACTTTCCATGTTGTGCACTAATCAGTTGAATCAATGGCCACTCCACTTCCGCCTCAGGTTGACGGATATGGTTCCCGAGCTGCGTGATTCCCGTGGTCATCCAGTGAAATTTGAAAGGTAGGGTTAAAAAGACTCTTGAGGGTCTGACAAGCACCTGATAATGATTTAAATTAGCTCACCCGCCTCTGCCATTCAGGTCGCTGCCACGCCGGGAAAGGCGCCCGAGGGGAAGGCGCATGGGGGTGGGATGACGGCAGGTTTCTGAACCGCTCCAAGATATTGCAAATTTCCCACCTGACCTGCCTCCGATCACGCCCACACGGACCCCAGAAAATTCCGGCCAATGTGTCAACAAGCAGGTAAAGCACGAGCTCTACAACTTTGTGAGGAAAAACAGTGCGAGTTACTATATTCAGGGGCTTGCGTATGTGCTAAATACACATGTGTATGACAAATGGCAACTTTCCATTTTAGAATATTTAGATCTACTATTTTATTAATGTATTCCAAATAGCTCATCAAGAACTTAAAAATAAAAGTAGTTAATATAAACAAGAAGTTCTGGAAGGATGTTACAATTATTCAAGTATAGAAGGAGATTCTGAATAACATCCTGAATTTAAGCTTATTTATTTGAGCAGAACATTTTAGTAACACTAAGCACTATTGCAGAGATACTTGGTAAAGAAGGAAAGATGCAAATCTTTTCTTAAATTTGATATATTTCTTCATTCTCACTTTAAAAAAAAATACACACACTCCCGAAACAGATGGGCAGTAAAAGTCAAACACCACTCCTCCACCTTGCATAGATAAATGTAAATGTTATACATGTGGGTAGGACTAATGCCAAGCATGTGTACACTATGCTGGGTTCTGAATTTAAGTCTGTTGCGAGGGGAATGGGCCTACATGTTGTAGTACACGATTCTCTATAGGTCCAGGGTCAGTGCTGAGAGGCTATAGCGAAAACAAATAGAGTATTCGGATGTATTGCTCCAATATAAAACAAAGAGCGCCATAGTGTCCTTGTATAAGACCTTGGTTAGGCCCATCCAGAATAGTTTGTCCAGTTCTGGTCCCTTCACATGGTAGGAGATATAAAGGCCCTGGAAAAGGTTCTGAGTAGGCTCACAAGATTAAAATGCCTTTGTTATCATGATAAACTTAGAAAGTAGGGTCTTTTTACTCCAGTAAAGTGTAGACTTCAGGGAGACTTAATTGAACTATTTAAAATGAGGAAGGGACCAGACTGTGTCCATGTGGATAGTTCATTTGATTAAGATAAGTTGGGGAGAACGAGGAGATATGCGTACAAGTTAGCTAAGCATAGAACTAGGTTAGATTGTCGAGAGGTTTTTCTTTTCCCAGAGGATTAGTAACCTTTGGAATAAGTTGACTGCTTGTGCAGTGAATGCGGGTTCGCTGCAAATATTCAAAAAGGGAGCTGGACAAATTCCCGACTGAGGCTGATATTGCTGTGTGTAAAAGGTTGGTGAGTTATTGGGTAATTTACCTCGTGGTTACTTCAATCTCCTGGAACTCATTTAAATCACATCTGTAATTTGCCAGCATTCTTTTCCTTGAATTGGCCTAGGTTTTCTTTTAATCTGCCTTTTGCCTCTCCCAAGAGGTTACATGACTGGTGGTGGGTGGGGAGCATTGAGGGTCATGTTGCTTAATTGAAAGTTGGGATGGACCAGCTGGCCTTTTTCATATGCACATGTAGGTATTTATTAATGTAACTGTGGTATATAGTAATATGTAATGGTTAAGGAAAATACTATTTTAGAGGAACCAATGAAGAAACACTTGCTTCACTGTCTGAGGAGATTACTTATAAAGATCTTTCCAAATACTTTCAGTGCGCCTCTCGCCAAATCCAACAACCCAGCACCCTACCCCCTTGCAACAGCATAACCTCCTACCCATTGTGAACAATGCCATGGAAGAGCCAGTGTCTCTCTATATAAAAGTCCTGTATGTAGCACATGTCCACCACATGCCAGACATCAAACTTCGAAGTATCACACTTGTTACAAATACAAAACAAACTTTTTGTAAAAAGAGTAGGAAAGAATAAATCCAACAGGGAATTCAGGAGAAACTTCTTTACCTAGAGTGTGAGAATGTGGAACTCGCTACCGTATGGAGTAGTTGAGACAAATTGCATAGATACATTTAAAGGGGAAGTTAGATAAGTACATGAAGGAGAAAAGAATCGGATATGCTGGTAGGATTAGATGGAGTAGGGCGGGAGGAGACTCGTACGGAGCATAAACTGTGGCATAGACCAGTTGAGCCGAATGACCTGTTTCTGCGCTGTACATTCTATGTCATTCTATGTAAAAAGCGGCTGTTGAACTTCAGCCTAAAATTTACAAGCAGATATACTTGGCTGGTGAATTATCTCATTTGCCTTTTTGGCCCAGTGGCCTGAAAGGGACAGAGTTAGCAGCTAAACATCAAAACCGGGCCCCATTTAATCCCGAACAATGCCACCAGAGATCTGCTAGTATTAAAGTTAAAATAGCAAATGTCCCAAGATTGATCACTGGGGCACTATGCTACTAACTTCTTTATCCAGTCCATTTATAATTACCCTTTGCTTTTTTAGCCAAGTTTCTGTCCAGTCCTATACCATACTACCTATTCCAAATTCCCATACACATTAATAACCGATGAGGAACTTTGTCACAAGATTTTTGAAAATCCAAGGAAATTGTAATTCCCCTGTCAACCAAGTCAGTAATATGTTCAAAAAAACTTCAGCAGCTTCTTTAAATATGACCTTGTTTTCCTGAATCCATGCATCCCCTTGACCTTGCCATCTCTCGTGGCCTCGCTACCCCCACCATGTCGATCGCAGATAAGGCCATCTCTGATCACTTCCTTGTATTGCTCTCCACCCACATCCCCCTTTCCCCACCCAACCCTACTTCCTTCTGTGTCCACCCTTGGGAAAAAAAAACTCTCCCAACTCTCTCACAATTGCACTTAGGAAATCCCAACTGTCCAGCCTTTGGCCCTCCATTCACCACGACATTCCTGCAGCTACCGATCTGTTCAACCACACCCTCACCACCACCTTTGATGCCCTAGTCCCTATTAAAAACATTACTCTCTCTCACCTTGGCCATTCCCCCTGGTACGGCCCTCATCTTTGCTCCCTCAAGTACACGAGATGCAAACTTAAACGGATATGGCGGACAACTAGTTTAGCCATTTACCGCCAGAGCTGGCTGAACCACAAAAAGCATTATCGGGTCCTACTCTTGTCTGCCAAAACTGCTCACTATTCCAGGATCATTCTTGAATACAAAGAATAACCCTGGGCTCCTATTGTCTACTGCAAACCGTCTTCTTAAACCCCTCTCCCCTGTCTCCTCCACACTCCCCTCCAACAAGTGCGAGGAGCTCATGGACTTCTTTGTCTCTAAGATTGAGACCCACCGATCAGCTGCCTCTGCCACTTCCCTTCCTTCTCCTAGCCCACTGGGCCAAACTTCCTCTAAGGTTCCCCCCTGCCCTAGCACTGAACTCGCATCTTTCTCCAGTTTCTCTCTGATCTCCCCTCATGACCTCTCCACGCTCATCTTGTCCATGACACCCACTTCCTGCTCCCTCGACCCTATTCCCACTAAACTGCTGCCACCCAACTTCCTTTGCTTGCTCCCATGTTAGCTGACATTGTTAGCGGTTCGCTCTCCTCAGCTACTGTCCTCCTCTCCTTCAAATCTGCCGTCATCATCCCCTCCTCAAAAAAACCAACCCTTTGACCCCTCTGTCCTTGCAAACTACCATCCCATCTCCAACCTTCCTTTCCTCTCAAGTCCTTGAACGTGTTGTCGCCTCCCAAATCCGTGCTCATCTTTCCCGGAACTCCATGTTTGAATCCCTCCAATCCGGTTTCTGCCCCTGTCACAGTACCGAAACGGCTCTCATCAAAGTCACAAACGACATCCTTTGTGACTGTGACAAAGGTAAACTATCCCTCCTCGTCCTTCTCAACCTGTCTGCAGCCTTTGACATGGTTAACCACTCCATCATCCTCCAATGCCTCTCCACCATCATTCAGCTGGGTGGGACTGCACTCACCTAGTTCCATTCTTATCTATAGCCAGAAAATCACCTGCAATGGCTTCTTTTCCGACTCCCACATCGTTACCTCTGGAGTCCCCCAAGGATCTATCTTTGGCCCCCTCCTATTTCTCATCTATATGCTGCCATTTGGTGACATCATCCAAAAACATGGCATCAGTTTCCACATGTATGCTGACGACACCCAGCTCTATATCACTACCACTTCTCTCGACCACTCCACGGTCTGTAAATTGTCAGACTGCTTGCCGACATCCAGTACTGGATGAACAGAAATTCTCTTCAATTAAATATTGGGAACACCAAAGCCATTGTCTTCGGTCCCCACCACAAACTCCATCCCTCTCCCTAGCATCTGTCTGAGGTTGAACCACACCGTTCGCAACCTTGGTGTCATATATGACCTGAAATGAGCTTCTGACCACATATCCGTGGCATAACTAAGACCGCCTATTTCCACCTCTAACATCGCCCGTCTCTGCCCTTGCCTCAGCTCATGTGCTGCTGAAACCCTCATCCATGCCTTTGTTACCTCTAGACTTAACTACTCCAACACACTCCCACATTCTACCTTACATAAACTTGAGGTCATCCAAAACTCGGCTGCCTGTGTCCTAACTCGAACCAAGTCCCATTCATCCATCACCCCTGCACTCGTTGACCTACATTGGCTCTCGTTTAAACAACGCCTCGCTTTCAAAATTCTCATCCTTGTTTTCAAATCCCTCCATGGCCTCGCCCCTCCCTCTCTGTAATCTCCAGCCCCACAACCCCCCGAGATATCTGCGCTCCTCAAATTCTGCCCTCTTGAGCATGCCTGATTATAATTGCTCAACCATTGGTGGCCGTGCCTTCAACTGCATAGGCCCTAAGCTCTGGAACTCCCGCCCTAAACCTCTCCGCCTCTCTACCTCTCTTTTTCCTCTTTTAAGATGTTCCTTAAAACCTACCTCTTTGACCAAGCTTTTGGTCATGTGCCCTAATTTCTTATGTGGATTGGTGTCAAATTTTTGTCTTGTAACACTCCTATGAAGCGCCTTGAGACATTGTACTACATTAAAGGTGCTATATAAATACAAATTGTTGTTAGAACATAACATAAGAAATAGGAGCAGGAATAGGCCATTCGGCCCCTCAAGCCTGCGCTGCCATTCAATAAGATCATGGCTGATCTGATCTTGGCCTCCACTCCACTTTTCTGCCTGCTCCCCATAACCCTCGACGACTCTGTAGTTCAAAAATCTGTCTTGAATATATTTGTAAGGGATTCTGGCCCTGCGTGTCTCGCAGCCTGTGAGATTCACGCGGCTCTGTGCAGCCTGTATGTCAGTGCGGGTTTAGGCCTTGTTGCCTGTTCTGGTCTCCAGCCAGTCTGGGAGCACTAGACACACCTGTGAGTGGTTCGAATCACTCGCCCTTACGGTTCTAGACACTGGACTTAGATGCGAGAGCAGTAATGGAGATGAAACTCATGTAGACTCGGTTGAATGGTACGAAATGGAAAATCTTTATTGCATGATATTTAAGATTACGAAATACATGTCATAAGCACAGATTAATGACAGTACAATCTTACAAGCAGTTATATAACTGATCCTAGGGAAACGAGGAACGAACGACACACCGTAAATAGGGGTACACATTACAAGTATCCTTAATACTTAAACCCTCCCCTATCAATATCTGTCCTAACTAGATTCGTAGGATTTCGAGACTCATGCTCACCACTCGTGATAACTCGGAGAAATTCCGAATAGCTGATCGGATGTTTTTCACCGCAGCACCCACGTGTCGGTCAGGAGATCTCCTGGTCCCACTTGTTTACTTGCTTCTGCTCCGGCTAGCAGGCTGGACCGTCTGCTGTGATGAAGATCTGTGTTGGTTGGTTTAACAGGTACTCTTCCGAGCAGGTTTCACAGCTCAGTCAATATCATCGATGATGAACCGTTCTTGCAAGTTCAAAGACGTCTTCCTGGCAAGGAAAACTTGGCTATTCGACCTACAGGCGCGGTCGGGATTTACTGACCGTGGCGATGAGTATGGTCTTCCTCTCTTCTCATCTCATCTCATCTCATCTCATCTCGGGCCTTTGGTTCCGCTGCCAGTTACCAACATAGGTCTTCGTTACGCGACACGAGGTAGATCCGAATGGATCAGAAAGTTCAACAGTTTTTTTTCAAAGAGGCACCAGGCAAGCAGGAACCAGACTACGAGTCAAAACACAGGAGCAGCCACGAGGTTACGAGTCGATCGGATAAGAGAATAAGAGGATAAGAGAGAGATGGACGGTTGGAGCTTGTAATTATAGTACAAAATCTTCCGTTTCCCGCCCAACCTTAATGTCCTTTCTTTTGTTTGGGTCTGGCGCTCAAATGTCTTGTATGGGTGATCTCCGTTCTTAATGGGTTTCGGGGCTACTCGTAACTGTCTGAGTACCTGTTAATATTTCTCCCATTGTTAAATCGGTCGGTGTTCTCCCTGGAGGGGTTTTGGGGCTTCCAAGTGTTTTGTATAACTACCTGCTAACGGCTCTCTCATCGTAGAGTCGTTGGGATTTTACATATTAATGTCTTTTGGATGGGCCCTTGATTACTCGGTACAATAGCTTTCATTCGTACCTGGGAGACCGATTTCAGTATTTATGTGTATACTGCAAACCCATGATGTCTCGTGTATTATCTTCACTGTGCTGAATCTTAATCGATCTTGCACAAATGTTTATTGGAACGCCATCTTGTCTGCCTGTCGAAAAGTCTAGAATGTTCTGTCACGAGGTGCGGCGGCCATTTTACAGGCTGCTTGTGTCTACTTTGAGAAACCTGGCAGCATTCTGCTGAAATAAAAGCTGTTTGAACGAGACTCTGTGTTTTCTCCTTATTAATAAAATCGCAATATATTGCGAATTCTACAGTCCCTCCTGTTGATGCGAATAACTCCGCTTATCGTATCAAAAATCATAGTGGTGAGCAATATTATCTCGATTTCTCTCCGAATCCAGCAAATTAATCCCATAAATTTAACCTAGCTAGGGTCTCTGTGTCGTCCGTATCCAGCAAATTAATCCCATAACTTTAACCTAGCTAGGGTCTCTGTGTCGTCCTTATTTCCCAAGAAAATTACATTTTATATCACCGTAGGCATTTATTTGCCCTTAAACTTACACCACTTGTTTTCCTTCCCGGCGTAACCAGGCCGATGCCTCTCGTATCACCTGTATATTCATCTTTTATTCAGGGAAAGGAAAAACAAAACCCAAAACCAAACAATCATTTTTAACTACAACACCATCACCCAAAATAATCAACACCAACTCTTAACACATGTCGAGTTCCCAAACGTATTTACAATCTTTGAAAATCATGATCGAGTACAAACTTCCGCGGCGCACGTGGCGAGCGGGAATGACGCCATTTTCCGATTACACGGTGCTTTCATCGTGCACGCGCACGTAACGTTCTCGCCACTCTCCCGTGTTTTCATGCTTGGTGAGGCGTTTGTCTCTTTTACAATGTACGACCAATAGGTACACTACAATAAACACTTGACATACGACTAAAATGTGGGAGGCTATTCTGATCCATGAAGGCACTTCAATATTGGTGAACAGATTCCACCACGGTGGAATCACTATATCCAGAATGTCTGTTCCTATTTCGACAGTTTTCTGTTCTAATGTGTAAAAATGTTTCTGTGATACCGCGACGGCTTTTAAAAGCTTGGTGAGGTGTTCAGGGAGAGGGGGAATGAGGTATCCGAAATGCGCGACGAATCGTTGCAAGTCGGTGAAATTCTCTTTTACTGTGAGATGAACAGTGGATGGTTCAGGGATTGGGATGATTCGCTGTTGTGCTACTTGAACTTCCGCCCTGGGTTTAAAACAGAAACTGCTGTCACTCACCGGACACCGGCTACGGTTTCCATGCTGGTAGTGTTGCGCTGCAGTGGTAACACAATATGTTCCACCCCCGATGTATGCTACCTGCGGAGGCACATGATCTTGTGCCATTGCCTCCATGGTGCAATTCATGGACTTGGCGCCAGTCGTTCTGAACCCGCACTGTGGTGTTAAAAAGGCATTCAAGTGCTGGGGGCACAGTATTATGTGTGCTCCCCTGCCACGACAACCAGAGAGATCTGTACCTGTCATCGTTTGCTCCCAGCGGATGACGTAAGGTGGAACCGCTGCATAACGAATGTGGGCTCCCCCCTGAATGACACCAATGTTCTCTACCCGATACACCGGGGCGGGCTTTGCTGTGTCGCCCAAAACCGGCATGCGTAATACTATTCCCATAATAGTATGGTTTGATCGTCCGCAGTCCACGGGGACTGGGTAAGCTTCTGAAGCTAGCCTGAGCTGGCACGGACTTAATGCGTTCTGAAAAGGGTGGAGCGCCCGCAGGTGTTTGTTACTTATCCAGGACGGGACCAAACCTTGTTTTAAATCCTCCAAATTACTGCGGCCCTCGCCCAGTAACCACGCCCCGTAAAGCACGCACACCTCGTTCTGCGCAGCTTGATCGGATGCATTCCGATCTTCCCTAATCAGGGCATTTACCGTCTTTGCATGTTTCTCCAACTCTGCTATAATTTCCTTTAAATGGAGAGTCGTGGCTTGGTCCTCGTGTAAACCCGACCCTACCACTTTATTTTCATCTTTTAGAATGTCTTTTAATTGTGTCTTTAAACCATTAATCTGGGTCTGCAGCTCCACACTGTCTAGAGCGTTGACCACAGATGTACCCGTGTTAAAAGCAGTGAACGCATCGTTCACCAAACCCCTTTGCCTCCCTACTTGATCCAAAACTTCCTGTGGTGCGGTGTACAAACTTGTTTTATCAATTTCCGCGAAATCGAATTCGTAAAATTGTCTGAACATCTTGGTCAACAGGACCTGATACAACTGTTCCGTCTTTTTGGGGCACCACTCTGGTAACCGCACCTCGGTGAGATTTAAAATCACCGAGGCCACCGCGTAATGTACCCCCTGAAATAGTATCTGGTCTGTGGGGACCAGTACCAAACCATTCCCGGGTCCCTTACTAGTTTTAGGGCACCCTTCTTCCTCAGCTAGAACCACCGGAATCGTGGGCGGGGCTTTGCGTGGGCGCGTAATGAGCTCAGTGGCATTTACTGGGATCGGGGAGAATGGGGCTCCGCACCCCCTGGTGCTCGCATCCCACCTCATCCCCTGTCCGTTACCCTGCCATTGATTAATGAAAAATATGGAGATGCCTTTGGGGCAAACGTACTTTGACCCCCACATACATACATAAATTCCCTCGTCCGGTTCCCACCATTTGTCCCAACAGACTTTCACTTGTCCGTTTGTCCCCGTAATAGTCCGATGGGTATTATTACCCAGTCGTTCCCACTCGACCGAAGAGTTCCTCATAGTTTTGCTCAGCTTTCGCAGCCACCACCATCGGCTCAATGGGACATTCCCACTACAAGTCAAACAAATCCGTTTGCCGACGGTGACGCTGATCCTGGGTGCGATGATCCTTACTTTGGGGCACATTAAAGAAGTCTCTTTGTAGGCAAACCCCGATGTGCTAGAATACTCCGTTGAGTTCGTTCCCAGCCATCCTGGCCACCTTCCCTTGTGGAAATAGGTGCTGGTCTCCTCTGCCTCCCGTCTTCCGGTCCCATCCACCGCGATGGGGGCCGTGTCCCCGGAACATCCAAACACCACGACATCCTTGGTGCGGCCTCGATAGGCCAATCCACATCCGATTGCCGCGAGCAATACTAGAATTCGTTCCATCCTTCCTTGGTTCCTGTGATCAGATAGAATGAGGTAGCCAGCCTCGCAAGAGTCTCTGGCTTCTGTGAAGGGTGAGCGGGTCCCCTGACCTCGCCTCACGTAAACTGCAACGTTCGCTGAATAAACTTTAACTAAACCTATTTTTAAAGCTCCCATCATTTTATCGTTTTCTGTTAAAAACACTACAATCTTGACCTTATTAAAACTATAAACTTAACCTTGAACTATGAACTTAAAACTTAAAACTATTACTATACAGTGCCGCCCGTTCTCAGGGCGGCCCCTTTAAATTCTGAGAAGGCTGCTGCGAGCTCTTCCCGACGGTGGGAGGGCACTGACCCTTCCCTTTGATCTGCCGCAGCCTGTTGTTGCACTGATTCCTTCCTCTGATCTGCCGCAGCCTGTTGCTGCTGCGATGGGGCCGGGCTGTATCTGGGTTGCCTTAACCTTAAGTCTACCCCTTGGGGCAGTCTGGGGACATGACCACATCCTCCTGGGCTGGGGTTCTCTACTTGACCTACGGGGAGTTGCCATGGGCGGGGGTTCCGTGACTGACGGACCGGGTTCCGAGACTTCCATCGGGACGACCTGGGGTTCCACCACAGTCGCTGGCTCCGCCTCCGCTGACTCCGCCTCCCTAACCTCGGGGCTCGCAGTTTGTGGCTCCGCCCTGCTCGGCCCAGCAGGCGGCCCTTCACTCGTGATCTCTGCCTCCCCCGAGGACGGGACGTTCAAAGCGGGCGGCTCTGTCTCTGGGGTCCTCACCGTCACTCCCTGTGCTCCCACAGCGGCTGGCCCCGCCTCCCCTAGCTCCTCCCTCCTGTCTTCGGGACCTGCAGCTTGTGTGTCCACCCTGTGTGGATCTCTATCTGCAGCCCGTATTCTCCCTATATCTAAAACGGGACCGTTCCTCCAAAACCACTCGTCTTCATCACTATCCTCATCTGACTCGAGTTCCCTGAATTCTCCCTCATCTGACTCCCAACTCCAGAAAAATGCTTCATGATCTTCCAGGATGTCCCCTCCCCTGATGCAAGCTGCTATGCCTGCCTGTGTGCCTTGTGGTCCTACCTGGGGCTGTGCTTTCCCACTGGCGGGGTTTACCCCTGTAGTTTTCCCTTGCGCACCTGGCTTGTACAGTTTGCATTGGTTTACGTGGAACCACTTAGTGCGCCGAGGTACTTTTACGGCGTATACCATGGGACTCGCCTTGTCTACAATGTTGTAGGGTCCCATATACAGTGGTTCCAGACTCCCTACTCTGGCGTAGTTTCTGACCATGACCTGGTCTCCTACTTCCCACTCCCGCGTTTTGCGGGGTTCCAGCAACAAGCGATTGCCCTGATGCTGCCTTCCCATGTTCCCAGCCGCCTGCTCATAAACCTGCTTCAGGCGCTCCAGGAGAGTCTGGGCGAACTTGTCCCTGCTTATCTCTTGGAGCTGACCCTCAGTGAGCACCGGCGCTAGCACATGGGTGGGGGTTCGCATGAGCCTCCCAGTCATCACCTCGTGCGGGGAGTACCCCGTACTTTTTGACTGACTGGCCCGGACCCCCATGAGGACTAAAGGCAGAACTTCCGCCCATTTTTGGGGCGAGTTCCTAGTCTCTTTCCTCAATTTCTCCTTCAGGGTCCGGTTCATGCGTTCAACAATCCCGGATGACTGGGGATTGTGTGCTACGTGCCACTTCCCTTCAATGCCCAAAAGCATGAGGGTGTTCTGCATCACCTGGCCGGTGAAATGACTCCCTTGGTCTGACTCCACAAAACGGGGAAGTCCCCACCGCGAGAACACTTCCCGGACCAAGATTTTTGCTGTACCCAGTGCCGTAGCTGTTCGACAGGGGAAGGCTTCCACCCACTTGGAAAACACATCCACCAAGACGAGGCAGTATTTATAACCTCCCTGGGTGGTGGGCAGGGGTCCTATATAGTCGATCTGTATCGACTGCCATGGTCCCTCTACCCTTCTTACGTGTCCCATGGGCACCTTCCTTTTCTGGGGGTCTGGGTTGTTTGCAGCGCACACAAGACAGTTTGCACAGAACTCACGGACTTGTTCCCTGAGCCCTGGCCACCATCCCGCTTGCTCTACCCGTTGCCAGGTAACCTCGGGCCCGGGGTGCCCTGCCCCTGGTCCCTCGTGAGCCAACTGGAGGAATTCCCTCCTGTGCTGCTGCGGCACAACCCACTGCTCCTCGCGGAACAGCATGCCTTCCTTAACTGAGAGGGTTGCCGTACTGTACGGACCTTCTACCTGCCTCCCCTCAGCAATGGTTTTTAGGACTGCTTTTAGGGCGGGATCCTGGGCTTGGACGGTCTTAAGGTCTAGGGGCAATGCTACCCTGGTGTTCCCGGGATTCCCGTCCCTGCCTCGGATCGCTGCTATGCGTCTGGTCCCATAGGGGTCCCAGAAAATGCCGTTGCGGGCACCTTCCCTGGCTAGCGCATCCGCCTGCTGGTTGCCCTCCCCACGGGGCTCTGTGGAGGAGTGAGCTTTCACCTTATGGATGAAAATCTCTCTTTCCTCCCCTACTGCTGCTGCTAAGATCTTTTCCAGCAAGGGCTTCACCGTTAAAGGTCGCCCGTCCGCGGAGGTGTATCCACGGCGGGACCAAATGGCCAGGTATTCCGTACACGAATTGCAGGTGAACATAATGTCCGAGCAAATCGTGTATGGGGTTGGGAAAATGTCTGGGTGGGTAACAACGTACACCACGGCAGACAGCTCAGCCTGCTGCGCGCTCATGGTGCTGGGGAGCTTGATCGCCAGGGCAAGGTTTGCCGCAGGGTCATAAACTCCACACCCTGTGAGTCGTTCGCCAGCAGATACTGTGCTAGACCCATCAACATAAATCTCGCGCCCAGTGGGATGTATCCCGGCCCGTAAACCTATGTTGACGTCCCACACCCCTTCCACCGAACACCGGTGGGCTGTACCGGGGTATACCAAATTGGCCGCAAGCCTGGGCTCGCAAAGACCTTTTACTCTAAGATCCAACTGGGAGAGAAGAAGGGTCCAGCGCGCAATGCGCACGCTGCTTACGGTCCCATCTTTAATCCTCCCATCCAGAAGCATCTTAGTTGGTGTGTGATGTGTGAGGAGAGTGATGGGAGAGAGCCCTGTGAAGATCGCTGATCTTTTCACAGCCCAATGCGTGGCTAAAAGGTGCCTTTCGCAATTGGAGAAACTTCTCTCCACATCCGTTAACACCCTGGATGAATAGACAACCGGCCTCAGCTTGCCGTGACGCTCTTGGAGCAGCACAGCGCTCAAGCTGTCTCCGCTGGCAGCTACCTCCAGGAAAAACTCCTTCCCCCCATCTATGGCCCCTAAGGCTGGCGCGGTCTGCAGATCCCTTTTTAACTTCTCGAAGGCTGCTTGGCAGCCCTCATCCCAAGACCACTCCACCCCCTTATGGAGGAGTCGGAGGAGCGGCGCTGCTGTGGCCGCATAGTCTTCGATAAAATCCCTGCAGTAACCGGTCAGTCCCAAGAAGGACCTCACACCCCTTACGTTGTTGGGAATCGGTAATTCTTGCACCGACTCCCTCCTTGCTTTGTCTATGGCTCTTTCCCCAGCGCGTATGGTCAGTCCCAGGAATTTTACTTCCCGCTGACCGATACGTGCTTTCTTAGGATTTATTTTAAAACCCTTTCTCGCTAGCAGCTCCAATAACTCGTCCAGTAGTGGTCCATGCTCCTCCCTTGAGTCCGTAAATAGGAGCAAATCATCCACGTACTGCACTAACTGATTGGGCTGACTAAACTCCTTTAAACTTCCTGCCATACACTGATGGAAAATACTGGGGCTATTGTGGAAACCCTGTGGCAGACAGTTCCATGTGTACTGTTGTCCTTTGAAAGTAAAGGCAAACTTGTACTGGTCCTCTCGCCTCAGCGGGATGGACCAAAAACCGTTCGAGATATCCAGCACCGTGAACGTGGTCGCGGACGCTGGGATGCTCCCTATTAGGTCAGCAACTGCTGCTACCGTGGGCGCGCAGGCGGGAATGTTACTGTTAAGGACTCTGTAGTCCACCGTGGCTCTCCACGAATTATCCGGCTTCCTAACCGGCCATAATGGGGAGTTCACGTGTGTGGCTATCGGCCTCAACACGCCCTGCTGCACCAAGGAGGACATTGCTGTCTCCATATCGGGTTCTGCTTCTTTGGGGAAGTTATACTGCTTTTGGGGTCGGGTCATGGGGTCCCCATCTATGTTGACCTCAAACCCGATAACCCTCCCACAATCGTGCTTGTGGGTTGCAAACGCGTGCATATTATCTGACACGTACGTTTGCATGTCCGTTGGGACATCTGCGACCATAAGCCTGAGGTCGTAGCCTCCGGATGGCTGTACGGTACACAGGACCCCTGTTTCTTCCTCCCCCGGAATCACTACTACCTCGCCTTTTTCACCCTTAGCCCCCCAGAGACAGTGATTTCTGAGGTCCACGAGGATCCCGTGTCCCGATAGAAGATCAGACCCGAGAATACCTCTTCCACCCCCCTCCTGCCATTCCATCAGTATACACTTCCACTTAAGGTGAAGTGCTCCCAAACGAATGGATAGCGGAAGGGAGAACGCGCCAGCCTGTTCTTTTCCTGTGAACCCCGCTAACGTGAATGGGACCCTGGTAGATAGCGGCGAGTCAAAAGGGCTATCTGTATGGATTATGGTGCAAGAAGCTCCCGTGTCCAACAAATAACTACCCCTCTGTTTCTCTACCTCCATCTCCACCAAAGGTCGCTTCCACGCATCATAGCTAAGCGGACACAGGTAGACGGGCTGCGCGGGTTCTAGTCATGGGGTACTATTAGACGGTCCTGCGGCACCTACGGGGCCGGTTGCGACCGCCACCTTTCCATGTGCACTCAATAGATTGCGCATGGCTCCTAACACTACTTTGATGTCGTCGGGAGGGGTGGGTGCATTAGCTTCCCTAGCCGGGACAGGCGCCTGGGCTCGGACCGCGGGATTTTTATCCTTGGAATCTTTCCAAGGGTTCCTGCAATGCTTGCGCCAGTGCCCTGTCTTCCCACACCCGTAACAAGCATTACTTGCCTGTGGGGCGCGATTACCCTCCTGATGCCACTCTCTTTGATACGGGGCTGCGGGTCGTACCTCATGTACTTTTCCCTTAAGGGGACGTGTTGCCATACCCCTTATATTGCGATATCCTAACGTGAGTCGATTCAAGACCGACTCTTCCGTAATGTTGGGGTCATTGGGATCAAACCATGCTTTTGCCTGCTCTCTGACGGCTGGTAAACTGTTGGCTATTATGCACCTAAGCCAATGAGCTAAACCGGCGCCTTCCACATCTTCGCGCTCGGGCGCACCTAGACAGCTGCGCTCATATACTGGCCACAGCCTGTCGGCAAAAACCTTCGGGGGTTCTCCCTCCATCTGCACTGTCTGTCCCACTCTAGCAAACGGACCTTCATCGTTCGCCCCCAACACTTCCAGGACCTCATTCTTTAATTCCTCATAAGTCTTGGTTCCCCTCTTGCTCTCGCCCGAGAGACACTGAAGGACCGAGCTGTCTAATGAGAACAGCAGCATTTTTGCTGTTTCCCCATCATCGCAGCCGTTAATGGCTGCGGCTTGCTCAACTTCTCTGAAATGTACGGAAGGGTCGTCTGACTCGGTCAGCTTCCGTACGTGATTTATCATAGCTCTCAGCTGGTGTGAGCTGTGAGGCAACACAAGCTGTCCGAGGAGATCCCCTGGTTCTACCCCACCGTTTCTGTTTGGGCCCCTTTTAATACCCGTTACTGGATACAACGGTCCCTTTCCCACTTCTTTCTCAATGGGCTCTTTCGTTTCTTCCATTGCTTCCTCCCTTACCCAGGTTTCCGAATAGCTGGGTGGCGCGGAGGGCGCAGTGGCTACTACTTCCTCTGCTTTACTTGGTGGGGATTTCTTAAACTTCTCACTTACTAGCGGCTGGTGTGCTGACGGACTGATAAGGCACACCATGCCGTGCGCTTTGTTTACGGCCTTTTTGAGGTGCTCTATCTCTTTTTGGCAGGCGCTATGATCGGCTCCCTGAAACTTATCCTCAAGGGCCAACTTATATGCCGCCCTAACCCCCGTTAAGCTCTCTTCCTGAGTTCTTATCTGGGCAGCTTGGCGGGCACATCTTTCCTTTAACCTGCTCTCATTTAACTTTGCCTCAGTGACCTGGCACTCGAGATAATCTATCCTTGTTTTATGGTGACTGGAGATTTCCTGGCGTTCTTGGTGCAACGCACTTAAATTCCTAATGAGCATTTCCCCTCCAGAAACCTTCTCATCCATTTCTCCCTCTAAATGACTGATTCGAGCTACTAGCGCTGTAATGGTCTGGTTTGAAATCTGAACCTGCCTTTTGTAACACATAAGCCAGACTGCTTTCTCGAGTGTCTTTTTATGTTCTTTACTATCTGTCCACCTTTCGGCTGCCTCTAGCGGGCTTTTATCCGCTAACAATTCACTTATCCATTTCTTAGTTAGATTAACCTTTCCGAACACATAATCTGCTATCTTTTCCTGCATAACATTTCGTACAGTCATTCCAAAGTCTAACACACTACCCTCTCGCTGCCAGTGTCCTGCCGCGGTCGCCATTTTCTGTAAGGGATTCTGGCCCTGCGTGTCTCGCAGCCTGTGAGATTCACGCGGCTCTGTGCAGCCTGTATGTCAGTGCGGGTTTAGGCCTTGTTGCCTGTTCTGGTCTCCAGCCAGTCTGGGAGCACTAGACACACCTGTGAGTGGTTCGAATCACTCGCCCTTACGGTTCTAGACACTGGACTTAGATGCGAGAGCAGTAATGGAGATGAAACTCATGTAGACTCGGTTGAATGGTACGAAATGGAAAATCTTTATTGCATGATATTTAAGATTACGAAATACATGTCATAAGCACAGATTAATGACAGTACAATCTTACAAGCAGTTATATAACTGATCCTAGGGAAACGAGGAACGAACGACACACCGTAAATAGGGGTACACATTACAAGTATCCTTAATACTTAAACCCTCCCCTATCAATATCTGTCCTAACTAGATTCGTAGGATTTCGAGACTCATGCTCACCACTCGTGATAACTCGGAGAAATTCCGAATAGCTGATCGGATGTTTTTCACCGCAGCACCCACGTGTCGGTCAGGAGATCTCCTGGTCCCACTTGTTTACTTGCTTCTGCTCCGGCTAGCAGGCTGGACCGTCTGCTGTGATGAAGATCTGTGTTGGTTGGTTTAACAGGTACTCTTCCGAGCAGGTTTCACAGCTCAGTCAATATCATCGATGATGAACCGTTCTTGCAAGTTCAAAGACGTCTTCCTGGCAAGGAAAACTTGGCTATTCGACCTACAGGCGCGGTCGGGATTTACTGACCGTGGCGATGAGTATGGTCTTCCTCTCTTCTCATCTCATCTCATCTCATCTCATCTCGGGCCTTTGGTTCCGCTGCCAGTTACCAACATAGGTCTTCGTTACGCGACACGAGGTAGATCCGAATGGATCAGAAAGTTCAACAGTTTTTTTCAAAGAGGCACCAGGCAAGCAGGAACCAGACTACGAGTCAAAACACAGGAGCAGCCACGAGGTTACGAGTCGATCGGATAAGAGAATAAGAGGATAAGAGAGAGATGGACGGTTGGAGCTTGTAATTATAGTACAAAATCTTCCGTTTCCCGCCCAACCTTAATGTCCTTTCTTTTGTTTGGGTCTGGCGCTCAAATGTCTTGTATGGGTGATCTCCGTTCTTAATGGGTTTCGGGGCTACTCGTAACTGTCTGAGTACCTGTTAATATTTCTCCCATTGTTAAATCGGTCGGTGTTCTCCCTGGAGGGGTTTTGGGGCTTCCAAGTGTTTTGTATAACTACCTGCTAACGGCTCTCTCATCGTAGAGTCGTTGGGATTTTACATATTAATGTCTTTTGGATGGGCCCTTGATTACTCGGTACAATAGCTTTCATTCGTACCTGGGAGACCGATTTCAGTATTTATGTGTATACTGCAAACCCATGATGTCTCGTGTATTATCTTCACTGTGCTGAATCTTAATCGATCTTGCACAAATGTTTATTGGAACGCCATCTTGTCTGCCTGTCGAAAAGTCTAGAATGTTCTGTCACGAGGTGCGGCGGCCATTTTACAGGCTGCTTGTGTCTACTTTGAGAAACCTGGCAGCATTCTGCTGAAATAAAAGCTGTTTGAACGAGACTCTGTGTTTTCTCCTTATTAATAAAATCGCGATATATTGCGAATTCTACATATTCAATGACTCAGCCTCCGCAGCTCTCTGGGGTACAGAATTCCAAAGATTCACGACCCTCTGAGAGAAGAAATTCCTCCTCATCTCCATCTTAAATGGGTGACCCCTTATTCTGAAACTAAGCCCCCTAGTTCTAGATACCCCCACTAGGGGAAACATCCTCTCAGCATCTACTCTGTCCAACCCCCTCAGAATCTTATGTTTCAATAAGATTACCTCTCATTCTTCTAAAGTCCAATGAGTATAGGCTCAACCTTTCCTCATAAGACAACCCTTTCATCCCAGGAATCAACCTAGTGAACCTCCTCTGAACTGCCTCCAATGCAAGTATATCCCTCCATAAATAAGTACTCTAGGTGATGGCAAAGATTTGAGGTGCTGGCCTATGTGTTCTGGGAAATGGAAGTTCAAGAGTGAGGGCTCAGGGCTAATTCATAGAAACATAGAAGATAGGAGTAGGCCATTCGGCCCCTCGAGCCTGTTCCGCCATTTAATGAGATCATGGATGATCTCATTAAATAATTCCATTTATAATGATGGTGGTGAGAGTGAGCGGAAACCACCGTTTATTGGACAGATGATGCATGAGGTTTTGAGAATGTCGGCCTTATATTCATCTCCATCTGCCAGCCACCTGTGGTTGAAGCATAAGCTTATGCGAATCTGGCATGGATGAGTGCTTCCCTTGCCAGATGGCCAACAATGTGGTCACATGCGGCTGCATTGGCCACATCTGGTCCCGCAATGCGTGGCTCCTCATCCTCCTCCTCATGCTCCTCCTCGTCCTCTTCTTCATCCTCTTCCTCTTCTTCCGAGGAGTCTGTGTGCTGAGCCACTTGTTTGTCCGGCAGCACTAAGCTGTGCTGCTGTGCAATGTTGTGCAGGGCATAGCAAACCATGATGATGCTGGACACCCTGGCTGATGCATACTGCAGGGCTCCACCAGATCTGTCCAGGCATCTGAAGTGCATTTTGAGCAAGCTGATGGTTTGCTCTATAATGCTTCTGGTGGATAAGTGACTGATTGATTGTAGCGCTCCTCAGCATCATTTGTTGGCCTCCTCATCGGTGTCGTAAGCCACTTTTTCAGGGGATAGTCCTTATCGCCAAGTAGCCATTCGGAAAGTTGGGTTGACGGATGGAAGAGCTGAGACACAGTAGACTGGTGCAGGATGAAGGAGTCATGGCAACTGCCAGGGTACTTTGCGTAAACATGCATGATGATCTTCCTGTGGTTACACAGCAGCTGGACGTTCAGGGAGTGGAAGCCCTTGTGATTGACAAATACAGCTGGGTTGTGATGGGGTGCCCTAATGGCTACATGTGTGCAGTCTATGACACCCTGCACCATTGATAAGCCTGCCATATTAGCAAAGCCAATCGCATGTGCGGTCACACTTGGGCCATCCATGGAGCAGTGGATGTAATTATGGGCCGTTGCAAAGAGGGCATCAGTGACCTGCGTGATGCAGGCGTGTGCGGCCGACTGGGAGATGCCGCTGAAGTCTGCAGCTGATCCCTGGAAGGAGCCCGAAGCAAAGAAGTTTATTGCGGTGGTGACTTTGACAGCCACTGGTAATGAGTGTCCACATGCTCCTCTGGGCTCCAGGTGTTGGTGCAGCATTGCGCAGATGTCAGCGACTACGTCTCTTGAAAGTCTCAGCCTCCTTTGGCACTGCTGCTCAGTCATGCTGAGGATGCTGATCCTCTGCCTGTAAACCCTGTGTTGGGGGTATCTCCTGCGGCGAGGTGCAGCCCTGCGCTGAGGCCCTCCGCCCTATGCAGCATCAGGTGGGTGAGGAGAAGGTTGGCTCTCCTGGTGCTGGTGCTGCTGTTGTTGCTGGTTGTGGTGCTTGCATGGCTGATCTTCCTCCAAATCTGATGACCAGGATGAGAGGATATAAATGGTTCCCATATCGTTGCTATAGATTTCGGTTGAGGCAAGAAGCTTGCAAGCGCACAAAGTGGACTGAGATTATTCCAATCAGGTCACACTGCAGATGGCTGTCAGCTTGAACAGTCACAAGGTCAGTAGATATTCAAAATCTTATCCCAAACCTCCAACAACAAAGTTGTTGCATTTGAATGTCAGCCATGTTACAGGAGTGCTTTTAAACTGCTGCAGCAATGACTACAATTCATGTCCTCGAGAAACTCGTTTCCTTGCAGCTGGCGTGTTTCTGGCAAGACGGGAAACAGGAGCCAGAAACAGGAAAAGGGGAAACTACTATAAAAATAGGATTAGCAAAGCAGTTAACAGGCTGTTAACTGCCTTAACTACCTGTCCCATAATTTCCTGTCGGATCAGTTCAGGAGCGGCTGACCCGACACTCACGAAAATCGCGTGGGGGTGGGATGGAGGTGGGTTTGGAGCCCGAAGCCATTTTTTCTGATTTTCGCTGCCGACCCGCCTCCAAACCCGCCTCCTCAGGGCTATTAAAATCGAGCCCTTCGTGTTTTTACAACTTGCTTTCCCACCTATCTTTGTATCATCAGCAAATTTGGCTACAGTACACTTGGGGGTAGAAATTAGGTCGCGCCCCATTTGGGGCGCAAATATCGTCCGGACGCAAATATTAGCGCCTGGCGCTAATTATCGGCACTGACGGGAAACTTCACTTTTACCGCCCCGGGAGGTGAGTGGAGCGCTAAAGCAGGCGCTGCACACGTCTCTTAAGGCGCAAAGGCCGAGCACTGAGGCGCTAACTCGGAGCGCTGGCGAAGCTCATGTAATGTCAGTCAGCAATGGAACACACACACAATGGCACGGGCCAGATCTTAAAGGGGATGGTTAATCTTGCTTTCCATCCACATCCTGTTCATTGCTGCCTTGAATCTCGGCCTGGAGAGACTTGCACATCAAATGTGCTGGAAAGAACAATGGAGAGCACCAGGCAAAGAGCTCAGAGTGCAGCTCCCACGGTCTCTGCTAAATCGATACAAGGAATGGCAAATCAAAATGAACCTGCAAAGTGCTGCTCAGTACCCAAAACTCCTTCACACAACGTTGAATCTCTCCAGAAGTCTCTCCCTCTCTCTCTCAGAATGCGTAGTTCAAAAATGCCACCAACAATAAAAGACAGGAAGAGGCCCCCTTAAAATAGCGCCCCCCCCAGCCCCACAGCGATTGATAGCGTTCCAGTCTTCTGGTCGTTGGAAGCGCCAGGCGGTAAGGCAGGGGGCGCCACTCAATTTCCGCTACGGGGCGCCCCAAGGGCGTTGCACCATGGAATGACGTCACAATCTGCGCGCGCAGGTGGTCGCAGCGGTAAGTTTTAGCGCCGCCGCACAATCTCAAGTTAAGTTCTCGAGCGGCGCAAACATCGCTGCGCCCGGGCGTTAGCGGCTTTGCGCCCCATTAGCGCCCTCTTAAGGCGCTAACGGGTGGCGCAACCAAGTGAATTTTTACCCCTTGGTCCCTTCATCCAAGTCATTAATATAGATTGTAAATAGTTGAGGCCCTAGCACTGATCCCAGTGGCACCCCACTAGTTACAGTTTGCCAACCTGAAAATGACCCATTTATCCCGACTCTCTGTTTTCTGTTAGTTAGCCAATCCTCTATCCATGCTAATATATTACTCACAACACCATGAGCTCTTATCTTGTGCAGTAACCTTTTATGTGGCACCTTATCGAATGCCTTTTGGAAATCCAAATACACCACATCTACTGGTTCCCCTTTATCCACCCTGCTCGTTACATCCTCAAAGAACTCTAATAAATTTTTCAAGCACTATTTCCCTTTCATAAAACCATGTTTATTCTGCTTGATTGTATTATGATTTTCTAAATGTCCTGCTACCACTTCCTTAATAATGGATTCCAGCATTTTCCCAATGACAGATGTTAGGCTAACTGGCCTATAGTTTCTTGCTTTCTGTCTCCCTCCTTTCTTGAATAGGTGAGTTACATTTACGGTTTTCCAATCCACTGGGACCTTTCCAGAATCTAGGGAATTTTGGAAGATTACAACCAATGCATGCATCCACTATCTCTGCAGCCACTTCTTTTAAAACCCTAGGTTGCAGGCCATCAGGTCCAGGGGACTTGTCAGCCTTTAGTCCCATTAGTTTGTGAGTACTTTTTCTCTCGTGATAGTGATTGTTTTAAGTTTGTCCCTCCCTTTTGCCCCTTGATTTTCCACTATTATTGGGATGCTTTTAGTGTCTTCTACCATGAAGACAGATACAAAATATTTGTTCAAAGTATCTGTCATCTCCTTTTTTCCCTATTATTAATTCCCCAGTCTCATCCTCTAAGGGACCGATGTTTACTTTAGCTACTCTCTTCCTTTTTTATATACTTGTAGAAGCTCTTACTGTCTGTTTTTATATTTTTTGCTAGTTTACTCTCATAATCTATCTTCTCCCTCTTTTTTTTAAGTCATCCTTTGCAAGTTTCTAAAAATTTCCCAATCTTCTGGCCTACTACTAATCTTCGCAACATTATATGCCTTTTCTTTCAATTTGATACCCTCCTTAACTTCCTTAGTTAGCCACAGATGGTTCATCCTTCTCAGAGTCTTTCTTTCTCACTGGAATATATCTTTGTTGAGAGTTATGAAATATCTCCTTAAAAGTCTGCCACTGCTTATCTACCGTCTTACCTTTTAATCTATTTTCCCAGTCCATTTTAGCCAACTCTGTCTTCATACCCTTGTAATTGCCTTTATTGGACACTAGTTTCAGGCCCAAGTTTCTCACCCTCAAACTGAATGTGAAATTCTATCATGTTATGATCACTTCCCTAGAGGATCCTTTACTATGAGATCATTAATTAATCCTGTCTCATTACACATTACCAGATCTAAAACAGCCTGTTCCCTGGTTGGTTCCACAACATAATGGCCCAGAAATTAAACATGGATGGTTCCCGCGGGGGTAAGGAATCCCCGCGATATCGCACTCCGCGCCTACCTTTTTGCTCCGGGCCCCCACGAACTTTAGTTTCAAAGGCTCTCTCTGTTGGAACCGTGCAGTGCTTGCGTGACCCAGAGGCGCAATTAGTTCGTGCGAGCTCTGGGATCACGTGATTCAGTTAGAACCAATGGCAGCACACCATCTTTCATTCATAGTTTTGACGGCAAGAGCTGTCAAAGCTATGAATACTACAAACCCCCAAAAGAACAGCTAAACCTCAATTAAATTTAAAAAAAGCCATCACATTAATAAAATAAGTATAGTTAAATAAATTAACCACTTTAAACAAAAAATTAAATTTTTGAAAACATTTTAAATCTTTTTAAAAGTTATAAAAATAAACTTACCTTTCTTTAAAGTCTCTAAAAAAGATAAACCTGTTGAAAAAATTTTAAAATAACACTTAATTAACTACTTACCTTGTTAAAAGGGGGTCCTACGCCTGCTTTCTTTGTGTGTAAAATCTTCACCACTTACCTGCGCGTTCAAAGCTGGAAAAAAAAACTAAGTGCACTGCGTGTGCACAGCCTGTAGTGCGCACGCGGTTCACTTAGGAACCGCCCCCTTTTCAATTCACAAAGTGCCGGTTTCCCGCGCATGCGCAGTGCATGCAGGAAACCGGCAATTCGGGATCTAATACGCGAGAGTACACAGTGCGTACTCTCGCGTATTAGGTTTAATTTTCGGGCCATTGTTCTAAGAAACTGTCCTGCATACACTCTATGAACTCATCCTCAAGGCTACTTTTGCCAATTTGATTTGTCCAATCTATATGAAGGATAAAATTGCCCACGATTATTGCAGTACCTTTCTTACAAGCCCCCATTATTTCTTGATTTATACTCTGTCCTACAGTGTAGCTACAATAGACTACTCCCACCAGTGACTTCTTTCCCTTATTATTTCTTATCTCCACCCAAACTGATTCTACATCTTGATCTTCCGAGCCAAGATCATTTCTCACTACTGTACTGATCTCATCCTTTATTAACAGAGCTACCCCACCTCCTTTTCCTTTCTGCCTATCCTTCCACAAAGTCAAATAACCCTGAATATTCAGTTCCCAGCCTTGGTCACCTTGCAACCACATCTCTGTAATGGCTATCAGATCATACCCATTTATTTCTATTTGTGCCGTCAATTCATCTATCTTGTTATGAATGCTGCATGCATTCAGATAAAGAGCCTTTAATTTTGTCTTTTTACCATTTTTTCCTACTCTGACCCAATTTGCTTGTACACTCTGTCCCTTCCTGTCACACTCTGGTTATCATTACCCCTATCGCTACCCTGCACTAATGCCTTGTCCTTTCTCTTTAACTTTCTAAGTTTCCCCTCACCTGAACCCTCCCCCCCACTATTTAGTTTAAAGCCTTATCTACAACCCTAGTTATTCGATTCGTCAGGACACTGGTCCCAGCACAGTTCAAGTGAAGCCCATCCCAACGGAACAGCTCCCTCTTTCCCCAGTATTGGTGCCAGTGCCCCATGAATCGAAACCCATTTCTCCCACACTAATCCTTGAGCCACGCATTCAACTCTCTGATCTTATTGACCCTATGCCAATTTGCTCGTGGCTCAGGTAGTAATCCAGAGATTATTACGTTTGTGCTTCTGCTTTTTAATTTAGCCCCTAGCTGCTCATACTCCCTCAGCAGAACCTCTTTCTTCATCCTACCTATGTCGTTGGTACCTATGTGGACCATGACAACTGAATCCTTCCCCTCCCACTCCAAGTTCCTCTCCAGCCCTGAGGAGATGTCCTTAACCCTGGCAGGCAACACAGCCTTCGGGACTCATGCTCTCGGCTGCAGAGAATAGTATCTATCCCCCTAACTATACTGTCCCCTACCACTACTACATTCCTTTTTATTCCCCCAACTTGAATGGCCCCCTGTACCACAGTGCTGTGGTCAGTTTGCTCATCCTCCCTGCAGTCCCTGCTCTCGTCCACACAGGCTGCAAGAACCTTGTACCTGTTGGACAAGTGCAAGGGCTGAAGCTCCTCCAAGTCTACCTTCTGGATCCTCATACCTGCCTCACTCGTAGTCACACCCTCCTGTCCCTGACCACGGACCAAATTTGAAGTATTTAACCTAAGGGGTGTGACTGCCTCCTGGAACAAAGTGTTCGGTAACTTTCTCCCTCCCTGATGTATCGCAGTGTCCGAAGCTCAGACTGCAGCTCATCAACATTGAGCCGAAGTTCCTCAAGCTGCAGACACTTACTGCAGATGTGGTTGCTGTGGATCACACTGGGGTCCACCAGCTCCCACATGCTACAGCTGCAACACATCGCCTGTCCTGCCATCTCTATTGTATTTTATTTTAACTAATTAGGTTTTCAAGTTTTGAAATACTCAATTGTGTTGAGGCTGCCGCGAAACATGAATTAAGGCTGAATCCATTTGTGTTAAACAAGAGACTTTTTAATCACAGCATGGTACAAAATGGCAGACTGAAAAGCTCCCAGAATTCTCTGGGTAAAACCTGAGGCCCCGCCCCCTTCTCCTTAAAGGTAAGGTGCCTTAAAGGGAAGGTGCTGGAAATTTGTCCACAGACGGAAGAGTGGATTATGCCCGTTTTATGTGGCGATCCGCCACACAGCTCCCCCCAGAATCCGCTTAGGAGGTGTGGATGAGACGGTGCGGCGGTCTGATGGGCCGGCCGGAGCGGCTCTTGTAGGACGCTGGTGGACGTGGAACGGCCGGGCGTGGAGCAGCCGGGTGAACCGGCTTGAGGGCAGGTCGGCCGCGTGGAGGTGGACGAGCTACAGGGACCTGCTTACCGGGCTCCGAGTGTGCTGGCTTGAGTCGGTCAACCGACACTTTTTCGGTCCTGTCGTCCACTTGCAGGGTGAAAAATTTGTCCCCAGCCTGTAGCACCTTGTAGGGCCCGTCGTACGGGGGTTGAAGGGGTCCGCGGTGGGCGTCGTGCCGGACGAAAACAAACTGTGCCTGGTGCAGGCTTAGTGGGACGTGTGAGGTGGATTCGCCATGTCGGGCAATGGGCACCGGGGCGAACTGCAGCGCCGGTGAGGCGAAGTCGTGGCGTTGCTGGTCGGCTGACCAGGGTGTCGTGGCGCTGGGCAGGTACTCGCCGAGTACGCGCAGCGGCTGACCGTACATGAGCTCTGCTGCCGATGCGTGGAGGTCTTCTTTAACCGTGGTGCGCAGGCCGAGGAGGACCCACGGAAGTCGGTCGGTCCAGGTGCCGTCTTGGAGGCTGGCTCGAAGAGATGCCTTCAAGGATCTGTGGAACCGCTCACACAGTCCGTTGGCTTGGGGGTGGTACGCTGTGGTGCGGTGAATGGTCACCCCGAGATTGCGTGCGACGGCGGTCCAGAGTTCAGAGGTAAATTGCGGACCTCTGTCCGACGTCATGTCGGAGGGGACGCTGAACCGTGTGACCCAGGTGCTGACGAAGGCTCTGGCGATGTCGGCGGTGGTGGTAGAGGTCAGTGGAATTGCCTCAGGCCAGCGTGTGGTGCGGTCAACGATGGTCAGCAAGTGCGTGTGGCTTTGCGACGGCGGCAGGGGCCCGACGATGTCCACGTGGATGTGGTCGAATCTCCGCGAGGGGACGGTAAACTCCTCAAAGGGTGCTTTCGTGTGTTGCTGTACCTTGGCCCGTTGGCAGGCTAGGCAGGAGTTGGCCCAAGTACGCACATCCTTGCGAAGGCTGCGCCAGACGAAGCGGTTGGCTACCAATTTGATGGATGCGCGGGCACCGGGGTGGGAGAGGTTGTGGAGAATGTCGAATACCCGGCGGCGCCAGGACGCTGGGACGATGGGCCGAGGTTGACATAGGGATATGTCGCACTTGACCGTGACTGCGGTCGGGCCACAGGCGACGTCGACCAGGCGTAGCCCTGGTAGGTTGGTGGGTGCGGAGAGCAGATCAGGGTCGGTGATCTGGTCTGCTGCGAGTTGAGCGTAGTCGACTGCTAGGTGTGCGTCGTGGATGGCGGGGCAGGAGAGGCAGTCGGCTACCACATTGTCTCGGCCGGAGACGTGTTAGATGTCCGTGGTGAACTCGGACACTGCCGCGAGCTGGCGCTGCTGGCTGGCGGACTAGGGGTCGGTTGTCTTTGCCATTGCAAATGTCAGGGGCTTGTGGTCGACAAACGCAGTGAAGGGGTGGCCCTCAAGCAAAAACCGAAAATGGCGGACCGCCAGGAACAGCGCGAGGAGCTCGCGGTCGAAGGTGCTGTACTTGACCTCCGGGGGGCGTAGTTGGCGGCTGAAGAAGGCAAGTGGTTGCCAGGCGCCGTCGACCCACTGCTCATACACGGCGCCGACCGCGTGGTCGGAGGCGTCCGTGGTGTGCGCTACCCTGGCATTGGGCCGTGGGTGCGCAAGCAGGGTGGCGTTGGCGAGCGCGGTCTTGGTGTAATCGAAGGCGGCGGACGCGTCTGCCGTCCATTCGACCACCATCTTGCCGCTCCTGCCCCGGAGGGCTTCATACAGGGGCCTCATGAGGGACGCCGCTTTGGGGATGAAGCGGTTATAGAAATTCACCATCCCGAGCAACTCCTGGAGGCCTTTGATGGTGGTGGGGCGGGGAAATTGTTGGATGGCCTGCACCTTGGTGGGCAGGGGAATGGCCCCAGCATGGGTGATGTGGTGGCCGAGGAAGTCGATCTTGTCCAGGCCGAACTGGCATTTGGCTGGGCTGAGGATGAGCCCGTGGTCGCTGAGGCGCCCGAAAAGGATGCGAAGGTGTTTGAGGTGTTCCTGCTTGGAGGAACTGGCTACCAGGATGTCGTCCAGGTAGACAAACAGGAACTTCAGGTCCCGAAGGACTGAGTCCATGAGCCGTTGGAATGCCTGGGCCGTGTTTTTGAGGCCAAAGGGCATCCGCAGGAACTCGAACAGGCCGAAGGGGGTGATTACGGCCGTCTTGGGGACGTCCGCGGGGTGGACGGGGACTTGGTGGTAGCCACGCACCAGGTCGACCTTGGAAAAGACTGAGCGGCCGGCCAGTCTAGCCGAGAAGTCCTGAATGTGTGGCACGGGGTACCGATCAGGGGTGGTGGCATCATTGAGGCGGCGGTAATCCCCGCAGGGGCGCCAACCTCCGCCTGGTTTGGGAGCGATGTGGCATGGGGAGGCCCAGGGACTGTTGGAGCGGCGGATGATGCCGAGCTGTTCCATGGTGGCAAACTCGGTCCGCGCGATCTCCAGTTTGGCCGGGTCCAGCCTGCGGGCGTGGGCATACACTGGGGGGCCTCTGGTGGGGATGAAGTGTTCCACCCCGTGTTTGGCGGCCTCCGCGGAGAAGGTCGTATTGGTAAGGGCCGGGAATTCGGCCAGGCGTGCCGAGTAGTCATCCGTGGCCCGGGCGTGGCACTGTGACGCCATGTCGGCGGGTTGACGGGGGGCCATGGTGCCCAGGATGGGGGACATGGTGTTCATGTCCACGAGGCGGTGATGAGGGATGTCTACCAGTAGGCCGTGGGCGCACAGGAAATCTGCGCCGATGATGGGGGAGAGCACCTTGGCAGTGATGAACTCCCATCGGTAGCGGTGACCAGCGAGGTCGAGGGTGACTGTCCGGGTGCCATACGTCCGGATTTCCGAGCCGTTAGCAGCAGCCAGCGCTGGTCCTCGTTCGCCCTTTTGGATGTCGAGGGAGGAGGCCGGGATGATGCTGTGCTGAGCCCCAGTGTCGCACAGGAACCGGCGGCCGGTTTTGTCATCCGTGACAAACAGCAGGGAGCCCGCGTGGCCCACGGCCATCGCGGGGGCTGGAACGGGGCGGACTTGAAAGAGCAGGGAGGTGTGCACCGTTGTGCCCTGGTGCCGAACCGTGCGTGGTAGTAACAGTGGCCCGGGTTAGTGGTGCGTGAAGGCCCCGTGGGCCTGGTGACATGCCCTTGTGGCCGCGTGCTGGATGGTGAGGGGCGTGCCCAGGCATTGGCTGCCAGGTCCGGAGTGACGTCACGGCTGGAGTGAGCGGACAGCAGCTTGTCGGCCTCATCGGCCAGGGCTTCCAGGTTCGTGAGGCCGGACGCCATGATCGCTGGACGGATGCTGAGAGGGGGCTGGTGGATGAACAGCATGCGGAAGAGGGATCCAGGTGGGCTCTCGTCGGTGAGGGAGAGCATGTGGGAGAGGAGGTCTGACAGTGAGGCATCACCGAGGCCTGGAAGGTCGAGGAGGTGGCAGTTTCGCTGATATGCCGAGGCCGTAAATTTTTTAAGGAGCGCTGTCCTGAGATGTGCGTACTTGCCTTCCTCTGGTGGGTTCTGCAGCGTTGTCCAAACCTTGGAAACTGCGGTGCTACCGAGTGATGTGACGAGATAGTCGTACTTCGTCCCATCTGTGGTGATATTTCGCAGCCGGAAGCGAGATTCAGCTTGGAGAAACCAGGCTTCGGGCTGGTTTTCCCAAAACTCCGGCAGTTTCACGGAAACTGCGTTCGTGTCCGCCATTGCAGTGCTCGGAATACGTTCTGAGCGTCGGGGTCACCAATGTTGAGGCTGCCACGAAACACAAATTAAGGCTGAATCCATTTGTGTTAAACAAGAGACATTTTAATCACAGCATGGTACAAAATGGCAGACTGAAAAGCTCCCAGAATTCTCTGGGTAAAACCTGAGGCCCCGCCCCTTCTCCTTAAAGGTAAGGTGCCTTAAAGGGAAGGTGCTGGAAATTTGTCCACAGACGGTAGAGTGGATTATGCCCGTTTTAGGTGGCGATCCGCCACAATTGTCTATTAATTTTTAATCTAGGTAATAACCTTGTTTAATTTATTAAATTTAGTTATATGCTTTAGGTCTTTGCTGTAACTTAGCCCACAGTCCTAATTTAACCCTAGTTGTTTATATTTTTTTTATGTATCAAGCAGCACCTCTTACCCCCACCTCACCGAATTCCCTCACTCACCAAATTCCCGAGTTTAGTACTCTGTAAAAGCAGTACTGCGTAGAATTGGTTGGAGTATAAGAGTAAGAAAGTCTTGCTACAATTGTACAGGGCCTTGGTGAGACCACACCTTGACTATTGAGCACTGTTTTAGTCTCCTTATCTAAGGAAGGATATACTTGCCTTGGAGGCGGTGCAACGAAGGTTCACTGGATTGATTCCTGGGATGAGAGGGCTATCCTATGATGAGAGATTGTGTAGAATGGGCCTATACTCTCTGAAGTTTAGAAGAATGAGAGGTGATCTCATTGAAACATAAACGATTCTGAAGGGGATAGACAGGGTAAATGCTGAGAGGTTGTTTTCCCTGGCTGGAGTGTCTAGAACTAGGGGGCATAGTCTCAGGATAAGGGGTCGGCCATTTAAGACTGAGATGAGGAGGAATTTCTTCACTCAAGGGTTGTGAATCTTTGGAATTCTCTGCCCCAGAGGGCTGTGAATGCTATATATTCAAGGCTGAGATAGATAGATTTTTGGACTCTAGGGAAATCAAGGGATATGGCGATCAGGCGGGAAAGTGGAGTTGAGGTCGATGATCAGCCATGATCTTATTGAATGGCAAAGCAGGCTCGAGGGGCCGTATGGCCTACTCCTGTTCTTATTTCTTATGTTAACTGGACTCCGTGCTACTTGCCTCCGTGCGTTAGCAAAAGCCTCTTGTTTTTATACCAGCAGAAATTCCAAAGCCCTGAGTCAGCCCCTGCTGACAGTAATTACCAGGTAGCCAATTCTAGCTAGCCACCTAATTAACTGTGCAACTGCCACTAGCAGGCAGCTAGTTTACCAGTGTGAAAGAAACTACAAGTTAAGGTTAAAGTTAAGTTAAATGCCAAATGTTAAATGCAAAACAACTAAATTTTAGAAAGAGATCAACCCTTATAATTCCCTCACTCACCAAATTCCTGAGTTTAGTACTCTGTAGAAGCAGTACTCCATAGAACTGGACTCCGTGCTACTTAGCTGTTGTTGTTATTTAACAATTTATGCATTTCCAAATTATTTAGGGTTGTACAGGACTGGACGAGCCCATGGCGTTCCATCTACTTGGTTCCAAACTTTGAACAATACCACACTCTTATCATTCATACCACTCAATTATTTCCTCTGCAAAATATTTATCCAGTTCCTCCCAGAATTTGCCAAAACCATCCACTCACTCTGGTTCCCCAGGCAGTCTGTTTTATATTTCCACCACCTTGTGTGGAATATTAAATCTCAACTATCTTCATCTGAGCAGTTTCTTTAGTCTTACAAATAAAATTAAGCATAAAGTCATTTTCAACAATACAGTTTGGCATTTTTCCAATTTCTCCCTGGTTTAGGATTTAGAGAAAAATCAGCAATGACAGTTTGGCGACTGGTATGTGAAATGTATAACAGATAATGTACATTATGAACAGCCATTAGAGCCATGGCTACAGTTTATTAACTATGCAAAACATTTTGTTTCTTGCTATCTTTGGAGAGGTGGAACTAACTATTGAGTTTCACTTTTGTTCTTCCTGTACAAGTGAAACTTTATTTGACATCAAGTTCTAGACATAGCTGCTCCTAGATCTACAGTAGGTAATACACTGTACACACTCTACAGAAACCTTTATTTGTTAATAGGACGAGGTAATGTTGAAGTCATTGTTGTCATCCAAAGAATATTCTATCAGGTTTTTTTTAAAGAGGATGGAAAGTTACTGAGACAAACGTGGCACCTTTTAGCAACAACAGAAAAAATGGTATGTGTTGTATCACTTCCACTTTTTACCATGTGTTATTCTTTGGAAGTTTAAAAGTAATCTAGTGTATTTTATAATTTTTAAATATCTTGAATTTAAGTGTTGAGCTTTGAGGTGATGTTTTTGTACCACTATTTCAAACAGTGTTAAATTTTATTTTAGAGGCAGTCTTTCAGCAATAAACATCCTTTATGTGGTGTGGTTCTTCAATATTACATCTTAGCAGAATGTATCTCTTCCTGCGTACGATATAAAACGATGTAAGTTATTCATTGCTGAAGGGAAACACATTAGACAGGGCATTCTGAAAGGATGGTCACTTCTCTTCAGCAAAGAGAACTTGTGTTAAATAAATATATGCTGACTGTGTACTGTTAAGAATGTGGTTGAAATTGGTGAGTTTGATTCCTAGTCTGCATTGAGTTGGCCGGGCCTGTGCTACAAATGGTCCACCTGGGCTAGGGAGGGGGAAACCAGCCAAGGTTCTCACTCCTGAATGCTATCGGTGACCCCTGCTGGAAAATGTGTGTGTAGAGGACAGGTGAGGCTTGGCTGTAATGCCCCAGGATTGACTAGCCAGCCGACATTCACTGTCTAGACTCGTGTGAAGAATGGTCACTTGGGCAAAGTGCTGGAGGACTGCTGGCCCTGTACCTCATTGTAAGATAACACCTTAAGAAAAGGAGGAAAGTAAATTATTATTTCTACACCGAAAAGGAAATATGAGGGTTTAAATTTATTTTCAATAAAATTCCTGAGTGCAATTAGGTTGCCAGATTGTTCTAACACTGTAATATCTTTGATTTAAATGTAATGGAACTATTTGCAATCCCAAAACACTCTAACATTGTGATGCAGTCATTGGGAAACAATCATTTTGTGTATTACCATGAAGAGTGGTCACTATCCCATAACAACATAAAATATAACCTGAAAATATTGAACATGCAGCGAATGTATGTGTGTGTTCACTTGTACTCACCAATTAATGTATTCAACATTGAGATTTATTTGGGTGATAGCAGCTCTCTGATAATGGGTGTTCGAAAGCCAATGTGTACTGTATTTTTAGCATCATGACATGAACCCTGAAGGAAAAATTTGTTCTGTCCACTGCGTGTAGTAAAAATGAAAAACCCGTTCTTGGGTTTAGTATTTTGTGACACAGGAAATTTTCCCCTAATGTGAAAAAATCACTGCAGGTTTATCAAATAATAGTTAACAGTTAATGACTGATGATACGAGGAACATTTCCTCTGGGCAATATGTGTTAGAGACATTGTAAACCTAATGGGAAGATTTTCCATGTTTGCTATTTCTAACAAAATCAAAACGCATTTTTAATTTTGCTAGAGATAGCGATCAAATGAAATCTTCCTCATGGTTGGTTTATATTATGCAGTATAATTGATGGGGGCAAATGGGTTACCAGGTTGTGGCGCTCAAGCTGAAATATTGTCAGCAGGAAAACTAATCTTGAGTGGTTTATATAACCCCAAGAATCAGTTATAATCTCCGAGACATTGTTACTTTCTATATAATAGATAGATAGATATATATAGATATAGTTTGTGTATTTTCTACTACACAATTGTATCCAGAGTTTTTTTCCAAGCAGCTCTATGATGTATAATGGGGCGAGGATATATCTTCATATATTATTATGCTAGAGCAGAGCTACAATAGGGTCAATTGAAAAATAATTAAGTCCATTTTGCAGAGGTATATAATTGCTATATGCATTTTTATGAAGAATAATAATGGATGCACAGGGCTCAATGTAGTTCCAAGTTGGTACAACTTGAACGCCTTATGCAAAATTAAACGTAAGCCCCAAATTTAGAGTGTTTGTTTTGTGTGGGCCCATTTATTGTAGACTTACTTTGGAGGTGAAACTGAGATTGGAACCATTTGCTGTAATATAACCAGGTTCTGGAACAGAGTGCACCAGAATCTGTCATGGATGTAGAGGCTGCCTTATAATTGTGATGCAATATATTTTGGTGAATTTTGTGCTCATCAAGGTGAGGGATTTTGGTACTGGAAAGTGGAACAATTTCCAATATCTAGCAACAGCATCAAATACTTCTTGCTGTACCAGTATAGCATCTTTCCATTTTCTACACCAGCCACGCTCTGTTCTCTGAGTGAGATTGTCCATTTGATGGCAGTTTTTCACTGTGGGCTTCTATCCACTAGGAACCAGGTTGAGACTGCCTTTTCTCACCAACAGACTTGCGTCCCATCAGACTGAGCTGGTTTTGAAAAGCAATTGCAGGGATGAAAGGGCAGATTATCCACCTACTGCACCATCCACCTTGAAATATTTATAATGTAAGTGGACCTGACCGAGTAACATTCAAACAAATGTGTCTCAGGTGAATTAGTGGGTTATATATACTGATAGCCATTAGGCATAGTCTTTGGGCTGAAAAGGTTAAGGGGATTGCCTGATAGAGGTCTCCAAGATTACGAATGGTTTTGATAAAGTAAACTTTGGGTTGTTTCCACTAGTCTGTGAGGTGGTAAAACAGATAATCACAAAAAGAATTGAAGAGGAAGTTAGAAATATTTCTTTACATGGAGTGTGGTTAGAATGTAAAATTCTCTGCCACAAACAGGGAAGTAGATACTTGTTTGGATTAGAGGTATATTCTAGGTATAGAAAGCAGGAGTGTGGGATTAGACTAGGTGGCTCATGTGGACAAAAACACCATCATGGATTTGATGAGCCAAATGGCCTGTTTCTGTGCTGTAAGTTTCAATGATTCTAATGTCAGAACCATGACCTCTCCAACTGATTTTTGAATTCGTAATGGCAGATGAAATTTAATGCAGACAAATGTAAAGTACTGCACATTGGAACAGAAAATGGAAAACATTTTGTTTTATTCGTTCCTGGGATCTGGGCATCATTGGCAATGCCAGCATTTATTGCCTATTCCTAGTTGCCCTTGAGAAGGTGGTGGTGAGCCGTCGCCTTGAACCGCTGCAGTCTGTGTGGTGAAGGTACTCCCACAGTGCTGTTAGAGAGGGAGTTCCAGGATATTGACCCAGTGACGGTGAAGGATCGGCGATATTTTTCCATGTCAGGATGGTGTATAACTTGGAGGGGAACTTGGAGGTGGTGGTGTTCCCATGCGCCTGCTGCCCTTGTCCTTCTAGGTGGTCGAGGTCACAGATTTGGGAGGTGCTGTTGAAGAGCCTTGGCGAGTTGCTGCAGTGCATCTTGTAGATGGTACACACTGCAGCCATGGTACGCCAGTGGTGGAGGGAGTGAATGTTTAAGGTGGTGGATGGGGTGCCAATCAAGCGGGCTGCTTTGTCCTGGATGGTGTTGAGCTTCTTGAGTGTTGTTGGAGCTGCACTCATCCAGGCAAGTGGAGAGTGTTCCATCACACTCCTGACTTGTGCCTTGTACATGGTGGAAAGGCTTTGGGGAGTCAGGAGGTGAGACACTCACCACAGAATACCTAGCCTCTGACCTGCTCTTGTTGCCACAGTATTTATGTGGCTGGTCCAGTTAAGTTTCTGGTCAATGGTGACCCCCAGGATATTGAATGGTTTTGAGGAAAATGTTCAAAGGGACCTAGGAGTCTTAGTAGACTTGACACTCAACATATTCAACCAATGCAAAGCAGCAACCAACAAAGCCTACAGAATATTTAACTGCGTAGCCAAAACAATTGAATATAAATCACAGGAAGTTGTTATAAAACTGAACTGTTCTGATCCCACCACACCATGAGTACTGTTTCGAGATCTGTTAGCCGAGAAACAAAGGATACACTCAAGCGCTGCAAGCAATTCAGAGAAATGCCATGAGGCTGATCCCTAACATCAATGGTTTCAGTTATGAGGAAAGACAAGCGAATCGTAGGCCGTGATTTCGCGACCGGGGTCGGTGTCGCAGTCCCAGCCTGCTGCCCACTGCAGCCCACACCTTCCAAGTGATTTTATGTTAATAGGGCTTGTTAAGCCCGCCCTGCGAGGTTCCCAGCCAATTAAAAGGAAGCGGGTCTGATGACATCATTTGATGATGCATCATCAGCCGCTTTCCTTAAAGGGGCCATGTCCAAATTGATTTTGACAGTTCTGTTGTCAGTGCTGCAAACACTGACCAGCACTGCATAGAGGTTCAGGGCTGCACCCAGGCTCTCCCATGACTCCTTCCGTATGCTTATGGAGGGAGTCACAGCACGCAGGGAGGTTCTCTTCCCTTCCCATGGGCGAAAGACACCTCCCCAGGAAATCAACGCAGCCTGGTTGCACATTGCACAGGAGGGCACAAGCAGGGATGTCGTCAGGAGGACCAGGCTGCAGTGGCGCAAACCTTTTAATGATCCCAGTAGATCACGAAACGTTACTGCAAAGCCACACTCAACCTCATCCTGCTGTACCACTCATTACATCCCCATCACTCTGCCTTCCCTACCCTACTCCTACACATCCTTACACCAACTTACCTTGCACCTCCACCCATCCCTCTCTATCTACATTATCACTTCCCTATCTCACTAGCCACCCCTCACACTCACTCTCATCCTACTGCAAGCATATCAACTAACAACACACAAGGGTAGGCACTTGGGTGGTTTAGCCAATGTTCATGTGAAGTTTCTGTTAACGTGGTGTCAAACATTTAAACCTTTTTTCAGTACTTTGCGTTCTTGGACAGATTTGTTGCACCTTTGGAAGTGGCTTAGTGAGTTGTAGTGAAAGTTGAGACATAACGGTACCCCTCCGCAATGTTGATGAGTGTGAAAGGAATGGCTTAGACATTGTAGGGATGCTTTATGGTGTTGGTGTGGGATGGTGCCAACCTGGCGCATCATGTGGTATCCAGGGTGTACAGCGTCAAGTGAAGTAAATCTGGCCATGGTGAGGCCATTCCGGGCAGCAATGTGGTCAGGTGCTGATGCCCTGTGTCCTGTACAGCACCAGTTGATTGCGGAGAAGGCTGGTGGTGGTGGTGTTGTTGCTGCTGGTGATGCTGGTGTTGGGGCTGATCTTGGTGGGATTCTGAGGACCAAGGTGAGATATTTTCAAGGGCAACGATGCTGATGGAATAGATGGTAGGTGAGGTTGAGATGACAGAAGCGATCTATTAATGGTGAGAGAGGTTGTTCCAATGAGGTGGCACTGGATAGAGCGTTGGCTCCAAACACTTGCAAGCTGCAGAAAGCTCAATATGTCTTCCAAATGCAGTAAGCAACAGTTTCTGAGCTTTGAAAGTGAACAGCTATAACATGGGATCATTTATACAACTTTGGCAGGTCATGAGATAATTCAGTGCTGAATCCACTCACGATATGCTGAGCCAATGTGTTCCCCGAGCAGCGGGTAACCCATGGGGGAGCAGGTAAAATTGAAATGTAGGCTTAAAATAACAGTTAATTGGATGTTAACAACCCATTTAATCATGTGAATTGCCTTCCCCGCCGCTTGGTGTCGGGTCTGTTCAGCGCCGACAGACCCGACACCTGGGAGACCCATGTGGAGGTGGCTTGACAGCGGGTTCCCTACCCGCTGTCAATCTTTGCTATTTTGACAGCTCACTCACCTCCGAACCCGCCCTCTGAGCGCTGGCAAAATTCAGCCCGTAGACTTTTCAGACTAGCAATGCAGTATTGTGCGAGTGCTGCACGGTCAGAAGTGCAGTCTTTTTGATGAGACGTTATACTGAGGTCCCATCTGCCCTTTTGGGTTGACGTAAAAGATCCAATGGCACTATATGAAGAAGAGCAAATTACTTCTCCTGGAATCCTGGCCAACATTTACCCTCTCAACCAATACCATCAAAAACTGATTATCTGGTCATTTATCTCATTGCTGTTGTTGGACCTTGCTGTGTGTAATTTGGTTGCCATGTTTTCCTATTTTACCACAATCACCGCACTTCAAAAGTACTTAATTGGTTGTGAAGCACTTTGGGATGTCTTGAGATTACAGAAAGTGCCATATAAATGTAAGTTCTTAATTTATAAGATAAATGTAAGTTTTAAATTATCTATGTGTGATTGACTGGGCATAGTGGTTTCACTAGCTGTAAAAAAAAAAGACAAACTCTTGGTCGCTGTTATTTTCTAGCCAAGACCATCTTTCAAATATTTGAATTTACCAATGGTCTTTGGGCATTTAACACATGAAAGAAATCCCCCATCACAGTGTCAATGAGGGATATTCTGCGCAGCAATAAACCCTAAGCTCGGGCAGTCTTTTTCAAGGAGAAGCTCCTTTACATTACATTGTAACATCATAAAGTATTGGGCAAGGAAAAGCCATTGGTGCATCTACCCTACGCTCTGAAACTACTCATCATTTCCTTACCAGATCCTGGAACCAAGAGCCTCTTTCCTAATAGGAATTCATCCAGTCCTTTATTTTAAAAAATCATCCATGGTGTTGTGTTCCACCACCCTTGCTGGTAACCTGTTCCCCAATTCTATCATACTCTTTACTTTTAACACCTTTAACTTTAAACGTTAACCCCCTCTAGCCATCAACATTTTTAAAATAACACGAAGCTGGTGAGTGGTGTTGAGGATGCCTTCCAGTTGCTCCTAACACCACTACAGTACAAGTATTGAAAGTTGCGATCCAGTACCAAATAGTGCCTCATGCTACTATTTACATAAAATGCCCACAGGATCAGCAAACCATTACAGCTCCTGGTGGCACATATGAGAAAATGGCATACAAGGTGCAACCATCCAAAAAATTACTCCTACTCAAAGCTCCCACCCTCAAATTTCTCATTGTGTATTTATCATTGGAAGTTATACATATATAGGTAATAGTGAAGGGGTTGAGGGGAGTTATTTGATGTAGCTTTCTTTACCCTTTTGGCACATGGCAAAACTGAGATAACCGGACCCTTTAGAGTTCATCATTGCCATTAAGTCATGGCTCTGTGTATATTGTAGTTCATTTATGTGACTGATTCTTTGACTGTCCTGGTGTAAAACAATGAACTATTTGTGAAACTGAATAAAACTGGGCCTGTGTGTGGGGAGGGGGGACTTTACAACAGCTCTCATCGAGTCAAAACCGTCCTTTCCCTTACCCTGAAATCTTATACAAACTGTAAAATGCGCCCGTTGCTTAAATCACCGTCTTCTTTCTATTTTAGGTAGTAGTAAACAGTGCATCTGTCCCGCTGCTTCACGTCCTCTTTCTATTTACCTCAGTTTCGAAATCAACTGAAAGCAGATGGTTTCCAAGAAGTCTCCCCTGCAATGTGACGACAAGAGGCCCTGCGGTACTTGTGGACTGCAGTGAACGTGCCCTGAATCGGGTGCCGACGGGGTTTCCTTCCAATGCCACCAACATCACCTTGACTATCAATCACATCCCAGAAGTCCACAGCACCTCATTCTCCGGGCTGAATAACCTCACCGAGATTGACCTGCGATGCAACTGCGTGCCTGTCAAACTGGGCCCCAAAGACCGAGTGTGCACCAAGCCTTTGAGGGTCGAAAGAGGAGCCTTCTCCTCCTTGCCAGCCTTGAGATCGCTGTACTTGGACGGGAACCAACTCAATGGGATCCCGCAAGGCTTGCCTCGCACTCTGACCTCGCTGAGCCTGGAAGCCAATAGCATTTTCGTCCTAGGCAGAGAGAACTTTTCGGAGCTGACGAACTTAGAGACGATCTACCTTGGCCAGAATTGCTATTATCGTAACCCCTGCAACACCTCGTACCAGATCGAGCAGGGCACTTTCTACAACCTGCGCCGTCTCACTATCCTGTCGCTCAAAGACAACAACTTGACCCATGTTCCTCGGAAACTGCCGACCAGCTTAAAGCAGCTTTTCCTGTACAATAACATGATCAAACGGATCGATGAAAACGACTTCACCGATCTAGTTGAGCTGGAAATCCTAGACTTGAGTGGGAATTGCCCCCGCTGTTACAATGCCCCGTTCCCTTGCCAGCCCTGCCTTGCCCCGGGTTATATCGAAATACCTCCCAATGCTTTTCTAACGCTAAACAAGTTAAAGATTCTGCGCCTCCACAGTAACTCTCTCACGGCCGTGCCCAACTCTTGGTTCAAGAACACATCCAACCTAAAAATGCTGGACCTGTCACAGAATTTCTTACTGAAGGAAATAGCCACGGCCACATTTTTACAATATCTGACCAAGCTGGAGGAAATAGACCTGTCCTTTAACTATGAACTCAAATTGTACCCCAAGTATCTGAATTTGTCCCAATATTTTTCCAAATTGGAGTCTCTTCAAAGTTTGAGAATCAGAGGCTATGTTTTCAAAGACCTGAAGGACCGGCACCTGAGCCCACTTTTGAAGCTCAAGAACCTCAAGCTTCTAGACCTCGGCACAAACTTTATCAAAGTGGCCGATCTGCAGATCTTCACCAAGTTCCGGGATCTGAAAGTGATCAACCTCTCGGAAAATAAAATCTCTCCGTCTTCCACCCAATCGCACAGCGGTTCGTGCGGGACGAATGGTCACTCCCAGGGCGCCAATGGCTTCTATGGATCTCCAGACCAGTTGCGTTACTTCCGCTACGACGAATTCGGCCGGAGCTGCAAATCCAAGAACAAGGAGTATTACCCCTTCTCGCCCGTCCTTGAAACCGAGTGCAACCGGTACGGCTCAACTTTAGACTTGAGCAGAAACAACATGTTCTTCATCAGTCCCACGCAGTTCCAAAACCTCTCCTTCCTGAGGTGTCTGAATTTGTCTGGGAATGCTGTCAGCCAGACTCTCAATGGCAGTGAATTCCGATATCTCCCCCACCTGCAATATTTGGATCTCTCAAATAATCGCATCGATTTGCTTTACGAGTCTGCTTTCCAGGAACTGCGAGAACTTCAGGTTCTGGACCTCAGTCACAATAACCATTATTTCGAAATGGAAGGCTTGACCCACAGTTTAAATTTTATCCAGAACCTGACCGCTCTCTCAAAACTAATAATGAACGAGAATGACATTTACTCCTCGGCAGACGCTATACTGAACAGCAAGTCCCTCAACGTCTTGGAATTCAGAGGCAACCGCCTGGATTACATGTGGAAAGACGGCAATGAAATGTACATCAAGTTCTTCAAAAACCTTGACAACCTGACCCGTCTCGACCTTTCGGGCAACCGCCTCAGCTTTATCCCGCCCGGGGTCTTTGAGCATCTCCCCCCGACCCTGAAAGAGTTGCTGCTGACTGAAAACCAGCTCAAGAGCTTCAATTGGGGCAGGCTGCATCTGCTGTCCTCGGTGGAGAAGCTGGACCTCAGCAGCAACGGGCTGACCACCGTCCCCCGAGTGCTGGCCAACTGCACCAGCACCCTGCGTACCTTCATCCTGACCCGAAACCAGATCTCCAAGCTGACCAAGTACTTCCTGCAGGACGCCACCTTCCTGCGGTACCTCGATCTGAGCTACAACAAGTTGAGAATCATCGAGCCCTCCAGCTTCCCGGAGGACGCCCTGCGCCACCTCGAGGTGCTGCTGTTAAACGGGAACCGCTTCCTCTGCACCTGCGACGCCGTGTGGTTCGTGTGGTGGATTAACCGGACCTCCGTCTACATACCTCGCTTGGCGACAGATGTCACATGCGCCTCGCCTAAAGCACACCGCGGCCAGAGTGTCATCTTCTTGGACCTGCACTCCTGTGAGCTGGACTACATCGGCGTTACCCTGTACTCTGTCACAGCCGTCATTATCCTCCTGCTGCTTGTGGTCTCCATCAACGGCCATTTGTTCTTCTGGGATGTTTGGTACAGTTACCACTTCTGTGTTGCAAAGTTAAAAGGGTATCGCCCGATACCCACAGATAACTCCATTTACAGTGCATTCGTTGCCTATGATACAAAGGACCCGTCAGTGGCAGACTGGATCCTCAACGAGTTGATAACCAATTTAGAAGAAAGAGGCGAAAGACGATTCTGCCTGTGCTTAGAGGAGAGAGATTGGGTACCAGGCCAGCTTGTAATGAATAATCTCTCACAGAGCATACACCAGAGCAGGAAAACTATTTTTGTCCTCACCAATTGCTATGTAACCACTGGGAATTTTAAAACTGCTTTCTACATGGCTCACCAGCGGTTACTGGATGAGAAGGTTGATGTGATCATTTTGGTTTTCCTGGAGAAAGTTTTGCAGTGCTCCAAGTACGTCCGGCTGAGAAAGAGACTGCGCCGAAGCTCGGTCCTCGAGTGGCCCTGCAACCCTCGGGCTCAACCCCTTTTCTGGCAGCGCCTCAGAAATGCATTGGCGGCCGACAATCACATGCAGTACGGGAGACACTTCAGCGACATTATATAGCATTTGGGCATGTGCCAGAAACGGTCTGCTTTAGATCAGTGGGAAGTTATCATCATCAATCAAAGGAGTTCCAACAAAGCTACATGTACAAACTTTTTACAGTATTTAAAATTATGATCCTAATAAAACCCACAGTGTAAATACAGGAGAGGTTGTTTTGCAGTACGATGTCAGGTTATTAGCTGTCTCATGCACCGACCACTAATGTTTACAGTTCAGTTGTTACCGGAAGAACAACGATTTACAGAATAATATACGATTCGGAAGAAATTGCAAGTTAATGGATGTGGTTCAAATATTTAATGATATAAACCATAGGACCAGTTGATACAAAAGATGCAAGCCCCCAGATTTGTATTCTTACTGTTACCTAGCCCCTGTTTATATTCAGTTTGAATTTTTAATCGGGGACTGTAACTATCCAATGACTTACAGTATTCACAGCTGCCTTGAATCCTTGTACAGTGATGTAATTAAATATATATTGCATCAAGCTCTGTGCCATATAAGCAAATAAAGTTATTGATATGTGATTGACAGAAAGTTATGTTGTGAAATGCAACACCAAGTTATTTGCTATCCTGTGTATATATTAAATACCACTAATATTTATGGCCCACCAATAACGATGGCATTTGTTACTACAGTATTATAATTAGGTTTGGGACCATTTACACTCTATTCAGACAAAGTCACTCTGATTACAGATTAGGACTGCTTTGGACCACACTTTTGCCAGTATTCAGAGTACACAGAGACAGACTAAACAGAACCCATCTCGGTTTACTTAGAGACAAAAGGTTTCATTCCAAGCATATTGCTAAATTAAACAATGTTACAGCTTTCTGAGGTGCAGATGTAATAAAATCAAGTGGTACCTGTGTGAAGGTACTTCTTCATTGAGTCTTCCAGTGGCAGCTATCTTGCAACTGATTCTTATTTGAACGGTGTAGCCAATTTCATTCCAGCTAATGTCTCATTTTAATTGAGCTCTTGAGATTTGAATGAGTCGTCTCAACACGGCAATATTGGGATAACTTGTAGTACACCCTGTGATACAGTTGGAGTCTGACTTATGTGATCAAGCAACTGGATTTTGGGTTCTGTTTAGTTGGATATTCATATTTAACTAATTAGATGCCTGTAATGTCACACATTAGCTGGTCAAGGCATTACAGGAAGCAGCTAGAAAGCTGACCATCGAAAAATTACAAAAATAAGCTGCATTTATATAGCACCATTCATAACTTCAGGGTGTCCCAAAGTACATCACAGCTAATTAATTACTTTTGAAGTGTTGTTATTATTTTGTAGGGAAACACGGCAGATCATTTATACACAGCAAGGTTGCACAAACACCAATGAGATGAATGACCAGTTAATCTGTTTTTGGTGATGTTGATTGAGGGATCGATTTAGCCAGGGCACAGGGAGAACTTCCTGATTTCCTTTTTTTTTAAATGCCATGGGATCTTTCACCTGAAAGGGCAGACAAGAGGTCTCAGTTTAACATTTCATCTGAAAGCGATACCTCCTACAATACAGCAGTCCTCATTACTACACTGAAGTGTCAGCGTAGATTATGTGCGCAAGTCCTGGAGTGGCTTTTGAACTCAAAACCTTGTGATTCCGATGTGAGAGTACTAACACGGGGCTAAGCTAACACTTACATTTATATATGTATACACCTGTTTGTATAATATATTGAAAATTATTTGTTTGCACACATCCTGTCTGTGCCATTTGACTTCCTGTTGCCATGTTTCCAAATAAATTCCTATGTCTATATTCATAATGGAAAATACTTATGTCAACTCATCACTCTGATTGTGTAGGCTGGCCACTGTCATAGTCATAACGGCACAGAAGGAGGCCATTCGGCCCATCAAGACCGTGCCGGCTCTCTGTAGAGCAATCCAGTCAGTACCATTCCCCTGCTCTATCCCCGTAGCCCTGCAAGTTTATTTCCCACAAGTGCCTATCCAGTCTCCCCTTGAAAACATTGAGTGTCTCCGCTTCCACCACTTCTGTCGGTAGCGAGTTCCAGGTCCTTGCCACTTGCCTGCGTAAAAAAGTTTTCCCTCACATCCCCCCTGTATCTCTTACCCAAAACCTTAAATCTGTGTCCCCTAGTCTTTGTACCATCAACTAGTGGGAACAGTCTTTCCCCATCTAGCCTATCCAAACCTGTCATAATCTTGTACACTTCTATCAAATTCACCCTCAACCTCCTTTGCTTTAATGAAAACAAATCCAGCTTCTCCAACCTGTCCTTGTAGCTAAGATCCCTCATCCTCGGAACCATTCTGGTAAATCTCTTCTGCACCCTCTCAAGTGCCTTCACATCCTTCCTAAAGTGTGGTGACCAGAATTGGACACAATACTCCAGTTGTGGCCGAACCAGCGCTTTATAAAGGTTCAGCATAACTTCTCTACTTTTCTACTCAGTACCTCTATTTATGAAGCCCAAGATCCCATATGCTTTGCTAACCACTCTCTCAATATGTCCTGCCACCTTCAGGGACCTGTGCACATTAACTCCCAGGTCCCTCTGTCCCTGCACGTTCTTTAAAACTGTGCCATTAAGTGTATATTGCCTCTCCCTGTTCCTTCTGCCAAAATGCATCACCTCACCTCGGAGTGCAGATTGGAACAGAGTGTTAAACTGCGAGTTTGGTGAGTGAGGGAGTAAATCTTAAAGGTTAATCTCTTATTTTTATAAATTCTAGTCTTGTGTGCTTGCAATTAGCATTTAAATTTACTGTTTCAAGTTTCTTCCAGGCTTGGGCAGGGCTAAGCAAGCTCTGTGCTGGAGAGCAGGTGAGAGTAATTAATTAATTAACTGGTCTAATCTGGTTCTGTAACTGCCAGAGAGCTCACTTATTTAAATCTCAGCAGTATAAATAAGGGAGACTAGAGTGCAGTTTGTCACGGAGTGCAGCTCAGAACAGAGTGTTAAGCTGCGAGTTTGGTGAGTGAGGGAGTTCCGGGAGGGAGGTGTTCCTTCCTTTTTCCATCTTTGTCAGCTTCCTGGTGCGGCGGCGGACCTGTGTGAGGCGAGGCGGCGGCAGAGGGTTTAAAAGGCTCCAGAGACCAGTCTCCGAACTCGGAGGGAGGGAGAGAGGTAAAAATAATCGAGGTGTGACGTCACCAGAAAGCAGGTAAGTAATTGGTTGGTGAGTATTTCTCTCTTTTTAAACTTAAACTCTGTGGTTTACAGTTTCTAAGGTGTGATATTCATCAGGCGGGGCAGAGGGTATTTAAAAAATATTAATAAATTTAATTAATTACATAGAATGGGAGAGCAGGTGATGTGTTACTGCTGCAATATGTGGGAGCTGGTGGACACCATTGATGCTCACGGTGATCACATTTGCAGTAAGTGTTGGCTGCTCAAGGAACTCCGGCTCCGTGTTGATGAGCTGGAGTCCGAGCTTCAAACACTGCAACACATCAGGGAGGGGGAGAGTTACCTGGACTCTGTGTTCCAGGAAGTAGTCACACTAATTAGATTAACTAATTCAGATGTAGTCCGTGGTCAGGGACAGGAGGGTGTGACTATGAGTGAGGCAGGTACAGGGATCCAGGAGGTAGTGTTGGAGGAGCCAGAGCCCTTGCTCTTGTCCAACAGGTTCGAGGCTCTTACTCCCTGTGAGGACGGGAGCAGGGACTGCAGGGAGGATGAGCAACCTGGCCACAGCGCCGTGGAACGGGGGGCCATTCAAGTGGGTAGAGTAAAAAGAAATGTTGTCGTGGTAGGGGATAGTATCATAAGGGGGATAGATAGGGTTCTTTGCAGCCGAGAGCGAGAGTCCCGAAGGTTGTGTTGCCTGCCCGGTGCCAGGGTTAAGGACATCTCCTCTGGGCTGGAGAGAAACTTGGAGTGGAAGGGGGAGGATCCAGTTGTCGTGGTCCATGTTGGTACCAACGACATAGATAGGACAAGGAAAGAGGTTCTGCTGAGGGAGTATGAGCAGCTAGGGGCCAAATTAAAAAGCAGAACCACAAGGGTAATAATCTCTGGATTACTACCTGAGCCATGAGCAAATTTGGCTAGGGTAAATAAAATCAGAGAGTTAAATGCGTGGCTCAAAGACTGGTGTGGGAGAAATGGGTTTTGCTTCTTGAGACACTGGCACCAGTACTGGGGCGGGAGAGAGCTGTTCCGTTGGGACGGACTTCACTTGGCTAGTGCTGGGACTAGAATCGTGGCGAATCGAATAACTAGGGCTGTAGAGAGGGCTTTAAACTAATTAGTGGGGGGGAGGTTTCAAGAGAGCGAAGAATAAAAATATCAGCGGAGAAGGCAATAGAGCAAATTAGCAGTGGGGAAATTAAAAACCAGAGCATGTCAGGAAGGGACAGAATATATAAAGATAAAGGTAAAGTAGTAAAGGGGGTAAAAGCAGGAATAAATTGTCACAAAACATGTTTAAAAGTTCTTTATCTGAATGCACGCAGCATTCGTAACAAAATAGACGAGTTGACAGTACAAATAACTACACATGGGTATGATCTGGTGGCCATTACAGAAACATGGCTGCGAGGTGACCATGACTGGAAACTAAATATCCAGGGGTATTTGACTATTAGGAAGAACAGACAGGAAGGAAAGGGAAGTGGGGTGGCTATGTTAATAAAGGATGGAATCACTGCAATAGTGAGAAATGATATTGGGTCAAAGGATCAGGACAGTGAAACAGTTTGGGTGGAGATAAGGAATAATGGCCCAAAAATTCATCCCGGTGCGCGAGAGTACGCACTGCGTACTCTGGCGTATTCCCTCTGCAATTGCCGGTTTTCTGCATGCGCTGAAAACCGGCAATTGCTCTTTTGAAAAGGGGGCGGTTCCTCGGTGCATCGCGTGCGCGCTACAGGCTGCACGCACGCTGTGCACTTCATGCTTTGGACGCGCAGGTAAGTACTGAAGATTTTAGAAATGTAAAAAGGAGGAGTAAGACCCACTTTTAACAAGGTAAGTAGTGAATTAAGTTTTTTTGAATTTTTTTTTACAGGTATATCTTTTTTAGAGACTTTAAAGACAGGTAAGTTTATTTTTATAACTTTTTAAAAGATTTTAAATTTTTTCAATAATTTTATTTTATTTAAAATGGTTAATTTATTTAACTATACTTATTTTATTAATGTGATGGTTTTTTTAATTTAATTGAGGTTTAGCTGTTATTTTGGGGGGGTGTAAGATTCATAGATTTCACAGCACGTCGGTGAAACTTATGAATGGAAGATGGTGTGCTGCCATTGGCTCTAACTGAGTCACGTGATCCCACAGCTCGCACGAATTCACTACGCCGGTGGGATACGCAAGCACTGCCCGGCTGATGTCTGGAACATCAAGTTCGTGCGAGCTGGATCTGAAAAAGCACAAGCGAGGTGAGAGATCGCGGGGAAGGCTTACCCCCGCGGGAACAGAGCGAGATCAATTTCTGGGCCAATAAGGGGAAAAAGTCACTAGTGGGCGTAGTCTATAGGCCTCCTAACAGTTGTAACTCTATTGGTCAGAGTATAAATCAGGAAATAGTTGGGGCTTGTAATAAGGGAACAGCTATAATCATGGGAGATTTTAACTTTCATATTGACTGGACAAATCAAATTAGGCAGGGCAGCCTTGAGGAAGAGTTCATAGAGTGCATTAGGGATGGGTTCCTTGAGCAGTATGTTACTGAACCAGCCAGGGGGCAGGCAATCTTAGATCTGGTCCTGTGTAATGAGACAGGATTAATAAAAAATGTCCTAGTAAAGGATCCCCTTGGAATGAGTGACCATAACGTGGTTGAATTCCAAATTCAGTTGGAGGGTGAGAGAGTTGGATCTCAAACCAGCGTACTAAGCTTAAATAAAGGAGACTATGAAGGTATGAGAGCAGAGTTGACTAAAGTGGACTGGGAAAGTAGATTAAGGTGTAAGACGGTACAGGAGCAGTGGTGTACATTCAAGGAGGTGTTTCACAACTTTCAAGAAAAATATATTCCACTGAGGAAAAAGGGGCGTAAAAGAAAAGACAGCCATCCGTGGCTAAGTAAAGTAATAAAGGATAGTATCCGACTGAAAACAAGGGCATATAAAGTAGCCAAATCTAGTGGGAGGATAGAAGATTGGGAAGCATTTAAAAGCCAGCAAAGAATAACTAAAAGATTAATTAAGAAGGGGAAGATAGATTATGAAAGTAAACTAGCAAAAAATATAAAAACAGATAGCAAGAGTTTCTACAGTTATATAAAAAGAAAAAGGGTGGCTAAAGTGAATGTTGGTCCCTTAGAGGACGAGACCAGGTAATTAGTAGTGGGGAACACGGAGATGGCAAATACGCTGAACAAATATTTTGTATCAGTCTTTACAGTAGAGGATACTAAAAATATCCCAACACTGGACAAACGGGGGGCTTTTGGGGGGGAGGAGCTAAACACGATTAAAATCACTAAGGAGATGGTACTCGGTAAGATAATGGGACTTAAGCAGATAAATCCCCTGGACCTGATGGCTTACATCCTAGGGTCTTGAGAGAAGCAACGGTAGGGATTGCGGATGCATTGGTGGTAATTTTCCAAAACTCCCTGGATTCGGGAAAGGTCCCATCAGATTGGAAAACTGCTAATGTAACGCCCTTATTTAAAAAGGGAGGTAGACAAAAGGCTGGAAACTATAGACCAGTTAGCCTAACATCTGTGGTTGGTAAAATGTTGGAGTCCATTATTAAGGAAGCAGTAACAGGACATTTGGATAAGCATAATTTAATTGGACAGAGTCAGGATGGTTTTATGAAGGGGAAATCATGCTTGACAAATTTGCTCGAATTCTTTGAGGAAGTAACAAACAGGGTAGATAAAGGGGAACCAGTGGATGTGGTGTATTTGGACTTCCAAAAGGCATTTGATAAGGTGCCACACAAAAGATTACTGCACAAAATAAAAAATCACGGGATTGGGGGTAATATACTGGCATGGGTGGAAGATTGGCTATCTAACAGAAAACAGAGAGTTGGGATAAATGGTTCATTCTCGGGTTGGCAATCAGTAACTAGTGGTGTTCTGCAAGGGTCAGTGCTGGGACCCCAACTCTTTACAATATATATTAACGATTTGGAGGAGGGGACCAAGTGCATCGTATCCAAGTTTGCTGACGATACAAAGATGGGAGGAAAAGCAGTGAGTGAGGAGGACATAAAAAACCTGCAAAAGGACATAGACAGGTTAAGTGAGTGGGCGGAAATTTGGCAGATGGAATATAATGTTGGAAAGTGTGAGGTTAAGCACTTTGGCAGAAAAAATCAAAGAGCAAGTTATTATCTAAATGGAAAGGAACTGCAAAGTGCTTCAGTACAAAGGGATCTGGGGGTCCTGGTGCATGAAACACAGACGGTTAGTATGCAGGTACAGCAGGTGATCAGGAAGGCCAATGGAATCTTGGCTTTTATTGCAAGGGGGATGGAGTATAAAAGCAGGGAAGTCTTGCTTCAGTTATACAAGGTACTGGTGAGGCCACACCTGGAATACTGCGTACAGTTTTGGTTTCCATATTTAAGAAAAGATATACTTGCTCTCGAGGCAGTTCAGAGAAGGTTCACTCGGTTGATTCCGGAGATGAGGGGGTTGACTTATGAGGAAAGGTTGAGTAGGTTGGGCCTCTACTCATTGGAATTCAGAAGAATGAGAGGCGATCTTATTGAAACATATAAGATTGTGAGGGGGCTTGATCGGGTGGAGGCGGGAAGGATGTTTCCACTGATGGGTGAGACGAGAACTAGGGGGCATAATCTTAGAATAAGGGGCTGCCGTTTCAAAACTGAGATGAGGAGAAACTTCTTCACTCAGAGGGTAGTAAATCTATGGACTTTGCTACCTCAGAGAGCTGTGGAAGCTGCGACATTAAATAAATTTTAAACGGAGATAGACAGTTTCCTAGCTGATAAGGGAATTAAGGGTTATGGGGAGCGGGCAGGGAAGTGGACGTGAGTCTAGGTTCGGATCAGCCATGGTCCTATTGAATGGCGGAGCAGGCCCGAGGAACCATATGGCCGACTCCTGCTCCTACTTCTTATGTCTTATGTTCTCACACTTGTCTGTAATAAATTCCATCCGCCACTTGTCTGCCCATTCTGCGAGCCTTTCTATGTCCTGTTGCAGTCGATTGGTATCATCCTCACTGTTTGCCACACCTCCAAGTTTGGTGTCATCAGTAAATTTAGAAAGTCTACTCTGTATTCCAATATCCAGGTCATTTTTATATATATATATAATACCACTGTCTACCATTCTCCAGTCTGAAAAACAGCCATTTACCACAACTCGCTGTTTTCTGTCCTTAAGCCAATTCCTTATCCAAGCTGCCACTGACCCACCTATTCCATGAGCCTCAATTTTGTTAACCAGCCTTCTATGTGGTACTTTGTCAAATGCCTTCCAAAAATCCATGTTGACAATATCCATTGCATTCCCTTTATCGGTCCTCCCTGTTACTTCATCAAAAAATTCAATTAGATTAGTCAAACATTATCTGCCTTTTACAAATCCGTGTTGGCTCACCTTAATAAGCTTAAACCTCTCCAAGTACCCGTTAATTTTTTCCTTGATTATTGTTTCTAAAACTTTACCCACCACTGATGTTAAACTGTAGTTACTAGGATTGTCCTTACACCCTTTCTTGAACAATGGTGTGACATTTGCCACTTTCCAATCCTCGGGCACTTCCCCCGCAGCTAGGGAAGATTGGAAAATGATGGCAAGCCCTTCAGCTATCTCCTCCCCCAATTCCCTTAGCAACCTGGGATGCAAGCCATCTGGACCAGGTGACTTATCCAGTCTAAGCATACCCAACCTTTCTAGTACATCCTGTCTATCAATTTTCACCCCTTCCATTGCTTCTAGCTTTTCCACTTCTACTGATATTTTGTCAGCATCCACCTCCTTAGTAAACACCGATACAAAGTACTCATTGAGTATTCTAGCCTTGCCCTGTGCCTCTAAGCATATATCACCTTTTTTGCCCCTAATAGGCCCCACCCCGCCTCTTACTACCCGCTTACTGTTTACATGCTGGTAGAAGATTTTTGGGTTCCCTTTTATGTTAACTGCCATTCTACTCTCATTCTCTCTTTGCCAACTTATTTTCATCTTCACTTCCCCTCTCAACTTATTATATTTGGTCTGGTTCTCCCTTGAAGAATTCACCTGACATTCATCATACATCCTCTTTTTTGTTTCATCATCTTCTCTATCTCCCTTGTCATCCAATGATCCCTTGCTTTGGTTCCTATACCCTTTCCTACTGTTGGAATGTACCTAGCCTGTACTTGGAACATCTCCTACTTAAAGATCTCCCATTGTTCCATTACAGTTGTTCCTGTCAGTCTTTGGTTCCATTTTACCCTGGCTAGATCCTTTCACATCCCATTGAAGTTAACCCTATTCCAATTTATAAGTTCCACTCTAGATTGTTCCTTGCTCCTCTCCATTGCTAATCTAAATCTTACGATACGATGATCACTCAAGTGTTCTCCCACAGACACTTGGTCAACCTGGCCCACCTCCTTCCCCAGCACCAGATCCAGCAATGCCTCCTTCCTAGTTGGGTCAAGAACATACTGGTCAAGGAAATTCTCCTGAACACATTTCAGAAATTCCTCCCCCTCCTTTCCCTTTACCCTAGCATTATCCCAATTGATATTTGGGTAATTAAAGTCCCCCAATATCTCCACTCTATAGCTCTTGCATATCTCTGCGATTTCCCTGCAGATTTGCTCCTCTACCTCCCTCTCACTATTTAGAGGCCTGTAGAATACCCGCAATAGCGTGATCATACCCTTTTTGCTCCTCAACTCTAACCAAATGGATTCTGTCCTTGTCCCCTCAAGAGCATCCTCCCTTCCAATCTTCCTTAATCAGCACTGCCACCCCACCTCCCTTTTTTCCTTCCCTATCTTTTCTGAATACCTTGTACCCTTGAATATTAAGTACCCAGTCCTCACTGTTTTTAAGCCACGTTTCCGTTATTACCACAACATCATATTGCCACACGGCTAATTGTGCTTGTAGCTCACCAACCTTATTCACCACACTTTGTGCGTTTACGTACATGCATTCTAAACCCATTTTTGAATTTTTCGTAGTCTTTCTTTGTCTGCTCCTATCTAATATGGTACTACTTCTGCCTCTAGTACTACTTTCTTCTCTAGTACTATCGAACACACTCACTCTTTTATGCACCTTATTCCTCTTTTCTACTCCAATATGCTGGTGCCCATCCCTCTGCCAAGAACATAAGAACATAAGAAATAGGACCAATCGGCCCCTCGAGCCTGCTCCACCATTCAATGAGATCATGGCTGATCTGATCCAACCTCAACTCTAAAGAACACAAGAAGCAGGAGCAGGACCAGGCCACTCGGCTCCGCCACCCACAGGGCCTTGACCGATCCGAACTCAAACTCATGTCCAATTTCCAGCCCGCTCCCCGTAACCCCTGATTCCCTTTACTTCTAGGAAACGGTCTATTTCTGTTTTAAATTTATTTAATGAAGTAGCTTCCACAGCTTCCTGGGGTAGCAAATTCCACAGACCCACTACCCTCTGAGTGAAAAAGTTTCTCCTCATCTCAGTTTTGAAAGAGGAGCCCCTTATTCTAAGATTATGTCCCCTAGTTCTAGTTTCACCCATCATTGGGAACATCCTCACCGCGTCCACCCGATCAAGCCCCTTCACAATCTTATATGTTTCAATAAGATCGCCTCTCATTCTTCTGAACCCCAATGAGTAGAGTCCCAATCTACTCAACCTCTCCTCGTATGTCCACCCCCTCATCCCCGGAATTAACCGAGTGAACCTTCTTTGTACTGTCTCGAGAGCAAGTATGTCTTTTCTTAAGTATGGACACCAAAACTGTATGCAGTACTCCAGGTGCGGTCTCACCAATACCCTATACAACTGCAGCAATACCTCCCTGTTTTTATATTCCTATCCCCCTAGCAAGCTAGTTTAAACCCTCCCCAACAGCACTAGCAAACCTCCCCGCAAAAATGTTGGTCCCGGCTCTGTTGAGGTGTAACCTGTCCGGCTTGTACAAGTCCCACCTTCCCCAGAAATGGTCCCAATGCCTCATGAATCTAAAGCACTCCCTCCTGCACTGTGTTCTCGCAATTCTCTCAAAATTGTTTGCTGAAAATGATTTTCATCTGCTAGCAACTTAAATTTCTAATGTCCAAAATAAGTGTTTAACTAAAATTAAAAAAACACATTTCACAGTGTAATTGTATTTATCAATTGAATTGGCATTTAAGTGTTTTTCAAGTGTGTGAGTCAGAGAGAAATGACAGTGTTCTGATTGCACATTAGTTGTAGCCTTTATTTTGTGTTCTATAAACTTTAAAAAGTGTAAGAGAGAGAGACTGCGATGGGAGACAAAGGGTGGGTGAGAAAGAGGGAGAAAGAGCAGTCTTTATTCAATTAAAAATACTTCAATTTAAAAAAACACAGTTAAACATTGAAACTGACTGACTATCTCATCTGTGTTTGTTTAATAGTTAGAAAAGGTCAGTACTAATGACTTACACCCGTGAGACAGAGGTGCTAATTTCTAACACCTATGAAACAGTGAGAAAGTGAGTGAGATAGGCAGGCAGGTTTCTTTCCTCATTCTAATTTGACTTTATGAAAATATGTATTTTGATAGCAAACAAAGCCTGTTTGAGGGTAACAGAAATGTTGGCTAGGAGGGAAGAAACTGGTTGAGGTCTTGCCATCTGTTCTTGGGGGTAGCAAGTGGGAGTGGTGTCTGTTATCCCCACCACAGCGAGCCTTCACCTCCTCTCACCTGAAATGGAAGAAGAAGGAAAAAATAAGAGGTAAGGGAATAGAAGTAGAAGAGAAACAGAACCATGGATGGGTGGGTGGGAGAGTCACAGAGAGAAACAGCAACACAAAGACAGTACAGACAATTAAGAGACAGTATTCTCTGATTCACCATGTGAAACGCCACAGAAGATTGACTTACATAAAATTAGATAGGACGTACAGCACAGAAACTGGACATTTGGCCAAACTGGTCCATACCAGTGTTTATGCTCCTCATGAGCCTCCTCCCACCTCTCTTCATCCAACCCTATCAGCATAACCTTCTATTCCTTTCTCCCTCATGTGTTTATTTAGTTATCCCTTAAATGCATCTATGCTAATCACCTCAACTACTCCTTGTGGTAGCAATTTGCACATTCTAACCATTCTCTGGGTGAAGAAGTTCCTCCTGAATTCCCTATTGGATTTATCAGTTACTATCTTATATTTATGACCTCTAGTTTTGGTCTCCCCCACAAGTGGAAACACCTTCTGTCTATTCTAACAAACCTTGTCATAATCTTAAAGACCTCTATCAGATCACCCCTTAGCCTTCTCTTTTCTAGAGAAAAGAACCCCAGCCTGTTCAATCTTTCTTGATATGTATAACTTCTCAGTTCTGGTATCATCCTTGTAAATCTTGTTTACACCTTCTCCAGTGCCTCTATTCTTTTTATAATATGGATACCAGAACTGTGCACTGTACTCTCTAAGTGTGGTCTAACCAAGGTTCCAAACAAGTTTAACATAACTTCTCTGCTTTTCAATGCTAACCCTCTAGAAATAAACCCCAGTGCTTGGTTTGCTTTTTATGGCCTTATTAACCTGCATCGCTACTTTTAGTGATTTGTGTATCTGTAGCTCTAGTTCCCTTTGCTCCTCTACTTCATTTAGACTCTTATTTTCCAAGCAGTATGTGGCCTCCTTATTCTTCCTACCAAAATGCACCACCTCACAGTAACCTATATTGAAAATTTTGACATTGTACTTCCGATTCCCGAGTCCAAATCATTTGAGTGTCAGTCAGTGGCTCAGTTGGTAGCACTCTTGCCTCTGAGTCATAGAACATAGAACATAGAACAGTACAGCACAGTACAGGCCCTTCGGCCCTCGATGTTGTGCCGAGCATTGTCCGAGACCAAGATCAAGCTATCACACTCCCTATCACTCTGGTGTGCTCCATGTGCTTATCCAATAACCGCTTGAAAGTTCCTAAAGTGTCCGACTCCACTATCACAGCAGGCAGTCCATTCCACACCCCAACCACTCTCTGAGTAAAGAATCTACCTCGGACATCCCTTCTATATCTCCCCCCATGCACCTTATAGTTATGCACCCTTGTAACAGCTGCCTCTACCCGAGGAAATAGTCTCTGAATATCCACTCTATCTATCCCCCTCATCATCTTATAAACCTCTATTAAGTCGCCTCTCATCCTCCTCCGCTCTAAAGAGAAAAGCCCCAACTCCCTCAATCTTTCCTCATAAGACCTCCCCCCCCAAACCAGGCAGCATCCTGGTAAATCTCCTTTGCACTCTTTCCAATGCTTCTACGTCCTTCCTATAGTGAGGTGACCAGAACTGCACACAATATTCCAAATGTGGTCTCACCAAGGTCCTGTACAGTTGCAGCATAACCTCACGGTTCTTAAACTCAAAACCTCTGTTAATAAACGCCAACACACCATAGGCCTTCTTTACTGCTCTATCTACTTGAGTGGCAACCTTCAGAGATCTGTGGATATGAACCCCCAGATCCCTCTGCTCCTCCACATTCCTCAGAACCCTGCCGTTGACCCTGTAATCCTTATTCAAATTTGCCCTACCAAAATGAATCACCTCGCACTTATCAGAGTCAGAAGGTTGTGGAGTCCCACTCCAGAGACTTGAGCACACAAATCTAGGCTGACACTCCAGTGCAGTACTGAGGGAGTGCTGCACTATCGGTGGTGCCGTCTTTTGGATGAGACGTTAAACCGAGGCCCCGTCTCCTCTCTCAGGTGGACGTAAAAGATCCCATGGCACTATTTCAAAGAAGAGCAGGGGAGATATCCCCGGTGTCCTGGCCAATATTTATACCTCAATCAACATCATTAAAAAAACAGATTATCTGGTCATTATCACATTGCTGTTTGGAGGAGTTTGCTGTGCACAAATTGGCTGTGGCGTTCCCTACATTACAACTGTGACTACACTTCAAAAAGTACTTCATTGGCTGTAAAGCACTTTGGGACATCCGATGGTCATGAAAGGCGCTATAAATGCAAGTCTTTCTTTATGTAAATGGTGAACAACAGTGGTCCCAGCACTGATCCTTATGGAACACCACTTTTGCCAGTCTGACTAACTGTCTTTAACCCCTACTCTCTGTTTTCTGTTTCGTAGCCAGCTTGCTATCCATTCTGCTACTTGTCCCCTGACTCCACGTGCTCTGACCTTAATCGTGAGTCTACTATGCGGTACCTTATCGAAGGCCTTTTGAAAATCCAAATATATTACATCAACTACATTAACTTTGTCTACTCTTTCTGTTTGGTCAAGCATGACCTTCCCTTTTGAAATCTCTGCTAACTACTTTTCCCGGATTTTGCGGTCAGTGGCAAAGGAATGGCGCTTGCCGTTCATCATGCTGACAGCTGCCCATAGACTTTTCGTGGGCTTTTGAGCAGCAACTTGCTGTCATCGAGTGTCTGATCCAGTGCAGCGCTGTCTACAGGAAATCTGTGGTGTGAGAGAGCAGGGAAAGCAACAGCGTGGCTCTTCAACAAATCAAATTGAAGAATCCTCACTGAGACATGCAGAATCTAAACCAAGAAGTATAAATTAGATTTAATTCATTGCAAAATTATGTACAGAAAGTGAAATAGAGAGAGATAAAAGAAAAAAAATCTCCAACACTAAATAAAATCTGAAGGAATGAGACTCCACACTTGTAAAATTAAATTTTCAGTGCCAGAGAGATTGTTTGGCAGTAATTATGACTTACTACATCGTTAAAAATTCAGTTACACCTGAATGCACCAGCCCTAACTTTTTCTGGCATGTTTAGTGGGTAAGTACTGCAACTTCATGCTCTTACATGGATTTCAATGCCAAGTCTCTCGGCGAGGTACTGTTATAACGTAGCCTGTGGAGGAGCAGGGTAACTCGGAAAGCAAGTTCCGGATTTCCACTTTTAACTGTGCATGTGCGGACTCCGGAAGTTGCGGTACGATTTGCTCCATAATAACGGTGTGCGCTGATAGCCTCACCATTATTCCCAACGTAAAGTCTGGGCCATTATATTTTTGGTTTCTGACTAGTAATATATTAAAAATTCTACCTCTGAGTGTACCTCCTGTCAACATTTTTAATTCTAAATTCCTATTTCCACATTTATGATGGAAACTGTCTATGTAAGCTTATCATGTTGTAAACACATTCTCCCTCTAGTGGAGGCACAGCAGCATGACTGCTGATAGGAGGGTATAATTGCAGCTGACAAGTGGCTTGTTTACATGGGCAGATACCATAATAAATGTGAACATATGAATCTATACTGGGAGTAAAGAAATTTTACATCTGTGCACCTGGTCCAATTATTCCCCCGCCCTCTAACACTGCTTCAACTAAAGATTGACTTCCAATGTGCAAAGTCACAGGAGATTGACTCGTATAAACTATAAGGGATATCATCATATGATGAACACAAAATAGCAAATATTCTTAATGATTACTTCCTCCAAATATTCACAAGGGAAAATATGGGAAAATGTCATCTCTAAACTGAGGTAATCTAGGAAAAAATAATTACTTTGATATAAATGAGTTGGAAGACCTAGAAAGACTAAAAGGGCTCAGCACAAACAAATCCCCATGGTTAGATGGTACTTATCCCAGAGTGCTAAGAGAAACCAGAGAGGAGATTTGTGAGGCATTGGCAGTTATTGTGACAGAGTCACTGGATATTGGAGAGATACCAGTAGATTAGAAACAAGCTAATATGGTGCCTATATTCAGAAAGGCCAATTAAAAGACCCATTACTCTTACTTCAATTCTGTGCAAAATAATAGAATAAATTATCAGAAGTAAAATTACCAGATAATCTGTACAATAATAACCTAGTAAACAGCAGCCAGTGTGAATTCAGAAGGGGGAGATGCTGCCTGACCAACTTCCCTGACTTTGAGGAAGTAGCAATCCAAGTGGACTGTGGAAAACCCTACGATGTGGTGTGCCTAGACTTCTAAAAGGTATTTGACCAAGTTCCACACACAAGAATTAAGTTCAAAACTTTGGGGATGCAAAGTAAGCTCTAAGAATGGACAAAAAAATGGCTGAAGAATAGAAAACCATGCGTGCTTCTTCGAGGAATCATGTTTGGATGAGGGAAGTCCTTACTCAGTGGGTGCCCCAGGAATCATTGTTGGGACCACTTTTTTTATAATTTACATCAATAGCTTGGATTCAGAAACTCAATTGTTCAAAGTTACAGATGATACCAAACTGGGAAGGGTAGTGAAATCAGAAGATGCAGCTCAGAAATTACAGAATGATTTGGACAAGATATGCCTCTTGGGCATCCCTGAGTTCTTTCATCCCACCATTTGCAGCCAAACCTTTAGCTGTCTAGGCCTATGTACTGGAATTTCCTCCCTAAACCTATTTGCCTCTCCACCTCTCTTCTCCTTTAAGACGCTCCTTTAAAACCTACCTCTTTGACCAAGCTTTTGGTCACCGATATTAATATCTCCTTTGGCTTGGTGTCAATTCTTTTTGTCCAATTACGCTACACTGAAATGCTGTGGGACGTTTTACTATGGTAAAGGCGCTATATAAATGCAAGTTGTTGTTATCCTTTTTGTTTTAATATCCCAAACATTACTGTATTGTGTTGAAGAACAACAAAGTAACTGTGTTAACGTTTCAGGTCGAAGACCTTTCGTCAGAACTGTTTTTTTCCAGTTCTGACGAAAAGTCTTCGACCTGAAACGTTAACTCTGTTTCTCTCTCCACAGATGCTGCCTGGCCTGCTGAGTTTTTCCAGCGTTTTCTGTTGTTATTTCAGATTTCCAGCATCCGCAGTATTTTGCGATTGAACAAAGTAACTGTGATATTTTTAAGAGATTTCTTTCTTTTCCTCTTTTTTTTCCAACAAACCAAATATTATGGCCTAGAAATTCGTGACTGCCACAAAAGCTGCCGGTGCCACTGCGACCAGGTGTTAATGGCCGCCGAAAATGGTGGTGCTGGTAGGACCGAAAAATTGGCGCTGGGGACTAATTAACATTAGCCCAGTGCTTAATTCACAGTGCAACGCCGTCCTGGTGGTGTTCGTCCTGGCAGGAGGCCGCAATGTAGCATGGCCGAAGCATCATTCAGCTAGAACAGACCCTCTGAAAGCGAGACTGCTATTTCAAAAAACATCGTCAGTCTCTAAAAGGGGCAATGCCTTCTCAAATGAAAAAAATAAAAATGATGTATAAATAGGCAGTTTTTAGTCCTTACAGCTCAACTGCCTTCTGAAAAATAATTAACATTAAAAAGAATTCCCAAATGGGAGTCTTCAGCTGTTAAAGCTGAATTCCCTTCCGCACCTTAAAAAAAAATGGGAAAAGTGCTTCAGCAATAAAACAAATGGCTTAGCAAGACAGGGAAGGAGCACCCAGGGTCTTGCATGCTGCACTCCAGCTTTGTGCAGGGGATCATCACTGTAAGAGAGATCCTCTACCCATCGGGGCCAGGAGGAGGAGGAGAAGGAAGAAGAAGAAAAAAAAACACCATCACTCAATTTCACACTCCCAGCCACCACCTCATTGAGGTCCACCAACAAGGCCATTTGCAGTGACCCCGCTGAAAGTGAGCAGCCTTCCACCAGCCATGCTGCAGCCACTGGGGTAGGATAGACAAAGGCACACACAAGACAGTCACTAAGGGAATGCACAAGGATGATGAGTTGATTTCTTGATGTCATATTGCATGGATAGATATATAAAGTTGGATTGGAAAGTTTGCTTTGTGGTGGCTTTTATTTCAGCATTGTGGCCAAGAGGATGCTGTGATAGTCAATAACAGAGGGAAGGTAAGGTGTGGGACAAATGTTGAAAGGGGAATTGGGATTATGGTTACTGGTACTGCAGGCAGATGGTTCCATCCAGGATATCCCAGACAGAAAGGGACTGTCTGGGTTGCATCCTTCCTTCTGCTTCCTCCTCTTCTTCATCTTCCTCTTCTGCGTCTTTCTCTTCCCTCTGCAAGTGGATGCTGTAAATCTGAAATAAAAACATAAAATGCTGGAAATACTCAGCAGGTCAGGCAGCATCTCGACCTGAGACGTGAACTCTGTTTCTCTCTCCACGGATACTGCCTGACCTGAGAGTTTCCCACATTTTCTGTCTTCTCCGAGGCCTTCTTTACCATCCAAGGCCTTGCAAGCATTCAGCAGCACTCCTGGCACACTTAAAAAACTTTTAATATGTATTGCACCAAGTTGCTACCTCAATAAAATAAAACAAATCCAGCCCAAAAGCGTAAATGCATACTTACATGAAAGATGTGTGTGTTCCTTTAAGAGGTGCTGACAGCGTCTCTGTCAGTCTGCTGAATGCTGGGTTTTCAAAGCGAGCTTAGGACCCCGCGCTGAATTCAGCGCTAAGGTCGAAGTTCGCTGAGGTGAAGTTAAGTTGGCATTGCTTGCTGACTGACATCACCCTCTCCATTTGCATGTCCAGGGCCAGCGCCGCTATCAAAATGGCAGCCGCCGAGTCGCGTGCCAGAGAAGAACGCTAGAGTGGCGGCCGCCATTTTTTGTCAGGACAGCGGCGCAAATGGGTGGTGGTAAGTGGCCCAATTTCTGGGCCTATAAGTTGAAACAAGAAAACGGGCAAAATTTTAACAATTATAGTTATAAAAATGTGTAAATTTTAAAAAGAGAAGATTCCTATATTGGCTTTCACACAAGTATGGGACTGGCGTAAATTCTCAATGCGGCATTGCAGGATTGTATATTGGTGGCCTGGTTGAGCATTTTTAATATTTATATTAAAATATAGAATATATGAAAAAAGAATGCATTTAGTATTATATAGTGCCTCATCACATCTCCTCAAAACATCCCAAAAACATCACATACAATTAATTACTTTGAAATGCAGTCAGCGTTGTTATTTAGATGAATGCAGCAGCCACTTTGTGTACAGCAAGGTCCCACAAACAGCGATTAGATGAATAACCAGTTCATGGCCCAAAAATTAGTGCCTCTACGCGAGAGTACGCACTGTGTACTCTCGCGTATTCTGTCTCCAATTGCCGGTTTTATGCATGCACTGCGCATGCGCTGAAAACCGGCACTTGGTGATTTCAAAAGGGGGCGGTTCCTAAGTGAACCGTGTGCGCGCTACAGGCTGCACGCACGCAGTGCACTTAGTGCTTTGAACGCGCAGGTAAGCATGGAAGATTTTGCACATAAGAAAGGAGGCGTAAGACCCTCTTTTAACAAGGTAAGTAGTTAATTAAGTATTATTTTGAATTTTTTTCAACAGGTATATCTTTTTTAGAGACTTTAAAGAAAGGTAAGTTTATTTTTATAACTTTTTAAAAGATTAATTTATTTAACTATACTTATTTTATTAATGTGATGGTTTTTTTTTAAATTTAATTGAGGTTTAGCTGTTCTTTTGGGGGGGTATAGATTCATAGCACTTGATATGAAAACTATGAATGAAAGATGGTGTGCTGCCATTGGCTCTAACTGAATCACGTGATCCCACAGCTCGCACGAATTAACTGCGCCTGTGGGATACGCAAGCACTGCCCAGCTGCTGTCTAGAAAATCAAGTTCGTGCGAGCTCGGAATGAAAAAGCCGGCGTGCAGTGAGATATCGCGGGGAAGCCTTACCCCCGCACGAAGGCTCCCTCTTTAATTTCTGGGCCCATCTGTTTTAGGCTCCGGAAAGAATGTTGGCCAAGAACTCCCTGCTCTTCTTTGAATCATGTCACGGGATCTTTTAATGCCAACCCAAACAGGCAGATGGATCAGGGAATTATAAGAAGATTCAGATTCCAAGTTAGCGACTCAACTGTACTACTGGCCGAGGAAACTAAGAAATTAAAGTCTCAAAGCAGGAAATAAGCAAATATTATCTCGATCGACATCAACATTGAGAGATTTGAGAATAACACAAATATTGTACACAAGGGGGCACTGTAAGCAACTCTTCAAATGATGTAAGTGATGGCATAGTGTACTCAATGCTAAATTACATTCTTATCATTTAACTAAGGTGAATTTTTTCAGTATTTAAAAGTGAATTCTACAATAACCAGGAGACAATTTAAAAAATGCAGTGCATTTTGCAAAGCACTCCAGAGACCTCAAAACTGTGGAGCTCCTTGACTCCCTCGATCTTCCCTTTCTTCTACAATCTACAGGCCCAATTTTGGCATCACCTAGTCATGCTTGATTCACCTAATCTTCTATCTTGACCTTTCTAATCTTGGTTATAGAAACATAGGAGCAGCAGTAGGCCATTCGGCCCTTCGAGCCTGCTCTGCCATTCGATATGATCATGGCTGATCCGCTATCTCAATACCATATTCCCGCTCTCTCCCCATACCCCTTGATGCATTTTGTGTCTAGAAATCTATCTATCTCCTTCTTAAATATATTCAGTGACTTGGCCTCCACAGCCTTCTGTGGTAGAGAATTCCACAGGTTCACCACCCTCTGAGTGAAGAAATTTCTCCTCATCTCAGTCCTAAATGTCCTATCCCGTATCCTGAGACTGTGACCCCTCGTTCTAGACCCCCCAGCCAGGGGAAACATCCTCCCTGCACCCAGTCTGTCTAGCCCTGTCAGAATTTTATACGTTTCAATGAGATCCCTTCTCATTCTTCTAAACTCTAGTGAGTACAGGCCAGTCAACCCAATCTCTCCTCATACGACAGTCCTGCCATCCCAAGAATCAGTCTGGTGAACCTTCGCTGCACTCCCTCTATGGTAAGTATATCCTTTCTTAGGTAAGGAGACCAAAACTGCACACAGTACTCCAGGTGTGGTCTCACCAAGGCCCTGTATAACTGCAGTAAGACATCCTTGCTCCTGTACTCAAATCCTCTTGCAATGAAGGCCAACATACCATTTGCCTTCCTTAACTGCTTGCTGCACCTGCATGTTTGTTTTCAGTGACTGGTGTACAAGGACACCCAGGTCCCTTTGTACATCAACATTTCCCAATCTATCACCATTTAAATAATTCTCTACCTTTCTGTTTTTCCTACCGAAGTGGATAACTTCACATTTATCCACGTTATACTGCATCTGCCGTGTATTTGCCCACTCACTCAACTTGTCTAAATCGCCTTGAAGCCTCTTTGCATCCTCATCACAACTCACAATCCCACCTAGGTACGTGTCGTCAGCAAACTTGGAAATATTACATTTGGTTCCCTCATCCAAATCATTGATATATTTTGTGAATAGCTGGGGCCCAAGCACTGATCCCTGCGGTACCCCACAAGTCACCGCCTGCCACCCTGAAAAAGACTCATTTATTCCTACTCTTTGATTTCTGTCTGTTAACCAATTTTCAATCCATGCCAGTATATTTACCCCCAATCCCATGTACTTTAATTTTGCACACTAACCTCTTATGTGGGACTTTATCAAAGGCCTTCTGAAAATCCAAATACACCACATCCACTAGTTCTCCCTTATCTATTCTATTAGTTACATCCTCAAAAAACTCCAGTAGGTTTGTCAAATACGATTTCCCTTTCATAAATCCATGTTGACTTTGTCTAATCCCGTTGATATTTTCTAAGTGTCCTGTTATCACATCCTTTATAATAGACTCTAGCATTTTCCCTACTACAGATGTTAGGCTAACCGATCTGTCGTTTCCTGTTTTCTCTCTCCCTCCTTTTTTAAATAGTGGGGTTACATTTGCCACCCTCCAATCTGCAGGAACTGTTCCATAATCTATAGAATTTTGGAAGATGATAACCAATGCGTCCACTATTTCCATGGCTACCTCTTTTAGTACTCTGGGATGCAGATTATCAGGCCCTGTGAATTTATCAGCTTTCAGTCCCATTAATTTCTCCAGCACTATTTTTTTACCAATACTATTTTCCTTTAATTCCTCCTTCTCACTAGACCCTTGGTTCCCTAGCATTTCTGGGAAGTTATTTGTGTCCTCTTCCGTGAAGACAGAACCAAAGTATTTGTTTAATTGCTCTGCCATTTCCTTGTTCCCCATTATAAATTCTCCTGTTTCTGATAGTAAGGGACCTACATTTGTCTTCATTAATCTTTTTCTTTTTACATACTTGTAGAAGCTTTTACAATCCGCTTTTATGTTCCTTGTGGGTTTACTCTCATACTCTATTTTCCCCTCTTAATCAATCTCTTGGTCCTTTTTTGCTGAACTCTAAACTGCTCCCAATCCTCAGGCTTGCTACTTTTTCTGGCAACTTTATATGACTCCTCTTTGGATCTAATACTATCCTTAATTTCTTTTGTTAGCCATGGTTAGGCCGCTTTTCCTTCTGTGTTTTTGTGCCAGAAAGGAATGTATAACTGTTGCAATTCATGATGCGGAGATGCCGGCGTTGGACTGGGGTGGACAAAAATGAGAAGTTGCACAACACCAGGTTATAGTCCAACAGATTTATTTAAAATTACAAGCTTTCGGAGCTATCGATCGCCCCTTCTTCAGGTAAAGTTACTGTGAGTGAATCTACAAAAATACCCAAATGGAGAGGATATGCAGACAGCAGGTTTTGACATGTTGGACCCCCTGGGACACATCTCATTGTCTTGGCTGTGCTCTTGGTGTGTCTTTGATGTAAGGAAAGATTTTATCTCTGCATTTTCTCTGTGTTTATATTCTGTGAATTTTTGTAGATTCACTCACAGTAACTTTACCTGAAGAAGGGGCGATCGATAGCTCCGAAAGCTTGTAATTTTAAATAAATCTGTTGGACTATAACCTGGTGTTGTGCGACTTCTCATTTTTGTTGCAATTCATGCATTCGTTCCTTAAATGTTAGCCATTGCCTATCCACCATCATGCCTTTTAATGAAGCTCCCCAATCTATCATAGCCAACTCACTCCTCATACTTTCGTAGTTTCCTTTGTTTAGATTTAGGACCGTAGTTTCAGATTGTACTTTTTCACTTTCCATCTTAATGAAGAATTCTATCCTGTTATGGACACTCTTCCCTAAAGGACCCCGCACAACAAGATTATTAATTAACCCCTTCTCATTGCACAATACCCAATCTAGGATAGCCTGTTCCCTAGTTGGATTCCTCAATATACTGGTCTAAAAAAACATCTCGTACACACTCCAGGAATTCATCCTCCACAGTATTATTGCTAATTTGCTTTGGCCAGTCTATATGTAGATTAAAGTCACCCATGATTACTGTAGTACCCTTGTTACATGCACCTCTAATTTCCTGTTTGATGCCATCCCCTACATTACCACTACTGTTTGGAGGCCTATGGACAACTCCCACCAATGTTTTCTGCCCCTTGGTGCTTCTTAGCTCCACCCAGACTGATTCTACATCTTGATTTTCTGAGCCAATATCCTTTCTCACTATTGCTCTGATTTCATCCTTTACTAACAAGGCCACCCCACCTCCTTTTCCTTTTTGCCTGTCCTTCCTAAATATCGAATATCCTTGGATATTCAGCTCCCAGCCTTGGACACCCTGCAGCCATGTCTCCGTCATCGCAATTATATCGTATCCATTTACATCTATGTCTCACATTGTGAAACCTGGCCCTTCATTGAAAAAAGACAGCTCATTGATCAACAGTTGGTTATATTGTTGCTTTTAACAGATCATACATTCCTGGTTGTGTATGCACAGTGCAGGTTTTATTTTTTATGTTATTATGAAATGGAGCATAAAATCCATAATCATAAAAAAAACCTATCCTTGTGAGCATACAACCTTGACCAGAGGTGGGTGAGAGAGAGAGAGACAAAGAAAGGGAGAGAGAAACCAGACATTCAGGAATCACCCTTCAGATTATCAGTGCCATCAATAAAGGAATTAAAAGGCAGGGCAAGTCATTTCATGATAAGTTATCTTATGGTTTTGTCCTATTAAAGCAAAACCACTTAATAAGTATAATAATCCTTCTATTTATACCTAATGTCATTCACATAGAATTTTTTTTTTGAAGTACCCATTTAATGTAATAAAATGGTGGATAGGGGAATGTCATCCAGAGGTAATTGTTACTTGAATTTTTTTCTTTCAAGGTGGCTTCTTTATTTAATTCCATTTATTGGGATGGGCTTTTACCACTTAATTATGCACTACTTTATTGTGCTTTAAAAAGCATGTTACTTTTATTTGCATTAATCATAGAATCATAACAGCACAGAAGGAGGCCATTCGGCCCGTCGAGCCCGTGCCGGCTCTCTGCAAGAGCACTTCAGCTAGTCCCACTCCCCCGCCCTTTCCCCGTAGCCCTGCAAATTTTTTTCCTTCAGGAACTTATCCAATTCCCTTCTGAAAGCCATGATTGAATCTGCCTTCACCACCTTTTCAAACTGACATCTGTCATACGCCCCCTTTTTTTGCTTCATCTTTCTCTCTATCTCTTTTGTCATCCTGGGAGCTCTGGCTTTGGTTGCCCTACCTTTCCCCCTCGTGGGAATGTACCACGACTGTACCCAAACCATCTCCTTTTAAAGGCAGCCTGTTGTTCGATTACAGTTTTGCCTGCCAATCTTTGATTCCAATTTACCTGATCTGTTCTCAACCCACTGAAATTGGCTTTCCTCCAATTAAGTATTTTTACTCTAGATTGCTCCCTGTCCTTTTCCATAGCTAATCTAAACCTTATGATACTGTGATCACTGTTCCCTAAATGTTCCCCTACTGAGACTTGCTCCACTTGACCCACCTCATTCCCCAGAACCAGATCCAGCAATGCCTCCTTCCTCATTGGGCCGGAAACGTACTGATCAAGAAAGTTCTCCTGAACACACTTCAGAAATTCTTCCCCTCTCTGCCCTTTACACTATTACTATCCCAGTCTATATTAGGATAATTGAAGTCCCCCATTATCACTACGCTATAGTTCTTGCACCTCTCTGTAATTTGCCTGCAAATTTGCTCCTCTATATCCTTCCCACTAGTTGGCGGCCGATAGAACACACCTAGTACTGTAATGGCACCTCTATTGTTTCTTAACTCTAAACAAATAGATTCTGTCCTTGACTCCTCCAGGACATCCTCTCTCTCCAGCACTGTAATATTCTCCTTAACCAATACTGCCACCCCACCTTCTTTCTTTCCTTTCCTCTCTTTATCCAGGAATATTTTTGAGCTAGGTCTCCATTATCGCCACAACATCATATTCCCATGTGGCTATTTGTGCCTGCAACTTATCAACCTTAATTACACACATGTATTGTAAACCTATCTTAGACCTTCTTGTATTCTCTCTTAGTCTAACCCCACCTAATACCGTACTATTTCTTACTCTAGTGTTATCTGTCACTTTCAATTCTTTGTGTACCTTGTTTCTCCTTTCTAATTCTACATCCTGGTCCCCATCCCCCTGCCAAATTAGTTCAAACCCTCCCCAACAGCACTAGCAAACACCCATGAGGATATTTGTCACGGCTCTGTTGAGGTGCAGCCCGTCCGGTCTGTACAGGTCCCACCTCCCCCAGAAACGGCCCCAATGTCCCAGGAATCTAAAGCCCTCCCTCCTGCACCATCTCTCCAGCCATGCATTCATCTGCTCTATCCTCCTTTTTCTATACTCACTAGTCCGTGGCACCGGGAGTATTCCGGAGATTACTACCTTTGAGGTCTCTTTCCTAGCTCCCTAAAATCTGCCTGCAGGACCTCATCCCTCTTTCTACCGATGTCGTTGATACCGATATTCGTTGATATTCGACTGCCTGTGTCCTAACTCGCACCAAGTCCCGTTAACCCGCCACCCCTGTGCTCGCTGACCTACATTGGCTCCTGGTTAAGCAACGCCTCGATTTCAAAATTCTCATCCTTGTTTTCAAATCCCTCCATGGCCTTTCCCATCCCTATCTCTGTAATCTCCTCCAGCCCCACAACCCCTGTGATATCTGCGCTCCTCTAATTCTGCCCTCTTGAGCATCCCCGATTATAATCGTTCCACCATTGGTGGCCGTACCGTCTGTTGTCTAGGCCCTAAGCTCTGGAATTCCCTGCCTAAACCTCTCCGCCTCACTACCTCTCTTTCCTCCTTCAAGATGCTCCTTAAAACCTACCTCTTTGACCAAGCTTTTGGTCACCTGCCCTAATTTCTCCTTATGCGTCAAAGTTTTTGTCTTATAATACTCCTGTGAAGCACCTTGGGACATTTTACTATGTTAAAGGTGCTATATAAATACAAATTGTTGTTGCTGTTGATATGGACCACGACCTCTGGCTGTTCACCCAGCCCCCTCAGAATGTCCTGCAACTGTTCAGTGACATCCTTGACCCTGGCACCAGGGAGGCACCATACCATCCTGGAAACACGTCTGCAGCTGCAGAACCGCCTGTCTGTTCCCCTAACTATTGAATCTCTTACCACTATTGCTTTCCCGATCTTCCTCCTCCCCCCTTGTACAGCTGAGCCACCCATGGTGCCATGGACTTGGCTCTGGCTGTTCTCCGCAGAGGAACCGTCGCCATCACCCATACTGGTTAGAGAGTGAGATGCACTCAGGGGACTCCTGCACTACCTGCCTGGCCCTCCTTGTCTGTCTGACAGTCACCCATTCCCTCTCTGCCTGCACACTCTTATGCTGCGGGGTGACCACCACCTGAAACGTGCTATCCACATAGCTCTCAGCCTCACGGATGCACCGTGAGCTTGAGCTCCTCCAACTGACGACACTTCCTGCACACATGGTTGTCCAGGACATGGAAAGTGTCCTGGATTTCCCACATGGCACAAGATGTGCATTCCACAGAACTGAGGTGCCCTGCCATGCCTCTATTTAATCGACTATTAACTAACTTAACAGAAATAAATTCAAGACTTCAAAAAAGATCATCACCAGCGACTCACCAATTTTTTTTTCTTCTTTTCAGCTCCTTCCTTTGTGCTGACGTCACTTACCCCTCTCCCTGACTCTCGCACTCTCTCCAGGCTCTTGGGCCTAACTTTATATCCGGGTGCTCCTCTCGCTCTCTCCTCCTTCCCCCTTTGCTCCGAATTCCCACTTTATCCAAATTCCCAACTTTAGCACTCTGTTTAGGATCACTCTCTGCAGCCCACTCTCGCTTGAAAGATTTGGATCCATGTCATGATCACCATAGCTGCATAATATTACTGTGAATTACAGAGGCAAGAAAGGATGTCTGTAGCTGAGAAACGCTTTTAGTAAAAGAGAAGAGAAACTTAAACTTGTTCAGCTCTTTTGCAGTCATCATTAGAAGTGAAGTGGTAACTTTGTGTGACTCTGCTGCTTATAGATGGCCTTGCTAGTGGTGGGCACAGATCACAGAATTGGGACTACATTGCTACAGCCTTATCTCCACCCCATGCATCTAGTGAGGCTCCGTGCAGAAGCAGCACCTAGCAAAATTATCGCTATAATATAGTCCCTAGAATAACAGAAGAGGATCCTAGGATTCAGTAGGGTGACTCATTCAAATTATGCTGGTCCTCAATGTAAGGCTCAGGAGAAAATGGTCCATGAAAGGAAAGAAAGACTTGCATTTATATCGTGCTTTTCATGACCCCAAAGTGATTTACAGCCTTTGAAGTGTAGTCACTATTGTAATGTAGGTAACGTGGGAGCCAATGTCTGCACAGCAAGATCCCACAAACAGCAATGAGATAATGACCAGATAATGTTTTAGTGATGTTGGTTGAGGGATACATATTGACCAGGACACCGGGGACAACTCTCCTGCTCTTCTTCGAATAGTGCGATGGAATCTTTGATGTCCACTTGAGAGGGCAGACGGGGCCTCGGTTTAACGTTTCATCTGAAAGATGGCATTTCCAACAGTGCAGCACTCCCTCAGAACTGTACTGCAGTGTCGGCCTGGGTTTTGTGCTCAAGTCCCTAGAGTGGGACATAAAGCCACAACTTTCTGACTCAGAGGCGAGAGTGCTACCACAAAGAGAACACATAGAAGGTGGATAAACAGGACCTGGAATTACTGTAAAAGAACATAAGAACATAAGAAATAGGAGCAGGAGTAGGCCATTTGGCCCCTCAAGCCCCATTCAATAAGATCATGGCTGATCTGATCTTGGCCTCAACTCCACTTCCCTGCCCACTCCCCATAACCCTGGACTCCCTTACCTTTCAATAATCTGTCTATCTCCACCTTAAATATATTCAATGACTCAGCCTCCACAGCTCTCTGGGGCAGAGAATTCCAAAGATTCAAGACCCTCTGAGAGAAGAAATTCCTCCTCATTTCCATTTTAAATGAGCGACCCCTTATTCTGAAACTATGCCCCCTAGTTCTAGATTCCCCACGAGGGGAAACATCCTCTCTGCATCTACCCTGTCTAGCCCCCTCAGAATCTTATATGTTTCAATAAGATCACCTCTCATTCTTCTATACTCCAATGAGTATAGGCCCAACCTGCTCAACCTTTCTTCATAAGACAACTCCCTCATCTCAGGAATCAACCTCGTGAACCTTCTCTGAACTGCCTCTAATGCAAGTATTTTTCTTAAATAAGGAGACCAAAACTGTACGCAGCACTCCAGGTGAGGGCTCACCAACGGCCTGTACAGTTGTAGCAAGACTTCCCTACTTTTATACTCCATCCCCCTTGCAATAAAGTCCAACATTCCATTTGCCTTCCTAATTACTTGCTGTACTTGCATGCTAACTTTTTGTGTTTCATGTACAAGGACCCCCCAGGTCCCTCTGTACCTCAGCATTTTGTAGTCTCTCTCCATTTAAATAATTTGCTTTTTTACTTCCTACCAAAGTGGATAACCTCACATTTTCCCACATTGTACTCCATCTGCCAAATTTGTGCCCACTCACTTAACCTATCTATATCCCTTTGCAGATTCTTTGTGTCCTCCTCACAACTTGCTTTCCCACCTATCTTTGTATCTTCAGCAAATGCAGCTACATTACACTCGATCCCTTCATCCAAGTCATTAATATAGATTGTAAATAGTTGAGGCCCCAGCACTGATCCCTGTGGCACCCCACTAGTTACAGTTTGCCAACTGGAAAATGACTCATTTATCCCGACTCTCTGTTTTCTGTTAGTTAGCCAATCCTCTATCCATGCTAATTATCCCCAACCCCATGAGCTCTTATCCTGTGCAGTAACCTTTTATGTGGCACCTTATCGAATGCCTTCTGGAAATCCAAATACACCGCATCCACTGGTTCCTCTTTATCCACCCTGCTCGTTACATCCTCAAAGAACTCTAGCAAATTTGTCAAACATGATTGTGGCTACAAGATCATGGGGCACTGAAGTCTCATGGTAAACCCACTGATTTTTTTCAATTATCATAAGGCTATTTAGGGCTAAACGCCACCCTCCAGTTTAAACACAGGTGCAAATTGCATGGAGGAAGGGCACTGACTAAGTCAACACAGTCACCCAGCTCCCTCAAAGCTGACTCCAAATGAGGAAGAGGTTTTCTGGCATTAAGAGGAAGGTGAAAGTAAGTGTGTTCCTCACTTTTGCACACACTTTTCGTAGGGGCCATTAACCATGGCACAAACCTAAGATCAGAACAGCCGTACCCTCTGGGAGTAGCTATTTGAAGCATTGTGCACAACCATTGCCCTCTTGCAAAAGTTCCTTCATTGTGCTGAGGCTGCTTGGCATCCTTTTGTTGAAGGTGGAGGTGGCAGTTGATAATCAGCAAACAGATGCTCCTCTTCCATTAGAGGGTTTCTCAATGGGATTAGCAGCCATAGATTCTGAAGATCTCCTTTGGGCCATCCGCCCAGCATTTCTTCACCTTCAAAATAATGTGGGCACTGTGGAATGGCCACTGGCATGTAGAATGTTTTTTCAATCATCATATTGCCTATTGTTCATTGTTTACCTTTGTGCTTCACTTGGACCACGTCACTTGATAAATTCTTTTGAATTATTCCCTTTGTAAAGCTAGTTAGCCATTTTTCTTTGTTGCTTAAAACTTCCATACATGTCCTGTTCAGGTACTTCACATTAACTGTTATTGCTTACTTTCTGTCATGCCTATATTTGACATGTTTTAATGCTTCTCATTAATGTTCATGACTTACTTTGTGCTTTTATTAAGGTCACTTTTTATGGCACTGCTTGCCACGTCTAGTGTGCCTGCAATAGCTTGTTGGCTAATTTTAGGTATGCCAACCGTTTCACATTGAGTTGCCTCTTTAGTAAAATGAGAACACGAAGGACACACATGCAACATTGCCTTGCCACAATAGTTTGAACTGAATAGTTAGTGTTGTTCCTCTATGATTAGGTGCACACTTCTCCAATTCTACACTAACAGCCATCTGCTAAAAAGTCTTGCTTCTTAATGACACCGTGGAAGCCTTTTAACAGATACTCTGTAGTGGTGAGCAAAATGTTTCCTTTATTCAATCATTTCTGTTAAGCAAACATAATGAAAAATATGTATTTTGATCATAATTGTCAGCAATAGGGGCTGTAAGTGGCTACAAATATAACTCATTAGTCTATCTGTTGTAGTAGGCTTGCATGTGGGCGATGAGATAATATGAAATCATTGTGTTGCAATCCTTCCAATAGTCTAACCAATTATACAGTCAGATTTTATTGGACACTTTGATTCAGGAGACAATTGATATTGAGCATTGTGGCAAATCAAAGCATCTTTCCAGTTTCAAATCATAAGAATCTCTGCATTAAATGGCTAGATAGGAATCTGTAGCAAAATCAGTACGGTAACAATTTTAAAAATGGGCGCTGTTGCTGCTTTCTGGGAAAAGTTTTCTGCTGCAGGTATTTATTTCTCTATGTTCGGGGAAGGTGGGGAACATCTATCTAGCACATAAATGTCCACTTCCAAGGAAGATGACTCACCTTTGTTTCTGTTGATTGGGGATTAGAAGATGCAAAGCCTACCCGGGTGATAGAAATGATTAGTATTGATCACTGAACAATGAATTGCCTGCACTTATGGACTATTACTCTTGTAATTGCCCCAGGCTTCTGAAAGGCTCATTGTAAACAGGTCTGTGATCTCTTTGGAAACAATTAAAAGCTGTTCCTTTTTATAAACTTTTTTTGTATGAGGAAAGTTGAATCGCATCATGTGATAACAACGTACTTGGTTTTATATTGGGACCAAGAGAGTGATCAGGAAGCTAAAGTTTCAGTGTTGCAGTTTTAAACATAGAATTAATAAGAGAACTTCCCGTCATACACATTTATCTTGATAGGCGTTAAGAATTGTAATCTTTCCTTAAAACGGATAATCTTTGAAAAGTGTGATATCTGTCCCACCAGGTGAAGACTTTCAACCATTGTGACAGCTTTGCTTTGTTCTCAAAGGTATGAAAATGTTATCAGAAAGCCCGAGAACCAATCTTTGAAGCTTTTGAAAAACTCAACTTGGTAACAGATATGTCACAGCAATGATTCAAAGTGAAATAGATTTGATTGATCTGATAGGAAACTTCTTATCTTGCACTAGATATTAGAGATTTTATTGTTTTGGAACAGATGTGGTAAAGTTAAGTGAGGTAGGGTGATTTTTTTCTTGCTCCTGTAAAATCTAAATTCTTAATAAACACAAATGAATAGTTATTATTTTAAGCTAACTATCTGCTGGCAGGGAATATTCCATCTGTTGGAGAGATGGGGGTGGTTAAATTGGACCGCGTAGCACCCATTTTTCAGGCACAAAGCAGCTTCCTAAGGCCGCAAAATGGCAAGCAGGAAGCACACACACACTTCTGACTGACAGTGCGCCACCCGCCATATTGGGTAAGGACAAACAAGAGGCGTCCTTTACCCACGCTTGAAGCAGGCATTAGGTCCTTTGCATATGCATATATGGGGCCTAACACCTGCTTTAAGCCCCTGCTGTGACATTGGTTTGTCCTGAGGCAGCCAGCTTGGAAAACCAACCCTAAACGTTGAAAACACAAAAAGAAAGATACCACAATTATAGGAAACTCTTTATTAACCGGCACCCAAATATCCGGAAATCTCTCTTAACCGGCAAAATTCTTGAGTAGGTAACCGGGGTTTTCCTTCATCTCTCGTTTAAAATTAACTTTAAAAAAAAACCCGAGGCGTTTGCCTTGTATCGGAGCGTGTAGATTGGGAGGGGAATGTGCAGCCCAGGTAGGCAGCGGACACGACAGATGGTCAGCTGGAGGTCCCCGGGGAGACGGAGCTCCGAATGCAGGCGCATGTCAGTGTGTATGGGGCTCTCGTACGTTGGGAGATATAACTCTCCGTTATCCGGGCTTTTTGATTAACCGGCACCACGCCGGTCCCGTCGGTGTCGGTTAATAAAGAGTTTCCTGTACCATCCCGATCGCTGCTGCTCCTGGCCCCAAGATCCCCGACCTCTGACCTCTGGGCCCTGACCCCGACCACCAATGTCCCTCCCACTTGGGCCCGACCTCCAGGCCCACCGACCCTCAATCTCCCTACCCCCCCCGACAACTGAACATGATCCCCTCGGCCCCCGATGCCTGCCCAACCCCTAATGTCTGCCCCCCTAATCCACCCAATTCTCCCCCTCCCTCCCAGCCCTGCGGATCCTACCCCGTCACTTACCTGTGGGCCGCTGTGCTAGCAACGGCCCAAATTTGCAGCATATACCTGTCTGGATCATTCCCGCAGCACGTCTTCAGTAAAATCAGGTCAGAAGCCCAATATCCGAGGCTCCTCAGACCTCACCATTTGTGCACAGTGTAATTAGCCTGCACAGAGGAGGAGAATGGGCACTCTCGAATTTCTCCCCCGAGGTGTTAATAGAGGTGTTCAAAATTATGAGGGGTTCTGATAGAGTAACGAGGGAGAAACTGTTTCCAGTGGCAGGAGGGTCGATAACCAGAGAACACAGATTTAAGATAATTGGCAGAGGAACCAGCAATGTTCCCTCTAATTTTTCTTTTTCGTGCGCGGTCCCTTTAACTGGCTGCACGGCCCATTCAAATTTCCGCACGTGCGCGGTTTCTTCCATATAAAAGCCGGTGAGCGGCCTACGCGGGACCTCCAGACTGCTGTGCGGCCATGCTGCTTAACAGAAATGTTGGGAACTGGGAGCGATGAGGTGAATTTTTTTTACGCAGCGAGTTGTTGTGATCTGGAATGCACTGCCTGAATGGGTAGTAGAAGCAGATTCAATAGTAACTTTCAAAAGGGAATTGGATAAATACTTGAAAAGGAAAAATTTGCAGGGCTATGAGGGAAGAGCAGGGACGTGGGACTGATTGGATAGCTCTTTCAAAGAGCAGGCAGAGGCATGATGGGTCAAATGGCCTCCTTCTGTGCTGTATCATTCTATGATGGGCTGATTTCTGGCATACATTTCTTTCTTTTACATTGGGTAGGCAACAGATAGACCGTTCGCTTTGTTCGCCCGATGACATCAGCCAGAGGCCCGGTCGATTTTTGTGATTGGGCCTCATTTAGATGCAGAAGGCAATCAACCAGCACTAATAGTGCTGCTTATAGGCAGCTCACTATTTAGGAGGGTGGTAAGTCCAGCCGTGCCGAGACTGAAGTTTTCCTGCAGCAGGGCTGAAAGATCGGGTTGGAGGGGAGGTGGGGGGTGGTGGCGGGTTGACAGAGCAGCAGATTGATGTGGCAAGGAAATGTAAAGCGCACGCAAAGTAGCAAGGAGTTAAACTTAAGGAAGTCTTTAAGGCTTAAAGGTTCAAAAATAATGAAACAGTAATTGCCAGACCTGCTTGCAGCTTTACTTGATTGCAGCTTATGATACCTTTTAAGCAGTACTGCAAATGGCCACCTCCTGACCATGGTTTGTGGGCAGGTTGAGGTTGCAGCTGTTTCCTCGTCAGTTATCGATCCACACTTTTAGTTACATATGCAACTTATAGGTTCCTTCTTCCTAAGAAATGTTGCTGTAACCAAGATTTTCTTTTCTTATAACCATAATATCAGGCCCACAGTTAATAGCAAACCTGAACATATAATACAGGAACCTTAAACTAGCAGCTTTGTTTTCCACTTAATAAGAGTTGCATGCACTGGGTGAGTCTTTGTTTATAACCTTACCTACTGTGAACTAGCTTTTGTAGCTAAAAGACTTAAAAAAAAGACTTCTATTTATATAGCACCTTTCACAATCTCAGGACATCCCAAAGCACTTTACAACCGATGAATTACTTCTTGAAGTGTAATCACTGTTGTAGTGTAGGAAACATGGCAGCCAATTGACGCACAGTAAGGTCCTACAAATAGCAATCAGATAATGACCAGATAATTTATTTTAGTGATGTTGGTTGAAGAATAAATATTGGCCAGGACACTGGGGAAAACTCCCCTGTTTTTCTTCAAAATAGTGCCATGGGATTTTTTTTACATCTAAGAGGGCAGGTGGGGCCTCAGTTTAACGTCTCATCCGAAAGATGGCACCTCCGACAATGCAGCACTCCCTCATTACTGCACTGGAGTGTCTGCCTGGATTTTGTGTTTTAGAAGGACAAGGGCAGCAGGCGCATGGGAGCACCATCACCTGCAAGTTCTCCTCCAAGTCACACACCATCCTGACTTGGAAATATATCGCCGTTCCTTCATCGTCGCTGGGATAAAATCCTGGAACTCACCCCCCCCCCCCCCCCCCCCCTAACAGCACTGTGGGAGCACCTTCACCACACGGAGTGCAGCGGTTCAAGAAGGCGGCTCACCCAGCTTCTCAAGGGCAACTAGGGATGGGCAATAAATGCTGGCCTTGCCAGCGATGCCCACATCCCGTGAATGAATAAAAAAAAGTTCCCATGTTCGTAATGTTTATGGAAATTAGGGGTCCTCCCCATAGTGTGGCTTGAGTGGCAGGGCAGCACTCCAGACATTCAGTGCCTGTTTGGAATGGATGCTTTGAATGCACCTCCTTGGTAGCCTGTTCCTTTCGATGGGGCCTCCCTTTGTTTCCAGATCTTGCTTTTTTGGTCTCCAAAGGCCATTGCATGGCAGGGGTCTTTTTGTCCAAAGCATGTGAAACGCTTGAAGGGAAACCTGCATCCCTTCACTGGCTACTGGCATCTGACTTTCTGGCTCCTGACCACCATGGCTTTTCTATAGCATCATGCACTACATGCTGAGAGTACCACAAAAATATATAAGTGAGATGTCCTTGCAGTACTGTACTAAGTTAGCTCATACATGCCCAGGTGCATACAGCACCTCAGGAGCAGCAGTCTCAATGGCTTTGTGCTGGGCAATAGGTAAATGTATCAAGGAATATAGATCAAACGCAGGTAAATGAAGTTGAGGTACTGATCAGCCATGATGTGATTGAATGGTGGAACATGCTCGAGTGGCTGAATGGCCTGCTCCTGCCCCTATGTTCCAATGTAACACAAATTCATATTTTACTGGAATGTGGCTAGTTATAGGTTTTAGAATTTTCTATTTTTAATTTCCAGAAGTTCAGGGGTGGTGTTTTTCTCTAATTCACTACTATGTTTAGTACAATATATCTTTCACTCTCTGTGCGGTACAACAGGGAAGTAAGTTTTTAACTTAATTTCTTTTTTAACCCATCCAGGCAAAGTGTTACTTCACCCACAACCTCCGCGGAATCTGTAGATTGGTGAACAGTCAGAACTTCTGAGATTTTTATATACAAATTTGATCTGTGCCTTGCTCGATAACAAAAGGAAATTGTTTTAACTTTCAAAAATACCTCAAAATCAAAGTGAAAATGGTGAGTGGTTTTGATTTTTGCTTTTCAGTGTGAGCTGATGCTTTTTTTCCCAAATGGCAAAATTTCTCTAAGTCTTTCTTTCTTTCTCTCTCTCTCTCTCTCTCTCTCCCCGTCTCTCTCTCTCTCTCTCTCTCTCTCACTCTTTCTCTCTCACTCCCCCATGTGTGTCTCTCTCTCTCTGTCTCTCAGTGGCTGCAGCATGTGAGTCGCCTGCACTCTGTGTCCATGAGAAACTCTTGAGATTAAGGTGACCCTTAACCTCTGTGAGCAGGGGCTTGAGAATGCCCAACTACAGGCTACATCACTTCAGCTTCTGCAGAATCTGCTTGTCCCTGCCTGTTTTCTCATATGTGACAGAGGGGAATGGCAGCAGTGTCATTCTGAGAGACAGCGACATCTCCCATGGTCATTGCATGTCTGCCCCTTTACTGAGCATTGTCTCCACATGCCTACTGATGAACATGACAGCAGGTTCAGTGTCAGCATTGAAATTAGTGAAGCCCCTATTAAAGGCTGTCTCCATATGATCTCTAAGCCTGTCCAAAGAAGAGGAGGTCATGGAACCCCATGGCTGTAGAGTACTAGATAAAACTACATAGAACTTTAACACGGAAACAGGCCGTTCAACTCAACCAGTCTATGTTCGTGTTTATCCTCCACATAGGCAGTAGTCCTAATCCCATGTGCCTGTAGTCTGATAATTCATGAGGAATAATAAGACTTTACTGTAGATGTCCCTCGAGTTGCAATATGCTCTGTGATGGACTGCAGAGTTTCTATTCTGTGCATCAGCACACCACACACACAGGTTGTGAATTCCTCCACGCTAGTTACTATGAGTTGAAAGCTGCTAGGCACTCTCTCCAATGACTATAGCAATCTTTCATACTCAAAGTATCCTTCTTTTAAAAGCAGGCTCTCCCTGGCAACTCTCTGAGGCTGAACCAGACTGTTCGCAACCTTGGTGTCGTATTTGACCCCAAGAAGAGCTTCATCACCAAGACTGCCTACTTCCACCTCCGTAACATTGCCCGACTCCACCCCTGCCTCAGCTCATCTGCTTCTGAAACCATCATTTGTGCCTTTGTTACCTGTAGACTTGGCTATTCCAATGCTGTCCTGGTTGGCCAGCCATCTTCCACCCTACATAAACTGGAGCTCATCCAAAACTCGGCTGCCCGTGTCCTAACTCGTACCAAGTCCCATTCACCCATCACTCCTGTGCTCGCTGACCTACATTGGCTCCCAGTCCAGCAATGCCTCAATTTTAAAATCCTTATTTTCAAATCCTTCCATGGCCTCGCCCCTCCCTATCTCTGTAACCTCCTCCAGCCCTACAAGCCTTTGTGATCTCTGCACTCCTCCAATTCTGGCCTCTTGCACATCCCCGATTTTAATCGCTCCACCATTGGTGGCCGTGCCTTCAGCTGCCTAGGCCCCAAGCTCTGAAATTCCCTCCCTAAACCTCTCTGCCTCTCTATCTCTCTCTCCTCCTTTAAGACACTCCTTAAAACCTACCTCTTTGACCAAGCTTTTGGTCATCTGTTCTGATATCTCCTTATGTGGCTTGGTGTCAAATTTTGTTTGATACCGCTTTTGTAAAGCACATTGGGACATTTGGCACTATATACATGAAAGTTGTTGTTGCTCTTAGGAGCTGAGAATGGACACGAGCTAACCCTCCAGTCAGTTGGCACCTGATTTTCCTAGCTTAGTGCTTTATGTATTACTCAATGCTGTCCTCTCAAGTTCTCCTCTACATCCCCTAGGGTGGATGTATCTGTGCTACTGCTTTGCAGGGTTAGATTGAAGGACACAACATGCTGTGAGATGAAAGGTTGCTACACTTCCCTGATTCTTGCTTCAGCTTCCTGTGGTATATGTAGAAAAAGGGAAGAGGAACAAGTGTTACAAGTGTTCCTGATCAGGTCATGAGATGTAGCATTCAGCTAAGTGAGTAGCATGATTTTTTTTAATGCTTGGTTCATTGGCAATGCATGAGTGACTGAATAGGATGGAGAATAAATGAAGCACAACTTTGCTGCCAACCCTAACCAGACATCCTCCTTCTCCATCTCCTGCTTCCTCTGTGCTTCTTACAGAGCCACTTCCACAAATGCAGCCAAGAGGATGCAGACTTGGGAGTTCTCCTATCATGCATGTTCTCTCCCTCTTGTTAAGTGCAGAGTTATCCTGCAAAACTAGTGGAAGGCATTGAGCACTTGCATTGGTAGTATGACATAGCCATGAACCACATTGGTGTCCATATGACAGAAATGGTGTTGTCATGACAGAAACATGCATCATGACAGTTTAGTACATGGAATAAGTCGTCAAAGGGAGCAGCAGTTGAGGATGTTGGTAAAGAAAGTGTTGGGAAAGTGAGGTGCTGAGAAGAGTATTATGGTGCATAATGGGCAACCATGGGAAGCTAGCCAAGTACTGTAAGATCATTATGGATGGGAAGGAACTCTTCATGCTGTTCATAGTTAATACACTGGATTCAATGGTTACAAAATTCAGTGCAAGTTCTCATCTAAGCAAACATCCTATTGTAGTGATGTAGATTTGGATCGACACATTTTACCAGATCCCAGACTTCAAAGGACGGTGTGCTGACCCACCGTGCCCAAGAGTCAACTAAGTAATTTTATGATTTCATTTACAGAAGACACATAACTTTCAATATGAATGTTTTTGACTCGCGAAGAGCAGCTGGATACTGCTCTTCAGTAATCATTAGCAGCTGTTTGCCACCCTTATTACATAACTCACTGTTGCTGGAAAATGTAGGTGGGCAACATAGAGAGAATTTTTAATAAGATTTCATAAAATAATTTTTTACTGATGTGTCTCCATGGCTATCTTCACTGGTGAAATAATGAAGTTGAAATATGCAAGTGTATTACTTTCTGTGTAATCTGACCTACCAGTATGCACTGTGATGTCATTATTTGGTGACAAAAACATTATCTTTGAAATGTATGAATATGTATAAAAATGATGCAGTGATATATAGGATTACCTACATATAGGAAGAGTGTAGTAAGCTTTCTGAAGCCAGGCGTTTCCCTTTAATTGAGTTCTGCATCTATAATTTCAGTGTGACAAAACTAAGAGGAGAAATGTGTTCCTTTTAATAGAAAATTATTGTATTTAAATATAGAGAATGATTAATAACATCAACTTCCCTTTTAAATTCATTTGGAATGTTTCTTTAGACAAAATCAACATCATCTCCAGCCCTGACTTTACTGAGCTTCCTCTTTCTACTCAACTTTGTTGGCAAACTGCTCGCAACCAGTTGGATTCCCAGAAGCCTCCCATGTGATGTGAGTATACGGAACAATGGCTCCTCCATTCAATTAGACTGTAGAAACCGCCGCCTTAGAAACGTACCAGGAAATATTCCTTCAAATGCGACCAGTCTAAATCTAGCAGAAAATCGGATCACAAATATTTCCAATTACTCCTTCGATAATTTACCAAACCTAACCAAACTAGATTTGAGTTGGAACGATTTACCTGGAAGCGCTGTATTGCATCCGTATAGGAGGGGCATGATTATTGCAGAAGGCAGCTTCTCCTCCCTGATAAACCTACAAGAATTATACCTGGATGGAAACCACCTCTGCCACATCCCTAAGAGACTGCCATTTAATTTACAACTGCTCAGCCTCAATAGCAGTAAGATTCTAAATATAACAAAAGAAAATCTACCAAACCTGTCAAAAATAGAAACACTTCACTTGTCAGAAAACTGTTACCATGGCAACCCCTGCAATGTGTCGATCCATGTAGAGGATGGGGCGTTTTCAAGTGGCAAAAATCTGACGGTTCTCACACTCGGCTCGAACAATTTAACTTCTGTTCCTCGTGACCTGCCAGTATCTTTAATTTCGCTATGTCTCCGTAGAAACAGGATTCAAATTATAAATCGAGATGATTTCAGTCATCTGGTTGATCTGGAGTTCCTTGACTTAGATGAAAATTGCCCCAGATGTTACAATGCTCCTTACCCATGTGAACCCTGTCCTGGAGATGACTCCATTCACATACATCCTCATGCTTTTCAAAAGCTTCCAAAGTTAAAGATGTTATTTCTTTCCAGCAACTGCCTCCGCAAAATGCAAAGCAGCTGGTTTCAAAACTGTACCAACTTGAAGGTTCTGCATCTTCGACTGAATTTCTTGATTCATGAAATTGCTACTGGAGACTTTTTAAATCACTTACCTGGGCTAGAAGAACTTAACTTGTCATTCAACTATGAAATAAAAAATTATCCAAAAGATATCATCCTTTCAGGAAATTTTTCCAAATTAGTCTCCCTGAGACAATTACATATTGAAGGTTACGTTTTCAAACAACTCAATCCATGGGATCTAAAACCACTGTACGGTCTCTGCAATCTTACTGTCCTCAACCTTGGCACGAACTTCATTAAACAAGCAAACTTAACGATCTTTGAAAAATTTACATCACTAAAGATAATAGATCTGTCAGAGAATAGGATATCACCTCCATCAGATGATGAAGATCTTTTTTATGGTTCTGTATATAAAGGTAAACATTTTCCATACATTGAATCAAGTTTAAAAGATTCATATTTACTATCTGAAAATAGCAATCAGGGATATGAATCCTTTGATGATGATGACTATAACCAAGGACTAATGGTGAAGTGGGCTTGTCGTTCTTATGGAAAGACATTAGATCTGAGTTTGAACAATATTTTCTTCATCAACCCAAAGCAATTTGAAGGCTTTGAGGAAATCAAGTGCCTGAATTTGTCAGCAAATGCAATCGGGCAAGCTTTAAATGGTACTGAGTTTGCATCATTGCCCAATTTGAAATATTTAGATCTTTCTTTTAATCGACTTGATCCAGCTTATGATAATGCTTTTAAAGAACTGAAGCAACTGGAAGTATTGGACTTAAGTTACAACAAGCACTATTTTATTGTTGAGGGTGTCACACACAAAATGGGTTTTATTGAAAACCTTAAATATTTGAAAGTGTTAAACTTAAGCTACAATGCCATCTTCACCTTGACAGAGTCAGGATTGAACAGTAACTCACTGGAAGTTTTGGAATTCCAGGGGAATCGAATGGATATCTTATGGAATGAGGAGGACTGTAGATATATAAACTTGTTTAAAAATCTAACTAATTTAACATACCTTGATTTATCTAACAATCATCTTCAACGTATCCCAGATGATGTTTATGGAAATTTACCACATAACTTGTCATATTTGTCTTTGAGCCATAACAAGTTAGACATACTTCATTGGGAAAAACTACAATTATTGAAGAATCTGCTGACCTTAGATCTGAGTAACAATAAATTAACCATTGCCCCTGATGCACTGTATAATAACACCAAATCGCTCCAAAAACTTTTACTGAGAAAAAATAGAATTACGGAACTTCCCGTAAGTTTCCTTACAGCAGCAAACAGAATAAAATATCTTGATTTAAGCTATAACAAAATTAAAGTGTTAAGCCAGACAGTTTTCCCAGCAAGCGAACAACTTTTCCTGGAAGTACTGGTTTTAAAAGGGAATCCATTTTATTGCACTTGTGAACTTGCACCATTTATTGTATGGATTAATACCTGTGACCTGGATATTCCTCAATTGGCCACTGATGTTACCTGTGATTCACCTGAAGATCATCGAGGACAGAGCATCATTCTCCTTGATCAGCATGCGTGTACAATGGATAACCTTGCAGCTGCATTAAGTTTGGCTTCTGCCATCATCATTTTTTGCACTATGGTTATAGCGGTTACCCATCATCTGTTTTACTGGGATGTATGGTACTTTTACTATTTCTGCACTTCTAGATTGAAAGGGTATCAGTATCAATCTCTTACAATGCAGAGCTGTTCCTACGATGCATTTATTGCTTATGACACTTCGGATTTGGCTGTGACAGACTGGGTTGTCAATGAACTATTAGTTAATTTGGAAGATAAAGGAGAAAGGCACATTTGCCTTTGTTTGGAAGAGAGAGACTGGGACTTAGGAATGGCTGTTGTCGACAACCTTTCTCAAAGTATACATAGGAGCAAAAAGACTGTGTTTGTGCTCACAAGGAGCTATGTCAAGAGAGGAACTTTCAAAACAACCTTTTATATGGCTCACCAAAGACTACTGGATGAAAATGAAGATGTGATTGTACTGATCCTGTTAGAGCCTGTCTTAATAAACTCAAAGTATTTGAGATTGAGGAAGAGATTATGTAGCAGCTCTGTGCTATACTGGCCTAAAAACCCTAATACTGAAGGTTTTTTCTGGCAGTGCTTAAGAAATGTAATAGCAACAAACAATCAGTCAAGGTACAAAACAATTGTGGAGTTCACTTAACTCCAATTGAACCTTTTTACTTTTATCCACAACATATGCAATCTCTAATCAGGCAGGCTGTAAACTCAAATGCAGCTACTTAGCTATCCATCTTCAAGTATGGCTTGACCATCTTAAGTTCAACCATGGCTCCTTTCCACGACCAAGTTATCTTAGCACTAAGGTCAACCTGGAGTGCAAGGCCAAGTCTAAATTTCTCATTTCCCTTCTTGATAATAAACTGTGAAATTGTTTCCTCTGGCTACCTCCTTCAGTTCCCTCCATCTTCACTGTGAGGAGCTCATGGATTTCTGTGCATTCAAAATTAGGACATCCTTCTCCCAGCACTATTACCCAAACCACTTCTCCATCTCATCACCCACTACCGCTTAATACACAGTTTCACTCCCATCTGCCCTCCCACCATCACAAAATGTATTTTGTCCTTTAAGCCTATCACCTACTCCCTCAATTTCCTCCCATAGCAATTCTTGATCACTCAACTTCCCATTTTCAGTACCATGTTTGTAACATCATCAATCTGTCCCTTTTCTTGAGCTTGGTCCTTACATCCTTCAAAATGGCAGCCATTATCCTCCCTCCTCGCATCACACTCTCAATCCTTCCATCTTTCCAAATACTGCTACACCTACAATCTTCCCTTTCTTTCTAAAGTCCTGCTTTGCAATTGTAATCTCATCTCTCCCACTAATCCCCTTTTGAAGCCCACGAATCAGGTTTCTGCCTCACTCACAGCACCGAGACAGCACTGGTCAAAGTCACCAATGACCTCTTGTGTGACCACAGTTCAGTGTCTCTTCTTACCCTGCTTGACCTCCTGACTGCCTATGACAGCATCAACAATTCCATCTTCCTCAAACTTCTCTCCACCTCTTCCCTGGTTCCATTTATGCCTGTTGCATCATTGAAACTACTTTATCTCAAGTAGCTTCTCTCCCATGCCCACATAATCACCTGCATCATTCTTGCTACCCTCCTCTTCATCATTTACCTGTTGATTCTTAAATACATCATTTAGAAGCACGGAGTAAGTTTCCACATGTGTGCCAGTGATGCTCATTGCTCCCCATCTACCTTCTCCATCAACCCGTGACTGATACATAGAAACATAGAAAAATAGGAGCAGGAGTAGGCCATTCGGCCCTTCGAGCCTGCTCCGCTATTCAATATGATCATGGCTGATCCTCTATCTCAATATCATATTCCCGCTCTCTCCCCATACCCCTTGACGCCTTTTGCGTCTAGAAATCTATCTGTCTCCTTCTTAAATATATTCAGTGACTTGGACTCCACAGCCTTCTGTGGTAGAGAATTCCATAGGTTCACCACGCTCTGAGTGAAAAAATTTCTCCTCATCTCAGTCCTAAATGTCCTACCCCGTATCCTGAGACTGTGTCCCCTCGTTCTAGAGCCCCCAGCCAGGGGAAACATCCTCCCTGCATCCTCTCCCTTCAACTACCTATCCTGCACAAAAGCCTGGATAAGCCACAATTTCTTCCAGTTTAATGTCAGCAGAATTGAAGCAATCATATTTAGCTCCCATAAGTACCTATGATCTTTTAGTATTGATTCCACCGATCTCCCCAGGCTGAGCCCAGATGTATGGAATTTCGGCATCCTGCTGGATACTGAGCGCAGCTTCCTCTCCCACATCCAATCAGTCGCTAAGATTGCTTTCTTCCATCTCCAAGAACTCAACTGTTTTGCCCCTACCTCTCTCTAATACAAATTCCTACTTTTATCACCGTGAGGCTGGGTTTCTCCAACACTTTTATTGCTGTTTTTCCTGCCTTCACCTTTTATACACTTTGTCATTTCTTTTGCATCGACTTCCCTACCTCATGTCCCCACCCTTCAATAGCTATCAAAAGTGAGAAGTCGCACAACACCAGGTTATAGTCCAACAACTTTATTTGAAATCACAAGCTTTCAGAGCGCTGCTCCTTCGTCAGGTGACTTCACCTGACGAAGGAGCAGTGCTCCGAAAGCTTGTGATTTCAAATAAAGCTGTTGGACTATAACCTGGTGTTGTGCGACTTCTCACTTTTGTCCACCCCAGTCCAACACCGGCATCTCCGCTTCAATAGCTATCAGTAGAGGAAACAGTGTTATTAACAATATAATGGTAATTCAACCCACTTTGAGTTTATCTATTATCAAGTAAGATGAGGGGAAGCCATGTCACTGGTGCCCTGACAATTTCAGATGTTTAAGTAAGTACTGCTTCTGAAAATACTTCACCTATTTTATATGTGTGTTTTCCAGTTATTTGTTGATTGTCCATTGATCCAAACAGCAGAGATTTTTGAAAACTGCACAAAATATAAATTTCCTTTTTTTTCATAAATAATTTCTCTTCAAATGATTAATTTCAAGGGGACTGAGAGACACAGTCAGTGTTCAGATATCTCCCGTAGAAATACTGTTTCTCGAACCAATGCAACTTTTTTTTTTACTTTTTAATTTTCTCTTTTCTGAAGTGAACATGAATACAGAAATCAAATGGAGAGAGTACATTAAGGGTATGTGGTATGGTCCTGGATGAGCAATCCTGGGATAATGGATTCAAAGCTCACCATGGCAAATTGAGACTTTGCATTGAAAAAATTTGATTATTTGACCTGAAAGCTGCTGGATTGTCACTAAAATTAGACGGATATGTTGATAGGGTGAGAGAAAGAGGGGTGGGAGGAGGCGCGTGTGGAGCATAAACACCGGCATAGACCTGTTGGGTCGAATGGCCTGTTTCTATGCTGTAAATTTTATATAATTCTATATTTGATGGAAGATGTGTTCTGTTCCAATATAAAGTGGGGCCACTGTATTGTTTTGTTTACTTGATGCTGTCTTAATAAACTATTTTTGCCTTATTCACTATGTCCAATGTTCCATTTGAATTTATTGATGAGAAAGCGGATCTGGTCAGGTCTTGATATGGGGGTGGATTTCCATGTGGTGAACTTTTGCGCCCATGGAAGATGATTTGTGCCCACTGGTGGTCTGAAGAGGTACTTACAAGAGAGTTTCTGGGGCCAGCTCATTTGCATATCCATTGGAGTAGTGATTGCCATAAATTCCATGTAAAACAGGTGTAATCTACTGGACTGCATGGAAAGTAGCCTTTAAAAAGATTGTTCTGGATGAACGCTGCAACAGCAGACAGAAGCAGTGCCTGGATCACTCCCTTGACTCTCAGCTAACTTCACTCCATGGGGTAGATTTTGACTTTGTACGATAACGGTGGCAGCCCGTTTTACATCTCTCTCTCGAGTTTTATTTCCATTGAAGTCATGGAAGCACTCCAATCACAGTCTGCCATGCTTTCAGGGCCACTGCATGAAAATAGGCAAGCCACAGTGATTAAGAGCCAAAGTAAGCCTGATTGGCTGAATCTGCTAGGATGCCACCCACCATTTACAGCAGCCCTGTCACACGTACTGGGGAACTGGTGTCTCAGGGTTTGAGTCAGCTGAGAGACAGCTGAATAGCAGTGCCATCTGCTGCAAGGGCACCTGCAGCTGCCGTGCACGCAGCTACGGCCTGAAACTTGGCCTCCCCCTTTCTTGTAGGCATGCTGCAATGCTGACCTATCAGGATGGTTTAGCGGAGAGGTACAGAAGACCAACATCCTTTGCAACCAATTCGTGCAGCACCATCGCCACTTCAGGAAGTGTCAAACAGGGGGTCGTGTGCTAGTTTGCTTCATTACTTAGCTGCAAGCTCATGTATGTACTTTGGCTTTCTTTCCCCTTCATTTTTGCAAGTCTCTTAGCCCTCTGCCCCATTAGCCTCAGTAAATGCTGACAATGAGTTGAAATGCCTTTGCAGCTTTTCCAAACGTTTTCAGAATTTTGTTACCCTATCGTGATATTAAGCACCTTGGGACGTTTTACTACTTTAAAGGCACTATATAAATGCAAGTTGTTGTTGTTATTCTCCTTTAATTGTGCCTATCCCTTTACATTTAATTTACCTTGCAGGCTTCTGCTCCCACCACTAGTGAGGGCCCTAGACCTGTGCAAATCTACCCTTGAAGCTATGCTAATGACCTGACCTAGGAAAACTAGATGCAAACAGCACACTTCCATTTGAGTCTTCTTGATTTACCAAAAAATCAAACATGCCTTAAGGTACATCCCATCTCAGGGTTACCCAGATCATTACCATTAACAGCATGCTGTACAACTTTATTATATAAAGAGGCCTAACCATGAAGGAGGAAGAGGCCATCCCATAATCAAGTACAGACCAGGAGACCAGACACAGACACTGACCAAGACGATGTAGCTGCAGAAACACCAGTGCAGCCATAAAGACTACAGCTCCAAGCGCTCATCCAACATTCGTTTAGCTAAGTGCCTGAGCTGCCCACTTAAGGAACCCTGCTGTCCACATGGCACTGAGAAAGTGGCTCCAAGCACCAACTTATTAACCTACCCTAGCCTGGATTTTCAGCAGGAGCATGCTGGAAGTGTGGCAACATGGACTTCCATCCGCCCAATGGCACTAGCACTGGCCCTGCCCTAGTTTCCGGGGATGGCGTCATTCAGTTTGGGAGCAACAAATAGCATGTTGTTGCAGGCCTTACAGGCCTTCAGCAGAACAAAACAGCCATGGCACAGAACTTTGTTTTGGAGCCAGGACAGAAATTTCTTAATCGGACAATCTGAACTCCTCCAGGGCCCACAGAAAACAGATTTGGGACAGGAAGGGGCAACTGTTTGGGATGGATGGATGAAGGAGAGCAGGTCTGGGCCAGTGGAGGGAGGTGGTTAGGGCATTCAGTGCCAACTCAATGATCCTACGCATTGCCAATCAGCGCAGGAGGAAATACCAGGTCACACAAAGTAAGAGGAGTCAGCCACAGCTTCTATGAATGCGCTGTACTAAGCATGTTTGCCACTTCCAATAACCTCCCCCGTCACACTCTGTTGAAGTGCTTCAATGGCTTACCATGAATATCTAGGAGGCAGCACAGTGCCCTTTACACCCCAGCCTTCACCTGGAAATGTTCGTTCATTCAAAGCCTTACATACAATTGCCTTACCAGAAGCCTCACCTAGAATGTAATTGTTACAGACATCTGGGTTTTACCGCACCTCATGGTTACTGATATTAATTTGGCTCTTTTGCTTTACATTTTCTAAGACAAGACAGCCCATAAGAGCCAGGAGGGACTGGCAACAAATGGCAGGCCCCCAAATCTAAGACCTCACATGAAGAACATCAAGCAGGTTGTATTGGACAGTAAGCGACAATTGGAAACTTGAGTGGAAGACTCCAGCAGCATACATAGCACATTAGATGTCCAACGGATCAGATCAAAGCTCTGCAGTCCAGCCACATCCAGTCGTGAATGGTGGTGGATAATTAAACAACTAACGGGAGGAGGAGGCTCCATGAACATCCCCATCTTCAATGATGGTGGAGCCCAGCATGTGAGTACAAAAGATAAGGCTGAAGCGTTCGCAACCAACTTCAGTCAGAAGTGCCAAGTGGATGATCCATATCGGCCTACTCCCGAGGTCCCCACCATCAGAGAAGCCAGTCTTCAGCTAATTTGATTCACTCACCGTGATATCAAGAAACGGCTGAGCGCACTGGATACAGCAAAAGCTATGAGCTTCGACAACATCCCGGCTGCCGTGCTGAAGACTTGTGCTCCAGAACTAGCTGCGCCTCTAGGCAAGCTGTTCCAGTACAGCTACAACACTGGCATCTATCCGACAATATGGAAAGTTGCCCAGGTATGTCCTGTCCACAAAAAGCAGGACAAATCCAATCCGGCCAATTACCGCTCCATCATAGAAATTTACAGCACAGAAGGAGGCCATTCGGCCCATCGTGTCTGTGCTGGCCAAAAAAGAGCTATCCACCCTAATCCCACTTCCCAGCTCTTGGTCCGTAGCCCTGTTGGTTGCAGCACTTCAAGTGCATATCCAAGCACTTTTTAAGTATGATTAGGGTTTCTGCCTCTACCACAATTTCAGGCAGTGAGTTCCAGACCCCCACCACCCTCTGGTGAAAAAATTTCTCCTCAACTCCCCTCTAATCCTTCTACCAATTACTTTAAATATATGCCCCCTGGTTAGTGACCTCTCTGCTAAGGGAAATAGGTCCTTCCTATCCACTCTATCTAGGCCCCTCATAATTTTATACACCTCAATCAAGTCTCCCCTCAGCCTCCACTGTTTCAAAGAAAACAACCCCAACTTATCCAATCTATCCTAATAGCTAAAATTCTCCAGTCCTGGCAACATCCTCGTAAATCTCCACTGTATCCTCTCTAGTTCAATCACATCCTTCCTGTAATGTGGTGATCAGAACTGAATGCAGAACTCTAGCTGTGGCATAACTAATGTTTTATTACCTCCCTGCTCTTATATTCTGTGCCTCGGCTAATAAAGGAAAGTATCCTGTTATTTCTTAACCTCCTTATCTACCTGCCCTGCTACCTTCAGGGATCTATGGACACGCAATCCAAGGTCCCTCTGTTCCTCTACACTTCTCAGTATCCTATAATTTATTGTGTATTCCCTTGCCTTGTTACCCCTCCCGAAATGCATTACCACACTTCTCCTGAATGCATTTTAAGAATTCTGCACCGTCTATACCTTTTACACTGATTCTATCCCAGTTAATGATAGGGTAGTTGAAATCCCCTAGTATTACTGCCCTATTGTTTTTGCATTTCTCAGAAATTTGCCTACATATTTGCTCTTCTATCTCCCTCTGACTATTTGGGGGTCTATAGTACACTTCCAGCAGTGTGATTGCCCCTTTTTTGTTCTTCAGTCTACTCTCAATCATCAGCAAAGTGATGGAAGGTGTCGTCGACAGTGCTATCAAGCGGCACTTACTCAGTTGTTGGAGGCAAAGCAAGTTGTACAGAGGACTCAAAGAGTCTGCAAAGGGATATAGACAGGCTAAGTGAGTGGGCAAACATTTGGCAGATGGAGTATAATGTGGGAAAGTGCGAGGTTATCCACTTTGGCAGGAAAAATAAAAAAGCAAATTATTATTTAAATGGAGAGAGATTACAAAATGCTACAGTTCAGAGAGACCTGGGGGTCCTTGTGCATAAAACACAAAAAGTTAGCATGCAGGTACAGCAAGTAATCAAAAAGGCAAATGGAATGTTGGCCTTTATTGCAAGGGGCTTGGAGTATAAAAGCAGGGAAGTACTGCTACAACTGTACAGGGTATTGGTGAGACCACACCTTGAGTACTGCGTACAGTTTTGGTCTCCTTATTTAAGGAAGGATATACTTGCATTGGAGGCAGTTCAGAGAAGGTTCACTAGGTTGATTCCTGAGATGAGGGGTTTCTTATGAAGAAAGGTTGAGCAGGTTGGGCCTTTACTCATTGGAATTTAGAAGAATGAGAGGTGTTCTTATTGAAACATAAGATACTGAGGGGGCTCGACAATGTAGATGCAGAGAGGATGTTTCCCCTCGTGGGGAAATCTAGAACTCGGGGGCATAGATCCAGAATAAAGGGTCGCCCTTTTAGAACTGAGATAAAGAGGAATTTCTTCTCTCAGAGGGTCGTAAATCTGTGGAATTCTCTGCCCCAGAGAGCTGTGGAGGCTGGGTCATTAAATACATTTAAGTTGGAGATAGACAGATTTTTGCAAGAAGGAGGCTCACCATCATCTTCTCAAGGACAATTAGGGATGGGCAATAATTGCTGGCCTTGCCAGCGACGCCCACATCCCAGGAACTAATTTAAAAAAATTAAAAGCATGGAAGCCCACCATGGAGTGTGCAGCAGTTCCAGAAATAGCTGCAGCAGAGGTCCCCAAGATAAGGTCCTAATGGCAGTTTTTGCTTCCGACGTGGATGTACAGATTGCTGTCCGGTGCCAGACAGAAGAGGTCTCTTTCAGTTTGGACAGACTTATTGGCCCAAAAATTAGATCTAATACGCGAGAGTACGCACTGTGTACTCTCGCGTATTAGGTCTCCAATTGCCGGTTTCCTGCATGCACTGCGCATGCGCGGGAAACCGGCACTTCGTGAATTCAAAAGGGGGCGGTTCCTAAGTGAACCGCGTGCGCGCTACAGGCTGTGCACACGCAGTGCACTTAGTTTCTTTTTCAGCTTTGAACGCGCAGGTAAGCATGGAAGATTTTACACATGAAGAAAGGAGACGTAAGACCCTCTTTTAACAAGGTAAGTAGTTAATTAAGTATTTTAAATTTTTTTCAACAGGTTTATCTTTTTTAGAGACTTTAAAGAAAGTTAAGTTTATTTTTATAACTTTTAAAAAGATTTTAAATTTTTTCAAAAATTTAATTTTTTGTTTGAAGTGGTTAATTTATTTTACTATACTTATTTTATTAATGTGATGGCTTTTTTAAAAATTTATTTGAGGTTTAGCTGTTCTTTTGGGGGGGTGCAGTATTCATAGCTTTGACAGGTCTTCCTGTCAAAACTATGAATGAAAGATGGTGTGCTGCCATTGGCTCTAACTGAATCACTTGATCCCAGAGCTCGCACGAACTAATTGCGTCTCTGGGTCACGCAAGCACTGCACGGTTCCAAGAGACAGAGCCTTTCAAGCTAAAGTTCGTGTGGGCCCGGAGCAAAAAGGTAGGCGCGGAGTGCGATATCGCGGGGATTCCTTACCCCCGCGGGAACCCTCACTGTTTAATTTCTGGGCCAATGGCAGGTTGCAGAAAAGCATCACAAGGTTTCACTGATCTCAAAGTGGCCATTAGGTTTGTTTGCTCACTGATCAGTGCTCATGCAGAGCCGGTGTCCAGCACTAGTAGCAGGACAGGAAAACACCTAGGTGATGGTGTTATCTCTTAGGATGAATGTGGTCCCGCTAAGCCCATCTAATGCCTGCACGTGTGGCGGAATGGAGCCAGGGCCAGACTGCCCGTACAGAAGCACAAGAGCTGCATCCCTGGATTTTGTTTCCATAAGAGGCGCCCAAGAGTTATGCTAATGTGGAGAGATTGGAGAAGCTGGGATTGTTCTCAGCTGGGAAGGTTAAGGGAAGATCCAATAGAGATATTCAAAATTACGAGGAGTTTTGGTAGAGCAAGTAGGGGGAAACTATTTCCTCTGGCAAGTGGGTCGGGAACCAAAGGCTGCATATTAAATTAAATGTAAAGAGATAGGCACAATTAAAGGAGAGAATCACAATAGGGTGAAAAACTTCAAGAGGCTCCCCTTGATTGCAGCAGCCACCCACCTCATGTGCTCCATAAAGAGAAGCACTAATGTAGATTTAAGAGTTTAAACTTCATATACTGGCACCAAATGTTAGCATGGTGGTAAGAAGTAAACATGCATATACAGTATGGGTTGCAAATAATATTATGGTAGCATTAAAGTTGTTGTTCTTGGCATATATCTGATGGGTAAGGGGAGGATGTAGACAACACTGTCCATGCAGTGCTCTTGCTCTTGAAGGGAGCTTTCATCCTTAGGGACTCCATAAGAAGTCCTCTTTGTAAGATCATATTGCACAGCACTCAGCACACCAGGTGACCCTTAAAACCCATGCCAGATTGCAGGATGCCCCCAGATCAATTCAGGCACCTGAAACATGCCTCCAACTCACATTTGGTGTGTTCAGTGATGATTTTGATGAATGAATTGATCTCATGAGAGGACACCTCAGCTGGGGTCTGGAGGAAGCGCACTGGCGTGATCTCCCAAGGCTGTGGAGCAAAGCCTTTATCTCCGAGGAGCCAAAAATAGATTTGCCTTTACGGGTGAAACAGTGTGGAGTTCCTTAAAATGAAGACATTGTGGCAGCTGCTAGGGAAGTGAGCATTCAATTTGCATTTGGTGTGTGGCTGGTACAAACAAGCAGCATATTGAGAGAATAGTATCCGTTCCTATTGATGCATGTCTGGCCATTAATGAAGGGAAGACATATGGCCACTTGGATTCAGTCTATGACTTCTTAGATCTTGGGGAATCCTACCGCTCAGTAAAAATTGCAGTGCTCTGTTTTGTTGGCAGCAGCAGACCCTGGGGAGGCTGATGAAATTGCTAGCTCTCGAGAATAATGCCTTCCTGATTTGCTTGCTGCAGCTGTGCACGGCAGCTTGGCTAGTGTTATCGAAGCTCCCAGTCAGCCTAGAATGCTCCCATGGCATGGAACTTAAAAATGACGGTGATCTTAACAGCCACTGGTTAAGAGCCCGTTTTGCACTACCGGCCAAGATAGATTTCCCCTCTCCCCCACAGTCTGCACCTCACTCAGTGTGAGTCTCCACTGGAAGCAGGAGGGAGGGTTGCAAGTAGGGCTTGGCCCGTCCACCATTATCTGCTTGTAATCAATGCTGTATCTGAGATGGGAGACATAGGTGGAAACTCCCTGGTCCCATCCTGGATAAGTAACAAACACCTGCAGGCGCTCCACCCTTTTCAGAACGCATTAAGCCTGTGCCAGCTCAGGCTAGCTTCAGAAGCATACCCAGTCCCCGTGGACTGCGGACGATCAAACGATACCATTATGGGTATAGTATTACGTATGCCGGTTTTGGGTGACACAGCAAAGCCCGCCCCGGTGTATCGGGTAGAGAACATTGGTGTCATTCAGGGGGGAGCCCACATTCGCTATGCAACGGTCCCACCTTACGTCATCCGCTGGGAGCAAACGATGACAGGTACAGATCTGTCTGGTTGTCGTGGCCGGGGAGCACACATAATCCTGTGTCCCCAGCACTTGAATGACTTTTTATCACCACAGTGCGGTTTCAGAACGGCTGGCGCCAAGCCCATGAATTGCACCATGGAGGCAATGGCACAAAATCATGTGCCTCCGCAGGTGGCATACATAGGGGGTGGAACATATTGTGTTACCACTGCAGCGCAACACTACCAGCATGGAAACCGTAGCCGGTGTCCGGTGAGTGACAGCAGTTTCTGTTTTATACCCAGGGCTGAAGTTCAAGTGGCACAGCAGCGAATTGTCCCGATCCCTGAACCATCCACTGTTCATCTAACAGTAAAAGAGAATTTTACCGACTTGCAGCAATTCGTCGCGCATTTCGGATACCTCATTCCCCCTCTCCCTGAGCACCTCACCAAGCTTTTGAAAGCCGTTGCGGTTTCGCAGAAACATTTTTATACCCTTGAGCAAAAGACTGTCGAGATAGGGTCAGAGATCCTAGACATAGTAATCCCACCGTGGTGGGATCTGTTCACCAACATTGAAGTGCCTTCCTGGATTAGAATAGCCTCCCACATTTTAGTTGTATGCCAGGTAATAATTGTAGTGTACCTGTTGGTCGTGCATTGCAAGAGGGGCAAGCGCCTCACCAAGCAGGAAAACACAGGAGAGTGGCGAGAGCGTTACGTGCGCATGCACGAAGAAAGCGCCGCGTAAACGGCCAGAGTGGCACCACTCCAGTTTTTCCACGTGTGTCTCGTAATTGTTTATTGATTGTTATTTTCCTGAAACATGTAACCAAGTTTGGAACTCTGTATTTTAAGAGTTGTTTTGATTATTTTTAATTTTGTGTTGTTAAAATGGTTGTTTGATTGTTTTGTTTTCTTTTCCTTGAATAATAAAAAATATGCATATGCAGGTGGTGCGAGAGGCATCGGCCTGTTACACCTGGAAGACATAGACGCGGTGTAAGTTAAAGGCAAATGCTGCCTACGGTTTTGTAAAATGTAATTTTTCCCTGGGAAATAAGGACGACACGGAGACCCTAGATAGTTTAAGTTAAGGGAGTATTTGGATGTGGAGAATCGAAATAATGTTGCTCACCACCACTTTTAATTGATACGATAAGCGGAGTTATTCGCATCAACAGGAGGGACTGTAGAATTCGCAAATTATCGCGATTTCGAAATAACGAGAAAGAGAGATACAGATTCGTTAAAACAGTTTTATTTCAGCAAAATGCTGTCAGGTTTCAAAACGGACACAAGAAGCCTGTAAAATGGCCGCCGCGCCTCATGGCAGAAGTTTCTAGACTTTTCAGTAGGCAGACAAGATGGCGTTTCAATAAACATTTCAGCAAGATCGGACAATACTCAGCATATATCGATATAAGACAAGACGCCTAAGCAAGAAATATAAGTGCTGGAATCGGTTTTCCATGCACAAACGAGGGCTATTGTACTGAGCAATCAAGGGCCCATCCAAAGACATTGATACGCAAATTCCCCGCGGCTCTACGATGAGAGAGCCGTTTGCGGGTACTCACAACAAGAATTCGGAGGCCCCCATAACCCCTCCAGGGAGACTCCTAGCCGGTTCCACAATGGGAGAAATATTAACGGGTACTTAGACAGTTACAAGTATCACCAAAACCCATTAATGACAAGAACCACCCCATACAAGAAGTTTGAGCGCCAAAACATGACAAAAGATGAACATTAAGATTGGGCGGGAGATAAGGAATTACAGTACTATAACTGTAGTGTCCAAACGTCCATCTTTCTCTTATTCGCTCGACTCTCATCCTCGTGGCTCTTATCCTCTGAACTCTTGGGCTCTTGCTGCCCACCGAACTCTGGTTCCGCTGATTTTCCGGGAGTCAACCTCGTGGCTTGCCACGAAGATCTGTGAAGAGCTGGACTGCGAAGGCCGGTAAGCGGGTGCACCATCCCGAGGGTCGGTAAACGGTGTAGGGACTCGAAGGCCCGACGAAACGAAACAAGACAAGAAGAAAAAGAAGACGACTACACGTGCCGCCGCGGTCAGTAACCCCGACCGCGCCCGAAATATAAAGACCATTTTTTGAACTCTACAGGTTACTACACGAACTGGCCTAAGAACACTTTTCTTCGAGTTCTACCGACAACCGGTGTCGGGCACAGGAAGACTCTTCTTTGAGTTTTATCAGGAGTCCGAGGTCAACACAGATCTTCATGACAGCAGACGGTCCAGCTTGCTAGCCGGAGCAGAGCGAGTAAACAAGTGGAGTACAGAGACCCCTGATCAACACGTGAATAGTCAGGTGCTGTGGCGAAAACAGCCGAGCACCGTTGTAGAATTCTCCGAGGTGTTACGAGTGGTGAGCATGTTTCTCGATCCTACAGATCTGGATTAGAGCAGGCATTGATAGGGGAGGGTGATTTTATTAAGGATAATTATAATGTGTGTCGTGCGCTCCTCGTTTCCCTAAACCTAGTTTTATAAATGTATGTAAGCTTGTACTGTCATTAATCTGTGCTTATGACATGTATTTCGTAATTTTGAACAATATGCAATAAAGATTTCCATTTCGTACTATTCAGCCGGGTCTACCTGCGTTTTCTCTGCATTACTGCTCTCGCACCTAAGTCCAGTGTCAGAACCGTAAGGGCGAGTGGGTCGAACCACTCACAGGTGTTTAGTGCTACAAGGCTGGCTGGAGACCAGAACAGGCAATAAGGCGTAACCCCGCACTAGCACCCAGGCACAGCACAGAGCCGCAGACCCCTTACAGGAAATGGCGACCGCGAAGGGACACTGGCAGCGAGAAAGTAATGTGTTAGACCCTGGTATGAATGGGCGAAATGTTATGGAAGAGAGAATAGCCAATTATGTATTTGGGAAGGTTAATTTGACCAAGAGATGGATAAGCGTCCGCTAGACGCAGCCATCAGGTGGACAGGCAGCAAAGAACACAAAAAATCGGTAGAGAAAGCGGTCTGGCTGATGTGTTATAAAAGGCAAGTCCAGCTTTCGGACCAGGTCATCGTAGCACAGGCAGCTCAGATCAAGGGTTTGGAGGTGGAGATGGAAGAAAAGGTCACGGGGGGGCAGCAGCTCATCGCGTCCTTAAATGCGTTGCATCAGGAACGCCAGTTAGTCGCCAACCACCATGAGGCGAAAATAGATTACCTCGAGTGTCAGGTCACTGAGGCCAAGTTAAATGAGGGTAGAATCAGGGAACGATGTGCCCGCCTAGCTGCTCAAATAAAAGCCCAGGAAGAGAGCTTAAAGGGAGTTAGGGCGGCATATAAGATGGTCCTCGAAGATAAGCATGAGGGGGCCGACCACAGCGTCTGCCAGAGAGAGATAGGGAACCTTAAAGAGGACCTGAATAAAGCACACAGCATGGTGTGCCTCATCAGCCCGTCAGCACACCAGCCGCTGGTGGGTGGGGAATTCCAAAAATCCCTACCAAACAAAGCAGAGGAGGTATTTGCCCTCCGTGCCACCCAGCTATTCGGCAACCTGGGTAAGGGAGGAAGTGGTAGAAGTAGAGGAAGAGGTCCCCGAGGTAGTACAGCCCCCTGAGGTAGTAGTGAAGCCGGGACCGTTGTGTCCGGTCACGGGCCACAAAAGGGGCCCGAACGGAGCAGGTGGGGCAGAGGGGAATCTCCTCAACCAGCTTGTGTTGCCTCACAGCTCACACCAGCTGAGGGCTATGATAGGTCATGTACGGAAGCTGTCCGAGTCAGACGACCCTTCCGTACATTTCAGGGAGGTAGAGCAGACCGCCGCCATTAACGGCTGCGACGATGGGGAAAGGGCTAAAATGCTGCTGTTCTCATTAGACTGTTCGATCCTCCAGTGTCTCTCAGACGCGAGTAAAAGGGGAAATAGGACCTATGAGCAATTAAGGGATGAGGTCCTAGAAGTATTGGGGGCGGACAATGAAGGTCCGTTCGTTAGATTGGGACAGACGAGGCAGATGGAGGGAGAACCCCCGAAGGTTTTCGCCGACAGACTGTGGCCTGTATATCAGCGTAGCTGCCCAGGCGCGCCCGAGCGCACCGATCTAGACGGTGTCAGTTTAACTCACTGGCTCAGATGCTTAGTAGCCAACAGTTTGCCAACCGTCAGGGAGCAGGCCAAAGTGTGGTTTGACCCCCTAACCCCATCACAACTGAGGAGTCGGTCCTAAACCAACTCACAGTAGGGTACCGTAATACAAGGAGCACGGGAGCGTGTCCCCTTAAGGGAAAAGTGCACGAGGCACGGCCCACCGCCCCGGCCCAAAAGGAGTGGCATCAGGAGGGAAATCGCGCCCCACAAGCCAGTAGTGCTTGTTACGGGTGCGGAAAGACGGGGCACTGGTGCAAGAACTGCAGGAACCCCTGGAAGGAGTCCAGGGATAAAAATCCCGCAGCCCGAGCCCAGGCGCCTGTCTCTGAAAAGGGAGCTGGTGTGCCTATCCATCCCGATGCGATAGAATCAATGTTGGGAGCCATGCGGACCCTCATGATTTCGCAAGGAAGGGTGGCAGTCGCTACCGGCCCCGCAGATGCCGCAGCCCCGTCCACCGGTACCCAATGACTAGAGCCCGCACAGCCCGTTTACCTGTGTCCGCTCAGCTATGATGCGTGGAAACGACCCCTGGTGGAGATGGAGGTAGAGAAGCAGAAGGGTAGTTATTTGTTGGACACGGGAGCTTCATGCACCGTGATTCATACGGATAGCCCCTTTGACTCACCACTGTCTACCAAGGTCCCATACATATTAGCGGGGTTCACGGGAAAAGAGCAGGCTGGCGCGTTCTCCATTCCGCTCTCCATTCATTTAGGAGCACTCCACACCACGTGGAAGTGCATACTGATGAAATGGCAAGAGTGGGGTGGGAGAGGCATCCTCGGATCAGATCTCCTATCGGAGCACGGGATCCTCGTGGACCTTAGGAATCACTGTCTCTGGGGAGCCAAGGGTGGGAAAGGCCAGGTAGTGGTAATCCCGGGGAAGGAAGGTAAAGGGGCCCTGTGTACCATGAAGCCATCCGGAGGTTACGACCTCGGGCTTATGGTCGCGGATGTCCCAACGGACATGCAAACGTACGTGTCAGATAATATGCACGCATTTGCAACTCACAAGCACGATTGTGGGAGGGTTACCGGGTTTGAGGTCAGCGTAGACGGGGACCCCATGACCCGGCCCCAAAAGCAGTATAACTTCCCCAAAGAAGCAGAACCCGATATGGAGACAGCAATGTCCTCCTTGGTGCAGCAGGGCATGTTGAGGCCCATAGCCACACACGTGAACTCCCCATTATGGCCGGTTAGGAAGCCGGATAATTCGTGGAGGGCCACGGTGGACTACAGAGTCCTCAATAGTAACATTCCCGCCTGCGCGCCCACGGTAGCAGCAATTGCTGACCTAATAGGGAGTATCCCAGCGTCCGCGACCACGTTCACGGTGCTGGATATCTCGAACGGTTTTTGGTCCATCTCGCTGCGGCGAGAGGACCAGTACAAGTTTGCCTTTACTTTCAAAGGACAACAGTACACGTGGAACTGTTTGCCACAGGGTTTCCACAACAGCCCCAGTATTTTCCATCAGTGTATGGCAGGAAGTTTAAAGGAGTTTAGTCAGCCCAATCAGATAGTGCAGTACGTGGATGATTTGCTCCTATTTACGGACTCAAGGGAGGAGCATGGACCACTACTGGCCGAGTTATTGGAGCTGCTAGCGAGAAAGGGTTTTAAAGTCAACCCTAAGAAAGCACGTATCGGTCAGCAGGAAGTAAAATTCCTGGGGCTGACCATTCGCGCTGGGGAAAGAGCCATAGATAAGGCTAGGAGGGAGTCGGTGCAGGAGTTACCGATTCCCAACACAATAAGGGGTGTGAGGTCCTTTTTGGGACTGACCGGTTACTGCAGAGACTTCATCGAAGACTATGCGGCCACAGCAGCGCCGCTGCTCCGACTCCTCCATAAGGGAGTGGAGTGGTCTTGGGACGAGGGCTGCCAGGCAGCCTTCGAGAAGTTAAAAAGGGATTTGCAGACCGCGCCAGCTTTAGGGGCCATAGATGGGGGGAAGGAGTTTTTCCTGGAGGTAGCTGCCAGCGGAGACAGCTTGAGCGCTGTGCTGCTCCAAGAGCGTCACGGCAAGCTGAGGCCGGTTGTCTATTCGTCCAGGGTATTAACGGATGTGGAGAGGAGTTTCTCCAATTGCGAAAGGCATCTTTTAGCCACGCATTGGGCTGTGAAAAGATCAGCGATCTTCACAGGGCTCTCTCCCATCACTCTCCTCACCCATCACACACCAACTAAGATGCTTCTAGATGGGAGGATTAAGGATGGGACCGTAAGCAGCGCTCGAATTGCGCGCTGGACCCTTCTCCTTTCCCAGATGGATCTTAGAGTTAAAGGTCTTTGCGAGCCCAGGCTTGCGGCCAACTTGGTATACCCCGGTACAGCCCACCAGTGTTCGGTGGAAGGGGTGTGGGAAGTCAACATAGGTTTGCGGGCCGGGATACATCCCACAGGGCGCGAGATTTATGTTGATGGGTCCAGCACAGTGTCCGCTGGCGAACGACTCACAGGGTGTGGAGTTTATGACCCTGCGGCAAACCTTGCCCTGGCGATTAAGCTCCCCAGCACCATGAGCGCGCAGCAAGCTGAGCTGTCTGCAGTGGCATATGTCGTTACCCACCCAGAAACTTTCCCAACCCCATACACAATTTGCTCGGACAGTATGTTCACATGCAATTCGTGTACGGAATACCTGGCCATTTGGTCCCGCCGTGGATACACCTCCGCGGACGGGCGACCTTTAACGGTGAAGCCCTTGCTGGAAAAGATCCTAGCAGCAGTAGGGGAGGAAGGGGAGATTTTCATCCATAAGGTGAAGGCTCACTCCTCCACAGAGCCCCGTGGGGAGGGCAACCAGCAGGCGGATGCGCTAGCCAGGGAGGGTGCCCGTAACGGCATTTTCTGGGACCCCTATGGGCCCGGACCCGTGGCAGCGATCCAAGGTAGGGACGGGAATCCCGGGAACACCAGGGTAGCATTGCCCCTAGACCTTAAGACCGTCCAGAACCAGGATCCCACCCTAAAAGCAGTCCTCAGAACCATTACTGAGGGCAAGCAGGTAGAGGGCCCGTACAGTATGGCAACCCTCTCCGTTAAAGAAGGCATGCTGTTCCGCGAGGAGCAGTGGGTTGTGCCGCAGCAGCACAGGAGGGAATTCCTCCAGTTGGCTCATGAGGGACCGGGGGCAGGGCACCCCGGGCCCGAGGTTACCTGGCAACGGGTAGAGCAGGCGGGATGGTGGCCGGGACTCAGGGAGCAGGTCCGCAAGTTCTGTGCAAACTGTCTCGTGTGCGCTGCAAACAACCCAGACCCCCAGAAAAGGAAAGTGCCCATGGGGCACATCAGGAGGGTGGAGGGACCATGGCAGTTGATACAGATCGACTATATAGGGCCCCTGCCCACCACCCAGGGAGGCTATAAATACTGCCTCGTCTTGGTGGACGTGTTTTCCAAATGGGTGGAAGCCTTCCCCTGTAAAACAGCTACGGCGCTGGGTACTGCAAAAATCTTGGTCCGGGAAGTGTTCTCGCGGTGGGGACTCCCCCGTTTTGTGGAGTCAGACCAAGGGAGTCATTTCACCGGCCAGGTGATGCAGAACACCCTCATGCTCCTGGGCATTGAAGGGAAATGGCACGTAGCGCACAATCCCCAGTCATCCGGGATTGTTGAACGCATGAACCGGACCCTGAAGGAGAAATTGAGGAAAGAGACTATGAACTCGCCCCAAAAATGGGCGGAGGTTCTGCCTCTAGTCCTCATGGGGATCCGGGCCAGTCAGTCGAAAAGTACGGGGTATTCCCTGCACGAGGTGATGACTGGGAGGATCATGCGAACCCCCACCCATGTGCTAGCGCCGGTGCTCACTGAGGGTCAGCTCCAAGAGGTAAACAGGGACAAGTTCGTCCAGACCCTCTTGGAGCGCCTGAAGCAGGTTTATGAGCAGGCGGCTGGGAACATGGGAAGGCAGCATCAGGGCAATCGCCTGTTGCTGGAACCCCGCAAGAAGCAGGAGTGAGAAGTAGGAGACCAGGTCATGGTCAGAAACTATGCCAGAGCAAAGGAGGAACTGACGCAAATCAATATCTCTAAGGATATGGTGTTAAGGAAGCTAAAGGGATTGAAGGCGGACAAATCCCCAGGGCCTGATAACATGCATCCTAGGGTACTGAAGGAGGTGGCCCTAGAGATAGCGGATGCACTAAGTATGATTTTTCAGAATTCATTAGACTCGGGAACAGTGCCCATGGATTGGAGGGTAGCTAACGTTACCCCACTATTCAAAAAGGGGGGTAGGGAAAAAGCAGGTAATTACAGACCTGTAAGCCTTACATCAGTTGTGGGCAAAATGCTGGAGTCCATCATTAAGGATGAAATAGCGGAGCACTTAGCAAATGGGGACAGGATAGGACAGAGTCAACATGGATTTACAAAGGGTAAATCGTGCTTGACTAATCTATTGGAATTTTTTGAGGGAGTAACTGGTAAAATAGATGGGGGAGAGCCAGTAGATGTGGTGTACCTGGACTTCCAAAAGGCCTTCGACAAGGTCCCACATAAAAGATTAGCATGGAAAATTGAAGCTCATGGGATAAAGGGGAAAGTATTGACGTGGATAGAGAACTGGCTGTCAGATAGAAAACAGAGAGTTGGAATAAACGGCTCATTTTCTGAATGGCAGGCAGTAACAAGTGGGGTACCACAGGGATCTGTCCTGGGTCCCCAGCTGTTCACAATTTACATTAATGACCTGGATCAGGGAGTCGGATGCAGCATTTCCAAATTTGCAGACGACACTAAACTAGGAGGGGGGGTGGGCTCAGAGGAGGAGACCAGGAAGCTCCAGAGCGATTTGGACAGACTGGGTGATTGGGCGGATAAATGGCAGATGCACTATAATGTGGACAAGTGCGAAGTTATCCACCTTGGGTGCAGGAACGGGAGGGCAAATTATTATTTAAATGGCAATAAATTGGGAGAGGGGGAAGTACAGAGAGACCTGGGTGTTCTTGTACACCAGTCACTGAAGGCGAGCATGCAGGTGCAACAGGCGGTCAAGAAGGCAAACGGTATGCTGGCCTTCATAGCAAAAGGGTTGGAATACAGGAACAGGGATACCTTGCTGCAGCTGTACAGGGCACTGGTGAGACCACACCTCGAGTACTGTGTACAGTTTTGGTCGCCTCATCTGAGGAAAGATGTTCTTGCCATGGAGGGGGTGCAGCGGCGATTCACCAGGCTGATACCAGGAATGGCGGGATTGACCTATGAGGAGAGACTATGTAGTTTAGGGATGTACACACTGGAGTTTAGAAGATTGAGAGGGGACCTCATAGAAGTGTATAAAATTCTGACAGGTCTAGACAGACTAGATGCAGAAGGAATGTTTCCCTTGGTGGGTGAGAACAGAACTAGAGGACATAATTTAAGGATAAGGGCTAAACCATTTAGGACAGAAATGAAGGGGAATTTCTTCACTCAGAGGGTGGTGAACCTGTGGAACTCATTGCCACAGAGGGCAGTGTACGCCAGCTCATTAAATATATTTAAGAGGGAATTAGATATATTTCTACAGGCAAAAGGGGTTAAGGGTTACGGAGAGAAGGCGGGGACGGGATACTGAATTGGAGGATCAGCCATGATCTCATTAAATGGCGGAGCAGGCTCGAAGGGCCGGATGGCCTACTCCTGCTCCTATCTTCTATGTATCTATGTATCTATGTAAGTAGGGAGTCTGGAACCACTGTATATGGGACCCTACAGTATTGTAGATAAGGCGAGTCCCATGGTTTACGCCGTAAAGGTACCTCGGCGCACTAAGTGGTTCCATGTAAATCAGTGCAAACTGTATAAGCCGGGTGCACAAGGGCCTACCACAGGGGCCAAACCTGCGAGTCGGGACTCGCAGCCCCGGGTGGGACCGCAGGTCACACAGGCTGGCAAAGCAGCTTGCATCAGGGGAGAGGACATCCTAGCAAAATGTAGGATCCTTTATTGGGGTTGGGAGTCAGATGAGGAAGAGTTCGAGGAGCTCGACCAAGATAGTGACCCGAACGGAGAGGAGCTGAGATCGGAGGACGAAAGGTTCGCCCTCGACTCAAGTGAAGGGGAGATAGGGACTGCGAGTGAAGGTCCACACAGGGTGGAAGCAGAAATAACAACAGAAAACGCTGGAAAAACTCAGCAGGCCAGGCAGCATCCGTAGAGAGAGAAAGAGAGTTGACGTTTCAGGTCGATGAACTGCAGGTCCCGAGCCCAGGGGGGCGGAGCTAGGGGAGGCAGAGCCAGCGGCTGTGGTGAGACCACAGGTCGTGGTAATGGAAGTCTCAGATCCCAGTCCGTCCGCCTTGGAAGTCTTGCCCTTGGGGGAGGTAGGAATTGCGAGTGAAGGGCCGCCTACTGGGCCAAGTAGGGCGGTGCCAGAGACTGCAAGTCCCGAGTTCAGGGAGGCGGAGCCAGGGGAGGCAGAGCCAGCGGCTGTGGTGGGACCACAGGTCGTGGCGATGGAAGTCTCGATACCCAGTCCGTCGATCCTGGAGTTCTTGCCCCAGGTAGCACCCCGTAGGTCAAGTCGGACACCCCAGCCCAGGAAGGTATGGTCAAGTCCCCCGTACGCCCCCAGGCGTAGGGTCAAGGCTAAAGCAACCCAGAGAGATCCCAGTCACAGCGCAGCAGCAACAGGCTGCGGCAGATCAAAGGAAGGGGTCAGTGCCCTCCCACCGTTGGGAGAAGCCTGCGGCAGCCATTGCAGAATTTGAGTAGGCCGCCCTGGGAACGGGCGGCACTGTACAGTTTATAAGTTAAGGATAAGTTATAAGTTTTAGTTATAGTTTGTAAGTTTTGTAAGTTTGATAGTTTAATTTTAAATTGTAAAAGATAAATGATGGGAGTTTAGAAATAGGTTTAGTTAAAAGTCTATCCAGTGCACTTTTTACGTGAGGCGAGGTCAGGGGACCCGCTCACCCTTCACAAAAGGCCAGAGATTCTTGGGAGGCTGGCTACCTCATGTTAGCTGATCACAGGAACCAAGGAAGGATGGAACGAATTCTGGTAGTGCTCGCGGCAATCGGATGTGGACTGGCCTATCGAGGCCGCACCAAGGATGTCGTGGTGTTCGGATGCTCCGGGGATACGGCCCCCATCGCGATGGATGGGACCGGGAGGCGAGAGACTGAGGAGACCGCCACTTATTTCCACAAGGGAAGGTGGCCAGGATGGCTGGGAACTAATTCAACTGAATATTCCAGTACATCGGGATTTGCCTACAAGGAGACTTCTTTGATGTGCCCCAAAGTGAGGATCATCGCACCCAGAGTCAGCGTCACCGTCGGCAAACGGATTTGTTTGACTTGTAATGGGAATGTCCTATTGAGCCGATGGTGGTGGCTACGAAAGCTGAGCAAAAACATGAGGAATTCCTCGGTCGAGTGGGAGCGATTGGGTAACAATACCCATCGGACAATTACGGGGACTAACGGGCAACTGAAAGTCTGTTGGGACAAATGGTGGGAACTGGATGAGGGAATCTATGTATGTATGTGGGGGTCGAAGCACGTTTGCCCCAAAGGCATCTCCATATTTTTCATAAATCAGTGGCAGGATAACGGGAAAGGGATGAGGTGGGATGCTAGCACCAGGGGGTGCGGAGCCCCATACTCTCCGATCCCGGTAAACGCCACTGAACTCATTACGCGCCCACGCAAGGCCCCGCCAACGATTCCGGTGGTTTTGGCTCAGGAGGAAGGGTGCCCTAAAACCAGTAAGGGACCCGGGAATGGTTTGGTACTGGTCCCTACGGACCAGATACTATTTCAGGGGGTACATTACGCGGTGGCCTCGGTGATTTTAAACCTCACCGAGGTGCGGTTGCCAGAGTGGTGCCCCAAAGAGACGGAACAATTGTACCAGGTCCTGTTGACCAATATGTTTAGACAATTCTACGAGTTTGATTTTGCGGAGATTGACAAAACAAGCTTGTACACCACACCACATGAAGTTTTCGGCCAGGTGGGGAGACAAAGAAGGGGTGTTGTGAACGACATGTTCACCGCTTTCAATACAGGAACATCTGTGGTCAACGCTCTAGACAACGTGGAGCTGCAGACCCAGATTAATGGTTTAAAAACCCAACTGAAGGACATCCTCACGAGTGAAAATAAGGTAGTGGGGTCCGAATTACATGAGGACCGGGCCATGACACTACACTTAAAGGAAATAATAGCTGAGCTGGAGAAACATGCGCGTACAGTAAATGCCCTGATCAGGGAAGATCGGAATGCGTCCGATCAGGCTGCGCAGAACGAGGTGTGCGTGCTTTACGGGGCGTGGTTACTGGGCGAGGGCCGCAGTAATTTGGAGGATTTAAAACAAGGTTTGGTCCCGTCCTGGATAAGTAACAAACACCTGCAGGTGCTCCACCCTTTTCAGAACGCATTAAGCCCGTGCCAGCTCAGGCTAGCTTCAGAAGCATACCCAGTCCCCGTGGACTGCGGACGATCAAACCATACCATCATGGGTATAGTATTACGTATGCTGGTTTTGGGTGACACAGCAAAGCCCGCCCCGGTGTATCGGGTAGAGAACATTGGTGTCATTCAGGGGGGAGCCCACATTCGCTATGCAACGGTCCCACCTTACGTCATCCGCTGGGAGCAAACGATGACAGGTACAGATCTGTCTGGTTGTCGTGGCCGGGGAGCACACATAATCCTGTGTCCCCAGCACTTGAATGACTTTTTATCACCACAGTGCGGTTTCAGAACGGCTGGCGCCAAGCCCATGAATTGCACCATGGAGGCAATGGCACAAGATCATGTGCCTCCGCAGGTGGCATACATAGGGGGTGGAACATATTGTGTTACCACTGCAGTGCAACACTACCAGCATGGAAAGCGTAGCTGGTGTCCGGTGAGTGACAGCAGTTTCTGTTTTATACCCAGGGCTGAAGTTCAAGTGGCACAGCAGCGAATTGTCCCGATCCCTGAACCATCCACTGTTCATCTAACAGTAAAAGAGAATTTTACCGACTTGCAGCGATTCGTCGCGCATTTCGGATACCTCATTCCCCCTCTCCCTGAGCACCTCACCAAGCTTTTGAAAGCCGTTGCGGTTTCGCAGAAACATTTTTATACCCTTGAGCAAAAGACTGTCGAGATAGGGTCAGAGATCCTAGACATAGTAATCCCACCGTGGTGGGATCTGTTCACCAATATTGAAGTGCCTTCCTGGATTAGAATAGCCTCCCACATTTTAGTTGTATGCCAGGTAATAATTGTAGTGTACCTGTTGGTCGTGCATTGCAAGAGGGGCAAGCGCCTCACCAAGCAGGAAAACACAGGAGAGTGGCGAGAGCGTTACGTGCGCGTGCACGAAGAAAGCGCCACATAAACGGCCAGAGTGGCACCACTCCAGTTTTTCCACGTGTGTCTCGTAATTGTTTATTGATTGTTATTTTCCTAGAACATGTAACCAAGTTTGGAACTCTGTATTTTAAGAGTTGTTTTGATTATTTTTAATTTTGTGTTGTTAAAATGGTTGTTTGATTGTTTTGTTTTCTTTTCCTTGAATAATAAAAAATATGCATATGCTGGTGGTGCGAGAGGCATCGGCCTGTTACACCTGGAAGACATACACGCGGTGTAAGTTAAAGGCAAATGCTGCCTACGGTTTTGTAAAATGTAATTTTTCCCTGGGAAATAAGGACGACACGGAGACCCTAGATAGTTTAAGTTAAGGGAGTATTTGGATATGG